>BLBF01000063.1:12161445-12221027 GCA_015471245.1 Laticauda colubrina | reverse complement strand
AACAACCCAACAACCCAACAACCCAACAACCCAACAACCCAACAACCATGGGGAGGAAGAGAAAGCCTCAGCCATCTGCTGCCTGCCCTGGCAAGAGGGACAGGGCCACCATCCCACCTCCGGCCCTGACTCTGCTTCTGCTGGGGCATCTGCTGCTCGGGCTCGCTCTTCTGGTGCTGGAGCTTCTGCTGGCGCTGCTTCTAGTGGTGGTGCTTCTGCTGATGCTGCTTCTGGTGGTGGTGCTTCTGCTGGTGCCTACTCTGCTGGCAATGCTCCTGGTGCTGGTGCTTCTGCTGGTGCTTACTCTGCTTGCACTGCTCCTGGTGCTGGTGCTTCTGCTGGTGCTTACTCTGCTGGCGCTGCTCCTGGTCCTGCTGGTCCTACTGGTCCTGCTGGTGCTCCTGGTGCTGCTGGTGCTGCTGGTGCTGCTGGTGCTTACTCTGCTGCTTCTGATCCTGGTCCGGATGGTACTGCTGGTGCTGCTGGTCCTGCTTTTGCTGCTACTGTTGTTGTTGTTTCTGCTGGTGGTGGTGGTGTGGAGGAGCAGCCCCTACAACCTCGAAGCCCCTCTAATGAGGGCCCATTATGGCCCTGCCAAAGGGAGGAAGAGGCAGACGCGTGAACGGTAGAGGAGGCAATACACAATCAAAGAGGAACATTAGGAGGAGGTGCTGGAGGGGCTGAGGGAGAATGAATATCTTTGGCAGAAGGGACACAGGCTCTATCGAGACACCAAGAGGAAGGAGGCTGCTTGGAGAGAGAAGGCGGAGAGCCTGGGCTACACTTCAGAGGTGCTCCTCGGCTGGTGGAAGCACATGCACACCTGGTAGGGGAAGCTGCACCTCAAGAAATCTGGCCAGGCCGCGGTCAAGCTGACGGACAGAGAGAACTATGTCATGGCCAAGTGCAGCTTCTTGGAGGGTGAGATCCACCACTGAGGAGCAGCCCCTCTGACAACCCTATCTCTCAGGCAGCCCACAGACAGCCAGTCCTCTTCTGGCCAAGAGTCAGCTCCTGTGTCCAGGCAGGTATCTGTGGAGCGTGCCATGATGGAGACCCCCCCGACAGCTGTACTACCCGTGGCAGAGTGCATGGAGGACCCCCTGATGCAATGGGAGCAAAGAGAGAGCACTTCTACCAGAGACCAAGCCACCCCCACCCCCAGCTCCACCTCCAGAGAAAGCAGGCAGAGAGTCAGACTGGAGGGACAGAGCCACACTGTCCTGCTGGAGATCAGGGACACCATCAAAAGCAGCGTAGATCTCCTCTCTCAGCTGGTACACACCGACATACCATCCTCCAACAGCAAGCCCTTCCTCACCTAGGTCAACCAGACCCTCATGGACATGTCGGAAACACAGTACCAGGTGATGAAGGACAGGATCACCGATCTTCTTCACAACCCTCCAGACCCAGCTGAACCTGCTCCCACCCAGTCCAGGCCTGCTCCTCCACCCCAGGTGATGTCACAGCCCTTCCAAGGCTTTCCACAGGCCGTCACCTACCAAGGCTACAGCTACCAAGAGGTCCAGCAGCACAGGCAGCCCTTCCCAGTCCAGGAACAGGTACCTCGGATGCCACCGGTGCCACTGATGCCACCGATGCCACCCATGCCACCGATGCCAGCCACGCCACAGATGCCCCCCATGCCACAGATGTCACCGACACCTCACCTTGCTCAGCTGCAGACCAGACATCCCCACTACACTCCTCCTTCCTCCACCCCACAGCCAAGCCCGGCCTCAGAACTTCTGTCATTGGTTTTGGGGCTGACACCCCATGTCATGGAAGAAGGGGCTCTCAACATCATGGGACTGAGCCAGCTGTCTGAGAGCTTCCTCCACACACCGTCCCCTGTTTTCCTCTCGGGGCCAGGCACCTCAATGGTGCCTCAGACCAGCACTCCAGCAGCAGCCACCTCCACAGCACCTGGACCCTTCACCCCTGAGACTGGGCATGCCTCAGAGTGACCGAGAAGAGTGCCAGAGACTGGGTGGCTACCTGTTGACTTTATTTTTGCTTTGGACACTTGACTTGGGTCATTTTGCTTTTACAGCTTGTTATTAATAAAGATTATCTTTGCTTCACACACTTGCTTTATTTATTTTAGTAAATAAAGTCTTGGTGGAAACTTTTAGAAATGGTTTAAGACTTTGCATGCTTGTGGGATGGGTTAAGATAGCAGTGGGATGGACAGAGATACTTGTGGGATGGGTAATAGCTGTGGGATAGATAAACCTCCAGTGCAAGAATAGTGGGACTGTATGGTCCACCCTCCCAGGCCCTTCATTATCAAAAACAACATAAGCATTGATCCACACATTTCAACATAAAAACAACTCTTTATTAAATGCCCTGTTTATTGTAGGCCCACCCAACATACATGGCCCAATCTCATCAGTGTGATGAGACAGGCTGAAGGAAGCATCCATTAATCATCTATCATACTGTCTTGCCACTCCACTGCTCCAGCTTGGGAGTTGCACCAGTGTTTCAGGAGGTTGCGCTGCTTCTTCCCTTCACGTGAGGCTCTGTTGGGGCCTTGCACATCCTCAGTGTCTATCAGGTTTTGGCCTTGCCTCCATTCCCCAGGCTCCATGTCCCCATTGCCTTGTTGGAGGTCCAGGAGCCTATTCTGCAACACTGGGTAGCGGGTGCGCATGAGATTGTGCAGGATGCAGCAAGCTTCCACGATCCTCCTCACGGTCTCTGGGTGATGCTGCATGGTGGTGAGAAGTACCTGGAACCTGTTGGCCAGGATGCCAAAAGCATTCTCCACCACCCGCCTTGCCCTGGACAGCCTGTAGTTGAAGACAGCCTGTAGTTGAAGATGCCTTCACGGGTGAGGAGTCTGGAGGTGTAGGGCTTCATGAGGTAGGTTCTGAAGGAAAAGGCATCATCCCCCACGATGAAGTAGGGCACATCTTGTGTGTCGTTGGGCAGGGGGTCTGGATCTGGGAAGCCCATGATGAGGTTGCATTCCAGCCCCTCCTTGAGGTGACTGGTGTTGTATACCTGGGCATCTGAAGATGAGCCGTTGCCTGAAGCATCGATGTACATGAACTTGTAGTCAGCATCGACCATGGCAAAGAGGATGATGCTGAAGAAGCCCTTGTAGTTGTGATAAGTGGACCCCGACTTGGCTGGAGCTTTGTAGGCTACGTGTTTGCCATCTATGGCTCCAACGGTGTGGGGGAAGTTCCACTTCTGATACCACTGCTCTGCAACTTTCTTCCATCCTTCTTCAGTGGAGGGGCACTGGAGGAGCTCCTCCAGGTATTCTTCGATGATGACCTGCACCACTTCTCAGACCACAATGCTGATGGTGTTGTGTGGCACCCTCCAGCCGTACTGCATGCTCCTGTACATGGTCACTGAGGCCAGGTGGGACAGAGTCAGTGCCACCTTGAGCCCAGGGTCCAGGCTGGACCGGAAGTTGGTGTTTGCCTTGGTCAACCTGGATCTGAGCCACTCCACAACTTCGTCAAACATGGCTGGCGGCATCCTCATGAAGTTCTGGATTGCACGAGAGTCTTCGTTCCTCAGCTCCACCATCAGCTTGTTGTACAGTCCATACTCTGCTCTTCTGGCGATCCATCTTTGAACTCACATACTTCTTGGCCACCTCCTTTTCTTCGTGTAGAACAGGTGAAAGAGCCTGTAAATGGCTTCGCAGTGTTGCAGAATGATGGTGGCTACCAAAAGGAGTGTGTTACGATCCATGGTGGAGATGACTAGAGGCTGTGGAAGAGCAAGAGCAAGATGAAGGCTGAAGAGGTCTGCACAGCAGGGCTGCTGGACTGAAAGTGAGATCCAGGTGAGTTCCTCCCCCTTTGTATCGGAAATATAGGTTTTTCGCTAGGTGTCCTTTTGCATCCTCTAGGCATCCTGCATACATCCTAAATATCTGAGATCCATCCCCTGTGCGAACATTTTTTCCGTTTTAATGCTTTGTATGCGAGCTGCATCTGCTTTCATCCTTTCTCCGTCTGTGCTACTAATGCTGCACGTCCGTTCCGCGTCCGTTCCATGTCCGTTTCGCTTCCTCCCTGTGTCTGTTTTTCGCTGGAGCGGATGCGAGTTGCGCAGATGCACAGCAGATGCCTAGCAGATATAGCGGATGCATAACGGATGACAATGGATGTAGAATGGATGTTCCCCGTATGCATTGCAGATGCAGAACGGACGCGTTGGATACATTTTCTGCTCAAAAAGTTTTGTGCAATTCAAAACTTTTTGAGCAGAGGGAACCTCAGTCGATGGATGCTGGACGGATAGAGAGGATGAAAAACGGAGGAAGTGAGTACAGAACGGATGCATCGCGTTAACCAACAGATGGCAAGTGTTTCTCTCCGTTTTACATCCTCTTTCCATCTGTTGGTGCAGTGTGACATGGGCTTTAGGATTGTATTAGCTTTTTTGCTAGTTGCTGCACACTGCTGGCTGATATTTAGCTGGTTGTCCACTAAGACACCAAGATCCTTCTCACAGTTATTGCTATTGAGCCTGTTTCACCCAGTCTATACATGTACTTTTGATTTTTCTTGCCTAAGTGTAGGACTTTACTTTTCTTTACATTGAATTTCATTTTATTAGATATGGCCCAGTGTTCTAGTCTATTAAGATCTATCTGGATTTTGGTCGTCTGGTTTGCAGGGCTTCGGCAGCAGGCAGGAATCCATGATCGTGCGTGGTTTCTGCCTGAGCTCGCCACTGGAGTGTCCCAAGCCAGTCGGCTTTGGGGCTAAGCCACCCTGCAGAGGTGGTGAAGAGGGGAGAAATCACCAGCAGGGTTGAGGAGAGCCGCATCTCTCTTCCTTAGTGGGTCAAATTCCCTTTCCCAAAGGTGGTAGGAGCGGTGGTCAGAAATGGCCACCTCAAAGAAGCACTCAACTGGAAAAGAAAGTGCAGGAGGAAGATAAGAAGTATAAGTTTTGGTTGACTGGGATAAAAAGTAACAACTAAGGTACCCTGGAATTTAAAGTTTATAAAAATAATAATATCATTCCCAAAGAAGAGTTGGAAGCATCAAAAGAAAGTAAAAAGGGAAAGTTTTTTTTTTTCTTCACTCTCCTTCTTCATATTGACAGTGAAAAGACCTGAATAAGAAATCAGAAAAATCTGCTTTGGCACTAATAGGCAATGAAGCTGAAAAGATAATTAAATGCCAAAGGGACAATAAAGATTTCTGGACACTAAAAAATCCTTTTTTTCTTTAAGGAGGAGGGGAGAGGAAAAGAATAAAGGCAGGATTTGGAAGGAGGAGACTACCTGGACTTCAAAAGAATCTAAAGTAAATTCTTAATAAGACTTCTAAAAGATATATTTTAACTGGAACTTTGTAACTAAATAGTAACCCCAGGAAGAGAAAGTGAAGAAAGAAGAAAGTGTAAAAAGAAACAGCATGTGTGTATTTGGATTGCTTGGTGATTTTGGGATTTCTGGATATTATATTTGAATAAAAACAACTAGGTAGCTGTTTAAAAAGCTCTACAATGGCATCTCTTCTGGATGAACTGAAAATGGAATTTTAAAAATATAAAGAAGATACACAAGAAGGAAAGGATTCTTTTGGCTCCATTTTTCAACTCTTAGAAATGGCGATTTGCACCTATGAGAAACAACAAGAAAAGATTGCACAACTAGAAGAGTGGGATAAAGAAGAAGCCATCTTCAATGAACAAGTAACTCTATTTGGGGAAGAAAGGGGAAAGGGGGGAAAGAGAAGGGAGAATTTAAGACTTAAAAAAACAGCCAAAAAAGGAAAAATAACTTTAAAAGTGGATATAAAGTTGGAAAGCAACAGAAAAGGGGAATACAGAAGAGGGAAATGGAGGTGGAGAGACTGGGGGGTAAAAAGAGGAGAGAGAAGAAGAAAGGGAAGAAGGAAAGGAAGAGAAGTTACAAAGGTTTGAAGCAAGATGCAAAGAAATAGACTTATTCAGAGATAATGGGTGAAAATTTAATTGAAAAAGGGATTCTGTGAAGGTACATAAGATTGTATTGTTATATCTGTCATAGAAATAATGTTAGAAAATTGGAAACAACGTATGATTAAAAAGTGGGATAAAATAGCGTAATTTAGTGAAATCTTTGTGAACAAAATAAATGAAATAAAATAAATGAGAGAATTGAATTAGGAAGAAATGGGAACATTTTAACTACTCAATGTTTTTATAAAATATAAGTGAAGTGGGGAGGAATCAACTATGGAAAGTTTATAAGTGTTCCCATAGAAGTATGATACTTATCTGAAAAGTAACGTGTACAACGTTAAGATTTAAATGTATATTAATATTAATGATAGAATTGAATTGGTATGGACTGTTGTATTAATTATATTATACATTTATAATTTTTTCTTTTTTAAAAATACAGTGTGTAGTTTTAGAATGTACCAAGCAGAATCAGAATGGAAATTATATATTACATTAAGTGTTATAATTTTAGGGGAAAGATATAAAGGCATCATACTCCAATTCGTGATTACAGGAAAAAATTTGTTTAATGAGAAAAGACAGTAGACAGTTGAAACAGGACAGACAAAGAATATAAGTACAATGATTTGAATTGAGATGAAATAAATAAAATAAAATTAAGAAAGTTAAAAGAGGGGAGAAGCTATATCGAAAATGTAGAATAATAAGATATGGAATGGAATACAAAAATGAGCATGAACTTGAATTTGTGTCTGTACGAAGAGATGTAACCCATCTTTCAAAAAAGATGTTTTATGTTTTGTTTGTTTATGTTTGTTTTTAAAAAATCAATAAAATTTTCAAAAAAAAAAAAAAAAGATCCATCTGGATCTTGAGCCTATCTTCTTGGGTGTTAGCTATTCCTGCCAGCTTAGTATCATCTGCAAATTTGGTAAGTTCCCCTTTTATTCCCTCATCTAAGTTGTTAATGAAGATATTAAAGAGTACTGGGCCTAAGACAGAACCTTGTGGCACTCCACTGCTTACTTCCCTCCATGTAGACTTAGACCCATTAAGAACTACTTGTTCAATACGGTTTGTCAGCCAGTTGTGAGTCCATATAGTGATGGTGCTATCTATTCCATTTTTTTCTCGCTGACCAAGAAGTAGATTATGGTCGAATGCCTTGCTGAAATCTAAATATATTATGTCCACAGTATTTCGCTGGTCTACTAATTTAGTCACTATGTTAAAGAATGAAATAAGATTGGTTTGGCATGATCTGTTTTTAACAAACCCATGCTAACTGCTAGTTATTACTTTACTTGTTTCTAGATGTTGGCAGATCTATTTTTTTTATTATCTGTTCCAGTATCTTCCTGGGTATTGATGTTAGGCTGATTGGTCTATAGTTTCCTAGGTCTGTTTTTTTTTCCTTTTTTGAAGATGGGAACCACATCAGCTCTTTTCCAGTCCTCTGGTAGTTCCCCTTATTCTCCTTATTACTTATTAGAGTAGCCTAGGGCCTAAATATGGCTTAGGTATGTGCAATCAAAGGCCAAAGCACCTATGGATGTTTAAATTTTCTTGGTACCAATGATTTAATGTGTGCAAAATGCTTTCCTGACAGAAAGGGCTGCCTGCATGTTGAATATTATTAGTGTCATGTGCACTCTATGCTGTCTCAATTGATTCTGATCGTGTCTAATCAGGATTTTTCAAATAATTCCTCTCTGTGTCTGGAAGAAAATTAAATAAGAAAGTCTGGTGTATATTTAAGATGAGAGTTTGTGAACTAGGAAAGGCAAAGTGATAATGGAAGGACATGGAGAGAGAGGGGAAGAAATGTATTTATCAGAAAAGAGGACAACAAATACTTGAAACTGTAACACAAGAAATGAGTGAGAAACTATTGAAATAAAGATGTAAGGGTCATATAATCAGAACAATGTTTTCAGTTTTGGACTCAATGTTTCAGATGCGGGGACTTCCAGAATTTTTGGAGTTGAAGTTCAGACATCTTAAACATTGCCAAGTTTGAGAAACAAGGTTCTTGTTATGGCATGGTTGAGGATCATATCTCAAAAAACCAGTCTAATAGAAGAGAAGATCTAACTTTGGCTTGATCTTTCTTGAAATGATCTTATCAGGATATTTATTCTATATTTTGAGACTTAAACAAGGTGAGCACACTGTTAGTACCTGAAACCAACATAAATGGAATCCTAAGACCTCAGAAGAAAAATAAAGTATATAATGAGATAAATCTAAGGAGAGTTCCAATCAGCAGCCCATCTTGTCCAGTGTGTTGGTTCAAGATGGATTTAGAAAGCTCAGAAACACAAATAAAAGGATAATGTTCTAGCACTGTTACTCTCTAGTAAGTAATATTTAACTGGAATCAATGAGTTTGTGGCTAGCAATTTGACTCATTTTTAGCAGCACTCTAATATGTAGGCAACAATACTATTTATTTAACATTCTTAAAATACAATATTCATCTTTATCTATATATTCACTAATACCCAAGACAGTCTTCTGTGGGTGAATTTGAAACCTAGGTGCTCTGATTTGCTGTGTTGTCAAATTCTGCGAGCACTGAGATCTAAATGCACCAACAGGATATATTTCTACTGGAATAGAGTACAGAGCAGGATCCAGCTGCAAGAATTTCAGGTGTGTTGCATAAAGATTCTTCCAGGACTATGGAGGGATTTTTACAATTCCATTTCTTCTGTTTCAAGGCTAGACTTATCTCCTTCAAAGATATTTTATATTGAGCAAGGCAGGAAGTCTACTTACTGGTGTGCTGTTCCATCAATGGTCATTCAAGTTGCAGTCCACAGTGGCAACAGGATCAATTACAGTTGTCCAGCAAAACCACAGATAATTCTTCTTCCCAGGATCTTAATACCACATAAATGATAATTCTGGATCTAACCCTATCATTTGATGAGAGCTGTATATAAGAACGTAACCCATTATTCTAGGATTAACAAGGAGTCATCAAACTCCGTTAATCACTAGAAGCCCGATTCCCCATGAATTTGCTCAATCATTTAAAAAAAAAAAAAAAGTTCTCCAGAATGACATCCAATGGCAACATGTAGCATAGCATATTTTTGCCTAATATGAAGATGTATTTCTTTTTATTGATCTGAACCTCTTCACATTTCACTTTAATAGATGCCCACATTTCAGCAATATAAGAAAAAAAGAAACCCTTAGTTCTGACCAATTTTTTAAATATGATCTATGATTGTATATAGTATACACATCTTCTCTTATCTATCTTTGCTCCAAATAAAAAAAGAAATATTCGGTGGTGTAGTCTGACAGCTGCATTGCCACCAGTATTCCTTTGGGGACCCAAAAATAATGGGCAAGTAGCTACAACATTTTCAGCATTTGGGGGATTTGATTATAAAATCATTCCTTAATCTTTGCAAGGGCTAAGTACACATTCTCCCCACTAAATCTGCCTTTCAAATGGGTCCTAATTCTGTCTCTTTTCAATATGCCCTTCATGTTATCACAAGCGTGGTCCAACTTTCACAAGTAATGGAATAGTAAAAATTGCGGAATTCTACCTTAAAGTTTTTTTGAAGAAGTACTGCTTATTTTCTTAAAAAACCTGGTTGCTCTTTCCACCCCCAGCTGTCTGGCATGCTTTTTTCTTTTTCTTTTCTTTTTTGCATGAAATAACCCTAAATATTGGTTGGGTACATTTTTCTACACAACCATTTATATTCTTTTTTCTTTTGCATGAAAATTGCAATGCATCTTTAAAATAATCCTTTGGGCATAATACATATGTGCAAATTTTTCTAGATTGATTGGAAACATAAAGGGACGGCTGAAGAGAATTTCATGAGATGCAGGGCAGATATTGTAAATGGGAAAAATGGTTTAATAAGTCTTAATTAGCACATGTATAAAAGAAGTCATAACTGATTAAATTTTGTTTGTCTTTCTAATATCTCTAGGCTGTCTTTAAACATAGGAGCCTCCCAACTATTGAACATGACATCTTAGTTATAAAGCACATGATGAACCTTGAATGGTAATGCTTCTATTTGAATTTGTTACTTGCATCTTTTCTCAAAACAAGGAGAATGCCTGATTTTTATTCCCATAGCTTGTGAATAAACTTTCTCTTTCCATTTAACACATATTACAGAGTGCCCTGATTCTCTAGCACACATTTATGAATAAACAGCACATTATTTTCACCTTATCTCAACATCTTTCTCTTGAATATTGTCCTTCAAATGCTGTGAAATTCCATGCCGTGGAGGTAACACTTGCCTTAATAAAGAAACCCTAAATAAAGTAATCAGTGTGTATGCATGCATGTGTTAGGGAATAAAGTTGGAAGTGAACTAGGCAAGGGAGCATTTTGGGAAAAAAATCCACCTAAGAAAGAAAAAGTACCAACCCTACATCTATTTTTAAATATCAATGATCAATTAAAACATACATGAGGACACAGAGTCTTCAGAATTAGACACTATAGTAATAGAATAGTTGTTGAGTTAAAATTATTCCTTATATTAATTTGAGAAATCTGTCACCCCTTCCAAGATGTTAATTAATACTTCTTTAGCAGATCCAAATCTCCATTGAATGGACAGGATTTGTCCAAATCTAAACTTTCTCCAGCCCTTGATGGCATGCAACTGGTGATGGGTTCAGCCTTTCTTGTGGCTTCTAAAAAAAAAAAGAAGAAAAATTAGTTTTGGAAAACGGGTGCACAACTACCCACAAAAATGATCTTAAATATAATCTGCAATCCCAACATGGTTGAATATTTTAAATTCTAATAAATCAAACAGTTTTGAGCCCTGGTTTGTTTTAAGTTAAGTTATCTAAAATGGTTTACGAGGACAGGAGAGCCAAGCATTTCCCTTTAATTCTCCCTTTGTTTATCAATGTGCCTAATTGTGATTAGAGATATAATTCCAATATATTTTATTAGCTGTATTACATGTTATGGTCCATCATGGACTTTGTTTGGTTGCGTATGTGTATGGTTTTATTTTTATTTTGTCTTTTTTCTTCACATTCCTTTAAAAAAGTCTGTCCAATAAAGCAGCATTCATTTTCATTTCCAATTTTTCCTTGTATGAAGGATTGTATAGAGTTTTAAAAGAATGTATTGAAGGAATTTTTCTACTTTATACAGATAGTAAGTGTACTATGATAGTACACTGTACTATGTAGTATACTACTTTATACAGATCGTAGGTGTACTATCTAGTCGTACATGAGGTGTTTTGTTCTGTAAATGTCCCCAATAGAAGTTTTTTTTACAAAGAAAAAATAGCCACTGCTTTTTTAGACATGCTTTTCTTAAACATTTTAATGGAATTTTGAACAGAGAAACACTGATGCCAACAGACTCCATTCAGTATGGTTAACCTGTGTTATAGAACAATCTGTTTTGGTAACTGATTTATTTTATATGTCTAATTACATCTAATTAAGATTAATTCATTTCAAGAGCCAGATTATTACCAATGAATATATCTATAATGAAATAATATGCTTAGTAGGGGTTATAATTCTGAATACTATACAGTGACCTATAAAAAGACAAAATGACTATTTGTTCTCACAAAATGACTATTTGTTCTCAACTTGCAATCAATATCTGCTAGTCAGAAATATAGGAGGAAAAGAAAAGTATCATTTTCCATTTCTAATATCTCTCAAATCAATTCTTCCATTGAGGACCTATATGCTGCATGAGTCAAAAAGAGGGCTGTAAAAATATCTACAGACTCTTCACATCCTGGACATAAATTGTTTCAACTTCTACCCTCTAAATGACACTATAGGGCACTGCACACCAGAACAACTAGACACAAGGACAGTTTTTCCCTGAATGCAAAACAACTAATTCTGCTAAACAACTAATTCTCACAACACTGTTTAACTATTTACTAAGATTATATTACTATTATTCTTCTCATCCTCCCTATTACCTATCTCCTCCCACTTATGACTATAACCTTTTTGCTTGTATCTGTATGATTTATATTGTTTTATTTGTTTCCTAGTATGATTTGATTGCTTATTTAGAAATCTATGACTATCATTAAGTGTTGTATCTTATGATTCTTGATGAATGTATTTTTTTTTTATGTACACTGAGAGCATACGCATCAAAGACAAATTTCTTGTGTGTCCAATCACACTTGGCCAGTGAAAAATTCTATCCTATCCTATCCTATCCTATCCTAACCTATCCTATCCCATCCCATCCCATCCCATCCCATCCCATCCCATCCCATCCCATTCCATTCTATTCTATTCTATTCTATTCTATTCTATTCTATTCTACAAGGCTTGCTTGTAAAAGCCATTCTTTTCTGCAAAAACCCTTCACTTTCAAACCAACATAGTCTCCAGGTGTTATGATTCAAGACACTGGAAATCAGTTGGCTCCTCCACACCATTTCACTTACAAGAAATGTAAATATACGTATCTCCCTACGTAATTGTATATGCACAAACATATATGGAGATACAGTTGGACTTGTGATGGTCACATTTCTGAAATTAATTGCTGAGAAAATGAACCGAGTTCATAGGAACCCTAGCATTGCACCTCAAGACTACCACCATCTCTGACAGGCAAAGAAGCTAATGAGGTTAGACAGCTGATTGGTCAACTGCTCATGGCAATCTTAGAGAGCTTCTGAGGTTGCAACAAGGGATATTGCTCACAAAGAATTCCAGAAATACCAGAAAGCTGTGTTTTAAAAGCACTTGGAAACCATCTAATTAAACTTCTTGCTTCAAAAGAAGGTTCTGAATTTTATTCAGAAAATCTGAAAAGATTTCAAAAGATCTGATTCAATCAGTGCTACATCTAACGGAATCATACATTCCATGTTCCATATCATCTTATGTGCAAAGCAGTTTTTTTTTTTTTTTACTTATGGAAATTTTTGGAATGAGACTCTCACTGGGTTTGTTGACCTCAAATATCTTATCACAATTAGTTCCTGATCAAGTAATTCTTGTCCACTTACATTTTCTTGGGCAACTTGAAGTGCTTTTTAACCCAGTAGTGGAGAAATGAAAGTGAGAAAGAGCTGAAGGCTGGTTTTTCCTTTGCATCACATTTTTTTTTTGTTCTTGTTATAGGGAGGTCTTCAATAAACTCAAGGTTGAATTTCTTCTTTTGGTATGTGACTTATACCACAGTTCTTGGATGTATATCTCCTTTGAATATCCTTGATTTACACACAGCCAGCCAGTTCTGAATTCAGATGTCTGAGATTTTTGGAATCAAATGCAGGAAAATTTCCATAGCATCTGTAAATATTATCGTATATGTTTGTTTGCTTTGTAATAGATGTTTCTTTAGACTGTTGACAGAAAAGAGCTAAATACATCACATTGGGAACAATATGTTGCTCTTTCTTTGTAATAGACTTACATTTTGCTTCTTCTTTTGGCCGTTTATTTGAAGAATGAATAGGTCATTCTTAGCAGGAGAGCTCATCACGTGGGCATAGATACAGAAGACAGATGAGTTCGTTCCACACTGACTACAAATTATGCATGCTGGATAAATTTATATTCACATTTGTATTTGACCTATGCTTCAACTTAAAACAAAACAAAACAGATTCAACAGAGAAAAAATAAGCTGAATTTCAGACACTATTTGCAGGGGGAAATTCAGCAGAAACATTATCTTTACAAATAAGAAAATCTCATGGCTGATATTAAAAATAAAGAACTCTGTAATCCTGAATAAGTTTGGAGACATTTCGTTGGAGATAACCTTCCATGAATTAAAGTTCTCCATTCTATTTTGCAAAGGCAGATTTATTGCTTGGCAAAACTGGAGAGATGCCAGTCGTGGATAATCCATATGGAAGGGATGATACCACTCTGTGATCAACATAGTTGTGACATATGATGTAAAAGATGTATGCAGGAAAATGATCGTATCAGGAGAGTCTGGTTGTGGATTTTACAGATAGCTACTATATTATAAACTCAGTTACACCTATTTCTGTAAAATATGTCCACACAGTTTTCCAATTAAAGAAATACTGAAGTTTATAATGGATTCTCAGGCTGAACTTACAGAGTCCGGCTTTGGTTCTTAATGTTCAGCATTTCTCAGTTTGGTGTATTGAGATGCCTGAATATGAAACTCTCATTATTCTCTAGCCAGCACAGGCAACAGGGAAATCTTTTAGATGTTTTTAGAAAGGCATACTCTGAATTGCATTGCATTGACATCAGAGATGTATTCAGCAGGTTCTGACCCGTTCTGGAGAACCAGTAGTGGAAATTTAGAATAGTTCGGAGAACCGGCAAATATCACCTCTGACTAGCCCCACCCACATCTATTCCCAAGTCCCAGCTGATTGGCTGGGTCTTCTTTTGTTGCCATGCACAGAAGAATGGAGCTGGAAAGCAGGTTAGTGGGGTGGGGAGGGAATGGGGATTTTGCAGTAACCTTCCCCCAGGAGTGGGGAGGGAATGGAGATTTTACAGCATCCTTTCCCTGCCAGGCTCACCAAGTCATGCCCACCAGGATATTCCATGCCCACCAAGCCACGTCCACAGAACTGGTAGGAAAAAAATTTGAATCCCATCACTGAGTGACATATTCCTATTCATTTTGAACCTGTTCTGCTCAACATACCCACAACAAGCCTCTTTTAAAGAAACAGAACATGTATCTTTTTTCAGACCAGGAGTTTAGCTTCCTTGTTTGGTCTTCAACTCAGTCAACCATTTTATTTCCAATAGTTATTTAAGCAGGTTTCAGCCACTTAACAGGTATGTGCAATCACTCTTTTGAGTTTGTCTATCATATCCATTTGGATCAGTGTAAGGTAATTGGACTCACATCAACCCAAGCCTGGGAAGGATTGTGCCCTTCCAAAATTCCAAAACTCTGAACTAGGTTGCTCATCCCTGATTATCCTAACCTCCCAGCAATTAATAAAAGTTCTGAATATTCCAAAAGAGAAAAATCTCTATTGTTCATTCAAAATAACAATAATAATTAGATGACAGAGAGATGGATCTCATTTCTTGGTTTTGGGTTTACAACTGTGATATTTAATTGATGTTTTTCCCTCTATCAACTGACCTTGCTTTTTGTACATTACCAGTCTCTGTCAATTCATTGACATGGATGCAAAGTGGGAAAATCACATAGATTCTTCCAGGAACTGCAGCAAAATCTTAAAAAAAGAAAGCTGCAGCACGCAAGAATACAAGAAAGAATGCTGTGCTTATATTTGTATTCTCTTTTCACTCTTAGGAAAGGAGTTGCTGTATGTGTGACCCAAAATATCTCTGTTGAGTATTGTGGCTCAATTACCATAAAAGCACAACATTATTTTTAGTGCACTTGGATTTCAAAGCATACAAGATAATAGATACACCATTGGAAAAAAAAGATGAAAATAAGAGATATGTTAATAGCAGCGAAGACTGCTGGGGGATTTTAATTTGCATTTATTATCCAATTACAATTTGCTACACATACAAATAACACCAGTGTGAAGGCCAGAAATTTTGTGGGGAAAATGTGAAATGGAAATATGTGCATTTTTGAAGAAATTATGAAAACAGAACATTCAAAGTAGTTTGCTTGGTAATTTGGATGATTGTAGCTTAGACTACACTGATTCACACTCTTGAATAAATTCACATATCTGCAGCCTCACCTAATAAACGTTGGAGTTACATTTCACAAGCCCGAATTGCCTGTTGTGGTAGCATATAATAAATGTTGATCCAGCACAAGGGGAGACAAAGAACTCTTTTCCTAATGATGGAAAATCCAATAGTTATTTAAGCACTTCTATTGCTGAAATAAATAACATGGAAAAAAAAGTAATAGAACCATAAAGTTGGAAGAGACCTCAGAGGTCATGCTTTCTAACCCACATTCACCTGAAACAGAGTTTTCATTCTGTTCAGAGAGAGTGAAACAGCCAGTCTTCATTTTGAACATCTGTTTCAAGGTCAAATAAATTAATTTCAACCTGTCTGAAGGATTGCAAGCTGCATGTTAGAGGAAGCGTATTGACTTCAGTCCTGAGAGCTGACTGAGATGGCTTGTTAAAGGTCCTGGATTCTAAAAAACTCAGTATAGCACTTCTAGGTATCGACAGGAACCATGGTGAGGTCAAAATAATGTTACATTACAACACAGTGGTGTAATTTACATCACGTGTAAAATGGTGGAAATATGTATTATAATTCAAAAAGGGAGCTAGTTTCTAGCCCTAGTTTAGGGCTAGAAACCAGAAGATCAACAGTTCTAGTCCCACTTCTGATACCAAGCTAGCCACCTTCAGTCTGACCGAAACATAGTACATAAAATTATCTATTGCAATGTCCTACCTGTCAATGACTACTTCACCTTCAATCACGACAATACAATAGATACAAACTCAAAGTAAACCGCACCAAACTCGATTGCAGGAAATACAACTTCAGCAACAGAGCGGTCAATGTTTGGAATACACTACCTGACTCTGTAGTTTCTTCCCCAAACCCCAAAAACTTTAACCTTAGCCTGTCTACTGTTGACTTCACCCCATTCCTAAGAGGTCTGTAAGGGATGTCCATATGTGCACCAATGTGCCAACTGTCCCTTTCCTAATGTTACTTTTTTATTTGTATCTATTTCATATATTCATGATCATGTTTATAGATATACATCTAATATAATATATATCATATATCTAATATATGCTTAACAAAATAAATAAATAAATAAATAAATGAATGAATAAATGAATAAATGAACAAATAATAAAGATTACCTTTGGGCAAACAATCTCCATCAACTCTAAGAAGAAGCAATGGCAAGCCATTACTAAAACATTGCTAAGAAAACTGCAGGACTTGCCTTGGCAGTCACAAGGAGCCAACATTGACTCAAAACTACAAAAATGTTAAGACTTTAAAACAAAATTTAAACCACTTCTATTTAAATGTTCCAACATTGGAAGTTTTTAAGAAGAGATTGGACAAACCATTTGTCTGAAATGTTATAGGGTTTCCTGCCTGAGCAGGGACTAGAAGACCTTTAAAATCCCTTCCACCTCTCCCATTCTGTTATTCTGTTAAATCTGTCCCAAAGTACACATTAGAGCAAGGGTCTTCCAACTTGGCAAGTTTAAGACTTGTGGACTTTAACTCCCAGAATTCTTTAACTAACATGACTAGAGGAGGAATTCTGGGAGTTGAAATCCACAAGTCTTAAATTTGCCAAGTTTGAAGACTTCTTCATTAGAGGAATCAACTTGTTCAGCAAATTAGAGGAATTAACCTTGTTCTTTGCTTCATAAAATTAATATATATATTGAGAAATATTCAGAAAGAAACTTTCAATTTTTAGAAACAGTCATTCATTTTTACTTTTTTTCAGAATGTTTATGAAAAAAGTTTATATTTTGTTATACATGCCCATAACTTTATCCACCACGTATATTTGTACATTATGGATATCTTTATGTGCACATTCCCCCATTATATAAATTAAGTGTGCATCTTTTAATTGTAGTATGCATTTTGGAAAAGTGAAAACAGACAAGAATAATTGCTTATTTATTTATTTATTTATTTATTTATTTATTTATTTATTTATTTATTTATCTTGATTGATTGATTAATTGATTTCTATTAGTGTTTATATGCTGCTCCATTTCCAGAGATCCTTAGTGGCTTACATTATTACATGCAATTGGTTTTAAAGTGTAAAAGGGTCAATTTATATTAAAATATAAAAACAACTTTATATATGTTTCCTCCCTCTCTTGCACAATAGATTAATAGTAAGGACTTTCTGAAGAACAGTGGGGATGTAGACAGGCAGTTAGCATTTATACTCATTTAGGGAATCTCATGTTAGTTTAGATCTCAGATCAATAAATTGTATCTGTTATTTGTAAAATATAATTGCTTTTGTGCTAGTTTGTTTCCTTTTTAATGGGAGAACATGGTCCGTCCTGTTTCACTGACACCAAAGTGACTACTATTTGTCATAAATCTGCAATCTCCATAAATATGACACTTTTCTGTAAGTGATCTCTACAATGGTCTTTTAACTAACTGACAGTCCCAAGATTATCTTGTAAGGATGTACCATGAAAAATAGTGGTATTTAACTTCCACTATATGGGGACTTCAATTCTCAGAATTTTCAGCAATGGCCATTGAAGCTCAGGAATTGTGGGATTTATCCAAAGGGAGCCAGCTGACAAAGATTGATGTATAAACACATAATTGTATAATGTGTTTATATGTACCAGATATTTTGTGATTGTAAATACTGATTTCACTTTTGGAAGTCTGCAACTTCAATCCCTTTTTTAAAAACCAAAATACATAAATGGGTATAACATAATCAAAAGGTGGGCCTTCTATAAAATGCTCTTTTTGAGGTAGCATTTTACTATAGCTCATGAAAAAAAAAAATGGGACAAACTCCAAGGCAATCAGATTGTGTTACAGGTCTGCTGAATGGTGACAATTTTATTTTGTATTTTAATTTTAAGCACATATGGAACTGACAGCTTTTTAATGAAAATCTCAGTTCCTCAATACATGTTTTTGACACTTTCATACAATATCTCACAATGAAGAAATAGTCCACAACATATGTTTGGAGATGTGCAATGTGAAGGCTTAAAATTATTTCCTTTTTTTTCTGTCACCGTACATATTTTGTTGCTATCAAATAAGCTGATTAAGTTTTCCTTGAAGTCCTTGGCTTGGAGGTGACTCAGCAGAGTAGAATAGTGCACCATGAAACAACTATAATCATATTTCCACAGTGAGAACTAACAAACAACGGTGGCCTTTGTTGATTTTAATCATCCTATGGTCAGATCACATATTCACTCCAAGGAAAACTCTCTCCCAAGAGTAGATTCAAAAGAGTGGTTCAATGTTGTTTTGAGAATTCATAATGTAAAACATTCATCCAGAGTGAAATTCATATAAATGTTCCTTTTTAGCCTTTTCTAAAAGAAGATGATGATCACATGTATTTCACATGTCATTGGAAGACCGACTCTCATACAGGACATTGCTGGCCTTACAAGCAGGTGGACCATGCCTGGCTTCTTTCTTTGTCTCCATTACTAAGCTAATGAAGCTCTCAGAATGATATTTGCAGCCCACTTGTAAAGCTCCAGTAAAACCAGGAAATCCAGACAGTTCAAATAGGAATAAATATTTATTGTAAGCTTAAGCTCTCTACAAGAATCAGAACTTTTAACAGCCAAGGGAAATCAGAAGAAGATAAGAATAGGAGGAATTCAAGGTGGGCTGAACTTAGATCTCTTGTGAGTGCAAAGATACTCATGATGTGTTTGAACCTTCCTTTGGGTTTACCTGGTTATCTCCTACAGCACCTTCCCCTATGCCAAGGTCCAATGACCAGAGCTTGATATGACTTAACAGTTATATGACTTTATATCATCATCCTCTTTAACAACCCTAAAAATTGCTTGTAAGATGGGCAACTGAATGGAACTGAGTGTTTATTGGCCGGATGCCCTTCCTATTGCCAAAGTGGGGTTTTATTCAGCAGGTACATTCTCAGTGTGCCCAGAGAGAGAGAAATATCTGCCTCTACCTAGGATTGAACTCAAAATCTCCTGATTGTGAGGCAAGAGCTCCACCTCTAGGCAACCGCACCACCCAATCATATGACTTTATCTCATGCCCCTGTCAGAATCCAAAAAAAAGAATTTGGAGGGAAAGGTTATTTTATCATAATTTTGTCATTTAAAAACAACAACAATCCTGCATTAAAACCAGTCATTTTTTCTCAATTGTTTGTGGAATGATGCAATACGGATCTAAGGGAGATTTTCGTGGCAAGATTTATGGAAATAATTTGCTGAGAGTGTAATTGGTCCAAAGCCACTTTACTAGCTCCATGTATTCGTTTTAGAGCTAGAACTCGTAGTCTTCTGATTTCTCGCCTGGTACCTTTTATCCCAACACCAAGAACTGTTTTCTGTTGACTATGGACACCAAATTAGGTAAAAGGAAATGTTCTGTTGAAAATTTTAGTTTACTGACAAGTTGTACAGATAAATACTATAAAATGAGAAGAAAATATTTGTCCATTCTTCTATTCTAGAAAATAAAAGCCGACAGGCTCACTAAGGCTTACTGTTGAATAAGACTGCAAAATGTACATTCATAGGCTCCACAATTTTAGGTACTGTGTATCTAAAATGTGAAAGAATTGTCATGAATTAATGAGGAAACTAAACAAAAAGTAGCATCACATTTTCCTTTCCTTTGCACATATTTTAAAACAGTGATACCAAAAACAAAAACACAAATCTGATCTCACTATTTATCTGCCAAGTATATTGATTGCCTTATGATGGGGATATTGAATGATAAAGTACATATTTGAATGGATCATAACAGGCTGTAGGACAGATAACAGAACCAAAACATGTCCAGAAACTATTCTGATTAGGAATATGAAATTTGAATGGAGTTTGGCAAATAATATTCCTTGAACAATGTCCACAGAATATTTTTAGAAGAGTATGCTATTGTCGTGTGCCTTGTACTAAATTAGAAAATGTCATTGTAGATCTCTCGTGTGTATGATATGAAATTCTCTAGCTCATATCACATGTTCACAGACCACTTTTGCAACTGAAATATTGCACTAGAGACTAAGCTGACATTTTCATCAGAGGTGGTATTCAGCAGGTTCTGACCAGTTCTGGAGAACCGGTAGTGAAAATTTTGGGTAGTTCAGAGAACCAGCAAATACCACCTCTGACTGGAGATTTTACAATATCTTTCCCCTGCCATACCCACCAAGCCACACCTGCAGAACCAGTAGTAAAAAAAAATTGAATCCTACCACTGATTTTCACCCAAATTGCACCTAATGAATAAATCATTCTTTCTACATCACAAATATTTCCCCTTCTTTCAATTGAATTTTTTTTTTACATGCAACTCTGAAACTCATTTATACATGAATTTTCACTCTGGAGTCTTTGAATGATAGCTGCACCTTTATCAATCACAACTTTTTGTCCAATGTCACACCGACTTTAAAAAAAAAGAGCTATACAAACATTCTTTCCTTAATTGATTATTACTGGAGAAAATATTTAGTCTCATTTTCAGGACTATAACATTTTTCTAGAGACCAACAAATCATAATATGTGTTCATTTCCCAAGGAATTTCAGGCCAGGAAAAATTGTTTTGAAGTTTGGAACACTTCTGAAATATTATATCCCATGTAAATTATATTTTATTGCAAAGTAAACTCATAAACATATATTTTCTACAGGCCCAGGAAAACTTTCTTTTATTCCTTTAGCCAGATTACTCCATAAGCAAAAATTCCTCTGCACACCATATTATGCACTGAATTGTGTCTTTTTTTTCATTGACAAATGTTTTAATAACTATATGTAAAGGCCCTGTCACACTGCCCAACGGATGCAAAACGTTTGTAAAAAGGACACAGCGGACGAGAAAAATGTTCCATCTGTTGTTATCCACTCTCAAAAGGGGCAAAAATTTGCATAATCAGAGCGGATAACACGGAAAGGAACGGAGGGGGGGAGGACGCAGAGCGGATGGAAAGCGGATGCGGAACGGAAGCCTAGCGGATGGAAGCGGATGAGAGCAGATGGCACATCTGCAGGGCTTCAGGGGCCTCAGCAAAGCGGACGCGGAACGGATACAGTGGATGCACAGCGGATGCACAGCGGATGGAGCGGATGCACAGCGGAAGCCTAGCGGATGCACAGTGGAAGCCTAACGGATGCCTAATGTTAATTGCGCATGCGGGGAGGATGCATTGCGTCAGCCCCGTGGATATAATGGAAACAGCTCGGAAGCAGGTCACCATTCAGAGGAAAGACCTGCTGCCAGATGGATTGACAGCCTTGCCTGCCCTGCCTGAATGCCTGCCTGCAAGCCTTGCTGCAAGCCTTGCTGCCAGCCTTGCTGTCTGCCTGCCTGCCAGCCTTGCTGCCAGCCTCCCTGCCAGCCTTGCTGTCTGCCAGCCTGCCAGCCTTGCTGCCAGACAATCTGCCTGCCAGCCTTGGTTCATGCCTGCCTGCAAGCCTTGGTGGCTGCCTTCCTGCAAGCCTTGGTTCATGCCTGCCTGCCAGCCTTGGTTCATGCCTGCCTGCCAGCCTTCCTGCCAGCCTTGGTTCCTGCCAGCCTCCCTGCCAGCCAGCAACCCTACAATCATGGGGAAGAACAGAAAGCCTCAGCCATCTGCTGCCAGCCCTGGCAAGAGGGACAGGGCCACCATCCCACCCCCTGGCCCTCACTCTGGTTCTGCTGGGGCTTCTGTAGCAAGGGCTCGCTCTTCTGGGGCTGGGGCTTCTGCTGCTTTGGCTTCTGGAGGAGCTGATGATGCGGGGGATCAGACAAGCACTCCAGCACCAGCCACCTCCACAGCACCTGGACCTTTCACCCCTGAGACTGAACGACCAAGAGGAGTACCAGAGATTCATTTTTGTTTTATAGCTTGTTGTTAATAAAGTCTATCTTTGATTCACACACTTGCTTCATTTCTTTTTTTTAATAAAGTCTTGGTGGAAATTTTTAGAAATGGTTTAAGCCTTTGCATGCTTGTGGGATGGGTTAAGATAGCAGTGGGGTGGGCAGGGATACCTGTGGGATGTGTAATAGCTGTGGGATGGGTAAGGATAGCAGTGGGACGGGCAGGGATACCTTTGGGATGGGTTAAGATAGCTGTGGGATAGATAAACCTCCAGTGCAAGCATAGTGGGACTGTATGGTCCACCCTCCCAGGTGCCACACTTATGGCCCTTTATTATCAATACTAATGTAATCATTCATCCACACATGTCAACATAAAAACAACTTTTTATTAAATGCCCTGTTCATTGTATGCCCACCCAACATACATGACCCAATCTCATCAGTGTGATGAGACAGGCTGAAGGAAGCATCCATTAAGCATCTATCATCCTGTCTTGCCACTCCACTGCTCCAGCTGAGGAGTGCACCAGTGTCACAGGAGGTTGCGCTGCTTCTTCCCTTCATGTGAGGCTCTGTTGGGGCCTTGCACATTCTCAGTGTCTATCAGGTTTTGCCCTTGCCTCCATTCCCCAGGCTCCATGTCCCCATTGCCTTGTTGGAGGTCCACGAGCCTGTTCTGCAAGACTGGGTAGCGGGTGTGCATGAGATTGTGCAGGATGCAGCAAGCTTCCATGATCCTCCTCACGGTCTCTGGGCGATGCTGCATGGTGGTGAGAAGTACCTGGAACCTGTTGGCCAGGATGCCAAAGGCGTTCTACACCACCCGCCTTGCCCTGGACAGCCTATAGTTGAAGAACCTCTCTTCACGGGTGAGGCATTTGGAGGTGTAGGGCTTCATGAGGTGGGTTGTGAGGGAGAAGGTTTCATCCCCCACGATGACCTAGGACACATCTTGTGTGTCGTTGGGCAGGGGGTCTGGATCTGGGAAGCCCACCATGAGGTTGCATTCCAGCCCATCCTTGAGGTCACTGGCATTGTATACCTGGGCATCTGAAGATGAGCCGTTGCCTGAAGCATCGATGTACATGAACTTGTAGTCAGCATCGACCATTGCGAAGAGGATGATGCTGAAGAAGCCCTTGTAGTTGTGATAAGTGGACCCCGACTTGGCTGGCACTTTGCAGGCCACGTGCTTGCCATCGATGGCTCCAACGGTGTGGGAGAAGTTCCACCTCTGATACCACTGCTCTGCAACTTTCTTCCATCCTTCTTCAGTGGAGGGGCACTGGAGGAGCTCCTCCATGTATTCTTCGATGATGGCCTACACCACTTCTCTGACCACAATGCTGATGGTGTTTGTGTGCCACCGTCCAGCTGTACTGAATGCTCCTGTAGGTGGTCCCTGAGGCCAGGTGGCATAGAGTGAGTGCCACCTTGAGCCCAGGTTCTAGGCTGGGCCGGAAGTTGGTGTTTTCCTTGGTCAACCTGGGTGTCAGCCGCTGCACAACTTCGTCAAACATGGCTGGAGGCATCCTCATGAAGTTCTGGAATGCCCGAGTGTCTTCGTTCCTGAGTTCCACCAACAGCTTGTTGTACAGTCCATACTCTGCTCTTCTGGCAATCCATCTTTGGACCTAGACGCTCCTTGGCTGCCTCCTTTATTCCCGTAGTAGAATTCACAGAGCCTGTAGATGGCTTCGCACTGTTGCAGAAGGATGGTGGCTGCCAAAAGGACTTTGTTACGATCCATGGTGGACATGACTGGATGCTGTCAGATGAAGGCTGCAGAGTCAGATGAAGGCTGCAGAGGTCTGCACCGCAGGGCTGCTGGTCTGAAAGTGAGATCCAAGTGAGTTGCTCCCCCTTTTTATAGGCAGTATAGGTTTTCCCCTAGGTTTCCCTTTGCATCCTCTAGGCATCCTCTAGACATCCTTAATATCCGAAATAGGTCCCCTCTGCGAAAGTTTTTTCTGTTTTAAATGCTTTGTTTCCATTCTGCATCCGCTCGGCATCAGTTCTGCATCCATTCCACATCCGTTCCGCTTCCTCCCTGTGTCCGTTTACTGCTGGAGCGGATGGAGTTGCGCAGATGCACAGCAGATGGCTAGCAGATATAGCGGATGCGTAACGGATGCAGAACAGATGCCTAGCAGATGCCTAGCGGATGCCGAATGGATGCATTGGATACATTTTCTGCTCAAAAGTTTTGAGCAGTTCAAAACTTTCTGAGTGGATGAAACGTCCATAGATGGATGCTGAACGGATAGAGAGGATGAAAAACGGACGCAGTGAGTACAGAATGGATGCATCGTGTTAATCAACGGATGACAAGTGTTTTTCTTCATTTTACATCCTCTTTCCATCCGTTGGTGCAGTGTGACAGGGGCTTAAGGCAAGCACACATTGACCCATTCGGCAAAAGTTTCAGGTTTGTTTCTTTTTAAAAATGTGGGGACTAAAATAATTATTCGAGTTCCAGCTTTGTTGATTAGCATCAAGTGATTTGGTACTATCATCCCAAGTCATGTATACCAGTGTTTCTCAATTTCAGTGATTTTGAAAACTTGAGTCTTCTCCTGAGCTTTGGGATAGAGTGGTTGGGAAGTCCACTTGATGTTTTTGTTAGACAGAGTGTGTTTGTCAGGATGCATGTGATCTCCTTGTTCTTATTGAACAGATTTGATATAGAAGCTATCTAGAAGTATCTGAAAGGTCATGTAGAAAATGGTATAAGACTGTTCAAATGACTATAGACCACAGAACAAGAAACAATAGGCTTAAATTATAAGCCAGTACATTATGGCTGGGAATCAGGGGGAAAAAAACCCAAAGTGAAAGAGTTGTTTGACAGTGAATCAGACCATGAGGTGGTGGGTTGTAGATGTTTAAAGAGAGACTGAATCTGTATACTGTAGTAGTGGATTCTAGCAGCGGTCAAAAAGGATTGGTCAGAATATTTTTTAACTCATTGAAAATCTGTACATTCTGTGATTTCATAACTCATAACTAAAGAACCTTTTAAATAGCATGTTTGTATTTTTTTCAGGTTTTGGTTGTGAAGTCCAGAGTTGATGAGATGATAGAGTTCTGTTAACTAATCTTCTTTCAGTTTACTTTGTTATATGAGAAGAACCATTCTGAACAGTTTTCCTTAGGTTTCATATATAACCTGAGTCTTCAACTAAAGGACTCAGTAAAATCCAGGACAGGCATACAATTCAACTGGTCTTTAAAAAAATATAGGACAAGGGAAAAGTGCTCAACTAGGCAGTTTTGGGAAGGGATAATGAAATTAGGCATTGAGAAAACTCCAAGGCAGTACAGTGGAACATCTTTGAAAACCAATATTCAACTGGTGCCTCTAGATTTGGACTGTAAAATTTCATGACCTACTAAAAAGTAGCCATTTAACCCTTTGTGATATAGGAGTGATTGTCTGAAGTTTTACATCCTAGATGGCCCTTGAAGTTAAAGCAGAGCAGGAGTGAATGGAATGTAGCTTTCTGTAGTGAGGTCCCTGCCACAAATTCTTGTGTCTTAAATAAGGAAGTCTTTGGAAGCCATTGTTTTCTTACTTTCTTTAGCAGAGAGAACATAATACCAGCCTTCTTTATGAAGAAGTAATACTGAGCTGCTTTTTTAATTCAAGAGTTGTAAAGAAGTAGAAGCTTCTTAGGCTGCACTCATTTATGATAAAGAAAAATGTATCAACTTTTTTTTTTTATTTTCTACAATGTGTTCTTGGGAGAATTAATTTTATTATACAGAATTGCTTGGGGTGAAGTTGAACAAAGGTCTCATTTTCTACAATGAGATTTTGCTTATTAAAAATAATTAAATTCATAAGCCTTGTACTGAAGCTATACCCTTAACCCACAGCAATATAAACTCCAGTGTTTCGTGGATCCATTCTCAGTCCCAGCTCCATTAAAGTCAGTGGACTATATCGAGTAGGTTAATCCCACGTATTAGTAAAGTATGTGTTAAAGAGGACTATAAAATAATAAGTATTGTAAGTCAGTCAAACAAGAACAGTAACATTAATATTTTTGCATTCAAATATTTCACTGATGTCAGTTAAAGCTTTTTCTAAAAAAGCATACCCAGATTTCATCCATGGAGCAATTAGTATCTGTTATGAATTATCTAGGATATATATAGCATATGTAGGTGAAAACAACAGAATTAAAAGACGACTGAATGATGCAAATTGGGTGAGTTTATTTTTGAATTATATTCAATATAAAAACCAGCAGCAAATAATGTATATGGGAGTGTGCGTGAGAGTACATATATGTGCTACATCTATCTGTAATTCAACTATTTGGTCATCTTTTTTCTTGTATTTATTATTAACATCCATCCCAGCTTGGGGTTTAATTATCAAAAGTCAACTCTTTCTTTATATGAACCCGCTAGACATTGATTTATTTTTTCAGAGACCATCTTCTGAAAAGCACCTAAAGATACTACAAAGATGCAAAATCTGCATTGAACATTGGCAATCCCCAAGCCCATTTTTCTCAGTTCACCAAGAGAGCAAGTCACCTCCAGCTCAAAGCATAAATGCTGACAACACAATTTAATTTTATCTCCAATTTTAGGAAGAAAATTACATCATCATTTCCACTTCTCAGCTCTACAGTTTGCAGTCTTTGTCATTTCACTTGACATCAAAATCCAGGGAACCCTTAAAATTTTCCACAATTGATCAATAAAAAAGATGGAAGGGGAAAAATTCAGCCCCAGACAACTGCAATTCCACAAACAACAAAAAATATTGCTCTGTTGATCATTACATGCAAAAATGAAATAAGATAGGTTGCTTCCAGTAGCAAGCAACTTTATCCCTCTCTCTATCTCCACAGCATATTGTGAGAAATTATCTGATACTTTGCAAAGGAAGGAGATAGAAAGAGAAAAGGAGATTTGAACCATTTGTCTTATACTTAAGTCTCTTGTAAGCTGAGATGGTGAGAGGAGAGCATGCCAGCAATTTTAGAGCCAAGGGCTCTCTCATGGCTGCACATGGCTGCTGTAGTAGGTATAGTAAAGATAAATTTTAAACTACAGAATGAAAGTATAAATAGATCGCTGCCTCTAGGAGAAGAGAGAAAAGCCATGCTGGAGCAACAAACATTTTCTCCACTCCTCACAAAAGGAAAAGAAAGAAAATTCTTGTTCATCCCACAACACATCTATCAGGCAGTTGCTAGGAGTTGAGATGGGGATGCAGAAGAGAAGAATGGTGGAATTTTGGCTCCTTCCCTGAAGAGATGGAGTGATTTGTCTTCCAAACAGATGGCTAAGGCAGAGAAAGCATCAGCTGTTTGTGGTTGTTGCACCTCCTTTTCCAGAAGTGTCTCAGAGGAGACCTCTATTTTAGTTCTGAGTAATGAAAAAACACTTCTATTTATAAGTCTGTATGTGTATGTGTGCATTTGTGTGTGTGCTTGTCTCTTGTGTAGTATTTATGTATTGTTGTGGTTTTGTGCATGGGAGACTGTGTTTACTCTTGAGTGACATGATCTGAAGGAAACAGGAGGGGCTTACTATGGTGCAATGTGCAATTTGTCAATTTTTTCCCCAAGTTGGGGACATTATTCCCGGACCTGTCATACAATAGCTTTGATATTGAATCTCAGTTATTTCATAGGTCTATGAAAATAACACTAAAATACTCCTAAAAAGCAAATATGTTATTTACAGGAACTAGGATGTTATTTAAAGGAATTGTGTGGCATGGCCCTAATCTATTTGCTTAAAAGTGTATTGAAGATACACTGCTATTTCAACATGGTAGCAGACATGTCTGTATCATTTCTTCTGATTTATCTTCCCCTACAACAGTGGGAATTTTCCAGTTGATTTCATGGCTGTTATGTCAAGTCCATTATTTCCATGAACAGTAATTGGACCATTTATAGAATTTTTATTTGACTAATCATTTTGGCTGCACAATGTGTGCTACAGAAAGAACCAGTACCTAAAAACCCTCCTTTGAAAATATTGATGTGTGTAGCATTTCATCTAAACAGAAGCTGTTTAACAGTCAATAAAGTTGGCAGTCATTCAGTTTGAGATTATAAAAGAATTCCTACTTCCCAATAACACCAATATTATAGGAAACAGCATTAGAAAGTTTTTGGGTGCTGGTTGATTGAAACATATGCTTTTACTGGAAAATGGCTTTGGAAAATAAAACCTATTGAAACCAAACAAAATCTCATTGTTCACATGTAAAAAAAACAGCAGATATAGGCACCTGAAGTTTCAAAACTGCAATTTTTTTTATTCAGAAATAAATGCAATAGTAGTTTACTTCCTAGAAAGTACATGTTTGCGTACTGAGATGATACATTTAGCTGTGATGATTATCAAATCATGATCTCCAGATGCTTTGGTTGACAGAGTCTGGGATCTCTTGCTCTAGGTCAGGTTCCTTTAGGACTGATGAATATTGAAGTCCAAGACATTTGAATGTATTAAGTACTTCATTTCAAATTAAGTTTATACTTCTTTACCCTTTTATCAAAAAAGAATTCCATTAAATATCACTTTATCATGAATAGGTCTGTATAGAAAGTCAGTTTGATATAGTAAAAGTACTGTCTTGATCAGAAGTTTAGGAATGGGAGGCTCTGTACTGCAGTGGTTCACCTCTTTTCTTAGGAGTTGGTTCCAGTCAGTGTTGACAACGATAAGGAGAGAGAATGTGGCTGTGGTCCCTCGTGTGTGGGTTTCTCCAGGGCTTGGTACTGTTTCCTCTTCTGTTCAAGATCAAGATTTCAAGATGAAACCACTGGTGAAGTCATGCTCCAGGTCTAGGTCTGGTATCATCAGCATGGTGATGATACCCAGCTCTACATCTCAAACCTGAGCAGCACACATGATGCTGCCAGTATATTGGCCCAATGTCTGGAGGCTGCTTGGATCTCTTTGGGAAGAACAGTTTTAATTTCAATGTTAAAAAGAATGAGTGGTTGGGGCTATTTGGATCCCTTGGGTCACTATCCTTGATCTTATCCAGTCTGAGACTGATCTGCAACTTGGGGATCCTTCTGGATTTTCAGTTATTGCTTGAAGAGCAGGTGGCAGCCATGATCAAGAGAGCCTTTACACGAGTGAAACTTATACGCAAATTGTACCCTTTTCTCAATTGGAAAGCCTTTCAGATAGTTACTTATGCTTCAGTCACCTTACACTTGAATTATTAAGAATAGCTCTACAAAGGGCTGCCCTTGAAGACTACCCTGAAGCTACATTTGGTTCAAAATGTGATGATGTAAACACTAATGGGTACTTCTCAATATGCCCATGTGCCACCACTGCTATGTGAGCTTCATTGACTGACAGTTGGCTTCTGAGTGCAATTCAAGATGCTGGTTATTCCTATGAAGCTCCATATGGCAGAAAACCTGGATATCTGAAAGACTACTTGTTTTCAATTGTTTCTACCCAACCTGTACATTCTGGCAAAGTGGATGTTTCTGGATCCCCTCTATTAAATATTGTCACCTCTGTTGAGGTAATTCCCCATTAGGAGAATAAGCGCATACAGGGAGACATATAGAGAGTAGTGTTGGAATAATACACACACAGTACACAGATACACTGTACAGTTAATGAAGGTTTTTACTTCCAGAAAGGTTTAAGCAAAGTCCAAAAATAAGCAGTCCAAAAGTCATTCACAGATTAATCAGTCAGTTTTTCAATCTAGGGATATTCTCGTAACAAAGTCCAGCGTCAAAAACAGTTAAGTATCAGACTTACATTAAATCCAGTAATATCAGTCAATTAGGAAAAATGGAGCAATAGCAATACTTTCCAACAGAAGGAAATAAAGATACACTCTCTTCTCTGCTGAGACTCAGACTAAAACAACCCAGGTTTCTGGCTCCATCTTATGGCCATTTGAGAAACCACACCCAATTGCATGCTCTTGCATTCCCTTAAAGAGACAGTATTAAAATGTATATCCTGGTTTATATATTTCTAACCCAAATACCTGTTAGGTGTTTCATATTCCTAACATTCTCCCCTTTTGGTAAGATAATATATACAACCTTACATTCTAAGTCCATAATATTCACAGCATGCCTTATGCTTTATAGAGCCTTGGGCCTTTGTAAATGATCTGCTATATTGTTTTCTGACATAAAGTATTCTAGCTTAATCATCTTACTTTGCATACATTGTCTCACATTGAAATATCTTAAATCTGTGTGTTTCGTTCTTGTTTTAACAGCAATATTTGAAGCCATCTGTATTGCTGATTAGTTATCTTCGTAAACAACAATAGGATCTGTTACATTAATTCCCATATCAATTAATAATTGCTTATACAAAACTAAATCTGTACATAGTAAAGACAAACATGAGAATTCAGCCTTCATTGTTGACAAACTTAGATGTTTCTGTCTAATAGATCTCCATCCAATCAATGCTTTTCCCAATAATACAGCAGTACCTGATGTAGATTTTCATGTATTTATGTCTGTAGCAAAACTTGCATCAGCATATGCAGTTAAATTCAGTTCATCTTTTGGCTCCAAATACAATGCATAATGCATTGTCTGTTTCAGATATCTTAACACACATTTAGCAGCTTGCCAGTGCCTTTCAGTGGGCTCAGCATTAAATCTTGCTAATTGATTAACACTGTATGCAATATCTGGCCTTGACCAATTCCTGAGATAAGATAAACTACCAATCAAGGACTGATAAATGTTCTTATCAAAAACAGGACTTTGAACATCACTATGGCTAAACTCCTGGCTCATTGGTGTCTTAGACGGCTTACAAAGTGCCATTTTATAACTTTTTAGTAATTGGTTAATTTTATCTGCCTGTGAGATCTTGTATCCTCCCCTAGTTCTATCTATTTTCAAATGAAGATAACTGTTTTATGATCCTAACTGTTTTATGATCCTAACAGTCAAATGATCCTAACTGTTTTATCTTAAATTTATTTTCGAGCAGTGAAATTATCTCAGTAGCTTCTTGTTCAGTTTTGGTGATTAATGCTATGTCATCAGTAAATTATAGTAACAATGAAATCATACCTTTATTTTCTCTTTTAAACAAACATGGATCAGCCATGCCAGCTACAAAGCCTATTTTAGTTAATTCTTTAATTATACATTGGTTCAGCTCATATCCTGATTGCTTCAAACCATAAAGACTCTTTTTCAATTTCCAGCAATCATAATCAGTATTGTCATTTTTGAGACCTAAAGGTTTCTTTAAATATATAGTGTGTTGCAACGGTGCATGCAGATATGCTGTCTCTACATCCAAATGATTTACAATATCTTTCTCCTTAGCTGCCCACACTAATGCTGCCCTTAATGTAGTAGCCTTCAGACTAGGTGCAAACACCTCATCATAGTCATTTGCTGTCTGATTGAACCCTTGTGCTACTAACCTAGCTTTTTGGGTAACAACCCCATCTACACCTGTCTTCAGTTTATATATCCATTTACTTCCTATGGCATGTTTACCTGGTGGTAACTTAACATTTTCGTATACATCCATTTTTTTTAATGATTCTAGTTCCTTATCCATTGCTTTCTGCCAAGCAGCCTGATCCTTAGCAGGATACAGTTTTAATTCATTATAATTACTTGGAACTGTACTCACTTGGCATACAACACTCGCCTGATATCTATCAGGTGGTCATGTTACTCGGGTTGAACATCTTGGTGATACAGGACTTACTGGTGGACTTTCCTCCACCATCTGCTCCTGTTCTTCTATTTCTTCCTGTGCTTGTTCTACTACTTCTTCCTGTTCTTCCTCTTTAATGGCTATTTGGGGTGTTTTGATTTTATCCTTAGGAACTATTTGGGTGTCAATAATAATAACATTGCTGGATTCCTGTTCCAGTTTATCCCACCCAACGTGCTCAAGAAATTTTGAACTAGCACTACAATAAACATGAGCTGTGCCTTGATCCCAAAATCTAAATGATCTGTGGTTGGCCTCATAACTTCTTAGATCTATGTTGCCCTTTCAGTCTTACTTGTGAGGGAATATGCACCCATGCTGGAGCTCCAAATGTGTGTAAATAACTTAAATTTGGTTTTCTGCCATGCCAATGAGTGCATGGCAATTCTCCAGTTGTTGTATTTACTACATTATTTAAAACATGGTTATTACACAATATGGCTTCACCCCACAGTATTTCAGGTAAACCTGAATCAGATAACATAGTGTGAGTCATGGCTTGTAATGTTTGCCCTCTTCGTTCTATAAACGAGTTATGTTGTGGTCTGTAAGGTGCAGAACGTTTATGCTCCACACCAGCCAATTACAGCATATTTTGGAATCTTTTGTGAACAAATTCAGTCCCATTATCAGTTACTAAAGTAATTACTTTACTTTTCATTTTTCTCTCAGCAAACCTTAGCCAATTAAAGAAATGTTGGAATGTTTCTGTTTTGTTCTTCATAAGATAGCAGAAACCATATCTTGAGTAATGGTCCATGATACTGAAAATATAACAGGCACCTCCTAAACTTGGTTTCTTAAGCCCCTGTCACACAGCACCAACGGATGTAAAAAGGATGTAAAATAGAGATAAACACTTGCCATCCATAGGTTAACACGATGCATCCATTCTGTACTCACTGCGTCCGTTTTTCATACTCTCTATCCGTTCAGCATCCGTCTACTGACATTTCATCCGCTCAAAAAGTTTTGGGCTGCACAAAACTTTTTGAGCGGAAAATGTATCCAACGCATCCATTCTACATCCGCTACGCATACGGGGAACATCCGTTAGATGTCTGTCATCATCCGTTACACATCCGCTATATCCGCTAGGCATCCGCTGTGCATCCACGCAACTCGCATCCGCTCCAGCAGAAAACGGATACAGGGAGGAAGAGAAACGGACACGCAATGTTAGTAGCATGGACGTAGAAAGGATGAAAGTGGATGCAGCTCGCATACAAAGAATTAAAACGGAAAAAAAGTTCATATAGGGGACGTATCTCGGATATTTAGGATGTCTGCAGGATGTCTAGAGGATGCAAAAGGACACCGAGAGGAAAACCTATATTTCCTATAAAAAGGGGGAGAAATCACCTGGATCTCCCTTTCAGTCCAGCAGCCCTGCAGTGCAGACCTCTTCAGCCTTCATCTGGCTCTTGCTCTTCCACAGCATCCAGTCATCTCCACCATGGATTGCCGCACACTCCTTTTGGTAGCCGCCATCATTCTACAACAGTGTGAAGCCCTCTACAGGCTCTTTCACCTGTTCTACGCGAAGAAAAGGAGGTGTCCAAGAAGTGTCTGGGTCCGAAGATAGATCGCAAGAAGAGCAGAGTACGGACTGTATAACAAGCTGATGGTGGAGCTGAGGAACGAAGACTCAAGTGCATTCCAGAACTTCAGGAGGATGCCGCCAGCCATGTTTGACGAAGTTGTGCAATGGCTGAGACCCAGGTTGACCAAGCAGAGCACCAACTTCCGGCCCAGCCAAGACCCTGGACTCAAGGTGGCACTGACTCTGTGCCACCTGGCCTCCGGGACCACGTACAGGAGCATGCAGTATGGCTGGAGGGTGCCACACAACACCATCAGCATTGTGGTCAGAGAAGTGGTGCAGGCCATAATCGAAGAATACCTGGAGGAGCTCCTCCAGTGCCCCTCCACTGAAGAAGGATGGAAGAAAGTTGCAGAGCAGTGGTATCAGAGGTAGAACTTCCCCCACACCGTTGGAGCCATAGATGGGAAGCACGTGGCCTGCAAAGCTCCAGCCAACTCAGGGTCCACTTATCACAACTACAAGGGCTTCTTCAGCATCATCCTCTTCACCATGGTCAATGCTGACTACAAGTTCATGTACATCGATGCTTCAGGCAACGGGACTTCTTCAGATGCCCAGGTATACAACGCCAGTCACCTCAAGGATGGGCTGGAGTGCAACCTCATCATGGGCTTCCCAGATCCAGACCCCCTGCCCAAAGACACACAAGATGTGCCCTACTTCATCATGGGGGATGACGCCTTCTCCCTCAGAACCTACCTCATGAAGCCCTACACTTCCAGTTGCCTCACCCGTGAAGAGAGGATCTTCAACTACAGGCTGTCCAGGGCAAGGCGGGTGGTGGAGAATGCCTTTGGCATCCTGGCCAACAGGTTCCAGGTACTTCTCACCACCATGCAGCATTGCCCAGAGACCGTGAGGAGGATCGTGGAAGCTTGCTGCATCCTGCACAATCTAATGCGCGCCCACTACCCAGTGTTGCAGAACAGGCTTATGGACCACCAACAAGGCAATGGGGAGATGGAGCTTGGTGAATGGAGGCAAGAGCAAAACCTGATAGACACTGTGGATGTGCAAGGCCCCAACAGAGCTTCACGTGAAGGGAAGAAGCAGCGCAAACTCCTGAAACACTGGTGCAACTCCCCAGCTGGATCAGTGGAGTGGCAAGACAGGATGGTAGATGCTTAATGGATGCTTCCTTCAGCCTGTCTCATCACACTGATGAGATTGTGCCATGTATGTTGAGTGGCCCTACAATGAATAGGGCATTTAATAAAGAGTTGTGTTTATGTTGAAATGTGTTGATGAATGATTACATTGTTATTGTTAATAAAGGGCCACAGGTATGGCAACTGGGAGGGTGGACCGTACAGTCCCACTATGCTTGCACTGGAGGCTTATCTATCCCACTGCTATCCTTACACATCCCACAGGTATTACCCATCCCACAGGTATGCCAGCCCATCCCACTGCTATCCTTACCCATCCCACAAGCATGCAAAGGCTTAAACCATTTCTAAAAGTTTCCACCAAGACTTTATTGACTAAAATAAATGAACCAAGTGTGTGAAGCAAAGATAAACTTTATTAATAACAAACTGTCAAAGCAAAATGACCCAAGAAAAGTGTCCCAAGCAAGGATAAAGTCATCAGATAGCAACCCAGTCTCTGGCACTCTTCTAAGTCAATCTGAGGCGTACCCATAGTCTCAGGGGTGAAGGGTCCAGGTGCTGTGGAGGTGGCTGCTGCTGGAGTGCTGGTCTGAGGTGCCATTGGGGTGCCTGGCCCCGAGAGGACAACAGGGGATGGTGTGTGGAGCAAGCTCTCAGAGAGCTGGCTCAGTCCTGTGATGTTGAGAGCCCCTTCCACCATGACATGGGGTGTCAGTCCCAAGACTGATGACACATGTTCTGAGTCCAGGCTTGGCTGTGGGGTGGAGGAAGAAGGAGAGTAGTGGGTCTGTCTGGTCTGCAGGTGAGCGAGGTGAGGCATGGGTGGCATCTGTGGCGTGGGTGGCATCTATAGCATGGGTGGCATCTGTGGCGTATTAAATTTAATCTTGGAACAATGATTATATTTATAACTGACCACAGAGACAGGTGACTATTAATGCAAACATTCTTTGCATTTTATGGTCCACCAACATTGTTGGGCATGGGAAAACACCTTGGACATTTTATATGTTTGAAAAGGGCCTTTAGGCAGGGTTAAATATGGTAGATGGGTGTTTGGACTTCTCTTTCAAAAGGAAGGAGGGACTTCAACTTTATGTGGCGAAAAGGGAGTTTGGACTTTGATGTTATTTGGGGATAGGAGAGTTTGCATTTTGGACTACCAGTGCAACCAAGTTGGGCATTTCTTGGTCCATCAACAGAGTCGGGCATGCAAAGTTTGAACCATTTTTTCAAAGTTTTTACCAACATGTTATAAAGTAAACAAAACATTTTTATAAGTAAACAATGCTGCTCACAAGTGTTCACAACAAGTGTTCAGTCTCTCAAACTATTCTGAGTCACTCTGAGTCATATCCATGGTCTCAGCTGTGAGGCGTAAGGCAGTGACTGTGGCTGTGGCTGTGGCTTGAGTGCTGGTCTGACGCAGCATTGGGGTGCTTGGCCTCAAGGGTACAGCAGGTGGTGGTGTGGTCAGGACGCCAAGGTTGGTATCTGAGAGCTGACTCAATCCTGTGTGGTTGAGATACCCTTCATGAAGGATTTGAGATGTCAGGCCCAATACTGCTGAGAGATTGTCCGTTGACGGCCTTGGCTCTGGGGTGGAGGAAGGGTTGGGATGAGTGTGCTGGGGCTATCTGGTCTGCAGCTGGGTGAGGAGTGGCATCTGTGATGTCCGATGGACCTGGGCCTGGACTGGGAAGTTCTGCTTCTGTTGTGGGAAGTCCTGGTAGTCGTAGCCTTGGCAGATGAGGGGCTGTTGAAAGCCATGGAAGGGCTGTGACTGTTGCCTGGGGTGGAGGAGCAGACCTGGACTGGGTAGGATGAGCTTCAGCTGGGCCTTGAGGGTTGTGGAGAAGTGCTGTGATCTTCTGCTTCATCACCTGGTACTCGGCCTTGGGCAGGTCCCTCAGGGTCTGGCTTATGTAGGTAATGAATGGCTTCTGGGCTGAGGATGCTCTGTCCAATTGGACCAGCTGAGAGAGAAGTTCTGTGCTGGTCTTCATTGTGTCTCTGATCTCCAACAGCACACTGTGGTCCTGGCCCTCCAGTCTGCCTCTCTGCCTGCATCCTCTGGAGCTGGGGGTGGAGGTGGGGGTGGTTTGGTCTCTGGTGGCTGCCGCTTGTTCCTCCATTTGTGACAGCAGGGCATCATCCTCCAAGGGATCCTCCAAGTTCGGCACCATGGGGAGTGCAGCTGTCGAGGGAGTCTCTGCTGTGGGGTCCTCTGAAGACACCTGCCTGGACAGGGTAGCTGTCTCCTGGCTGGAAGAGGACTGGCTGTCTGTGGGCTGTCTGAGGGAGAGGGGTCTCAGAGGGGCTTCTCCTCGGTGGCAGATCTCACCCTCCAGGAAACTGCACTTGGCCATGACATAATTTTCCCAGTCAGTGAGCTTGACGGCGGTCTGCCCAGATTTTTTGAAGTGTAGCTTCCCATACCAGGAGTGCATGTGCTTCCACCATCCAAGGAGTACTTCTGCAGTGTACCCCAGGCTCTCTGCCTTGTCTCTCCAAGCTGCCTGCTTCTTTTTGGTGTCCCGATACAGTCTGTGGCCCTTTCTCCACAGCTACTCGTTCTCCCTCAGCCATTCCAGCACATTGTCCTCATGCTTCTCGGAAATGGTGTACTGTTTCCTCTCTTCCTTCTTCCCTTGCCTCTTCCTCCCTCTGGATGGAGCTTGTTTCGGGGCCTCAGGGGCTTTAGCAGGGCCTTCATTGGCTTGAGCATCAAGGCCTTCAGGGGCTTGAGCATCAGGGCCCTCAGGGGCTTGAACATCAGGGCCTTCATCAGCAGGGCTTTGAGGGGCTTGAGGGCCTTGGGGCTGGTCCACCACAGCAGCAGCAACTTCACCATCAGAGTCAGTGTCAGGGGGTGGGTGCTGGTTCTGGCCTTCTTCACCTTGCCAGGGCTTGAACGAGTAGGCACAGACTTCTTTTTCTTGCCTGACTGATGCACCATGATGTTGATACAAGATGTCGTAGAGATGTATCAATGTAGCCTTCTTCAATAATGAGATGTAGTAGAGATGTATCGATGTAGCCGCCAGCATGTCTTTCCGGTTTATGCTGACTGAATGCATGCTATGTCCCTTTATATCTGTGGAGCAGGCTCAATTCATACACCCCGCATGCACAGTGAACGGTTTGCATCTGATATACATCCGCACGGCATCCCCTTTGTTTCCGTTAGGCATAGGTGATGCATCTGCTTCATCCGCTATGCACCCGCTCTTTCCTCTATGTGTCCGCTTTGCAATTATCCTTGGTAATTCCTTCAGAGCTGTCATCCACTTCCATTCACTTTCATCCGCTAGGCTTCCGATGAACATCCATTTAACATCCCCACTACACACTACCCACATCCATTCTTTTCCGTTCTGTTTTCACAAATTTTCACCAATTTTGTCCATTTCTGGAGCGGCTGAAAACAGATGGAGCCACCCACAAAATTTTGCTCATCTGCTGTGTCCTTTATGCATATGTTTTGTGTCATTGGCTAGTGAGACCGGGCCATTATACTGGTGTGATGAAAGCTCTACCTGTTTTTGATGTGCATCACATATGGAACACACATAAAAAATGAGTAAAGCTTCAACCATACCATTGTGACTGCCTTTTGACTTGTTGATACCCTTGCTCTTTCATGTAATTTCCATGGCAGCAACATGGAAGTAGTTTGCCATTGCCTTATTACAGTCTGGAGATATTTGGGGAGTTTTCAGTTCCGAGTGCTGGATCCTTCTCTGTTTTGCCTTTTTCATCAAGATCACCTATGTACTGTTCTTTATTTGGCCTGTAGAAGACTATGTCCTCCTGTCCCAATTTGCTTGCCATAGAATAATGATCAAATGGCATAGCCTCCTTGTAGAATTTTGGAAGGCATGCTTAGCATATCGTATTTTCTTCCACATTCAGTTTTAATTTGAAACTGAAAAACAGAATATATAAGAATTTCAGTCTTTAATGTAGTACAACCCAGAACAAAAAAATGATTGCCACAACAGCCTTCAGCTTAAATAAATGAAAAATAGGAGTTTGCATGTAGCTGAGGAAATTACTAATCAACAATGGAATTGTTCTATGGATGTCTACAAATTATGTGTAGGGGAATAAAACTGCCAATGGTAGACTTCCTTTGGATTTTACCTATTCTTAGAAACAGACTATAATAGCAGCCATATATGATTTTTCCCATCCTTTCATCTTCCTTACCTGTATAAATTTACCAAAGCACCTACTGTAATAGATGAAAGTATTGAGTGAGATGTACCTGTGTGATATTTTTATCATAGCTCTCTAAGTAACTTGCCTTTTTTATGCCTTAGCTTTGGTTCATTAACTTTTCACCCAGGGAATGCAGTAAACAGAGAAAAATCAATTTTGACTTAGTCCAGCTCTCTAAACTTTCTAGAGTTCTTGTTCAACACTGAAAACCATAACCCTGAAGATGTCTCTTTCACAGAGAATATAGATTAACTTTGTCAGTAAATCTGATTAAATCTCTCTCTCTTTCTCACATTTCTCTAGGGCTTCTTTTAGCCCTGCTTTGTGCTAGGCCCTTATTGAAATGAGATATAACAGAACCACACCAGGTTTACCCTAAGGAAGGAACTGCAGATATCCTTTGATTGATGGCTACTCTACTTTCTTGTTGAAATAAATTCACTCTTCTCCCATCTTTTTCCCCATTTCTGCTTGATTCTGTCAAGTAGGCAGGTGGGAACATAGAAAAGTAGTGCCTTTGAAACTCTAATGTCATCTATTTCACATTGATAGACAAACTATGACTTGGAATTGTTATTCCAAGAAGAAAAGTATTTATTTCTCCAGAAAAAAAATATTACATTTCATCTTTTTATATTAACTTGCTAGTTTTTGAAAGGAGACAGAACAAGTTCATCCATCTATGCAGAAGAAGTCCAAGGAAAAAGCATCATGCATGGTGGAAGCTTCAGGTATAAGCAGATACGTTTAGAGATCAATTTATTCATTTCTCCATCTTCAACAAAGGAGGAAATATTTCTCAAATCAAGTTTCTGATGAATAAGTGGGGACAGACTGTCTCCGATAAAGTATATTGTGCAACGGAGAGAAATAGATATGCTTGAACTACCAGTACATTAAATACTGATCCTAAGGAAGCAAATACTTGAATATGAATTGGAGAAATTTGCTATCCTTTTTCCAAACTACAACTCCCAACTCAGCCAACCAGCATATCAATAATCTAGAACATGGATGTTCAAACTTTTGGCTTGCCTGGGCCCCATTGAGTAAAGACAAATTATCTTGAGCTGCATATAAAATATATAATATAGCTAATATTGGCACAGTGGTTAGAATGCTGTATTGCAGACTGACTCTGCCCATAGTCAGGAATTTGATCTGGACCAGGTTAAAGTTGAGTCAGTCTTCCATCCTTCTGAGGTCAATAAAATGAGGATCTAGATTGTTGGGGGCAATATGTTGACTGTAAACCTCTTAGGGAGTGCTGTAAAGCACAGTGAAGTGGCATAGAAGTCTATGATATCGCTATTAATATCTATTAATCACATAGTAATGTTAAAAAGCATTGTTTTCACAGAATTCAAATTAGGATTTTTATTTTTAAAATCCCCGATTTCAGTTAAAAGAAATCTATTAAGCGATTACCATATAGCTAAAAAGTATAGCAATTTCAGTCTGGGTCCTTTGCCAGAAGACAATAGTGACTCAAAAGCAAAAATCAATGCAACTAGCGCCAACCTTAACAGTTGGCATGTGAATTCACAAACATGAAATTCCTCAAGCATCCCAAATTATAGCTTGAGTTATTTTTATAAACACTTAAAATACCCTGGTACATTAGAAGCTTTCAATAATGTGATTGGATATATCTCCATAGTTACAAATATTTGTTATTTACAGAATTATCTATCCACCAAATGGATCTGTCTGGGAGATAGAGTAGCTACAGTTTTGCCTCATTATCCAACACTCTGCTGTTAAGCTGACATTTCCTTTCCATTTGCAGTTTTTACTAACTGAGTGCTTAACAAGAAATTTTGCAGTTTTTCATTTGTTTCCGGTTAAAATGTCAACTAGCACTTGAGTACAATTTCACAATAAAAATATTTTTCTTGATTTCAGTTAGATTAAAGGATATAAGAAATCCGTATCTAATCCATTAGTGGTAAAAAGGAAACAAAAGGTCAAATACTATGATCAATGGATATTTGAAATTGGATCCAGATTCTAGACCTGTTGAGGTCAGTGTAACAAGTTTGTAACTAACAAACTTTTCTGATGATTTGGGGGATGCAGGTAGTTCTCGACTTATAACCATTCATTCAGTGATGGTTCAAAGTTACAACAGAACTGTCCCAAAGGTGCTTTTTCAGGTGGCAACTGGACTTCCTTGTTTATTCTTCTGAAGACATTTCACTTCTCATCCAAGAAGCTTCTTCAGCTCTGACAGGACAATGGGGAATGGAAGGGTTTATATTCCTTGCAGACAGTTGGTCATTTGCATCCTTTCAGAGGGTTGTTGAAGCTCTTGAAGGTTTATCTGTGTCCTCAGGATAACCTGAGTAGTGCTCCTGGTTCCTGTAATCTACAATTTTTCTCTGGAAATTCATTCCTACTCCCACACCATTCAAAGGGTGTTCTTCCCAAATTGTAGAGCTAAAAGTCTATAGAGATTCTCAGTTATCCAGGTCCTGGTTGTCCCAATGGTTGTTACCAGATAACACCTGAAAAAGCACCTTCGGCACACCCATGACCTGGATGACTGAGTCTCTCCACAGACTTTTACAACAACATTGAAAAAAAGCGACTTATGACTATTTTTTACACTTATGACCATTGCAGCATCCCGATTGTCACATGATCAAAATTCAGATGCTTGGCAACTAGTTCATATTTATGACAATTGCAATGGCCCAGGTCATGTGATCACTTTTCTCAACCTTCTAACAAGCAGAGTCAATGGGGAAGCCAGATTCACCTAACAACTATATTATTAACTTAACAACTGCAGCGATTTCCTTAACAACGGTATCAAGAAAGTTTGTAAAATGGGACAAAATTCATGTAACAACTGTTTTGATTAGCAGTGAAAATGTTGGGCTCAATTGTGGTCATAAGTTGATAACTACCTCTTCAGTATGAACTGCAATTGAGCATGAATACAGAGATCCAAAGCATCATGTTTCTTTATATTATGTCTATTATTTATTCTCATTCGGGGATGTGCAAACTTTTAGTATTTAATCATTCTTTCATTTTCTGCTGTATTAATAATACATAGCCAGGTCACTTATCCATAAAAGTATATTATTATCCATTTCTGTGCATTATGATTGCCATCTGGAATCTTTTTCAGTAGTATGAAATTATTCAGGTGCAAATAACTTCCATGTCATCTGCACAATTGCCCTCACTTAGCAATGCTTGGCAGAATGACCAAATATGGTCATCCACCTTGAATGGATCATGTGAACTGGAAACATCTAATCATTAGATTAAAACCAGGTAGCATTTCTTTGATGTTTCAAGTGATAATTGGTAACAAACTTTGGGTACAACTAATCACAAGAATGAATATGTAATTTCATAATACCAAATCTGTTATTAATAGCATCTTTGCAGTTTTCGCTTATCAGTTACATATTACATTTATTGTGACCTTATATATCACCACTGATTATGCATATTCACCATGCTACTACATGTCTGGATTGGAACTAATTAAATGTCAGAGTTTGCATTTCTTTAATTTTTTTCAGCACAGTTCACCCATAAAAATGCTGTGTGGTAGTACCTAGAAATGCATAGACAAGAAGTAAATAATTTTGTTAAAGAGTTTTTGTGGGAAACAAATTAAAAATGAATGCATTTTTAAAATGCACATGATTGAACGTACATGAATGTAGCAGGTGGTGAAAACAGATTCTCCAAAATTGATCATGGTCATACAATTGTTACTGTTGGCTGCTACATGTTCTTATAGCAATGTTCAGGATATTTATGTAGGGATCGGACAATGCTTTCTGGAGTCCCTTCTATCGTGCCCTTCTATCCTGAAATATTACTACTCAAAAGAAAAATCAAATTTCAAGAAATGAGTTGCTGTTAGAAACGATTGAATTTGGATCAGAAAACTTCTAATTCTCAAGAAGATATATATTTGGATGGGTCTCTAGGATGCAGAGAGCTTCTTTTTCAACCCAAAAGAAATCAGAGCTACTCTCCAGTAAAAAAAACCATGGAAAAAATTGTAGGCTTTGTTCTGTGACTTATCCATGTAACAGGTCCCAAAAAGTCTCTTTTGGGACAATTCTTGAATAAAACTCTGCTTCTGAGTGGGAACTTCACACGAACATTCCAGTGGTCTGCTAAAGAAACTCAGACTCCTACTATAAGCTCCCAAAGCAATATGAATTCATAAGATTGTGGCCAGTTGCCCAGGACAGAAATGCAAACATACAGATACATACAGATAATCAGAGTTGAAAGGGACCATGGAGGTCATCTAGTCCAACCCCCCACCCAAGTGGGAGACCCTACACCATTTCTGACAAATGGCAGTCCAATCTCTTGTTGAAAGTCTCAAGTGATGGCGCTCCCACAATTTCCGAGGGCAAGCTGTTCCATTGGTTGATTGTTCTCACTGTCAGAAAGTTTCTCCTTATTTCCAGGTTAAATCTCTCCTTGTTCAGTTTCCATCCATTATTCCTTATCTGGCCTACAGGAACTTCAAAAAATAGCTTGACCCCTTCCGCCCTGTGGCAGTCCCTCAAATATTGGAAGACCACGATCATGTCTCCCCTGGTTCTTCTCTTTTCTAGACTAGCCAAGCCCAGTTCCTGCAACCGTTTGTTGTATGTTTTAGCCTCCAGTCCCCTTATCATCCTGGTTGCTCTTCTCTGTACTTTTTCTCGAGTCTCAACATCTTTTTTATAATGTGGTGCCCAAAACTGGATGCAGTACTCTAGGTGTGGTCTTACTAAGGCTTTATAGAGTGGTATTAGTACCTCCCTTGATCTTGACTGTATCCTTCTGTTAATGCAACATAGGATTGCATTAGCTTTTTTGGTGGCTGCTGCACACTGCTGGCTCATATTTAAGGCTAGGTCACACTGGCCGACAGATGCAAAACGTATGCAAAAAGGACACAGCGGATGAGCAAATTTTCAGGGGTGGCTCCATCCATTGTCATCCGCTCCAAAAAGTGGCAAAAAATTGCATAAACAGAACGGAAAAGAAAGGAAAAGAACGGACATGGGTAGTATGTAGCAGGGATGTTAAACGGATGTTCATAGGAAGCCTAGAGGATGTATATAGGATGCAAACCGTTCACTGCTCATCCTTTCTATTTCCGTGCTACTAACGCTGTGTAGACATTCCGTGTACCTTTTGTTTCCTCCCTCTTTCCGTTTTCAGCTGCAGCGGATGTGAGTTGAGGGGATGCCCAGAGGATGCAGGGAGGATACAGCGGACGTTTAACAGATGATAAACGGACATAGAATGTTTGTTGCTCTTATGTCATGGATTTACATTGCACACAGCGGAAAGTTCATCCGCTCAAAAAGTTTTGTGCAGCTCAAAACTTCTTGAGCGGATGAAATCTCAGTGGATGGATGCTCAAAGGATAGAGCATATGAAACACGTATGCAGTGAGTACACAACGGATGCATAGCGTTTTCCAATGGATGGCAAGCTTTTTTTAACGTTTTACATCCTCTTTGCATCCGTTGGTGCAGTGTGACATGGGCTTTAGCTGGTTGTCCACAAAGACTCCAAAATCCCTCTCACAGTTACTGCTATTGAGCCTGGTTTTACCCAGTCTATATGTGTACTTTTGGTTTTTCCTGCCTAAGTGTAGGACTTTACTTTTCTCTACATTGAATTTCATTTTGTGAGATATGGTCCAATGTTCTAGTCTGTCAAGATCCATCTGGATCTTGAGCCTAACTTCTTGGGTGTTAGCTATTCCTGCCAGCTTAGTATCATCTGCAAATTTAGCAAGTTCCCCTTCTATTCCCTCATCTAAGTCGTTAATGAAGATATTGAAGAGTACTGGGCCTAAGACGGAACCTTGTGCCACTCCACTACTCACTTCCCTCCATGTAGACTTAGACCCATTAAGGACTACTCGTTGAATACAGTTTCCCAGCCAATTGCAAATCCATCTAGTGGTGGTACTATCTATTCCACTTTTTTAAAAGCTCACTAAGAAATAGGTTGTGGTCTACTTTATTGAATGCCCTGCTGAAATCTAAATATATTATGTCCACAATATTTTGCTGGTCTGTTAATCACTGTGTTGAAGAATGAAATAAGATTGGTTTGGCACAATCTGTTTTTAACAAACCCATGCTGACTGCTGGTTATTACTTTGCCTGTTTCTAGTTGTTGGCAGATCTGTTTTTTATTATCTTTTCCAGTATCTTCTTGGGTATTGATGTTAGGCTGATTGGTCTATAGTTTCCTGGTTCAGTTTTTTTTCCTTTTTTGAAGATAGGAAGCACATCAGCTCTTCTCCAGTCCTCTGGTAGTTCCCTGGTGCTTCAGGATTTTTGAAAGAAATGGTGCAGTGGTTCTGAGATGACCTCTGCCAGTTCCTTTAAAACTCTGGGATGTAATCCATCAGGCCCTGGTGATTTGTTTTCATCAAGATCAGACAGGTGTCCTCTTACAATTTTTTTGTTTATGTTAACTTTTATTTCTGGTCTGTCTTTTACAGTTATGTTTTTGTTGGGTTGAGCTAAAGTTTCTTTTTGTGTGAAGACCGATGCAAAGAATGAGTTAGGCAGTTCTGCTTTCTCTCTGTTGCCTGTTACTTCCTTGCCATCTTCTCTCTTTAGTGGACAGACTGTTTCCTTGTTTTTTTTCTTGTTATTTATTTGTTGGAAGAAACTTTTTTTTAATTATCTTTGATCTTTGATTTTTTTATTATCTATGATCATACTTTTTAGAGTTTCCCAAGATTCTTGAGTTATTTCCCCCTTTCAGATTTTCATCCATGGAATCTTTCCCAAGTTCTCTCTGAGTTTATTGAAATCAGCTCTTTTAAAATCCAAGACTCTGGTGTAATCGTGTTCTGTTGCTTGTGTTTGTGTTATGTTGAATTTGAGTATGACATGGTCATTCTCACCCAAGGTTCCTGCAGTTTCAACTCCCTCTATCATTTCTTCTGTTTGTAAGAATTAATTCCAGTATGGCTGTCCCTCTAGTTTCACCCTCTACCTTTTGGACAAAAAAGTTGTCAGCTAGGTTGGTTAAGAACTTATTTGATTTCTCACTTGGTGCAGAATTAGTTTTCCAATTGATATCAGATTAATTGAAGTCTCCCATTACTATTGTTGTGTGTTTCCTGCATATGTTTGTTAGTTGGCTGGCAAAAAGAACATCTATTTTTTCTGCTTGATTGGGTGGCCTATAATATATGCCTATGGCCATGTCATTCTTTTTTTCTTTTATATTCACCCATATGCATTCTAGGAGGTTTTCATCTTTGGTTTCATGCATTTCTGTAGCAATATAGTGGTACTTTCATACAGTTCAAATCCACCTCCTCTTTTATTGGAACTATTTTTTTTAAATAGTTTGTATCCTTCTACCAGTATATTCCAGCCATGGGTTTCATCCCACCAAGTTTTTGTTTTTTCAACTATATCATATTTACCTTCATGTATTCGTAGTTCAAGTTCACCCTGCTTGTTCCCCAGACTATGTGCATTTGTATATAGGCACTTGAGATCTTTATATCTGACACTGTGTTTACTCTCTACATAACCTGTGTTGTACCTACCTGCTCCTGCTTTTTTGCCACCTGTTTGATTAGTGCACATGGTATGGCACTCACTATTAAGTGCTTGGTTTTGGTTGGCATCAAGGTTGATAATCTTACCTGCACAAACATCTATTTTGCATGCACTGGTATCCTTATTAGTTTTAGGCTGCTGGGGACAGAGATGTTCTGAATCCATTAATTCTCTGTCCCCACTGTTCAGTTTAAATGTTATCCAGGAAATCTGAGAATTTAATGCCAAATAATTCAGTCCCTTTCTTTGATGGATGCAAACCATCTCTTTTGTATGGTTTTTCATTGGACCAGCTGCAGACATCATGACTAATAAAACCAAAGCCTTCCCTTTTACACCACTCCTTTAGCCACACATTAAACTCTGCTACATGCTGCCCTTTTTGTTCCCTGTATACTGGTAGAACCTCTGAAAAGATAAGCCTACAGTCCACATTACTAAGTTCATACCCCAAGCTCTGGAAGTCTTTCTGAACAGAAAGTACATCCTTCTAGGACAGATCATTTGTACCAAGATGTATAATAGCATCAACATCACAGTTCTTGCTGGCATTCTTGATTATCTTAAGAATACACTTCTTGTCTTTGCTGGCAGTAGCACCTGGCAGACACCTGACCTCTTTCAAAACCTCAGTATTCTTTCTTAAATTTACATCCTTTACAATTGAGTCCCCAACCAGAAGGTGGATTCTCTTTTTGGATGCCTTGATCTTCTTGTTTGATTGGTGCGTAATATCTGATTTACTTTCTCCTTTCCAAAGTAAGTTCTTCTTCTAGGACCATGATCACTGGCTTACTTAAGTTATCATTAAGTAACTAAAGTGACCTGTCACTTTAGTGTCCCGATTAAGGTCAGCAAGGGCATTGTATCTGTTATGCTGGGACACAGCAAAAATTTTGTGTTTATGGTCCACAGCTCTCACCCTGCCAGATCCCACAGTTGTCCATACTGCCCTTTTCCTGTAGGATCTTTGTGGTAGTGGAGGCTGGTAGCACAGCAGCTCAATAGATGGCTGGATTGGATACCTAATTTCTGCTTGGAGAGCACAGATTAGAGATTCTAGAGAGGTAATCTTTCCATGTAGACTGGTAATTTTTTTACAAAGAGGACAATATCCAAGTTTGAAAAGAGTACTGCGAAAGACAGCTGTAAAATAAGTATTACACTGAACTAAGCCGGTCATTTTGAAATAAAATAAAATCACAATCTCAAGCGCACCTACTCTAAATGGTATTCTTGATTTTTAGTTTATAATATCCTTGGTTTATAGTTATATGATTTGCATGCCATTAGGCACACGGATTACAATCTTTCTCCTTTCTATTCACCCTCTGCTTCCTTCACAAGCAGTCAGCAGCTCCTCCCAAAACCTCTGGGAATTTGAAATGCAATGGAAGCAGTTCAAACTGCCTCTCTTTTTTCTACTCATCCTCTGCTTCCTTCACAGGCAGCCAGCAGCTCCTCTGGGAATTTGAAATGCAATTTTTAGACCTGTAGGAATATTGAGAAAGTCTACCACAACTTTCATGAGATCTTGCCTATTTATAAAATAGCTTCTGGGATAAGCACATAAAACTTTCATTTTTCAGGAAAAACTTCTGGTTGCAAGGCTTCGGCGGCGGCAGGAATCTGCGATTGTGTGCGGTTCCTGCTGCGCTCGCTGCCGAGGTGCCCCCGATCCAGTTGGATTTGGAGGTTATGGTTACCCCATAGAGGTAACTGAAGACAGGGGAGATCCGGGCACAGATTTGGGGGAATCACAATCCCCCTCCTCAGCCAGTTTAACTCCCTTTTCCCAAGGTGGTGGAGCAGTGGGCAGTAATTGCCGCCACAAAGAAGCTTTCAGCCAGACAAGATTGTGCAGGAGGAAGTTTGAAAAAGTGAAAGTTTTTGGCTTACATCTTTATTCTGGAGGTTCAACTTTTCAAAGGATACATTGTTTCCAAACAAGATCATTAAAAGTGGCGGAGAAAAGTCAAAGGGAAAGGTTTTTTTTTCTTCTCACTCTCCTTCCCTATGGAGATAGCAGATGGAAATCGGAAAAACCTGCTTTGACATAGAAGGTAATTATTAAAGCCAAGGGGATATTAAGATTTCTTAACATTGGAACTAAAAACCAAAAATTTTCTTTTTTTTTACTATAAGTGGAGGGAGGGGCAAAGAATACATATTAAGATTTTGTTGGAGGAGACGGCTTGGAACTTTTAAGATCAGAGATAACGGCAATAAGACTTTTAAAAAATTACTTTGGAACTGTGTAATTAAATTTCACCCCAGGAAAAGATAGTACAAAAAGAAGAAAGTGCTAAATAAAACAGTTTTTGATGATTTGGATTGCTTTGTGACTTTGGGACTTTTGGAAATTATTTTTTGAAAGACTAAAATCATTTGGGTTGTTTTTTGTTTTTTTAATCTTACAATGGCATTATCTGTTGAAGAACTGAAAATAGAATATAAAAAGTTAAAAGAAGAGGAACAAGAAGGCAAGGGCTCTTCTGGATCTGTTTTTCACTTCTTAGAAATGGCAATTTTTACCTACCAGAAATTACAACAACAAGAAAGCTGTGATGAAGAAGAAGAAGCCATCTTTAATGGACAAATAATTTTAGTTGAGGAAGAAAAGGGAAAGGGAAAGAAAATGGATAATTCAAGATTTAAAAAAACAACCAAGAAAGGGAAAAATAAGGTGAAAAATTGATACAATGTCAGGAAGCAACAGAAAAGAGGAATACAACAGAGAGGGGAGACCAAGAGGGGGGAGATTGAGAGATGGGGGGGCAAAAAGACTAGACTGGATAAGAGAGGAAGGGAAAAAGGGAAGAGAAGTTATAAAGACTTAAAACAAGATGTTAAAAAACAGGGGTTTTTTTAGCGTCAAAGGGTAAAATGAAATTAAAGAAGAGATTCTGCAAAAGTGCACAGGATTGTATTGTAGTATTTGTATTTGAAATAGAGTTAGAAAATTGGAATATTATATGAGTTAACAATATATTAAAGGGAATATGTAAAATATCTAATAGAGTTTAATTAGCTATGGAACGTTGTTTTTACTATACTATAAGCTTATTATTTTTTTCTCTTTTTTATTATTTTAAAATGTACTATGTAGAATGCACCAAGCAGAATCAGTATGGAAATTATATATTATTTTAAGTGTTAAATCTAGGGGAATGATAAAAAGTTGTCATACTTCAACCAGTGATTACAGAGAAATTTTGCAGTAAAGAGAAAAGAACTACGCCACCTAAGGATCTAAGTACTAAGTACTTTACTACTATCTAAGCATAGTACACAAAATTATCTGCTGCAATGTCCTACTAGTCTATGACTACTTCAGTTTCAACCACAACAATACAAGAGCACACAACAGATACAAACTCAATGTAAACCACTCCAAACTTGATTGCAGAAAGTATAACTTCAACAACAGAGTTGTCAATGCATGGAATGCACTACCTGACTCTATTGTTACATCCTCAAACCCCCACTCCTTTAAACTTAAACAATCTACTATTGACCTCATCCAATCCCTAAAGATCTGTAAGAGGCGTGCATAAGTGCACAATCGTTCCGCCATCCCTGTCCTCTTGTCCCCATTTATTCATACCTATTTCCTGTATTCATACTCATGTTTATTCTTATACTTATTATCTTGTAAGCAATTGAGAAATCAAATAAATAAAAAAATTCAAACAACTGTCTGTTGGAGAAATTCCATACCTACAGAGTCACAAACAAATCAAGACCGTCAATATCAGTGGAGCAGATGGGATCCCCAGTCATACCAAAGATGTTTTTTTTTTTTTTTACTAAATGGTATTCTTAAAGAAGGATAAGCTGTCTAAATCTCAGGTTACCTTTTTTTTTTTTTCCTAATTATAGTATTAATCCAACTTTATTTATTGCAAATGAAACAGATTGCATTCGGAAGGAGAAAAGGTCATGGAGATTTGAAAGCATCAGCATTACCAAGTGAAAATGTGATCTCTGTGGTTGCACATTTCTTCCAGTTTTGCTTCATTTGCAGGCCTGTCATAGGTGCAGACTAATGGGTATATTGGTTGCCAAGATGTTTTCAAGAGGAATATCAAGGTCGTTTTTCTTACTAAAGTAGATGCTGCCTACATCTTCTTAACTATAGAATAATGCAAAGACCCTGTGAAAATGTGCTGCTTGCAATCAAACAATTGCTATTTATTCCCCCTCCCCCCTTTCAAAATCAATGACTTTAAATACTTCCTATAATTATTGTCCATTTGTGAAGATTAAAACTTTCTGACTTTCTGAGAGATCATGCAATAATTTAAGGTTTAGCTAGCATATAACAAAACAGGAAGTAAGCATGCATCTAGCGATGTATTTAATCTCCAACAAACATGTGGAATTTCTCTAAATTCATACTGATGTGCTCTTTTTCCCCCTCTTTTGTATTCTCTTAAGAAAAGTGACACATGCAATATAGTGATGTACTCTCTCTATAATGATATAGCAAGCTGCTATTCCTTGAAGTTAATTTGAAGTTTCAAGACTGAAGAGTAACTACCAGAGCTGGTCAAAATGTTATTTTCCTCGAAAACCATTTCAAGAAAAATGCTTTGTTTGTAACTAAGGGCGTCTTCCCCTCGTCTGCATCATAAATGGAGGAAGGCTATGATTAAAACATTCTTACTTTAGTCTTGTCAGATTTTCTTGAAATGCTATGATTTAGTGGGAATCAAAAGCCTACTTTCCAACCAATAGTGACAATTAAACATATTTACATTGTGCTAATGCTTTTTTTTACAGTAATCTCGTTTATCACATAGTTCAAATCTGACATTTGAAGTACCACAGTTTCTTCCAAGAAATAGAATGCAGCAAATTGAACATCATGTCCACTTCATAGAATTTGTTTCCCATAGAAAAATAGAGAAGCTTCTCTCCCCCAAACCAACCATCATCTTGGTTTTTAATTTTTAACTTCTCTATTCAATATGTTTAAATTTTAATTGTTTTTAGCACTTTTTAACTTATTACATTGTACGCTATCCAGAGTCACTGTATCAGTGCGATGGTTTGTGGTCTTTTCTGTCTGAGAAGCTCATATATAAACATTTGTTGCAATCTGTTATTCTGTTCATTCAGAATCCCAAAAAAATACAATAATGCATGTCTGAAATGAACTCTTGAATAGTAAGAGTCATATTTATAATAACACTGAACAAAATTGACTTACAAACATGAAACAGGCTAATTGCCTGTGTTAATGCTCACTTAATCATGTAATGATGCCGAGCATAAGATTACAGACTCATACTATAGATCAAGGGTGTCAAACTCAAGGATTGTGGGTCAGATCTGGCCTGCAAGGTGCTTAGATCTGGTCTGCAGGGCTTCCCTGGAAATAGTGAAGGACAGGCCCACAGTGCCTATGCCAGTGAAAACAGAGCTCGGGAGGACCACATGCAGCTCTCTTGAGATCCATTTTCAGTGGCAGGGAGCTGCAGGAGGCTGTCACAGCCAAAAACCCAGGCCACCACAAATGCCCCTATCACAAGTGATGTCGATCCGGCCATGTCCACACCATCCAGCCAAGCCCACTCCCCACCCAAGGTCAAACACAACCCTGATGCAGCCCTCAATGAATTAAGTTTGGCACCTCTGCTATAGATTGTCTGAGTTGGAAGGGACCTCTAAATGTCCACTCCAAACTGCTGCTCAGTTCAGGTGTTCCCTAAATTATTCCCAACAGGTGGCTATGCAACCCATATTTGGAAACCTCTAGAGTGGCAAGTCCACTACTGTTCTAGGCACAGTCTTCACTGCTTCACATCTGTTAGGAAATTCCTCCTAATATTCAATATAAATCATGTTTAATTAATTTCAGGCCACTGGTTTGAGTTTTGGTTGGAACAGGTCTCTCCCTATTGTGCATGTCAACCTTTTTTGTATTTATTCCTTCTTCTCCTGGCACTTGTTTTCTGAATTTTTCCAGCTTCTCTCTTTAATGAAGAGTGAATATGTGTTTTTGGCACCATTAATTTCTGACAATGAATTTGGTTGAGTTTGCAATCTAATAATACTCTAGATGTGGATAAGTGGACAAGGTAACAAAAATGCAAACAATTCTAAAAGAAACTATTAGTTATGTACTGCAGAATCACTCAACTAGAAAATTAGCTTTTGGTATAACTAAGTAGTGATCCAAGCATTGAAAAATATGTCTAAATGTTAGTTAGTACAGAAGTTGCTGCTGAATTAGAAAAAAGAACTGTGAGTGTACAGGGCAGCTAATTGCCAAGCATAATTCCGTTCAAATTGCTGAGGACATCAAAATCATTTACTAGATTAGGTATGTTGAGCCACCTTCTCAGTAGGAATAAAGTCTATATCTTCATCAATCTACACACAATTCCATTATGTTAAAGGAAAATGGTAACTGTTTTCCATAGGAAGAACAACAGTATCCACATTGTGTCTACATATCTGTCTTATAATATTACAATTGAGAATCTGAAGATTGCATACTGCTTTCTGTCTAACTACATATAGCCTTCACCATCATCATATTTTTCAGATATTTTAGATCCATTCTTCTAATTTAAGCAACTTTTCCATTTGGGAATCGCGCCTTCATCTTTGCTTGAATGGAAGTGAAAGTAAAATACCAAAGATGAGGTGGTACACAGAGAGTAAGCTATGTAAAAGTAGAAACACTGTCCATCTGACTCATTTTTCTAAGTTATGCTTTAAAAGGAATTATACATTTCTGCCTTTAAAAGTTTTCTGTTCAAAGCTTTGGAATAAGTAGCACTCTCTTCCTTTCAACTTCATTCCATCCAGTGTAAATTTATTTCTGAAAGGAGTCAGCTTTTCATAGTAGGGTAGTGTAAAAGTATAGTAAATTATAAATCACTTCAGTTTGATGTTTTAGTTAGCTAAGGGTAGAATATAGACAATTGTGACATAGGATACCACTGCACTTATCTGTAGCTCCATGCTGATCACCAATATTCATTGTTGATAGTACAACTGATCTTTATTATTGGCTGAAAAATCTTTTTTTTTTTTTTTGTCAATCTGCTTGTTTTAGCTGAAGAAATTGAAGCTGTTAGAATAATGAATTGGTCTCAATGAGCAGATCCCTTTTTGCATAAATAACTAAATTCGATAGAATGTGAGCATTAGGAAAAGCAGCATCTTTTAAAGTTGAAACTAAACAATTTTCCTACTTATTCAGAATTTTTAAGTGGATATTTAACAAGTATTGGCTGATTTCCACTAATATCAATTATATACAAAGATAGTATATTCATGCAATTTTACATTACTCTTTTTTACTGAATATGTTCTAAATAAGAGCTAAAAGCACTGTCAAATGAACCAATCTTGTTATCTCCTACACTTACTAAGACTCACATTGCCATCCATATGTACTTTTAAAAAAATTAAAGTTGCTTCTATGTATAACAGATCCTCCCAAATACTGGAAATCTGAACCACAACATCCCATGATCCCTTTTATTATTTGTTTAGTTAATTGTAGATGACAACAATTAAGGGGGTTAGCTTGTGTTTAAGCATTCTGCTGCCTTGTTAGCATAGATCACAAAGCATACACATCTGGTTAGGATCCATTGAGTTTTCTGGGGTTGAAGCCATACAACTAAAGACCATGGCCACATTTGTGATATCTGGAGTAATCACTGAGCTTCATCTTCCATGGAAGTAGGATCTTTTGCCAAAAGCTCTTTGGGATAACAGTGGCACAGTGTGAAAAACACAGCAGCCCTTTGTCCTGACAAATATAAAGTTCTTTAAAGAGCAGCTTTGAAAATAAAACCTAATTACACTTGCATGAATAGAAAGAAATATTACACTTGAATTCCTTGATGTTTCATGTTAAATATATGCCTGTCACTGGCAAGCTGCCAGTTTCCATAACAAAGTTGGGTGCTTGTCCTCCTTAGTCTAAATGTGTGCTTGAGGCTAACATCTTTCCTGATAAGTTCTGTCAAACTTCAGGTACAGATAGGCTTGGAATAATTATCTTTTTTTCTATCTATACTCATCAGCTAATTTATTAACCATTCAAGTCATCTTTGTATTTCTTTCACAAATTAATGAATCTCATTGTGTAGTAGAATTTCAGGTCAGTAGTCACAGGAGGTAGAAGACCTGACTAACCTTGTTTGGACTCAAAAACCAGGCAGGGTTATGTTTGGTTGAGAGGTTAACAGGAAATACGAGGGCTCCATTTCCATATTGGTTGTCATTCTGTACTGCTTGTCAAGAAAATTACGTAGATGTATCCATGTGGTTGCCAGAAGTGAAGCTCAATTTAAAAAAAAAAACTTTACAATTACAGAACCAGTTAACCACATTTTTCAAGGTTTCAGTGTGGTCTAATTTAGATTGTTTAAAGAAAAAGATGGGTTACTAAAATGATATTCAATTTCTTACTGACTTGGGGGCCTGAATATTTGATGTAATAGAAAGGAGAGACAAAATGGTGTGTAACAGCATTTCACATTCTGGATTTGTTAGTACTTCACTTCCCCGAAATTCTAGGCAGTAATTAAACCATGTGGTTGAGAAATATAACCCAGCACATTTTAGTTTTCAAACAAATCAGCTGGTGTGCCATTTTTACTAAAAGTAAAGTACCCAGAGTACCCAGAGTAAAGTACACAAGGTACCCAGAGCTTTGTGCAGTAATGCTCCTTCACCAGATGTAAGGCAGCTTACCAACATTTTAACTGACGGATATACCATAGTTTCCAGAAACCATTATTTGGTAAGTGCAGTATCAGTGATCACGACACCCAGTTTGATGTAGTGGTTAAAACACCAGGTTGGAAGCTGGGAGATTCTGAACTCTGTTTCTACTTTAGGTGTGAAGTCAGCTGGGTGAAATTTGCTCAATCACTCTCAGCTCTAAGAATGAGGCAATGGTAAAACACTTTGAAAATTGTTGCCAAGAAATCTGTGGGAACTAGTCCAGGTAGTTCCCAAGAATTAAGACAACTGGAAGGTGCATACACACAAAAATCAGTGAGTATATTTACTTTGCTGAAAGAACATAAGTTTTAATTGATTTCTTAATTGTGGACCAGAAAAAAAGGCTTATTTGCTATTGACTCTGTTATTGTATATATTGTTTCAGAAACTAGGTTTAGGAAAAAACATTCATAATATTTTTAATACTTTCAGTGGGTTCAATTGTCAGGGTTTCAAGTAACAGACCCAAGGCAATCAAAACTCTAAGGCCTGGACTTTACCTAAGTATGAATTTATTAGTAATGTCATATTGGCACAGCTGGGAAAAACCCAACTCTGAAGGAATCAAGGTTTTCCCCACCCAAATCAAAACCCAAAGTTCTTGTCCCTCAGTTACATGATCATCACATGGTCCAATCAGGTCCCAACTCTGGCTGGCTTCAATCCAACCCTTTCCAACCAGGGATGGGTTGCTTGGGAATCAGGTTTTTTTTTTAGCTAAGATTCTGCACAGTTTAGAGAACTCCCGAATCCCACTCTTGACTGGCCCTGCCCCACCCCTCCCAAGAGTTCCCATAGGGCCTGTTTTGTGCAGAGTGTGCATGGAGGCCCTGGCAGAGTGAAACACACAGAAGTTTGGGAAGGCCAAAAATGGACCTGTTTCTGGCTTCCAGAGAGCCTCCAAAGCCCAGGGAGGCCATTTTCATCCTCCTGGAGTCTTAAGAAAACCCTCCGGAGTCTGGGGCTCTTGGTGCAAGAGGCCAATTAGGCCACACCCACCATGATCAAGCCCATCCAGCAGCCAGGCAGAGAACCCCTTGCTAAAATTTTTGAAGCCCACCCATTTCCAACACCTGGTAAAGTGTCCTTGGCTCCCATGGGAAAGAAGGTTATTTTGGCTACACATCCCCCCTAGATACCTCTATCTCTCCACTCACATTCCCACAGTTTCAACCGGCCTTGCTGTGGCAGCCCTGAAGATGCTCCCAAAATGGCTTCAGGGCTGACATCAATATTATGCAGTCAGAAAACCTACCAGATGACTGAATCTATGAACTGTTGAGATTACAGTACATACAAATCTTCACTTTGAGCCAAAATATTTCAAGCAGCTTCTGAGACATTTTAAAGGAAGTATTTTTATCCATGTCTCTTTATATTTTTTTTCTTAAGTACTTCTGATTTGGCTGAAGAATAACTAAAGATTTGATATTTGTATAAGTAACAATTGCCAGACTTGGGATTATGAAGAAATGAATGTCAAAAAAACCTTCCTGTCAGCTCATTTAATAAATCACCCTATTCTAATTACACTTGTGGTTTCCTGGCTGTCCACTTAATAATCTGGAAATGAGACTCTGGCAGGGCAAATAGATGAATGCTGTACAAGGAAGCAACAAGTTGATTAGGAATAATGTTATTAGCGCACACCATGGTATGCTTATTCCTTAGCAGTTGTTGAGATGTTCTGTATACAGCAAGAAAGAGATTGATTTTAAGTTGAGCAAAGAGATCATCAGAACTATATTTAGGCAAGTAAGTAACAATATTTATAATGCATATGGTTTTTAAAAATTATCCATGACTGGAAGGGCTACCAACCCATTCTCAAAAGGAGAAACTTTCTGACAGTGAGAACAATCAACCAATGGAACAGCTTGTCCTTGGAAGTTGTGGAAGCGCCATCACTTGAGACTTTCAAGAAGAGATTGGACTGCCATTTGTCAGAAATGGTGTAGGGTCTCCCGCTTGGGCAGGGGGTTGGACGAGATGACCTACAAGGTCCCTTCCCACTCTGATTATCTGTTATTTGTTATCAACTGACCTTTAATTTTTATGTTTAGGTTTAAGGTATTATTTCTTGCCTTGCTTTGATTCAAAATGCACTGTATCCTGAGAAATGTTCTTTTCCACCTTCCATTCATCTGATCAAGATTTGCACAAGAGAATGTTTCAGTAGATTGAGTTTATAATATTTTATGTTGTGTTGATCGTTGCTTGTTTCTGATCCTTGGCTGCTATGAATTTTTATGTTTCCAAATGTTTTTAGTATTTTAATGTTACAAACTGCTCAGAGTAATTTATTTGAGATGAGTGACCATACAAATCTATGAAATAAATAAAATTTTGACTCTCCTATCCAACCCTTCCTTTTAAGACACAGTCATCATTTTCCAGATATCTATCAGAATAATCTATCCCATTCTGACTATTGAGAATATATCTTGAAAATTATATACTATATGTATATAATCCTCTGATGTACAACAATCTCTGTGTGTGTATGTATGTGTGTGTTGTGTGCACATTCATATAGTTTGTGGAGTGGAAGGTGTGGGGGGGTATATGCATGTTCTTCTTCTTGGAAAACTATCCAAGGTTCGGGGCCTGTTTAGTGTTGGAAATGACCAGGTGAGGCCAAACACATCATCAATCTGGAGTTTCTATTCCTCCATAAGACACCTAAGTCCAGCTCCCCTTGAAATATGTTGACTCTTATCTGGTGCCAATTCACCCTGACCATTAGTAGTTTATATTCTTGTGTATAAGCAGCAGGAAATAAACTTGTACTGCTTTTGAATTGTATCCTGTTCCTGACTTCTTGCACCTGACATCTAGTGGATCAGGTATTTTATTGGTTGCTGTGAGCTGAATATGATGAAATATGATGAATATGATGAAACATGATGGATGGCCATCATGCTGAACTCACAATCTTTCTTTTGTAAATGTTGTGTCACAAACATTTTTAATAATAAAAGAGTACTTATCACAGACAGTATTAGTCATCAGCTAATTCCATGGTTCTTTTTGAAATAATATTTTTCTGAAAACATTAAGAAGCAAAAGTATTGCAAAACCCCAAGAGTATTAAATATAGGGGAATCACAGTGCTGACTATTAAGGGCAGAAGATCAGACTATCAGAGGAAGGATAGAACCGGATAGTGTGCCTTGAAAAGGAAGGTGATTGGATTGAAACTTCAACAAGAACGTTCATACTTGATTTCAGATCACACCTATCTTCTCTGCTAAGACCAGTTTTTTTTTATTCCAATCCTTTTTAAGTATGTTAAATGGGGAGTGACAGAAAGAAAAAGTTGATCTTTCAGATACCTCTACCATGGCTTAATGTTGTAGGATTGATACGGGATAGGTAAATCTAGAGAATAATTCCCAGAAAAGAAAACTATACAATTGAACTCTTCTGTATGCGAACCAGTCAACCAAACAATCTGTTTGTAAGCAAACAGATCATCAAACCCAGACTTCCAACTTGGGCACAAATAACCAGATTCAAATTGTCCTATTTTGGGTACAGCTCTCTGGACAAGGCTGGGAAATGTGAAAAGAAAGAGGCAGATCAGCAGCAAGTTAGATGGACTCAGTTCCAATGGCAACAGGTTCAATGTTGGAAAAACTGAAGGACCAGGGTGAGGCAGATTTTCCTGGACAAATGCCATATATATGGCCACTAAGAGTTGACATCAACTTGATGGCATGTATTCACATTTTCTGAGCTTTAGTAAATTAATATATGGACAAGTATACAGGTAGCATGAAATAAACTTGTAGTGCTTTTGAAAGTTAAGGGCTACATCTTGGAGACACTCTATACATATTGTCACTAAGAATTGACACCAGCTTGATGTCACATATTCAATCAAAGGGAGCCATTATAACAACTTAGGACAAAGTTAAAACAAAATTCAAAACTAACCAATTTCAGTTTAATGTTTATGATGAAATTTCTCATTATTAAAAACAGATAACGCACACACAGCCCACAGACCCACAAAAAATTTACATTGCTCCAGAGCAAAATCAGACTCCTATATAAACACATATTGCATCTATCTGTCTGTCTGTCTGTCTGTCTGTCTGTCTGTCTGTCTGTCTGTCTGTCTGTCT
>BLBF01000063.1:12142858-12161435 GCA_015471245.1 Laticauda colubrina | reverse complement strand
TCTGTCTGTCTGTCTGTCTGTCTGTCTGTCTGTCTGTCTGTCTGTCTATCCATCCATCTATCTTCATTTTAACACCAAAAACAGAGTTTGAAGCAGGACCTAGCTATATTTATCTTCTTGCTTTCTATGGTTCACTTCATATACTTTAAGCCAGCCCTGCTATATTTTTTAAAAGTGTACAAACAGGGATATAAATGGGAAGGAAGGAATTAGAACTGGAAAAATGAGGTTAAAATAGCTTGTTACTTTAAATGTTTGTTCCTTCCTTTCTATTGTAACTCTTCAATAAATGTCTGGGGCCACATGAAAACTTTATGGGGATAAAATAGTTAACATATATGAGAATTTGAGTAAAAAAAAAAAAAACTTAATTGGCAGTCAAAGACTTTCTCCCACTTATCTAATCTCTGCATAGAATAGTGTGTGAATCTGTTTTGAGAACCCTTGAGATTTTTCTTTAAATACAAAGCAAGGGAGAGTCATGTGTTTCTTTAACAATACTAGTTCCACTGACCTTTTTTCTGATCCATCAAAAGCCTCTTGTAATCCCTAGAAACCCTTTGTAGAGGACTAAAGCCTTCAACAGTGGAGGTTGTTTTGACTATCTGTAGAGAGGGTTCTTGAAAACCACGTATAGAAATTTGGCAGAAACTGTTCAAGGCCCTTGGTAGTGCACAGTTCCATCATCTACCCTTGGCTCAGGTGTAGCAGAGAGAGGAAAATAAAGGATAGAAATATCACTGCCTAAAAATCACTAAGACCAGATAACACCAATTACTCAAGAAAAGTATCAAAGAAAATTATGTCTGGTGAGGTTCATATGGAGGATCATGAATTATCTAATTGCCATTTTGTTTTATTCATACGTGTCCTCAGTGAATAAATACAAGTAGTTCTTGACTTACAACTACAATTGGGCCCAGTATTTCTGTTGCTAAGTAAAATTTTTGTTAAGTGGATTTTATTACCTTTCTCAGTAAAATTATTAAGTGAATCACCGCACTTGTTAAGTTAATAACACAGTAGTTAAGTTTATCTAGCAATCTACCCATTGATTTAATTTTCAAGAAGGTCGCAAAAGGTGATCATGTGACCCTGGGACCAGAGGTGGTATGCAGCAGGTTCTGACCAGTTCTGGGGAACAGGTAATGGAAATTTTGAGTAGTTCAGAGAACCAGCAAATACCACCTCCAACTGGCCCATCTATCCTCTGCCTCCCAAGTCCCAACCGATCAGCTGGGTCTTCTTTTGTTGCCCTGCACAGGAGAACAGAGCTGGAAATCAGGTTAGTGGGGTGGGGAGGGAATAGGATTTTGCAGTAACCTTCCCCCAAAAGTGGGGAGACAATGGAGATTTTACAGCATCCTTCCCCTGCCACGCCCTCCAAGCCATGCCCACCAAGCCACACCACACCCACCAAGCCATGCCCACAGAATTAGTAGTTTTAAAAACATTGAATCCCACCACTTCTTGGGACAACCATCATAAATATGAGTCAGTTACCAAGCATCAGATTTTTGATCAGTTGACCATGGAGATGCTGCAAAGGTTGTAAGTATGAAAAAACAGTCATAAGTGACTTTTTTAGTGCTGTTGTAACTTTGAATGGTTACTCAATGAACTGTTGTAAGTTAAGGACTACCTGCACTTTAGGCTTCTTTTGCCATGATCCATAACAGATCTGTTACTGAGTGAGAATACTTCAGGGTTTTTTTTATCTGAATTTTCAGCAGAAAATTCCCACAAAGGGAGCTCCCATTTAGCTCAATACTAAATTGTTCTTTAATAAATTTCAGACTTGCTTGCAAAATGAACTGAGACCATCCAAAGATCATCTCTGCCCTCTCTGGAAGCTTATTATTATGCTGCTGCAGTTACAAGTTTTAGGCAAATTGAGAACGTCCATCTGCCATACAAGTGACTGCTGCATTTTTTTCTCTTGTGACATAGACTAGTTGATGCAGTTACTGGAGAGATACTTGATTCATTCTCTCTCTCTCTCTCCCTCTCTCTCTTCCTGACTTCCCAGCATTGTGGTTAGACCACAGTCTGGTTAAAAGATCCCACATACAGAACTATTATTCCAAGAAATATTCCATGTACACTGGGCCAACAAAATGCCTACAATTCATTTACATCTGCTGCAGTTCTATTTTGAAATAGAAGTAGCACAATAGCAATACCATTTAGGCTTATATGCTGCTTTATAATGCTTTTCAGCACTTTCTAAGCAGTTTACAGCATATTGCCCCCTACAATATGAGCCCTCATTTTACCAATCTCAGAAGGATAGAAGGCTGAATCAACCTCAAGCAGCCGGGATTGAACTGCTGGCAGTTGGCAGAATTAGCCTGCCATACTGCATTCTAACCACTGTGCCACCATGGGTCTTAATTTGATGTTAAGTAATTTGATGTTTGGTAGTAGTACAAGTACAAGTAGAAGTGAGTAGAAATACATACACAGTTATTATAGTGCATATCTGAAAGTAGACTGATGGCTAAGAAGACCAAATCCTACTATATCTGTGCAAGGGTGCAAATCCCCAAAGTAATGAAAACGTAAATTCAGGGGTGGGCTTCTGGGGATTCACAGGGGTTTGGGAGATCCTCTAGCTAAGATTCTGTGCAGTTCAGAGTACCCCCAAATCCCACTCCCGGCTGGTACCGCCCCACCCACCCCCTCTTCCTAGGAGTTCCCATGCAGCCCATTTTGGATGCAGGTAAGTGCAGGGTGCACGGAGGCTCATGGAGGGTGAAAAATGGGCCTTACAGAAGTTTGGGAAAGTCAGAAATAACCTGTTTCCAGCTTCCAGAGAGCCTTTAGAGCCCAGGGAGGGCATTTTCTCTCTCCCAGAGCCTTGAGGAAAGGCTCCAGAGCCCAGGGAGGGAAAAAACACACACACACATACACGCACGCGTGCACCATGGTGCAGGAGGCTGACGAGGCTATCGTCATCATAGCCATGGCCACCAGCAACCAGGCAGAGAATCCCTTGCTAAAATTTTCGAAGCCTACTCCTGCATAAATTCCTATATCATCCTGGCCACTAAAAATAACCAGAACAGTCTGTTCAGCCTCTGTTTCCTTTCAGCTGTGAAAACAGAAGACTTGGGTGACAGAACAGCTAGTCGTTTAATAGAGCCCATGGTTTCATCTTTAACTCAATGTGAACTGGACATGAAGTTGAGAAACAAAAACGGTTTGGGTCATCACCAAGTGTTCTCCTGACAATCAAAGCAATAGACACAAGCACACCCACCCACCCACCCATCCACCCACATCAGAATGAGATGTGACATCTAGTTGCGCCCTGTCAAAAGTTGTCAGCTCTTGCAAGCTGCAACTGACAATCGGTTCAGGCTGACAAGCAGAGCTCGCTGAAGGCACCCACCAACACATTCTCCGACAGGCGGGCTTCACTGGGGCAGGTGACAGGAAATAATTAACAGGTGCTTGCGCTCGCTTACTCTCTCTTTCCCAGCTTCATGCCTCCTGCTTTAATTAATTAATATTGCTTCTTAAAATAAGAAGTTGTTTACTCCAGCAAGCTGATTGCTGCTCGCAAAAAACATCTGAGACGTGGCTGGGCCCAAGGGATTGCATTAACTTCGTTGTTTATTATAAGCACAAACAAAAAGCTGCAAAAGCTCATTTTGCCATGAGGCATCCTGACAATCTGCCAGTTTACTTACCCATAATAATGAGACTGGCACAAGCAATAAGCTCAGCACTAATCTAATGAGGGTAGGTTTCAATTGCCCATTGATATTACTGCAGCTGCTAAGCACCCGATGCGTGGGACACACAAATGACGTGGTATGTTTCCAATCGGCTGAAATATAATTCTCTCAAATGCATCCTTGTTTCAGCATGCTCCCAGGTTGCTGCTCCTCCTTTTCCACCTCAGAGAATTTGGGTAGGCAAAACCCTTCTAGTCAACCTGGTCAAACTGGTGGCATCATCTCCTTTGGATGAGCCCAAAGCATTTCAATTAGTATTTTTAAAGCAGCCAGGCTGCTGATCTCAAGCATATGATTTTTCAGGCTCATCTTTCCCAGCATTGTGTGATGTCACTTCCTGCACTTCACTTTGTTCCTGCAGTGAATACAATTAGGCACTGATGGGCAAATGGCAGGAGTCCATAGCTAATGATTCTTCAGTACTGGTGAGGAGTGCAAGGCATTGTTTTTCCCTGCTTCAGATTTCTAATAATTGCTTTGATTATATTTATTTATTTTTCCACCCTGAGTCTGCTGGTTAATGGATGCAAACTTGTTTTTTTTTCTTTTTCTTCTTTTTAAATCAAGTTTGCAGGAGTAGAGTTAACCATTTCTGCTCAAAACACAAAAACTATTGAGAAGACAACTCAATTTCTATGAAAAAGATGTAATTTTTTTCTACCTCTACTCATTCTTTAAGATCTTTATTTTTCTTCATTTAGGACGATGCTTGCCTCTTCAAAGAAGCATTTTCTAGGCTGCAGGTATGCTAGGTTTAAAAAGAAATGCAGAAAAGTCCCTGAAGCTGAACTAAGCTTCCTGAGAATTACAATTTGCTACACTTCTTTTTTTTCCAAAACAACAAGTTCCTAAAGATAATGTGAAGAAAATGGACAATGTTTGCTGAAATCTCGGTACTTGAGAGATATTGCAAGACCTTATTGCAACACATAATGATATAAACTTAATGTACACCACTCCAAACTTGATTGCAGAAAGTATGACTTCAGCAACAGAGTGGTCAATGCCTGGAACCCACTGTTGTCATGTCCCCAGACCCACACTCCTTTTCCCTCAAACAAACCACTGTTGACCTCACCTCCTTTGGTTTGTAAGGGGTGTGCATAAGTGCACAATCATGCCTACCATCCCTGTCCTATTATCCTCAATTATTCATACCTATTTCCTGTATTTATATTTATGTTTATTAACTTGTAAGCTATTGACAAATAAATAAAATAAAATATTGCTAAACAAGATTTCTAAAACTCAAGAGGAAGGGAATTCACTTCCTTGTGACTAGAACTCCTAAAGTATGAATGCAAAAATAAATATATATACACAAATAAATGCATTTATTCACATAATACATGCAGGTCACTATCCATTGTGAATTCATAACCAGAAGACTGTCAATAATTTTAAAGAAGAAATGTCAATAATTTTAAAGAAGCAGAAATGTTTTTCCCAGGTTCTGGAACCATGTCTTTCCCTCCCTCTCTGATATTGCTTGAGTATTGTTGCATTATTCTTTGATAAAGCCTGATAAACGATTGAAACTCTTATTTTCCTGAGTATGAATAGCATAAATATCTATTATTACCCTAACACCTTTCAATGGTCAAACTATAATTCTTTGTCTCAGGTTTTCTTGCTTTGTTTTCTATTCAGGATTATAAGGGAACAAGCTTCCAATCCAAGGTCTTCAGCGATATTTTGTTTCCCCGTCCCTATTTATTTTGATAAGAGGACACATTATTGGCAATTAAGTGCTCTCCATGTTCTCCCAACTAATTTTCCTCTGTATCTCACTTATCAGGAAGTTTTACTTCCAGAATTCATGACTTTCTCTATTGTTCAAGTACAAATGTAGAGAGGTAGGCCTGTATAAAATATACAGACAAAGAGACATATGTGAACTGCAAATACAATGATCCTTGACTTACAGCCATTCATTTAGCATTTAATAATGCTTCGTGCATCTTCCAACTACAGCAGGTCCAATTTCTACACCATGTAAAATTATAAAAATATAGGACTGGATCCATGATTACTTCCGAAATGTGGTCATTTCATTTGGAAATTTGGCTTATGAAAAGACATGCAAATCTGATTGTTTCCCTAGAGATATAAGAATATACAGTAAATCCCTGCCTCCAATTCGGATTGTTTCTATCTTGTCAAAATATAAAGAAGTGATCCTAATGTCGCTCTCTGAGTAAGGTAAATGAACACTGATGGAATAATAACAAGGGAATAAAGCATAATTTGATATGGCCTTTTAAAGATATAGATAATTATTAAGGCATAAACTTTAGCAGAGTAAAGAGAGCCAGTTCGGTCTAGTGATTAAAGCACCAGGCTAGAAACAAGGAAATCATGAGTTTCAGTCAAAACATTCAAAAAATTTTACTACCAATTATGTGGGCGTGGCTTGGTGGGCGTGGCATGGATTGGTGGATGTGGCTTGATGGGCATGGCAGAGGAAAAATATTACCACCAGTTCTCCAAACTATTCAAAATTTCTGCTACTGGTTCTCCAAAAGTGATCAGAGCCTGCTGAACACCACCTCTGGTTTCAGTTCTGCTTAGGCATGAAAACTGGCTGGATGATTTTGGGCCAGTCATATATTCTTTAAGCCTAATTCACCCCACAGGATTGTTCTGTTAAAAGTAGGAAAGGAAGGAGTTTTTGGTATGTTCAATGCCCTGAGTTATTTATAAAAAAATAATAAAGGCAGGATATAAAAGAACAAACAAATACTTCATCTATGCTATATGTTCCTTTGAGTTAAAAGCAGGGGTGGGATTCTACTGGTTCTGTCTGGCTCTGTAGAACCAGTAGCTCTGAAGAGCAGAAGACATGGGACTGGTTCTATGTCTGCTGCTGTTAGGCCCACCCGCCCACCTGGGCACTTACCTGTCCTTTGTTTCCTGATTTTTCAACCTCAGCTGCTTTGTGTGACACAGCTGCAGTTGAAAAAGCAAGAAAAAGTGTTTTTACAACTGCTGAGCACCCACACCCAGTGCTGCTCAGCTGTCCACCAAGCAAGCTGTCGATGATTCACACATGCGTGCAAATCATAAATCACCGAACTGGTAGTTACACCAGTCGGATCCCACCCCTGGTTAAAAGCATATATGAGGAGGAAAGAAGAATCTCACAATTTCACTGCTGGTCATTGAAACATTTAAATTTGAAAAAAAAAACTGTAAGATTAATTGATCCAGATGAGGAATGCAATTTCTCAAATATTTCAAAATTAATTAGGTTGCAATATGTTACACGAACTCACTGGACATGGATAATTCAAACAGTCTTCTGCATGAATTCAATAATCAAATGAAATGGCTGTTTGATTACACATAACTTTGTCCCTTCTGTAGATTTGTTGCCAGTCATGCCCAAACGAGTGCTTAATGGCTGTGTGAACATGACTGGTATATATTCAGGTGTTGCCATGAAACACATCTTATTGTAAATGCATGTTCCAGAACTAGTTAGAATAGGAGCATTGGGTGGGAATATCAATGAAGTCAAAAAGACAGATACAACTGAGCAGTCAAATTCTTATTTCTTGGTAAAATGTGTTGCTCATGTCGTAAAAGAAAAAAAAGCTGGAGCTTCTACTACAAAGACAGTTCAATCAAACTTCCAAATCAAATCAACTAATCAAACTTGAAAGTCAAAATGAATGGGATACCTCCAAATCAATTTGGACAAATTAGATGCTTACCTGCACAGAAATGGCTTTTTAAAAATATTGATTTAGAAATCCAAAGGGAAGCAATTCAACCTGACAATTTTGTCTGAATGTTCAAATCAAACTGGGTAGATTTTTCCAATTCAAATCAGGTTTTCTGGTCAGACTGATGATTCAAATTAGATTGTGCCTGATTTGCAAACCTATTAGGTAAGACCCAACATTAGTGATTGCTGAAAGCTGAAAGCAGTCAGGGCTTTCTTAATGCATGGGCCTGATGGGCAATTGCCTGTGAGCCAACGAACATAGGGGCCCCATACTATTCTGTGTATGTTAACGCTTCAATGTTCCTTGTATCATATAAATACAGCTACATATTTATTACATTTTACTGCATTTTATTAAAACTAACATGCAAATATATTTTATCAACCATTTACATTTTTATTCCTGTGAGTAGTTGTTGGAGGGGCCCAAATACACTGTTTTGCCTGGGGCCCGTAATGCTGTTAAGATGGCCCTGCAAGTAGTCTAGCTTCTTAATGAACAAAGATAACAGCAACCATATTAAGGTCTGGTAAAACATAACTGAGAGCATTCACCCACACCAAAAGAAGGTACTAAACTAAAAAGCTTCTTGATCAAATACATAGTGGTGATGAGTATGGAGATCAATTAACATTTCAGAGAGAGGAACTAATAAAAAATGAAAAGTACTCAAGTATCTCCAAATCTTTGAGGTTAATCTGTCCTATGATTATGCACATATAACTCATTGTTTTCAAGTCCACTTCAGAAAGTTTATATTCTTCAATGCATAAAGTTGCATATAGTCACCATGTGTTTCCATGTGCTGTGCACCATGTACTATTATTTCAAAGAAATAGTAGAAATGTCTGTACATGTGAGTGTATGTGTGTTGAAAGGATATATGGCTACCAATTATATACACAGTAGCTTATTTAAAAAAATTATTGGAAGTAGAGGATAATTCAATGAATTTCCAATTATGCCTAGATCAGTAAAAATTCAGCCTACATTTGGCATTTTTTGTCCAGGGCAAAAGTGAATAAATTTAATAAGATGACAGATGGTTACTTAAAAACCTGCTGTTAGGTAGTTCCATCAAATCCCTTGAACTCCCTCCTAAATCCACATTATGGACTGGCTAAGGAGAAGCTGCCAATTTAAGTTTATCTGAATAAAATAATCTTTTGTGAAAAAGGATCTCTGTGTATTGATTTTTAGAGAATATTTGTAAAACACAGTTTACAGTCCTAACATGTAAAGAAAACTTTAAGGGTGAAAGATCCATTTGAGAAACAGATAATTGCTTTTCCTCTACTAGAGGAAAATAAGGACAAAAGTCCTGACATGAAAGACATTTAAATCTCCAATTTGAGAGCATTTTTGCAAGCAAGGCATATCAAAATGTTTTAGTAGGGAATATTGTCCGTGGCAAATATTCAGTTTTCCATGTGGCAACTAAACAAATTGAATCCTTGCTGAATTGTCTTAACTCTTTAGTTCCTGTTGGTGGGATAGGGTCCATCAGTCAACTTATATCCCCCCCCCCCTTTTGTAAGGCTATTTTACTTATGAAAACTATTTTCTATTATAATACAGCAGTCCTCTAAAACTGATTTCCTTTAAAGGCGTTTGCCTTAATTCCTAAACACCATGATCATTGGATATGCTGGTTGCTGATACTGAGAGTTTTATTCTAATCCATCTGAAAGCATCATATTGAGGAAAACTGATCTTTAGGATAAAATTGGCTGCAAGGCCAAAGGCATCTGCAGCAAAGCCAGAATTTTATCAAAATGATAAAACAAATATAGTGACCTATTTGTGTGCATTAACTTAACGGAAGTGCAAAAGAAGGGGTCATTACGATGCATCTTTTGACATTTGCTCCCCACTCTCATGTGTAAGGTTGAAATGATAAATCTGTGGAGAAATTTAGACCTCAGTCAGACTCATAGTTCATCCATAGTTCATCGGTACAAGCTTCTTCACCCAATCCACAGTACAGATGTCAGTGTTCCAGCAAACCTCAATTACAATCAATAACTCAGAAACAGACATATCTCAAAGGTACCTTTATTTGTCAACTGGCACATCTGTGAAATTCTGAATCTGAAAGTTTTGGGGCTTCCATCAATATTCAAATTACAAATCCATCCCCCCTTGACCCTCACATCACATGGCCCAATCACAATCCATCCTAAAGTCAGATTATTATTTCATCCTGCGCCATACTCAATGACCCTGAACTAACAAAATAATTTTACTTTGTCTACTTAGAGCTACTCAATTGGGAACCCCACTTGTCCCACTTTCTCAGGTTTGTGGCAGTGTGGGAGCATCGACTATTAAAATGACTTCCAAAACTGACAACAGGCTTCTTTGCCAGTGAGCGGCCATGCCATTTTAAGTGGTGGTGACTATTCAGTTTTTAAAAAGTGGAAGAACTTTACTGAAAAATGTTCAACTGCAGTCAGAATCCTATCATTTATTCGAACCTCTCTTAGGCGAATTTGATGCAATGTTAGAAAGCCAAGAAAATTGAACAGATGTATCTGAATAAGTCACCAAGACTTGGAGAAGATTCAAAATGATTTGATTTTATGATGTGTATTGTTGAAAGGCTGTCAAAATGCCTTTCCTTCGAGGATTTGATTTTCCCACTGGAGAGCTCTGATGCAAGGATACGGACAACTGCTTGAAAGCTGGATCTTTTTATTTTTCAGGAAGGTGAGAGATAGCAAGAAGTCTGCATTCCTGGGCTAGCCCCCTTCATATGGTAAGTCCCTGATTTTTATACCCTTTTCTCCCTTTGTGTGTGAGTGCTTGTGTTTGTATTTCTTAATGTTTTAAATCTTGTCAGGGGTTCTTTTTATTTCCACCGGAGGATAAACTCCGCGGGGTGCAGAAGGCAAACTTTGTGGGGTGGTTTTATTGTATTATCGGTTTCGTCTTAATCTCTTTTAGCTTAATGGTTTCTTATATTTGTTTTGTGGCAATCTCCTGTTTGTCTCCTTTGTAATATATTTTGTGTCTTTTGTCCATTTGTTTTTGCTGATTTGGCATGTCTTGTGTTTGTAAGTGTTTTCTTTTCTTGTTTCCCTAGTTTTCTTAATTATTTGGGCTTTTGTGTAAGGGGCTTCTTTAATACCTTTTATTTGATTCCTTTTCCTATGCAAGTTTGTTTTATGGCTGGCCTGATGTTCCCTTTGGGCTTTTCCTGCTTGGGTGACACTCCTGCCCTCATGAAGTTCCCTTTCCACAGTATTTACAATCTAGCCATCACCTCCCCCCCTCCATTTTCCCGTAGTTCAATTGCTTACTCTCTTTTCATTTAAAAGGATTGGTACTGCTGATTGGAGGCTTACAGCTAAGCAGCTGGTTTTCCTGTACTGCTGCCTAATCTGTAACTAATCTTCTGTTTGCTAATCACTATTAAAAAAAAAAAAATCAAGGTTAAACAAAGGCACCTTAAATGATATGACTGACATTCATTCTATCCATCCATCCATTCACACATGTCTTTTTTTCTTGAATGAGAAATTGGAAGTTTGATGAGAGTATATGATCAAATAAATGGTTCTCTCTTAATTGTTCTTTGTCCAGGATATTGGAAAATGATGGTAACATAGTCACAAGGATTGTTCTGATCCAAGGATAGATTTTGACAAGTCGGAGACTCTAAAGTTTCCATTGATTCTTTTTTTCACCAAATCGTTTTGCAAAAGTAACCACTGGGAAAATTCTTAAATAATATAGCAAAGAAGGATCATTACATTGTTTTCCATTAAAACCAGGACAAAGTAAAGCAACTGAATTAATAATTACTCCAAATTCCTTAATTCTCTCTTTTGGTCAGGGATTGAAACAGTTAAGGCACAGCCTTTATTTTATTACATGCACTTATACAGCGGTGGACTTCAAAAATATCAGCAACCAGTTCTCTGCCTGGTTGCTTGGTGGACATGGCCAAGGTGGGCATGGCCTAGTCAATTTCCTGCACCATGGTGTGGGGGGTTGTTTTTGCCCTCCCTGAGCTCCAGAGGGTTTCTTTGAGCTTCTAGGAGGGTGAAAATGACCTCTCCTGGGCTCTGGAGACCTTCTGGAGGCGGGAAACAAGCCAGTTTCCAATCTTCTGGAACTTCCAGGAGGCCCATTTTTTGCCCTCCCAGAGCACTTACCTGGCATCCAAATGGGCCATGCGGGGACTCCTGGGAGGGGAAGGACAGTATGAGAGGGACCAGGCAGGGGTGGGATTTGCCAGTTCACCAAACTGACCATAAAACTAGCTGTGGGTTTGCCTGAACCCAGGTGAACTGTTAGCAGCCCATCCCCAAACTTATAAATGCTTAGAGTTTATTTTTCTGGCAATTACCTTGCTCAGTTGCTGGATAAAAAACAGTTCAACAGATTAAATATTGACTTATGCCAAATGTATTCCAAATACCTTTCCAAGCTTAAGCTTTATTTACTTTATTTATGTTTAGTTTTTTTAAAAATTTTGCTCTTTTCTTTTTACTTTCAGGAAGTGCCTGATACAGCTTGCAAAAATAATAGCACTACCCTGATCTCAGGTTTGGAGAAGGGGGTGAAACCCACATAAATTCCACCTCCAGTGCAGAAAATGAAGTAACAGAATCTAGTTCTTTTGAACCTCTGCTAGGAAGAAATTGTCCATCTGCTTAATTAAATATGATGCAGTTGGATTGTGCTTAAGCATTTCTTTTTTTGTTTCCAGGAAGAAAGATCAGTAATTAGATTTAATTGGCTCCACATACTATTCCCTCTTAGCACCTCTTTCTATAACTCCTATTCCTGTGCTGTCTTTCACCTAACCAGTCCTACCAGCTGTCACCAATCTCAAGTTGTTTCAAGTTGCTCAGAGGGTGGGAAAACCCCCACTTTTCTCTGGTTTTGGAAAGTTCATATTAAAACCCTGAATTTTTCTTTCACCCTATGTCATATTTCCTCTGTATAATTGGTACAAAAGGATGCTGAGTTTTATGTGACCTTAAGTACAAATACTTGATATAATAATCAAATGTCTTCAACCTGTTCATAGTTCAGGATAAGCCGCAAGTCGTATTGGAAATCCAGCATTGGTAACAGTAGAAATGGGAAAATATTCTGTGGGCTTTGTTCAACAGCCAGACAAAAGGCTCCCTATTGAGAGGAGAGAGATGGAATGGAATGGAATATATTTGAAAAATGGCATTCAGATCTGGAACCTGGAACAAAAACACTTCATGGCAACATGTCTTTTTGGTTGCTCTTATTTGCTTGACTTGTAGTTTATTATTGTAATGATTTCTCTGATAGCTGTGGCAACATATTTTATGTAGCTTCCATTGATAATTTATTATGTTATGAAGCCGATGATAGTTATTGTACTCGAAGGGTATTTCATCTCTTTATTTTATTTCCATTAATTCTAAGGTACAGATTGTCAACTAATATTTATTCCTCTTCCTCTGATATGGAAATGAGTCTTTTGTTTGCAGAGAAACAATATTAATATCATAAAATAATGTGCAACAAAACTGTGAGTAATCTTTCTCCCCTTTGCAGTTATAATTTTGCCATATGTTTGTAAACAATGGCCATTTAAATACTAATAAAATAGAATTTAGATGTTTTTATTATTACAGGAAAAAATAGGACAGACACAATATATATTGTTCTACTGTCAGGTAGTGCCAGTATTATAGAAAAGTTCAATTAATCATGATTTATGGTTGATCTTACTTACATTTCTTCATGAAATGTAACATAGGAGATTAAAATGAATTCGATCACAATTGGCTTTTCATCTATAGCTGCCATTATATATTTCCAACATCAATGTACCAAAAGCTCTAATATCATTCTTAACTGTTCATGATGATTCATTCAAAAGGCCATTTTGCTCTGAGCAAAGTCTATCTGGAATTTTAAAAAAAGGAAATATGTGACCTTGGTATAAATGGAACTTAATCATGCTCGGAAACTTGTAGATCACTTTATTAAGGTCAAGTAAACCAAGCTCACACTCTTTTTCCTCTTCCTCTTTCTTCCACCCTACTACTACCATTAGAACAATTCTGAATATGGTTATTAGTCAAGCACTTTCTATCTTGCAACAAGTAATGACATGTATCCTAGAAGCTGACAAACAGAACATAACTGTGAATGTTTTGCTCCCTAGTAACAATTGCCTAGTGGCTAGTATTGAAAATGTGCTATTATAATGTTCCAACAGAGTTGGAAGGGACCTTGTAGGTTATTTAGTCCACACACCCCCACCCAAACAGGAGACCCTACACCAAGTGCCCAAAGCCCATGTGTGCATTCCCACAATGCAACACACATGCACCCCATGCATGCACATGTGCCCCCACACCCCATGCATGTGTGTGACCCCGATACATGTGCTCTGCACCCCACATTTGTGCAACAGAGACCTGAAGACCACTGGCCAGCAGGAAGCATGCACACACATGTGCAGCAGAGTTGAACTGGGGCAATGGCTTGTGTGCACAGAAAGAGAGCTCAGTGTGCCACCTCTGGCACGCGTGCCATAGGTTCGCCATCACAGCCCTACACCATTTCTGACAGATAGCAGTCCAGCTTCTTTTTGAAAGCATCCAGTGATGAAGTCCCACAACTTCTGAAGGCAAGCAGTTCTATTGGTTGATTGTTCTCAGTGTCAGAAAGTTTCTCCTTATTTCTATGTTGAATCTCTCCTTGATCATTTTCCATCCATTATTCCTTGTCTAGCCTTCAGGTGCTTTGGAAAACAGGTTGATTCCCTCTTTTCTGTGACAGCCCCTCAAATATTGGAAGACTACTATCATGTCTCCACTGGTCCCTCTCTTCATTAAACTAGCCATACCCAGTTCCTGTAACCGTTCTTCATATGCTTTAGCCTCCAATCCCCTAATCATCTTTGTTGCTCTGCACTCATTCTAGAGTCATGATTTTTTATGATCGTTTCATTCTTTTTAAAATGGACTCTTAGTGTATCTTATACTGTGACACGATTGATGAAGATTTGATGAACAATTGTTGATATCTACTAATATGAGCTTCAGTGGCAACTAAAGACTAGCTCCTATTGGATAGGAGGTCAAAAAAAACCAAGATGGAGTTTCTGGCAATCCCACCTCTTTTCACTTGTAAGCAGTGTTACTCGTAGTGGGAACATCCTACCACTTCCCATACACTGCTGGTGCTAATACAGGTAGTCCTTGGCTTACAACAGTTCATTCACAGTGACAATGGCACTGAAAAAAGTCACTGACCATTTTTCACACTTACAACCTTTGCAGCACCCCCAAGGTCAATTGATCAAAATTCAGATGCTTGGTGACTAACACATATTTATGATGGTTGCAGTGTTCCATGATTATGTGATTCCTTTTACAACTTTCTGAGAAGCAAAGTCAGTGGGAAAGCCAGATTCACTTAACAACCATGTTACTAGCTTAACAACTTCAGTGATTCACCAAGCAACTGTGGCAAGAAAGGTCATAAAATGGAGCAAGACTCACTTAACAAATGTCTAAGCAATTGAAATTTTGGGCTCCATTATAGTCGAGGACTACCAGTATGACCCAAAAAGACATAAAGATATATTAGAGAATAAAGTAAGAATTATTGAAGCATGCTTGGGGAGAAACTAAGATAAAAACTGAGAGCTGAATTTCTGTCTACAAGAGTCCCCTGACTCTGATTATATTGGTAGTAGAAAAAAAACACCAGAAATTAGTGGCAACATTAATGCTGTATGCCTCCACTTATCTTAACCTATGCATTTATGTAAATAATAAATTATATCTCACATATGTGACCAATTCAGGGAAAATTAAATTCTTGATAAAATGCTTCTTGCAGTGCTAACTGCTTGGAAAATGATCCTGGGAGTATATAATAGCAATTTTTCTATTGACTACTGTGGTTATAACCACCACCAGATATTCTGTTTCAATGTTTTTCTTAGAGCTTTACAGCTTTTTGGTAAAGGTACAAGTTATAATCACCACTCTTCTGCAAATGGAGAGATGAAATGTCTTCCAAACTGGTCTTTTTTAGGTTTATGGTCAGAAAAAAAATTAATTAGTACCCAAGAGCTTCCTTAAGCACACAGAGCAATACATTCAGAAACTATTTGGGAAAATATTTTTTCTATATGTATCACAAGTCCTTTATCTGTTTTATGTTCTACTTTATAATTCTGCCATGAGAGAAACTTTGGCCTCTAAGATTCAGTGAGACCTCACAGAACTGTGGTTAATTATGTTTCATTTCATAAAACATGAAACATATTTATGAGTAAAGTTCTCAGTTTACAGTATAATAAAATCAAATTGCAAGGAAACAAAAATACAGACATCTCTGAAATATTGTACTGCAGAAGAGATGAATAAATTTGTGAAAACTTTTTTGATCATTTCTACATGGACTCCTGAGAGCCACTGTTTTCCCACTGCAATTCTTTGACACTGCAATTCTTTGATGTCCAACTGTGTCCACAGCTTTATGCTGTGGAGAATCTTCTCAAGTTGACTAGCACTCCCTCCTTTTTCCAGTTGGCCAGTGAAGAAACAGAAATCAGAATTCCATCCCTCAACAGAATAACAGAGTTGGAAGGGACCTTGAAGGTCTTCTAATCCAATCCCCTGCTCAGGCAGGAACCATTTCAAACAAATGATTGTTGTGATGACCCAGGATGGGATACAAAACAAACACAGTCACAGAAAATTCCTTCAGTTTGCTTCCAAATTCCGAATATCTTTGATGGAAGACAAAAAACTCCCACACAGTTACACAAAGAAGGAAAAAAGCAACACAAACCAGGCAAGATAAGGGCTGGAGGATGTCCACAGATAACACACACTGGGAAGGATGCCAAACTCAGAATGGAACTATAAACTAGAGATATTTACATGATTTGTTTCCAGAATTTGCCAGTACGCAGGTCCGACTCTTATTCAGTTGTCACACCTGCAGCCCATGGAGAGGATCAAGGCCCTCTCCTCCTGAGGAGAACATGTCTCTTCCTTATCCTCTCCTCCCTGCATGCCCTAGGATGGATAGAAGTTGGGCCTGGGTCCTCCTCTGACTGCTCAGCAGTCCTCTGCCCTTCCCCAGCCTCCTCCACAACCTCCACAGCCACACTTCCACTCCCTATCAGCTGTTCTTCCTCTCTCAGAATCAGTTTCCACCAGGAGCATGACAGCTGTCTTCTTAAAAACTTCTAGTGTTGGAGCATTTACTTCTGGAGGCAAGTTGTTCCAATGATGAATTGTTCTGTTGGAATATTTCTTCTTAGTTCTAGGCTTCTTCTCTCCTTGTTCAGTTTCCATTCATTGCTTTTTGTCCTGCCTTTAAGTGCTTTGAAGAATAGGTTGGCCCTCTGTTCCTTGTGGCATTCCCTTGGATATTGGAATACTGCTATCATGTCACCACTAGTCCTTCTTGGACTAGGGGGTCCAAGAAGGACTAGTCCCTTATCCAGTGAACCCAATTATGCTTGTCAAGCTGGCTTGTGGACGAAAATGTCACTCTGCAGATCCATTGCTTGCATTGATCAAGAAGGACAGAAGGAATTATGTCAAATGTATGTGATATCTTGATTTCCCAAGAAAGTGGAGAAATCCCAGCCACCTTTCAGAAAGTGGGGAAATCCCAGCCACCTGCTTTCAGAATATATGCTTTCTCTTCTGAATATTATTCCTTCAAACAGGAAAGCTCCTGCAAGCACTCATTCCAAGAATCCTATCTCCTTATTACTAGATTTGCTAAGATTGACTGATCAAAACAAGGGAAGGGAAGGCAAAGGAATAAAAATATGCTAAGAGAGAATTATCCAGTGTGGGTGGTGGGATGAGAAAAACAGGAAGGCCAGGGATTTCCATGACCTTCACAAGGTCAGGGTAGTCATTATTTAAGACATTAAGATATTACAACTGAATTTAAAACCTTGCTGTTTCAAGCTAATTGAGCTACTTGAATTGAATCATGAATGGAAACTTTGAACAGCAGCCAGGACCTGCTGTGTGTATGTGTGTGAACAATCTTCAAAAGAATGATCCAATTTCAGTTCAAACAATTGGTATATGTTTGCCTGGTGGGATAAAGCAAAGTTTTGAACTTGGTATTGGAGAAAACTCCATGAGATTTTCATGGACAGCCAAGGATATAAACAAATGGATTATTAAACAAATCAGCCCAGAGTTCTCACTGAAGACACTTATGACTTTGTACTTGTGTAATTTAATTTTTTGTTACCATGAATGTTTATTTCCTATGTTTTATTACTGTAAACAGCCAAGGATTGTGGTGGGTTATAAATAAAGTAAATGAATACCTATCACACATATTCAGACAATTGTATTCCATAATATTTTCTGTAATTTAAAAAAGAGGGAGGGAGAGAGAGACACCTTTGTTTGCTACCACATTCATTTTTTTCACTGATGCTGTTTTTAATTTCACTTCCTCTGACATTCCTTTGTTCACAGCTTTCAAAATATACATTTGTGTACATGCAGACATTGTGAGAGAACTGCCATTATCAATCTATGATAACAAAAATGTAGGAGTCTGTCTCTCTGCATCCGATGAACTGGGCTGTAGCTTACCAAAATGTATGCCTCCATGAGATTACCATGGACAGCCAAGGATATAAACAAATGGATTATCAAACAAACCAGCCCAGAGTTCTCACTTAAGTCATAAATGATCAAGCTCAAATCAATCCACTTTGAACACTTTATGTGAAGGCCTAGCTCTCAGGAGAAGCACGAACACTGGGAAAGGTGGAAAGAAACAAAAGACCAGACTTATCCATACTACAAAGAATCCGCTCCCGTGAACTCCGTGCAGAACTCAAAAACCATCTAGACAATGGAGAAAAGGATCTAGACATTGACTACAGAGCTGATTGCATCAAAAGAAAGTCACACAACCCGCAACTCCGCATCCAACCCCACCCCATCCAATCCAACATCACTGAAAACTAGGCACGCATGCCCCTAACTACCTCTATTCCAACCACAACTGGCCTTAAATGCAAGCTACTCAATGCAAGAAGCCTTGTAAATAAAATACCTGAATATCTCCTCTTACTAAATACTGCTAAAT
>BLBF01000063.1:12105017-12123785 GCA_015471245.1 Laticauda colubrina | reverse complement strand
TGTATATGTATATGTATATGTATATGTATATGTATATGTATATGTATGTATATATAAAATATATATGTATATATATTTAAAAAACTATATATATATATGTGTGTGTGTGTGTGTGTGTGTGTGTGTGTGTGTGTGTGTGTGTGTTTAAGTTTCTAGGAATCTAGGAATGGTAGCTGTTTGTTTATTTCCGTTTCCATGGTGAACTTGATTTTGGGGTATGTGCTGTTTAGGTGTGTTCGGAAATTGTCTAGGTTTTCTTTTCCATGGGGCCAAATCACAAATGTGTCATTGATGTATCTTAGCCATAGTTTGGGCTTGTGGGTGGCATTAGCCAGGGCTCTGGATTCGAATTCTTCCATGAACAGGTTTGCAATGACGGGTGACAGTGGTGATCCCACAGGGGCTCCTTCAATTTGCTTGTATCTTTGTCCTTTGTATATGAAATATGTTTTGGTTAAGCAATGTTCTGTTAGTTCCATGAGGTGTTTAGCTGGTTGGTATTTATTTTTGATGATTTCGAGAGTTTCTTTTATCGGGACTTGAGTGAATAGTGAAACCACATCAAAACTTACAAGCAGATTTTCTTGTTCCACATGTAGATCTTTGATCATTTCTAAGAAGTGGTATGAGTTTTGTACATATGAAGCTGCGGTTTCAGCATGGGGCTGTAGTTGGTTTGCTAAGTGTTTAGCTAGGTTTTGTAGTGGTGCTCCTTTGGAGCTGACTATGGGCCTGAGAGGTATGCCTTCTTTGTATATTTTTGGGAGGCCATATAGTTTGGGGCATCTGGAAGATTTTTCTCTTGGGATGATCGTCTGTTGGATTTCTGTGCTTATGTGGCTGGTTATAATTTTCTTCTTGGTTCATTTTTCCAGATATGTGGTTGGGTCTGTGTTTATAGGTTTGTATGTGGAGTCTTGGAGTACCTTGGAGCCTCCCTTGGATATTTTTGGAATAAATTGATTTTTGCCAGGATACATCTAAGGAAAAATTAGGTTTGTTTCATCTATGAGCTGGGAATGAGATGAAGGCAATATCAAGAGAACATGACATAGAAATTATGCTAAAAGGGCATGTTTGTATCATGGTGGTAGACTTTAGAAGAAACCCTCCCATACTACCACCTCTTAAAACACTAGACAACACAGTACCAACAATAGAGGCCTTCAAATTTCTGGGTTCTACTGTATCACATGACCTAAAATGGACACCCAACATCATCAAAAAAGCACAACAAAGAATGTACTTTCTGCACCAACTCAGAAAGCTCAAACTTCCCGAGGAGCTGCTGAAACAGTTTTACAGTGGAATTATTGAATCTCTCATCTGCACCTCTCTATCTGTCTGGTTTAGTTCTGCAACCCAATAGGGCAGACACAGACTTCAGAGGATAATTAGGACTGCAGAAAAAACAATTACCACCAACCTGACTTCAATGAAGGACCTTTATACTGCACGAGTCAGAAAGAGGGTTGTGAAAATATTTACAGACCCCTCATATCCTGGAAATAAACTGCTTCAATTCCTTCCCTCAAAACAATGCTGTAGAACATTGCACACCAGAACAACTCGACACAAAAACAGTTTTTTCCTGAAAGCCATCAACTATTACAAAGTGTGAACTATTACTGTTAATCTTCTCATCACTCCATATCACCCATTCCCTCCCACTTGTGACTGTATGACTTTAACTTTATTGCTTGTGTATTTTCGATTTATATTGACTGTTTCTTAGTATGATTTGATTGCTTATTGTGCCCTATGACTATTATTAAGTGTTGTACCTTATGATTCTCGATTTTTGACTAATGTATCTTTTCTTTTATGTATGCTGAGAGTATTTAGACCAAGACAAATTCCTTGTGTGTCCAATCACACTTGGCCTATAAAATATTCTATTCTATTCTATAGGTATGTTCAGTGGGAATTGTTCTAGTGAGAATTTATACAACATATCTAGAACATAATAGCCCTCTCATATCCAAAGTCTGGTCAGATATATTTCTCTGTAAGGGACTCCTTTTCTTTCTATTGGTGGCTAAAAGCTAGGTTCCACTGGCCAATGGTCGCAAAATGAATGCAGAAAGGACATAGCGGATGAGCAAAATTATGGGGGTGGCTCCATTCATTTTCATCTGCTCCAAAAAGGGGTGAAAATTTGCATAAACAGAATGGAAAAGAACGGATGTGGGTAGTATGTAGCGGGGATGTTAAACAGATGTTTAACCTAGTGGATGAAAGCGGATGGAAGCGGATGACACCTCTGAAGGGGTTCCGGGGAGAATTTCAAAGCAGATGCAGAGAGGAAGGGGTGGATGCATAGCGGATGAAGTGGATGCATCACATATGCCTATAGGAAACAACGGGGATGCCACACAGATGTATATCGGATGCAAAGCGTTCACTGTGTATGCAGGGGGTATGAATTGCGTCTGCTCCACGGATATAAAAGGATGCAGCATGCATGCAGTCAGCATACAGGGGAAAGACGTGCTGCTAGACACAGCTTGCAGGAACACCATGGTTCATCAGTCAGGCAAGAAGAGGAAGTCTGTGCCTACTCGTTCAAGCCCTGGCAAGGTGAAGAAGGGCAGAACCAGCATCCCACCTCCTGGCACTGACTCTGAAGCTGCTGCTGCTGCTCTGGTGGACCAGCCCCAAGGCCCTCAAAGCCCTGCTGCTCAAGCCCCTGAAGGCCCTACTGCTCAAGCCCCTGAAGGCCCTGCTGCTCAAGACCCTGAAGGCCCTGAACAATCTCCAGAAGGCCCTGATGCTGAAGCCCCTGAAGGCCCTGCTGAAGCCCCTGCCAGAGGGAGGAAGAGGCAAGGGAAGGAGAAGGGAGAGAGGAAACAGTACACCATGTATGAGAAGCATGAGGATGAGGTGCTGGAATGGCTGAGGGAGAACGAGTACCTCTGGAGAAAGGGCCACAGACTGTATTGGGACACCAAGAAGAAGCAGGCACTTGGAGAGACAAGGCAGAGAGCCTGGGGTACACTGCAGAAGTACTCCTTGGATGGTGGAAGCACATCACTCTAGACATGCACACCTGGTATGGCAAGCTACACCTCAAAAAATCCGGGCAGGCCGCTGTCAAGCTCACTGACTGGGAGATGTACGTCATGGCCAAGTGCAGTTTCCTGGAGGGTGAGATCCATCACCGAGGAGCAGCCCCTCTGAGACTCCTCTCCCTCAGACAGCCCACAGCCAGCCAGTCCTCTTCCAGCCAGGAACCAGCTACCCTGTCTAGGCAGGTGTCTTCAGAGGGCCCCATAGCAGAGACCCCCCCAACTCCCCATGCCGGTGGACTTGGAGGATCCCGTGGAGGATGATGCCCTGCTGTCACAAATGGAGGAAGAAGCAGCAGTCACCAGAGGCCAACCCACCCTCACCCCCACCCCCAGCTCCAGAGGATGCAGGCAGAGAGGCAGACTGGAGGGCCAGGACCACAGTGTGCTGTTGGAGATCAGGGACACAATGAAGACCAGCACAGAATTTCTCTCTCAGCTGGTCCACTTGGACAGAGCATCCTCAGGCCTACGTGAGCCAGACCCTGAGGGACCTGCCCGAGGCCCAGTACCAGGTGATAAAGCAGAAGATCATAGCACTTCTGCACAACCCTCAAGGCCCAGCTGAAGCTGCTCCTACCCAGTCCAGGTCTGGTCACCCCAAGAGATGTCACAGCCCTTCCATGGCTTTCAACAGCCCCTCACCTACCAAGGCTACGACGACCAGGACTTCCCACAGCACAAGCCAAACTTCCCAGTCCAGGCCCAGGTTCATCGGACGCCACAGACGCCACTCCTCACCCAGCTGCAGACCAGACAGCCCCACTACACTCCTCCCAACCCTTCCTCCACTCCACAGCCAAGTCTGTCAATGGACAATCTGTCATCAGTATTGGGCCTGACATCTCAAGTCCTTGATGAAGGGCCTCTCAACCTCACGGGACTGAGTCAGCTCTCAGATAGCTTCCTGAACACACCACCACCTGTTGTACCCTTGGGGCCAAGCACCCCAATGCTGCGTCAGACCAGCACTCAAGCCACAGCCACCTCCACAGTCCCTGCCCACTTAACGGCTGAGACCATGGACATGACTCAGAGTGACTCAGAATAGTCTCAGAGACTGAGTTGTTTACTTGTTTAATAAAGTTTATCTTTGCTTAAGACACTTAATACAGTTTACTTGGTTCATTTTGCTTACTTAATAAAGTCATAAAGTTGACCTAAGAAGGTTAATAAAGATTATCTTTGCTTAAGACACTTGGTTCATTTTTTTTTTACTTAATAAAGTGTTGGTGAAAACTTTGAAAGAATGGTTAAGCCTTTGCATGCTTGTGGGATAGATAAGGATAGTTGTGGGATAGATAAACCTCCAGTGCAACCATAGTGGGACTGTATGGTCCACCATCCCAGCGATCCGGATGATTTTCTCCCCCTTTTTATGGAAAATATTGGTTGTCCGCTAGGTGTCCTTCTACGTACTCTAGACATACTGCAGACATCCTAAATATATGAGATACAATCCAGATACAAACGTTTTGTCCGTCTATTTCTGTGCTACTAACACTGTGTAGACGTTCCATGTACCTTTTGTTTCCTCCCTCTTTCCATTTTCAGCTGCAGCGGATGTGAGTTGAGGGGATGGCCAGAGGATGCAGAGAGGATACAGTGGACGTTTAATGGATGATAACGGACATAGAACATTTGTTGCCCGTATATGTCGCAGATGTACATCATATGCGGCGGAAAGTTCATCCATGTGCAGCTCAAAACTTCTTGCACAGATGAAATCGCAGTGGACGGATGCTCGACGGATAGAGCGTATGAAACACGTATGCAGTGAGTACACAATGGATTCATAGCATTTTCCAACGGATGGCAAGCTTTTTTTAATGTTTTACATCCTCTTTGCATCCATAAGTGCAGTGGGACTGGGCCTTCGAGCTTCATTGCAAACCTTACTTAATGAATAAGTGAGCTGTTATAGAGCATCTACATTCATGTACATTCAAGTTAGGGTGCACAAGTCCACAGAAAGTGTCTATATTTTTTTAAAAGTTTCATTTTCTCTTCTTCATAGGAAACACACTGGCTTTTACATACCTATTGAACTATTATGAGGTATGACCACAATTAACTGTGCAGAGGGAAGCAAAGAGAGGATTTGTAAAATAAAGCATTAAATATAAGTTGGTATTCCTGTGAAGGCAAAAGGGCATGGAAGTGTTGTTGGTCATGAGAAATGTTTTAGGCAGGCTGACAAAATTTTACAAGTATAAATACTGTAAATTTGAATGTCAGCACCTCTCCCTCTGTGAAATTCCCCCATGCCTGTTATCATAACAGAAATGCTTTGTGTTTCATTCTGACAAAAGGGAAATTGGTAGTTAATCTTTTGCAGAATCTATTTAATACTTTAAGTGCATTGCTGTAAAGCTTATTTTAGCTGCCCTGCCCCAAGTCACACAGTTCCAGATTTACATCTTAATTACCAGCATGAGTTGTTCCAATGGAATTAATTCAGACTTTTAAAAAATGAAGAAGAAAAAACAGTAGGCAACAGAAGGACATCACATAGAAATGATGATGGTAGAAAATCAGTTGGAACCACTTTCAGTAGCATATTTAATGCAATTTATTTTGAATATCTTCCTATTGGGAATTTGTAGATTATGTCTCATGGCTATTAATAACTGTTCTAGGGCAGATCTGGTTACAGCACATGTATTCACAGGACAAAAAACATTGTGGCATTTTAAAAGTTAACTATTTACGATGGAAGAAACTTCATGGACTTGATTCTATTTGATATAATGGGTGATCCAATAGCACCGTTATCTCTCGTGTCCATAGTGACTTTATGGTTTATGGAAATTATGGAAAATTGAACCTCACTGTTTCCTGGAAAGTGATAATAAATTATGGCCTTAAAAACCCTAAGGCTATGTGCTATGTGATAATTAAAAAGAAGCAGAACTAAAGAATAATGCTCATATTTTTTCAGGATGGGTGGGTGGGAATATATGATGATAACCATTTGAAAGTGCTTTCAAAGCATTTTCATAATCCATTCTATAATGGGGGGGGGGAATATTGTTAATCAAATGCCTATTTATTTGTACTAATGTCAATAATGAGGAGATCATGATGCTGTCTTCCTTCCTATGTGGAACACAGTGATCCCATTCATAAACCAACCAAACCAAACTCAGTTAAGGTTAACTTCAGCAAAATAGAGATCTTCATGTACCCTTAAGAGCTATTTTTACATATCAAATTATTACTTGTGCTTTCTGGTGAGAGAATCACAGTATCAATATATAAAAATACTTATGCAGAATTGTGTAATGTTTTATTGAAGATGTTGTAAATAACAGTGACACCACTCATTTTGCTGAGTGTTTTGATCAGCAATTTACTCTAGCTCATTCATTGATTTCATGAAGGTTCAGAAGTTATTTTTGTTTTGTTTGTAAAGTTCCTTTGGCTTTCTACTCTACTTTTATCATTTTTCTCACCATATCTTTCTATTAGGGAATAGTTCAGTCATGCCTTTTGATCAAAAAATCTCGATGGAAGCATCCCCAAAGGGATATATATATATATAGAATTCACAAATGCTATATCAGGAAAAAAACAAAATGAAAATAAAATCTAACAACAATAATAAGCAAAGGAAAAAAAATGAAATCATAAAAAAAGGTAATAAGCATATGAAATCTTGGGATTTCAACAGATTTTTGAGATGCTTACAGTTAGTTTAGATCAGGGGTGTCAGCCTTGATTTCAGTGAGGGTCACATCAAGGTTGTGTTTGATCTAACAGACTGGGCATCCCGCATGGTCAGAGGTCAAGACCAAGTGGAATGTCACTCATCAATGCTCCATTTTTGATTACGACAGCCTCCTGCAGCTCTCTGGTGGTGAAAAAGGAGCATGCAACCTCCTGGAGCCTATGTTTTCTCTGGCAGAGGGCTTCAGGAGGCCATTGCAGCCAAAAATGAAGCCTATATGGGCCTTGGACAGCCTCCCTGAGCTCCATTTTCACTGGCAGAGGCACACAGGCCAGTCCTTTATTGTTTCCAGGGTGGCCTTGTGGGCCAGATCTAAGCACCCCAGAGGCCACATCCGGACCTTGAGTTTGACTTCCCTGGTTTAGATAAACAAATACAGATACAACATTATTAAAAAGAAAACAATGTTACAAGTTAAGAATCAATAATCTTAAAGCCCCTGTCACACTGCACCAATGGATGGAAAGAGGATATAAAATGGAGAAAAACACTTGCCATCCGTTGGTTAACGCGGTGCTTCCATTCTGTACTCACTGCCTCCGTTTTGCTTCCTCTCTATCCGTCCAGCATCTGTCTATTGATGTTTCATCTGCTCAGAGGGTTTTGAGCTGCTCAAAACTTTTGAGTGGAAAATGTATCCAATGTGTCCGTTCTGCATGCGCTAGGCATACGGGGGACATCCATTCTGCATCCGTTACGCATCCGTTATATCCGCTAGGCATCCGCTGCGCATCCGCACAACTCAATCCGCTCCAGTGGTAAACAGACGCAGGGAGGAAGCGGAATGGACACGGAACAGACACGCAGTGTTAGTAGCATGAATGGAAAAAGGATAAAAGCAGATGCAGCACGCAAAGAAAGCATTTAAAACAGAAAAAACTTTCGCAGAGGGGACCTATATCGGATATTAAGGATGTACAGAGGATGCCTAGAGGATGCAAAGGGACACATAGGGGAAAACCTATATTGCCTATAAAAAGGGGGAGCAACTCACCTGGATCTCACTTTCAGACCAGCAGCCCTGCTGTGCAGACCTCTGCAGCCTTCATCTGACTCTTCCTCTTCCACAGCATCCAGTCATCTCCACCATGGATTGTAACAAACTCCTTTTGGTAGCCACCATCCTTCTGCAACAGTGCGAAGCCATCTACAGACTCTGTGAACTCTACTATGGGAAGAAAAGGAGGTGGCCAAGAAGCGTCTGGGTCTGAAGATGGATCGGGAGAAGAGCAGAGTACGGACTGTACAACAAGCTGATGGTGGAGCTCAGGAACGAAGGCACTCGTGCATTCCAGAACTTCATGAGGATGCCTCCAGCCATGTTTGATGAAGTTGTGCAGCGGCTGACACCCAGGTTGACCAAGCAGAGCACCAACTTCCGGCCCAGCCTGGACCCTGGGCTCAAGGTGGCAATCACTCTGCGCCACCTGGCCTCAGGGACCACCTACAGGAGCATACAGTATGGCTGTAGGGTGCCACACAACACCATCAGCATTGTGGTCAGAGAAGTGGTGCAGGCCATCATCGAAGAATACCTGGAGGAGCTCCTCCAGTGCCCCTCCACTGAAGAAGGATGGAAGAAAGTTGCAGAGCAGTGGTATCAGAAGTGGAAATTCCCCCACACTGTTGGAGCCATAGATGGCAAGCACGTGGCCTGCAAAGCACCAGGCAAGTCGGGGTCCACTTATTTCAACTACAAGGGCTTCTTCAGCATTGTCCTCTTCGCCATGGTCGATGCTGACTACAAGTTCATGTACATCGAGGCTTCAGGCAACGGCTCATGTTCAGATGCCCAGGTATACAATGCCAGTGACCTCAAGGAGGGACTGGAACGCAACCTCATCATGGGCTTCCCAGATCCAGACCCCCTGCCCAACGACACGCAAGATGTGCCCTACTTCATCGTGGGGGATGACGACTTCTCCCTCAGAACCCACCTCATGAAGCCCTACACTTCCAGACTCCTCCCCCGTGAAGAGAGGATCTTCAACTACAGGCTGTCCAGGGCAAGGCAGGTGATGGAGAACGCCTTTGGCATCCTGGCCAACAGGTTCCAGGTACTTCTCACCACCATGCAGCATCGCCCAGAGACCGTGAGGAGGATCATGGAAGCTTGCTGCATCCTGCACAATCTCATGCGCACCTGCTACCCAGTCTTGCAGAACAGGCTCGTGGACCTCCAGCAAGGCAATGGGGACATGGAGCCTGGGGGATGGAGGCAAGGGCGAAACCTGATAGACACTGAGGATGTGCAAGGCCCCAACAGAGCCTCACGTGAAGGGAAGAAGCAGCGCAACCTCCTGAAACACTGGTGCAACTCCCCAGCTGGAGCAGTGGAGTGGCAAGACAGGATGATAGATGATTAATGGATGCTTCCTTCAGCCTGTCTCATCACACTGATGAGATCGGGCCATGTATGTTGGGTGGGCCTACAATGAACATGGCATTTAATAAAGAGTTGTGTTTATGTTGAAATGTGTGGATCAATGCCTACATTAGTATTGATAATGAAGGGCCATAGGTGTGGCACCTGGGAGCGTGGACCATACAGTCCCACTATGCTTGCACTGGAGGTTTATCTATCTCACAGCTATCTTAACCCATCCCACAGGTATCTTAACCCATCCCAAAGGTATCTCTGCCCATCCCACAGCTATTATCCATCCCACTGCTATCCTTACCCATCCCACAAGCATGCAAAGGCTTAAACCATTTCTAAAAGTTTCCACCAAGACTTTATTGACATAAATAAATGAAGCAAGTGTGTGAAGCAAAGATAAACTTTATTAATCACAAGCTGTAAAAGAAAAATGACCCAAGTCAAGTGTCCAAATAAAGACTACAGGTAGCCACCCAGTCTCTGGCACTCCTCTTGGTCACTCAGAGGTGTGCCCAGTCTCAGGGGTGAAGGGTCCAGGTGCTGTGGAGATGGCTGCTGCTGAAGTGCTGGTCTGAAGCACCACTGGGGTGCCTGGCCCCAAGAGGAAAACAGGTGACGGTGTGTTGAGGAAGCTCTTTGACAGCTGGCTCAGCCCCGTGATGTTGAGAGCTCCTTCCTCCATGCCATGTGGTGTCAGCCCAGATACCGAGGACAGATGTACTGAGGCCGGGCTTGGTTGTGGGGTAGAGGAGGGAGGAGTGTAGTGGGGCTGTCTGGTCTGCAGCTGGGTGAGGACTGGCGTGGGTGGCATCAGTGTAGTGGGTGGCATTATTGGCGTCGGTGGCATCAGTGTCGTGGGTGGCATCAGTGGCATCAGTGGAACCGGTGGCAATGGTGTCGTCCGATGACTCTGTGCCTGGACTGGGAAGGGCTGCTGCCTGTGCTGCTGGACCTCCTGGTAGCCGTAGCCCTGGTATGTGAGGGCCTGTGGAAAGCCTTGGAATGGGAGGGAAATCACCTGGGGTGCAGGAGCAGACCTGGACTGGGTGGGAGCAGGTTCCTCTGGATCTGGAGGGTTGTGAAACAGCTCGGTAATCCGGTCCTTCACCACCTGGTACTGGGGTTCCGCCATGTCCATGAGGGTTTGGTTGACATAGGTGAAGAAGGGCTTGCAGTTGGAGTATGAGGAGTCGGTGTGGACCAGGTGAGAGAGGAGATCTATGCTGCTACGGATGGTGTCCCTAATCTCCAGCAGGACAGTGTGGCTCTGCCCCTCCTGTCTGGCTCTCTGCCTTTCTGTGGAGGTGGAGCTTTGGGTGGATGCAGGTAGGGCTGTGGTGGAAGTGCTGTCTCCTTTCTCCCACTGCACCAGGGAGTCCTCCATGCACTCCACCATGGTTAAAACACCTGTCCGTGGGTTCTTCACTTTGGCACGCTCCACAGAAACCTGCCTGGAGACAGGAGCTGACTCTTGGCCGGAAGAGGATTGGCTTTCAGCAGGCTGCCAGAGAGAGAGGGTCATGAGAGGGGCTGCTGCTGCTCCTCGGTGGCGGATCTCACCCTCCAGGAAGCAGCACCTGGCCATGACATAGGTCTCTCTGTCCATCAGCTTAACCGAGGCCTGGCCAGATTTCTTCAGGTGCAGTTTCCCGTACCAGGTGTGCATGTGCTTCCACCAGCTGAGGAGCACCTCCAATGTGTAGCCCAGACTCTCCATCTTCTCTCTCCAAGCAGCCTGCTTCCTTTTGGTGTCCCTGTACAGCCAGTGTCCCTTCTGCCACAGATAGTCATTCTCTCTCAGCCACTCCAGCACCTCATCCTCGTGTTCCTCCTCAATTGGAGTATTGCCTCCTCTCCCGTTCCTGCATATGCCTCTTCCTCCCTTTGGCAGGACCAGATGGGCCCTCATCAGAGGGGCTTCCAGTTTGTAGGGGCTGCTCCTCCACACCAGCAGCAGCAGCAGCAGCAACAGTAGAAGCAGCAGCATCACCAGCAGGATCATAATCAGCATCAGCATCATCAGCAGTAGCACCAGCAGCACCAGCAGGATCATCATTATCATCATCATCAGCAGCAGCAGCAGCAGCATGAGCAGGACCAGGAGCACGAGCAGGACCAGGACCAGGACCAGCAGGACCAGCAGGACCAGCAGGACCAGCAGGACCAGCAGGACCAGAAGGACCAGAAGGACGAGTAGCGACTTCAGCAGAGTAAGCACCAGCAGAAGCACCACGGCCAGGAGCAGCCTCAGCAGAGTAAGCATGAGAAGAAGCACCACCGCCAGAAGCAGCATCAGCAGAGTAAGCACGAGCAAAAGCACCACTGCCATAAGCATTATCATCAGCTCCTCCAGAAGCAGAAGCAGCAGAAGCCCCAGCCACAGAAGAGTGAGCCCGTGCTACAGAAGCCCCAGAAGAAGCAGAGTGAGGGACAGGGGGCAGGAGGGTGGCCTTGTCCCTCTTGTCAGGGCTGGCAGCAGATGGCCGAGGCTTCCTCTTTTTCCCCATGGTTGTGGGGTTGCTGGATGGCAGGGAGGCTGGCAGGCAGGCAGCCTGGCAGGCAGGCAGGCAGCAAGGCTGGCAGGCAGGCAGCAAGGATGGCAGGATGGCAGGATGGCAGGCAGCAAGGCAGGCAGGCAAGGCACTCAATGCGTCTGGCCGCAGGTCTTTCCTCTGAATGGTGACCTGCTTCCGAGCTGCTTCCCTTTATATCCGCGGGGCTGACGCAATAAATCCCTCCCGCATGCGCAATTAACGCAAGGCATCCGCTAGGCTTCCTCTCTGCATCCGCTTCATCCGCTGTGCATCCGCTGTGCGTTCGCTTCATCCGCTCGGCTTCCGCTCTGCATCCGCTCTTTCTGTTCTGCGTCCGCTTTGATGAGGCCCCCCAGAAGACTAGCGGATGTGCCATCTGCTCTCATCCGCTTCCATCCGCTAGGCTTCCGCTCTGCATCCATTTTCCATCTGCTCTGCATCCTCCCCCCATCCATTCCTTTCCGTGTTATCCGCTCTGGTTATGCAAATTTTTGCCCCTTTTGAGAGCGGATAACAATGGATGGAACATTTTGCTCATCCGCTGTGTCCTTTTTACAAACGTTTTGCATCCGTTGGGCAGTGTGACAGGGCCTTTAGATGCTTGGGTGTCTTTTGGCATTTTTCTCTCTTAAAATATATGATCTTTTTTAAGATCATAAAAAATGTCTCTGGAGAGTTTCAAAGCTCAGACAGGTATCATTTTGCATGACTATAAATATTCTCAGGAGTTCTGCCTTGAATTCTCCCACAAGTGAGAGAAGAAAACAGATTTATACTATATAGACAAACATATTAGAAAATAACATCATCTATGAGATCTCACCAAACAACAGAATAGAAATTGAATGATTGGATTGAACATTATATGACTAAAGCTTTGCAGTGGCAAACAGCGATGATAGCAGAATAATAATTGAAGAAATGCCAAGTCCAAAATGCTTAAGTGTCATTGTAATATATTAACAAGTGAGAGAAATTAATTTGAGCTATTACATTCTAGTAGAGCAAATTCCAAGGACAGTGAATCTTCAATTAATTTTCCTATCAAGCCCCAGGGGATTCTTGTTGAGGTAATTCCCTGTTAGGAGAATGAGCACAATCAGGGAGACATATATAGAGTAGTGTTGGAATAATACACACAGAGCACACAGATATACTGTACAGTAAATGTAGGTTTTTACTTCCAGAAAAGTTAAGCAAAGTCCAAAATAGGCAGTCCAAAGTCATTCACAGGTAAAATTAGTCAGTTTTCATCCAGGGATAATACAAATATCAAATTCCAGTGTCAAAAACAGTTCAGTATCAGACTTACATTAAATCCAGTGATATCAGTCAATTAGGAAAAATGGTGCAACTGCAATACTTTCCAACAGAAGGAAATAAAGATACACTCACACTCTCTTCTGAGACTCAGACTGAGACAATCCAGGTTTCTGGCTCCATCTTAAGGCCATTTGAGAAACCACACCCCATTGCATACTCTTGCATTCCCTTAAAGAGACAGTATTAAAATGTTTATCCTGGTTTATATATTTCTCACCCAAATACCTGTTTGGTGACTTACATTCCTAACAATTCTCATGTCCAGTTCAGAAGCATTTATTTAAAAGCATAGGACATTTTTCCATGTAATCCAAGATAAATCCAGTGATAACCTCAGACCAGAGATGGATATTTACATCTAAGTCACTCAAAATTCTGCAAGAATCAACAGACTTAAACAAATGTACTTTCAAAATGACAAAGGAAATATGTTCATTTGTAAGGCTTAAAATATAAGTATTTAGTGTGTTACATAGAATAAAAATCTGATTTTAAATCATCTGGAATGACTTGAATAATATGATTTCATAATATATAAACATAACACAATGGGGAATAGCAAAAGTCCAGAAAGCTCTCAAAAAATGTCACAGAATGATAGAAAAAAGGCAAGGAATTGGGAACAGGAGCTGTGATGCAAGATAGGAGAAGAGTTTGAGTCAAAGAAGCTTTTTTTTACATCTATACTGCCACTTTGATATAAATCTGACAGTTATCTTGTCCTTGAGCACCAGAGAACTCTATAGTTGGGAATCACTGATCTTCAATTACCTGTTTGTTAGATGTCCATGGAAGCAGGAAATGGTGCCAGGAGATAGATGAAGTAATATACAGACCATTAGTACATTTCAATTCTTCACCACTTTACCATTTAAATAAATATACTAGAAAATCTTTTTTGATATATAGTGTTCCAGGAATGAAGTCATTATTTTCTCATTGTTGGGAATGTAAATGTGCCTTGGTTGTGGGCTTCTGGTTGACCACTATGGAAGGAAGATGGTAGACTTTAATCTAATCTAGCAAACGTTTTTTTTAATCTTTTCAATGTACATCCTCAATAAGTATATGTACATGTACTCATATACTGTGAGTTATGTGACTCAAAAAGTCTAACAAAGTATTGAATAGAGGCTAGTAGAATCCAATATGAAAGCACACTGTTTTAATGAACAGAACATGTACTACTGATTTTATTCTGTTTGTTGCCAAAAGTTCCTTTTGGTAACTGAACAGCTATAAAAGTCTGTTTCATATGTTGGTTTGTTTGTTTAATAAGCTGCCTAGAGTCATTTATGTGAGATGGGCAACTATAGAAATTAAATAAGAAAATACAAGTGCACATACATACATATATCCTCCCTGGTTTAGCTTTACTGAAACCAGAATGAATACATATTCAGAATCAATGAATGTTTTCTCCAAATATTTACAAATGGTCACTATTGAGCTGTGGTGGCACAGTGGTTAGAGTGCAATATTGCAGGCTACTTCTGCTGCCTGCTGGCTGCCTGAAATTTGGCAATTCAAATCTCACCAGGCTCAAGATTGACTCAGTCTTCCATCCTTCTGAGGTGGATAAAATGGGAACTCAAATTGTTGGGGGCAATATACTGACTCTATAAACCACTTAGAGAGGGCAGTAAAGCACTGTAAAGCAGTGTGCTATTGCTATTGATTGTTTAAGCAAAGCTTTCATTGAGCTCTTGATTAGTAGTTTTTCATCAAACTTCAGAACCAAGATAAGATAAATAGAAGAAAAGCTCAAAAGTTATGGTTTATTTGAGAAATAGTTGTGCTAAAGTTGTAAAACAGTAAATTTTCCATCCAAGAGAAAGGAAATTATATGTTCACTTAAAACAGTGGAAACAGCCTAACTCTTCATATTTTCCCATATAAATATCAAATTACAATTTCAAAATCCACTTGCTGACAGTTACTTATCCCAGACTGTTTTTTCTGTGAATATTTGTACCATAATATTACCCACTCCAAAAAAATATCATAAAGTCACAACACAAAGGATCATAGTTAAATCCCTGAGATTAAGAAGAATGGGAAAATAGATCCAAGGTTAATAGAGGCATTTTCTTTTCTTAGAGATTATGAGAAATAGGATATTTTAAATATTTGCAACAAATATTCTTAATGAAAACAACTCCAATTATATTATTTTAAAAATAATTAATAAACACTTCATTTCCAAAGGCTGTTTTGTTTTTTCTTCTCTTGATAAAAAAGCACATGGCTTTATCTTCAAACAAGCTGATGAAAATCCACTTCATTTTCAAAACCTCTAGCAAATATAAGAAGTCACTTATTTTGTCTCTGGTAGAATTTATTTATTTTTTCTGTCACCATTTGGGTTAAAGTTGTGTGGCATTCCTAGAAATAGGCAATGTACAAACATTGTAATCAAAATTGGTTTGGTAAATGAAAACATATTATTATATTATAATGAATAATTTAGAACTATGTAATGAAAATTATGTTAAAAATCAATCAATGAAATAACAAAACTGTCATATTAGTTTGTTTATTTGTTTCATGTGTCTTTCTATCACCTAAAGGAGTTTGTGTATATGGCTGTCAATGAGTAAAGGTGAGGTTGAGAGCACTGACAACAAAAATACTCAACCAAAAAGCAATAAGATGCAAAAGTGGGTCTCCATAGCCCCATAAATTGAATCAACAAATACATCTTGCATATATTAGGGAAACAATCTTGGATTCCAGGTTAGAACAGTAGAATGAAATATTGCAGGCAACTTCTGTTGACTGCTGGCTGCTAGCAATTGGGCAGTTCAATTCTCACTGGCTCAAGGCTGACTCAGCCTTCCTTCCATATTTGTAAAATGAAAACACAAATTGTTGGGGGCATTGACTCTGTAAACTGCTTAGAGAAAGCATGTATAAAGCACTATGCAGTGGTAAATAAGTCTAAATGCTATTGCTATTTATAAGAAGTTTTAAGAAATACATTTTAAAAAAGTTTATATCAATCATTTTCAAAAGGTATTATTTATTGTAAGTAAAAACAATTCCAGTTCACATATGAATTATTTGAATACATCTGTTAATAGATATAAAAATGAATCCATGCAATCAAAAGCATATCAATTCATAGTCATACATAAAAAACATCAAATCTCTGAGACCAGAAGTTATTGTATCAGAGGAAGGGGAAAAGGAGGGAGTGACAGAGTTACTGGCACCCTTTAGATCCAAGAGGGATTCAAAACATATTTGAAGTAAAGCTGCAGGTGTTTTACAGCTTGTGTTTCAGATTTATAAAAATGCAGGTGATAATAGCTGAATTAATTGAAAAGTTGCCAGATGTGATCATAAGAAATTTGGTCTTTATTATGTTCAAGCTGTTTTATCAGATGGTGGGTAAAAAAGCTCAGACAGACCACAGTGCATTGACGTGACCAATAGCCAAACTACCTGTAAATTACTATTATTTAGAATATGTACTCACTAGCTATAAGATTACTGTATTGTGAATATAATAATAATGCACATATTGGGGGGGAGAAGGGGGGCAGGAATGGGGTAGGGAGGCTGCTTATATCTTAATAGTTTTCAGCAGCAACATAGGTTATGGGATGATTATTTCTCTGCAATGCTACCTAAGTTAATGTGAACACTACAGAGTTGCTAAGGTCAAGTTTGGTGTGGTTTACCTTGAGTTTGTATCTATTGTTTGCTCTTGTGTTGTTATGGTTGAAGATGAAGTATTCATTGACAGGTAGGATATTGCAAGGTATGATTTTATATACTATACTTAGAGCAGACCAAAGGTGGCGTAGTTCCAGGTTTTCTAGGTCTAGAATTTCGAGTCAGGAGGCATAAGGTATTCTGCAACGAGTAGAGGAGTGGAGAACTCTTCTTGTGAAATATTTCTGGACTTTCACAACTGTGTTAATACCAGATATGTAATGTGGGCTCCAGACTGATGAGCTGTATTCGAGTATTGTTCTAGCAAATGTTTTCTATGCTCTAGTTATTAGTGTAATATTACCAGAGAAAAAGCTATGGGAGATTAGGTTGACAACTCCAAACACCTTTTTGGCTATGTACTTACAGTGGCCTCTAGCACTAAGATCATAAGAGATGAGTACTCTAAGATCCTTGACAGAGTTTGGATCATCAACAAGGTCTTGACTATTCAGCCTGTATTTTATTTTCTGATTTATTTATTTTTTGCCAATATGAAGGACAGAGCATTTATTTGTTAAGATTTGAAGTTGCCATTTGTTTGACCATTCTGATACATAGTCAAGGTCTTTTTGAAGGGTAGCAGTATTATCTATGATATTGAATAACTTAAAATCATCAGTGAAGAGAATGCAGTTGATCTTGATATGATCACAGAGGTCATTTATGTAGAGTATGAAAAAAGTTGGTCCTAGAACACTGCCTTGGGGAACACCACTATTGGCAGGTACAGAATTTGATAGGACGCTCCCAATTTTGACCATTTGTTGTCTGTTTGACAGGAATACTTCTATCCAGTAATACAGGTGTCCAGAGATACCATAGGATTTTAGTTTTAGGAGTAGTTTGTCATGTACCACTGAAACAAAGGTTTTACAGAAATCTATGTAGATTGTGTCTATTACTTTGCCCTGATCGAGTTGTGTAGTCCATGTTTTGCAGTGTAAGAGTTGCAGATTATACGATAGTTTTTTTCTGAAACCAAATTGTTTATTAGAGAGTAGGTTTTTTGTTTCTAAGTGGAGGATGATGGATTGGTTAATAATTGATTCCATGACTTTACAGGTGATGCAGCATAAAGAGATTGGTCTGTATTTTTCAACTTGGCTTGGGTCTCCCCTTTTGAAGATGGGAATGACCGTGGCTTGTGACCATAGTTTTGGCAAGGAGCTGGTCCTGAAAGATTTTTCAAAGATTATGCTTAGAGGTTCTGCTATGTCAGTGGATAGCTTTTTTAAGAAGTAAGCACATATTCCATCCGGTCCAATAGATAGAGATGGTTTTAGATTGTGTAGTGCTTTTTCAACATTGTTTTCTGTAAAATCAAATGTATTAGATCATTGTAGCTGTCTGTGGTTCGACTATGAAATACTGGGCATGATCCATTGCTGTTTACAAATACTGAGCCAAAGAATATGTTAAAGAGGTTGGCTTTAACAGTGTCGTCATTGCAGTCTTTACCATTAGGTCCTATCAGGGGTGGGATAGACTTTGAATCTTTTAGTTTGTTGTTTACAAAATTGTAGAAAGCACAGGTGGAATTGGTGCAAAGAAAGTTTTCTTCTTGTTTAATGTGATAATTGGTGCATTCAGTTTTTGTCTGGTGGCAGTTTTTTTCTGCTTTGGGGTGTTGTTAATGGTACATAAAGTTTGATGACTCTTTTGACTTCAAGTAAAAATATGTTGTAATGGTCTTCGACAGTATTGCATCCAGAGAATAGAAATTGCCAATCAAGAGATGAGAGATCATTGTTTATAAGATCATAGTTGCCTTTTTTGAAATTATAATTGGGGATTATGTCATTGTGATAATTTTTGTGTGGACGTATGTTGAGACAAAACTCAATCATGTTGTGGTCACTGTTGGAAAAGGGTTGATGTGATATTTAAGGACAGTTCACAGATGATTGTCTCAGGAATAGCAAGCTCCTGGGTAACTTGGATATTTTTTAGATGTAGGGACTTTTTATAGAAGATAACAACACCACCTCCTCTACAGATTCCACGATCTGA
>BLBF01000063.1:12074779-12095017 GCA_015471245.1 Laticauda colubrina | reverse complement strand
TCCTCAGGCTTCTGTATGGATATGGGTCTTACAGCTCCTGGTTTTAAATTTGAGGCTGGTCCATTCTGATTGGTTGGGAGCCTGGACCTGTGTTCATTGGACTTGGAGTTTGATTGATTGGTGTTCCTGGTTTCTTCTGTCTGTTTTGTGGCTTTGATTGGCTGGCAACACTGTTCTTGTGTTGGAGGCTTTTAGTGCAGCTTGGCTCCGTGTGATCCTATTGTTTGGCTTCGCATTCGTGGTCATGCCACATCTTCATGGTGGGTGTCAGTTCGCTTTTTATCTGGGTTGGAGTTGTTTGAAGCAGGTAGTGATACAGCTGCGGTACAGCTTCTGGTCCGTGGTCATGTCTCATCTTCTGTGTGGGTGTGAGTCTTTTTACTACGTGGAAGTGTGGTGGTAACATCTTGTGTGGCACTGTACTCATTTATTAATGAGGGCAGGTTTCCAAATGACTGGTAGGCGGGAGGTATCATCTTGTTTATTCATGTTGTGTGGGTTTTTTTCTATTTCTATCGCTTCTCTGATTATTCTCTTGTTGAAGTGTTCAGGTTTTGGCGATAGTTCTGGTATTTTTAAAGTCAATTTCATGTCCTGTAGCTTTGAGGTGTTGGACCAGGAAAAAGTCAGTTCTTCTTTTCTGATTGAGTTCTTGTGTTCTTCAATGCGTGCATTTATTCTTCTGTTAGTTTGTCCTATGTATGTGGTGGGACAGGCAGTGCAAGGGATTTCGTATACTCCTTGGTTTTTTCACTCGATTTTGTCTTTAGGGTTTCTTAGGATGGTGGATATTTTTCTGTTTGTGCAGAATGCTATTTTAATGTTGTGTTTTGGGGGATCTTGCTGATTTTGTCTGTAGTACCTTTTATATATGGGAGGAGGGCTTTGCCGTTCTGTTGTTCTCTGTCTTGGATTTGGGTTGGGGTTTCTTTTTGGATTAGGTGGGTAATCTTCTTTTTTGGGAATCCATTGGCTGTAAGTACATTAGTGAGAGTGTGTAGTTCGGTTTTTAAATGTTGTTCGTCGGCCAAGCATTTTGTTCCAGAGATGAGTGTCTCGGGTACGGAATTGATCTGTGCTGGGTGATGGTGTGAGAGTGCATGTAGATAGCGGTTTGTATGTTGTTTCTTCTGGTAGATGATGTGTCCTAGGGAGCCATTGGAATTTTTTGTATACTAAGACATCTAGGAAGGGAAGTTGATTGTTAGGTTCTGTTTCCATGGTGAATTGTATTTTGGGGTATAGCCTGTTGAGGTGTGTGAGGAAGTTGTTCAGTTTTTCTTTCCCGCGTGGCCAGATTATGAAGGTGTCATGTACGTATCCGAGCCAGAGTTTGGGTTTGTGACCATATTTTTCTAGAGCTTGTGTTTAAAAGTGTTCCATGTAGAGGTTTGCGATGACAGGTGAGAGGGTTGATCCCATGGGTGCTCTTTTTATTTGTTTGTATTTTTGTCCATTGTAGGTGAAGTATGTATTGGATAGGCAGTGGTTGGTCAGATCTAGGATGTGGTTGGGGGGGTTGTATTTGTTTTGGATGGCTGTCAAGGCTTCTTTTATAGGCACTTGGGTGAAGAGGGATATGACATCGAAGCTCACTAGTGGGTCGCTGGGTTGTAAGTTTTGTTTCTTTATGATCTCAATAAACTGGAATGAGTTTCTTACTTGTGAGTTGATGGATTCTGCACAGGGCTGTAGTTATTTGGTGAGAAATTTGGCTAGGTTTTGTAGAGGTGAGCCTATGGAGCTGACTATTGGTCATAGTGGGGTTCCTTCTTTGTGTATCCAGGGGAGACCATAAAGGTTAGGTCATGTGGATGATTTTTTCTCTGGGTATGATTCTTGCCTGGATTTCTTCACTGATGGGGGAGGCTTTTATTTTGGATCTGGTGGTTTTTTTCTAGGTAGGTGGTGGGGTCAGTGTTTAGGGATTTGTATGTGGGGTCTTGGAGTAGGTTGGTTAACTTGGTTTGGTTAACTTGGTTTGAGATATATATATATATATTTGTTTTTTTAAATTTTCACGGGTACTTCCATGTGTGCTGTTCAGCTTCGTTCAGGTATTATCCCACGTCACTGTAGTGCTTTTAAACATCTCATCTGCCATCATCAGGCTTCTGTATTGAGTTTGTATGTGGGTCAGGCTATCACAACCATTAGTTTTAAATTTGAAGCTAGCCTACTGTTGTCCCAGGATGTTTTTTTCTACATCCTGATTGGTTGGGAGTCTTGGTCTGTGTTTATTGGACTTGGAATTTTTTTGATTGGTGTTTCTGGTTTCTTCTGTCTGTTTTGTGGCTTTGATTGGCTGGCAACACTGTGTTCCTGTGTTGGAGGCTTTCAGTGCAGCTTGGCTTCGTGTAAAAGGATGGCTGTTATATATTAGGAAGCTAGGTTTCATCTGGGTGCCTGGTTGGGGTGTGTTTGAGCTGGAGGTATCAGGGGGAGTCTGTTTGTGCCCAGGTATTTGCCTTGCTTGTGGTGTGGAGATCTTTCTATTTGAGAGTGCAGGCTTCCAAATGATTGACAGTCTGATGGAATCATCTCTTCTATTCATGCTTTCAGGTCTTTTTTCAATCTCTATGGCTTCTCTGATGATTCTGTGGCTGGAGTTTTCTATAGTGGCTAGGGTTTTGCTGCCATTGAAGTTGATGTTATGACCTGTGGCTTTCATGTGTTGGACTTGTGAGGAGGTGTGTTCCATCTTTTTTACTGCATTTTTGTGTTCATCCAGGTGGGTACTTATTCTTCTATTGGTCTGCTCAATGTTTGTGGCCGGGCATGATGCACAGGGAACTTCGTATATGCCTTGGTTTTCCAGGTCAATTTTATCTTTGGGGTTTCTAAGGATGGCTGCTATTTTTTTGTCTGTTTTGAAGGCAGTCTTGATGTGATGCCTGGGTAGTATCTTACTGATTTTGTCTGTAGTACCTCTTATTTAGGGCAGGACAGCTGTTCCATAGGTATGTTGATCTTCTAGGTCTCTATTATGTGTTTTTGTGGATCAAGCTGGTGATTTTGTTTTTGTGGAAGCCGTTGGCTGTCAATACTTTAGTCAGGGTGCATAGTTCAGTCTTTATATGTGTCTTGTCTGCCAGGCGTTTGGTTCTGGTGATTAGTGTTTTGGCCATAGAGTTTATCTGTGCTGGGTGTTGGTGGGATTGGGCATTCAGGTAGCGGTTGGTGTGTGTTTTTTTCTGGTATAGGGTGTGTCCTAGTGTGCCATCTGTTCTTTTGTAGATTAGTACATCTAGGAATGGTAGTTGTTTGTTTATTTCCGTTTCCATGGTGAACTTGATTTTTGGGTGTGTGCTGTTTAGGTGTGTTAGGAAATTGCTTAGGTTTTCTTTTCCATGGGGCCAAATCACAAATGTGTCATCGATGTATCTTAGCCATAGTTTGGGTTTGTGGGTGGCATTAGCCAGGGCTCTGGATTCAAGTTCTTCCATGATCAGGTTTGCAATGACAGGTGACAGGAGGGAGCGGTAGAGCCATCTCAACCAGCCCGAGAGATTCAGGCTGGAGCAGCAAGGCTGACTCACCCTTCTCGGAGGTTCCATGGAGAAGGACCAGAGAGACAGCGATCCTGTCCGAACCGCTCGAAGACCACCCCGAGACTGAACTGCGCAGGTCAACCAGGACTAGAAAAAGCCCCACCTACCTGCGTGACTACGTGACGCATGTTGGACTAAACCAAGGGGGGAGGGATGTTCTGTATGGAACTTGGAGGGCTCCAAGTTCCCTATTCTGATTGGCCAAAATGGCCATTTGCAGATTGGCTGTTAGAGAACCAATCCAGTTAACCCACCAAACGGTGGGAACAGTTAAAGCGGTGTCATTGGCCTCAAGCCGTGGGCAAGCCACTATAAAAAGGGCCACTGCGGCTTGGGCTGTTATTATGTTTCTATTGCCTAGCGCATTCAATAAAAGAGTTTATTGTTGGAACCTGGTCTAACACGCTTCTTTCTGGATGGAACAGTATCTATTATAATATTATATTATTATTATGTTCTAATATGTCTAATATACATCTGAATTACAATTACTATTAGTATTAATCTTCTTATCCTTCCTTTCACCCATCTCCTCCCACGAATGACTGTATAAATGTAACTTTGTTGCTTGTATCCTTATAATTTTTATTATTATTTTATTGACTATTTACTAGTATGATTTGATAGGCCCTAGCTTATTATTATGTTTCCTGTTGTGATTTATATGTTTTTTTTATTTTTCCTATACATATTTTTTCTAGTATGATTTATGACTACTTCTAAGTGTTATACCTATGATTCTTGATGTATGTATCTTGAGATCATATGCACCAAAACAAGTGTGTCCTATCATCCTATTTTTTTGTAATGATCAGGACTAAAACATAAGAGTGTAATTCTGGCTACATTTAATTCAGTAGTGATGTTTCTATTGGCTTTAACAAATCTGTACTTTAATTCACATCTCATATGGTTTTCTTACATTTCTGCTTTTTTGTTTGTTAGTGCACAAACAATTTCACAACAGCATGAAATTAGCCCAAGATGAATAAGTGTTTAAGGCTCAGGTTGAGAAAACATGAGACAGCCTCTAATTGGGCATGTTTTAGATGTTATGCAAGCAATGTGGAAACTAATGAAAATTATGCTGTTGAAGTATCCTTAGAAATGCTATAATCTATATATATATACATGCTCCCCACATGGGTTTGTCTTATTTGCATGGATGTAGTTGGGCTATACGTGCCAAGTCTTTTCAAGTTGTGTGCTACTTGAATGCAGGCAAACAGAGTGATTGAAATAAATTAAGTTTTCATTGCATGTTCACTACATATCAATAACTTTTGTGCCTCATATACCTGTCTACATAACCGAATGTGTCAAAAATGTTAAGGCTAGTTTTTTTATTTATTTATTTGTGAAGCTTTCACAGGCAACTTTCACAGGCAATCCTTTGCTAAAGTAAATATACTTACATATGCTGAATTCCCTTTATCCACTAAGCCAAGAAGGAGATTAGATTGTTCAAGAATACATAATTGGGAAAATCTAACGCTACCTCCTGGCAATCAATCCAGTTTCATCTATGCAATTGATCTCCCATTTGTCAGAATAATTCCCTGGGTGCAGTATAATTCACTAAATTGGTTCCTGGCTTAAAATAATACCCATTTAAGATGTCTTAGAATTAGAATTAATTTTCTAGCCAGATAACAAGAAGCAGGGCCAAATTAGATGAGGCATTCTTAAGTTTAATTTTAATAATTTCAATAGCAGCCTCCACACAGAAAAGAAATGGTGTCCTCACAATATATCTTTAATAAAAACTGTTCCCTATCATAGCTGCTGTTGTCCTGAGATGAGAACGTATAGTGACTGCAAACCATCTGAAGTGTGTGTGTGTATGTGTGTGTGTGTAAAACAGAGATGAAAATTTCAATCAGTTTTTCAAAATATCTTGTCTAATGTGACCACTTAGTAAAACTGGTACAATGGTTTGCTACCATTTACCCAGTGACTTTTTTTCTATAATCTTTATTTTATTTTCTGAATGATATTGCATGTTTAATTCACAGTTTAAAATGATGCATGAAAAGATGAGTGTAAATGGTATTCATAAATAAATAGTGTATATACCTAATTTTGTGTGTTATTTTTACTTTGCCCTGCTTAATTATGATCTGCATCATGCTTTATGATAAACAGTTAAAGGATCTAAATATGTTTAGCCTACAGAGAGATGACTGAAGAATGATATTACAGCAATCTTCGAAGGTTTATGTGTTCCAACTTGCCCAAGTGAATCCAGCTCTATTCATCTTTCAGAAGAGACAGATCTCCACTTGTTCCTGCATTCTAGCTGACAAGTCAGTGTGATGAAGGAATGTGCTGGATGGGCCTTATAAGCACATCAAAAAAACTTTCTTCCACTTCATTTACCTATAAAATATAGGTATACCTATTCATTTACCTTCATTTACCTTCATTTTCCTATACCCTATGAAATTATTTTGACATTATAATGCTGGTTTTCCTAAGTATAGTTAGTCCTGTGGGATACAGGATGGGTGCAGGTGAGAAGGGATCTGCCTGGGAGTTTTCTCCCACTCCACTCCATACTTCCAATACTCCATTGACCAACTAGCTAGGATACATAGGTTTACATTTATTGCTTCTTTCTTTTTTGTACAATCTAAATCAAGAGAATTTCTGTTCTGAGAACAAGTGGGCATACCCAGTAATATCCAGAAGGATCCCACAGTGTATGAACATTCATGATAGAGTTGTCCTAGTGGTGGTACCAAAGAACAGATAGTGCAAAGCCAAGTGAGATCAACTCTGGTCAGTTCAGTAAAAAACCTATAACACAGTTACTTGGGTAATAATCCACAACACATCACTTTCCTTTTTAATATTGACCGGAAATTATTTTCTCCCCATAGAGACAGGTCCAGTAATATTTGGAAAGATATGTGTTTAAAAGCAGCTCTAGCTGTTTTCTACAAGACCAGTAAATCTATGTTTAATGTGAAATGCCTAAATAGCATTTTGTGCCATATAGTATTACATTGCAAAGGATAAGGGAGATGAGCTTTGTTAAGCCTGGGTTCCCGAACCAGGGTTAGGTAGATAAGCTAAACAGAATGTGCAGCGTTAGTCAGATAGGCACACAGATAAATGAGTGAGCTAAGCTTGTATGTTTATTAACATACAGTAAAAATAACAGATACGCTTGTGCTATCAAAAATATAATTTATTCCAGTATAAGTTTATGGCATAGTCAAATAACAGTCCAATAGTCATTTACCATGTAGTCAGTCCATTCAGGGATATTCAGTTAGCAAAGTCCATGTAGAATATCCTATGTCAGTTCACTTACAAATCAGTCCTTTGTTGTCTCTCCCGTTCGAGCAATGCAGTCTTGATTCCAAGCAGTAATCAGGGATCATCAAAGCCAGAGAGAGAGAGCAAGCTGTAGACTTGCTACTTTTATATTGTTTTCATAACCCCTCCTTTAATTGCTATTTCACAGTTAAAGCTGCATACACTCTAACATACACTAACTATGATTCATAGTTATTATTTCACCTAAAACAGTTAGGGTAAACAATGTTATCCCTAACATTGACAGAAATATACAAGAATTGGTCACCTGTGGAAAGAGAGCTGAAACATTTTTTTAAGTTCTGGGAATCATGACAATATACAGAAGAAGTGATTTCAGTAAACATCTGATGCACTGGGTTGTAAGAAAAAGAGACAGATAGTAAGTCAGATTTGCAAGATTCTATCTTTATCGTAAGATATCTACATCAGCCTATATCAGTGATGACTAACCTTTTCGTCATCGTGTGTCAAAAGTGCATAATGCAATGCAGGCGTGCGCTTCCCCTGCCCCCTGCGCATGCACATGTGTCTCCTGCATGCGCCCCATCCCCACGCATGTGCAGCAGATACCCGACAATTAATTGGCTGGTGGGAGGTGCGTGCACATGTGCAGTGGAACTGAGCTGGGCCAACGGCTCGTGTGCTGGCATAGATGGCTCTGCGTGCCACTTCCGGCACACGTGTGATAGTTTCACCATCACGGGCCTATATCAATAAACTACCATTCTAGACTGAATGTACATTGGTTTTCTGCTCTTGTCTACCTAGCTATGGCTGACCTACATGGGCCTCATGGTCCTCAGGTCTGATCTACTGGGTAGACTGACCTACATGGACAAATGTATCTACCCTAACCACATATCCCTTCCTCCTTGCAGACTAACCACTACTATATAACCAACTCTACTCTCATAGCAGACTTAAAAAAATATCAGAATCATCACCAAGGATTCTTGATTGTAGGGCAAGATTTGTGTCAGGAGAACAGGGAAAACTTCACTAAAGTGGAACAAAACAGCTAAGGAAGAATTCAGGCTTCCTCCCCAGTGGTTTGGGGATTAGAAGGAAGATCATGAGGACATGTCCCTTAAAAATAATGTAACATCTTTTTGCCTTGATAAGCAGGATATTAGGAGGAACCCAATATCAAGAATTTTTATAGAAAGAGAGACTGCCAACGCATGAGAGAATTAAAGAATAAGATGTTGTGACTGCTCACCATGCCTCACTCATGAATTGAACCTGTATGCTTAAAGAAATGGAAGAAAATAAACATTATTGAGTCATTACACTTGAATGTCGTTCTTTGGTACAAGATAAAGTGGAAAATACTCCATAATTGAATGTTCTAAACCTCTAAATATCACAACACTGTGAATAAAAGACATTGAAGAATGATCTTATTAATTTTATAGTGTGGGTTGAAAACTAAACATACTAGCAAAGTTAATAAGGGTATCTCATGAGCTTTGAAAGTGGAACCATTTTACCATGAATGCAAGAATAAAATATTTAAAGTGATTTTTTCATTGCAAGCTATATGACAAATATGTTGTTTTCTTTTCTGAGTGCACATATTCTTAAAGGAAATCTCAAGCATCTCATTAACCTAACCCTAACCTCACCTTAACCCTAACCCTAACCCAAAAAAGTATAACTATGTTGCCTTCACTTAAATGCAGACTTCAACATCCATCATTTTTAATGAATCCGAGTAGGAACAAAGGATGATATTGTCCATCTTATTGGCATATTAAATGTCAACACTGGGCAACTGATCCAGAATAAAGAGAAAAACGTTTATGGCATTGATAAACTAGAAATTTACTGTCTCTCTTGGAGTAATAACAATAGGATTACAACTCTCACTGATACTTGAATTAGAATGCCCAAATAAATAAAAAATAGCAGTGGATTAAGAATTTCCTAAAACCACTGAGCTTTCCAGGCTGGGCATCTTTATCATCAGATCTCCACTTTGCATGGTTTATCAAAGTGTAGAGTTGCCATATTTATTTGCTTGGTTTATCACATATCAGACATTTCTTTAAAAAAATCCATTACTTTTTTATCCACCCAACCACTCTTTCCCAAGGATCTGGGACAAGAAGATGGGTCTATAACAATTCTCCGCAGTATTGGAAAAGATAGAGATAGCATGGCAATTTGTTTATTCAGGTGCTCATTTCTGAACAGATAGCTGGAGTTTGGAGTTGAAGCTGAAAGAAAGAAGATTGAAGTGACCTTGAAAATCTGGCCTGGCCAGATTTCTTGAGGTGCAGCTTCCGGTACCAGGTGTGCATGTACTTCCACCAGCCGAGGAGGACCTCCAAAATGTAGCCCAGGCTCTCCACCTTCTCTCTCCAAGCAGCCTGCTTCCTTTTGGTGTCTCAATAGAGCCTGTGTCCCTTCTGCCATAGGTACTCATTCTCCCTCAGCCATTCCTAGCACCTCATTCCAAACATTCCAGCACCTCATCCTCATGTTCCTCTTTGATGGAGTATTGCCTCCTCTCCCGTTCACACGTATGCCTCTTCATCCCTCTGGCAGGGCCATCTGGGCCCTCATCAGAGGGGCTTCGAGGTTGTAGCAGCTGCTCCACCACACCACCACCCCCAGCAGCAGCAGCAACAACAACAACAGTAGCAGCAAAAGCAGGACCAGTAGGACCAGCAGAATCAGCAGCACCAGCAGCACCAGCAGGACCATGATCAGCAGCAGCAGAGTAAGCACCAGCAGGACCAGGAGCACCAGGAGCACCAGCAGGACCAGGAGCACCAGGAGCACCAGCAGGACCAGCAGGACCAGCAGGACCAGCAGGACCAGCAGGACCAGCAGGACCAGGAGCCATGTCAGCAGAGTAAGCACCAGCACCAGGAGCAGCGCCAGTAGAGTAAGCACCAGCAGAAGCACTAGAACCAGGAGCAGCACCAGCAGAGTGAGCACCAGCAGAAGCACCAGCACCACCACCAGCACCAGCAGAGTAAGAACCAGTAGAAGCACCAGCACCAGGAGCAGCACAAGAAGAAGCCCCAGCAGAAGCAGAGTCAAGGCCAGGAGGTGGAATGGTGGCCTTGTCCTTCTTGCCAGGGCTGGCAGCAGATGGCAGAGGCTTCCTTTTCTTCCCCATGGTTGTTGGCCTACTGGAGCTGTATATGGCAGTAGGTCTTTCCTCTGAATGGTGACCTGCTTGTGAGCTGCTTCCCTTGATATCTGCAGGGCTGACGCAATGCATCCTCCCTGCATGCGCAGTGAATGCTTTGCATCCGCTAGGCATCCGCTCAGCATCTGCTAGGCTTCCTCTCTGCATCCGCTTCATTCGCTCAGCATCCTCTTGGCATCCGTTCCCTCCGTTGCAAGTCCGCTTCACTGTGCTCTCCCGGAAGCCCTGCGGATGTGCTATCCACCTCCATCCACTTCCATCTGCTAGACTTCCATGGAGTATCTGCTTTAAGCCAATGTCACACTGGCCAACGGATGCAAAAAGGACACAGCGGACGAGCAAAATGTTCCATCCGTTGTTATCCGCTCTCAAAAGGGGCAAAAATTTGAATAACCGGAGCGGATAACACGGACGCGGGGAGGACACAGGGCGGACGGAAAGCGGATGTGGAACGGAAGCCTAGCGGATGGAAGGGGATGGGAGCGGATGGGAGTGGGTGGCACATCCGCAGGGCTTCCGGGGGGCCTCAGCGAATCGGACGCGGAACGGAAAGAGCAGATGCAGAGCGGACGCCGAACGGATGAAGCGGATGCAGAGCGGAAGCCTAGCGGATGCACAGCGGAAGCCTAATGGATGCCTGGCGTTCACTGCGCATGCGGGGAGGATGCATTGCGTCAGCCCCACGGATATAACGGAAGCAGCTCGGAAGCAGGTCACCATTCAGAGGAAAGACCTGCTGCCGGAAACATCGACTGCCTTGCCTGCCCTGCCTGCATGTCTGCCTGCCAGCCTTGCTGCCAGCCTCCCTGCCAGCCTTGATGCCAGCCAGTCTACCTGCCAGTCTTGCTGCCTGCCTTTGTGCCAGCCTTGCTTCATGTCAGCCTGGCAGCCTTCCTGCCAGCCTTGGTTCATGTCTGCCTGACAGGCTTGGTGCCTTCCTGCCTACAAGCCTGCCTGCCAGCCAACCTGCCAGCCTTGGTGCCTGCCTCCCTGCCAGCCTCCCTGCCAGCCTTGGTGCCAACCTGCCTGCCAGCCTTCCTGCCTGCCTCCCTGCCAGCCTTCCTGCCAGCCTTGGTTCCTGCAAGCCTCCCTGCCAGCCAGCAAACCCCCAACCATGCGGAAGCACAGGAAGCCTCAGCCATCTGCTGCCAGCCCTTGCAAGAGGGATAGGGCTACCATCCCGCCCCCTGGCCCTCACTCTGGTTCTGCTGGGGCTTCTGCAGCATGGGCTAGCTCTTCTGGGGCTGGTGCTTCTGCTGCTTCTGCTTCTGGAGAAGCTGATGACAAGAACTCCAGCACCAGCCACCTTTACAGCACCTGCACCCTTCACCCCTGAGACTGAGTGACCAAGAGGAGTGCCAGAGACTCATTTTTGTCTTATAGCTTGTTGTTAATAAAGTCTATTTATGATTCACACACTTGCTTCATTTCTTTTTTTTAATAAAGTCTTGCTGGAAACAGAAATGGTTTAAGCCTTTGCATGCTTGTGGGATGGGTAAGGATAGCTTTGGGATGGGTTAGGATACCTGTGGTATGGGTAATAGCTGTGGGATGGGTTAGGATAGCTGTGGGATAGATAAACCTCCAGTGCAAGCATAGTGGGACTGTATGGTCCACCCTCCCAGATGCCACACCTACGGCCCTTTATTATCAATACTAATGTAATCATTGATCCACAATTGTCAACATAAACACAACTCTTTATTAAATTCCCTGTTCATTGTCGGCCCACCCAACATACATGGCCCAATCTCATCAGTGTGATGAGACAGGCTGAAGGAAGCATCCATTAATCATCTATCATCCTGTCTTGCCACTCCACTGAACCAGTGGAGGTTGTTTCAGGAGGTTGCGCTGGTTCTTCTTTTCACGTGAGGCTCTGTTGTGGCCTTGCACATCCTCAGTGTATATCAGGTTTTGCTCTTGCCTCCATTGCCCAGGCTCCATGTTCCCATTGCCTTGTTGGAGGTCCACCAGCCTGTTCTGCAAGACTGGGTAGCAGGTGCGCATGAGATTGTGCAGGATGCAGCAAGCTTCCACGATCCTCCTCACGGTCTGTGGGCGATGCTGCATGGTGGTGAGAAGTACCTGGAACCTGTTGGCCAGGATGCCAAAGGCGTTCTCCACCACCCACCTTGCCCTGGACAGCCTGTAGTTGAAGATCCTCTCTTCACGGGTGAGGCATCTGAAAGTGTTCGGCTTCATGAGGTAGGTTCTGAGGGAGAAGGCATCATCCCCCATGATGAAGTAGGGCACATCTTGCATGTCATTGGGTAGGGGGTCTGGATCTGGGAAGCCCATGATGAGGTTGCATTCCAGCCCCTCCTTGAGGTCACTGGCATATACCTGGGCATCTGAAGCTGATCCGTTGCCTGAAGCATCGATGTACATGAACTTGTAGTCAGCATCGACCATGGCGAAGAGGATGATGCTGAAGAAGCCCTTGGAGTTGAAATAAGTGGTCCCCAAGTTGGCTGGAGATTTGCAGGCCACGTGCTTGCCAACTATGGCTCCAACGGTGTGTGGTAAGTTCCACTTCTGATACCACTGCTCTGCAACTTTCTTCCAGCATTCTTCAGTGGGGGGGCACTGGAGGAGCTCCTTCTTGTATTCTTCGATGATGGCCTGCACCACTTATCTGACCACAATGCTGATGGTGTTGGATGGCACCCTCCAGCCGTACTGCATGCTCCTGTAGGAGGTCCCTGAGGCCAGGTGGTGCAGAGTGAGTGCCACCTTGAGCCCAGGTTCCAGGCTGGGCTGGAAGCTGGTGTTTGCCTTGGTCAACCTGGGTGTCAGGCACTGCACAACTTCGTCAAACATGGCTGGAGGCATCCTCATGAAGTTCTGGAACACCCGAGTGTCTTCGCTCCTGAGCTCCACCATCAGCTTGTTGTACACTCCGTCCCCTGCTCTACTGGTGAACCATCTTTGGACCCAGACTCTTTTTGGGTGGTTCCTTTTCTTCTTGCATTCGTGTTCACAGAGCCTGCAGATGGCTTCGCACTGTTGCAGAACGATGGTGGCTGCCGAAAGGACTTTGTTACAATCCACGGTGGACATGACTGGATGCTGTGGAAGAGCAAGAGGCAGATGAAGGCTGCAGAGGTCTGCACAGCTTGGCTGCTGTTCTGAAAGTGAGATGCAGGCGAGTTGCTTCCCCCTTTTATAGGCAGTATAGGGTTTCCAATAGGCATCCTCTAGGAATCGTCTAGGCATCCTGTAGACATCATTAATATCCGAGATAGGTCCCCTCTGCGAACGTTTTTTCCATTTTAAACGCTTTGTTTCCATGCTGCATCTGCTAGGCATCTGTTCTGCATCCGTTCTGTGTCTGTTCCGCTTCCTCCCCACGTCCGGGAGGATGGAGTTGCGCGGATGCGCAGCGGACGCCTAGCAGATATAGCGGATGCGTAATGGATACCTAGCGGATGCATAGCGGATGCGTAGCGGATGCAGAATGGACGAACTGGATACATTTTCCGTGCAAAAGTTTTAGGCAGCCCAAAACTTTTGGAGCGGATGAAACGTCCATAAACGAATGCTGGACGGATAGAGAGGAAGCCAAATGGAGGCAGTGAGTACATCGCATTTTCGAATGGATTGCAAGCTTTTTTGTCCGTTTTACATCCTCTTTGCAACCGTTGGTTCAGTGTGACATGGGCTTTACATCCTGGCTACGTCCTCCCCCCGTCCGTTCCTTTCCGTTGTTGTCCGCTTTGCTTATGCAAATTCGGGGCACTTTTGAGAGCGGATAACAACGGATGGAATATTTTCTCGTCCGCTGTGTACTTTTTATATATGTTTTGCATCCGTCGCCCTATGTGACAGGCCCTTAACTTTTAAACCACCAATTACAATGTAAACCTTTTATTTTGATTTTCTTTTTGTTTATTAAGAGGAACATATAGAATACTTTTCTTTTTTCTTTTTGCCTTTTTATTTTTTACATCTACCATTGCAAATAATTGAATGAAGAGTTTCTTTTTCCTTTTTTCCTTCAGAGTGGCAACTGTTTGCCTTCTTTTTTTTTTTTTTTCCTTTTTCCTCTTTATTTTCCTTTTTTTCTGTTTTCTCTTTCTTTCTTTACAGATAAGCATTACAAGATGAATAGAAAGACAACAGCCTCAGCTTCTTCGATACCAACTCCTTCACCATCTGGAGGAGAACAACCTATACAGATTATATTACAACAGGAAAAAAAGAGAAAGAAAAGGAAGTGGCATCACAGATGATCATGCAGGGAATTCAGAAAATTGAGCAAAAAAATTTAAAAGACAGATGAAAAAGTGGAAAATATTCAACAGATGATGATGAAATATGCAGACAGATTCAAAAAAATTGAGGAAGAAGATATACAAAGAGATAAGAAAATTGGAGATATTGATACTCATTTGAGCGATATCGAAAAGAGCAGGGGTGAATCATTAGGATGGGAAATAGACAAATCATAATTTTACTTAAGATTTCAAAATATAGAAGAATGAAAAGGTAAAAACCTTGCTGAAATAATAGCAGAAATATTGGCTGAAGCACTGGAAATAACTAAAGAAAAGATGATAGATGGGATGGATGAAGTGTTTCATGTCTACACAAGATATACAATGAGGAATAGACTACGAAGAGAAGTTCACATCAGATTTACTAAGAAGATTATTAAGATACAGATATTCCAGGTGGTAAGAGAGAAAACACTAAAATATTAAAATAAAGAAATTGTGCTGCTGAAACCAATACCAAGAAGAGTAAGAGAGATGAGAAGATAATATTTATTCTTGACGAAAGAGCTACTTAAAAGAGGAGTAAACTACAGATGGTTGATGCCAGAAGGCCTTTTTTTCACTTGGCAGGAAAAAAGACACAGAATTGACACAGTTGGAAAATCTGAGCTATTCTATTTAGAATACTTTAGAGGAAAAGAAGAAGAAGGAAGAAAGGAAGAGTCACTAATTGAAGTCCAAGAGGAGTGTATAGCAGTAATTGAAAAAGAAAAAGAAGAAGGTGCAATAGGTGGTGAACCCAGAAAATAACAAGAATTGAGATCTACTAGAGCAATAAAACCCTCTTATAAAGCTTAATATGGATGAAAGAAAACTGATTATGATTAACATAAATGGACTTAATTCGGCTATTAAAAGAAGGAAAGTATTTCACAAATTAGAAAAATTAAAATTTGATATAATCTGCTTGTAAGAGATACATATTAAAAAGCAACATGAATATATACTAAAACAAGGAAAATTAGGGAAATTATTTACATTGCTGGCACAATTGAAAAAAAGAGGTATGGCATTATATATTAAAGAAACAATTTTGGCAGAACTAATTTATACAGAGGATTATGGAAGGATTTTGATGGTGGAGATAATGGATAACAGCGTTAAAACACTTTTAATTGCAATTTATTCCCTGAATGATAAACAAGAAGAATTCCATAGGAAATTACATACAAAAATAATTGATTTGGACCATGTTAATACCTTTATGATAAGTGATTTTAATGGAATAATTAATGACTGGTTGGACTATAAAACACAGAAAACAAGAAAGAAAGTTAGAAAGATACCACCAAAATCCTTCGAATAACAGAAGAATTTAATTTAAAAGATGCATAAAGAGAGAGAAATGCAAAAGTAAAGCCCATGTCACACTATACCAACCAATGGAAAGAGGATGTAAAACGGAGAAAAACACTTGCCATCCGTTAGTGAATGCGATGCTTCCGTTTTGGACTCACTGCGTCTGTTTTTCTTCCTCTCTATCCGTCCAGCATCCGTCGACTGAGGTTCCATCCGCTCAAAAAGTTTTGAGCTGCTCAAAACTTTTAGAGCGGAAAATGTATCCAACACGTCCGTTCTGCATCCGCTAGTCATACGGGGAACATCCGTTCTGCATCCGTCGGCATCAGTTATGCATCTGCTACATCCGCTAGGCATCCGTTGTGAATCTGCGCAACTCAAATCCACTCCAGAGGAAAGCGGACACAGGGAGGAAGCGGAACGGACGCAGAACGAATGTGCAGCGTTAGTAGCATGAACGGAGAAAGGATGAAAGCAGATGCACCTCACAAAGAAAGCATTTTAAATGGAAAAAACGTTTGCAGAGGGGACCTATCTCGGATATTAAGGATGTCTAGAGGATGCCTAGAGGATGCAAAAGGACACAAAGGGGAAAACCTATATTGCCTATAAAAAGGGGGAGCAACTAAACTGGATCTCACTTTCAGAGCAGCAGCCCTGCTGTGCAGACCTCTGCAGCCTTGCTCTTGCTCTTGCTCTTCCACAGCATCCAGGCATGTCCACCATGGATCATAACACACTCCTTTTGGTAGCCACCATCGTTCTGCAACAGTGTGAAGCCATCTACAGGCTCTTTCAACTCTACTACGGGAAGAAATGGAGGCGGCCAAGAAACGTCTGGGTCCGAGATGGATCGGGAGAAGAGCAGAGTATGGACTGTACAACAAGCTGATGATGGAGCTGAGGAACGAAGACCCTCGTGCATTCCAGAACTTCATGAGGATGCCTCCAGCCATGTTTGATGAAGTTGTGGAGTGGCTGACACCCACGTTGACCAAGCAGAGCACCAACTTCCAGCCCAGCCTGGACCCTGGGCTCAAGGTGGCACTGATTCTGCACCACCTGGCCTCAGGGACCACCTACAAGAGCATGCAGTACGGCTGGAGGGTGCTACACAACAGCATCAGCATTGTGGTCAGAGAAGTGGTGCAGGCCATCATCGAAGAATACCTGGAGGAGCTCCTCCAGTGCCCCTCCACTGAAGAAGGATGGAAGAAAGTTGCAGAGCAGTGGTATCAGAGGTGGAACTTCCCCCACACCGTTGGAGCCATAGATGGGAAGCACATGGCCTGCAAAGCTCCAGCCAAGTCAGGGTCCACTTATTTCAATTACAAGGGCTTCTTCAGCATCATCCTCTTCGCCATGATCGATGCTGACTACAAGTTCATATACATCCATGCTTCAGGCAACAGATCAGCTTCAGATACCCAGGTATACGCCAGTGACCTCAAGGAGGGGCTGGAACCCAATGACACGCAAGATGTGCCCTACGTCATTGTGGGGGATGATGCCTTCTCCCTCAGAACCTACCTCATGAAACCGAACACTTTCAGATGCCTCACCTGTGAAGAGAGGATCTTCAACTACAGGCTGTCCAGGGCAAGGTGGGTGGTGGAGAACACCTTTGGCATCCTGGCCAACAGGTTCCAGATACTTCTCACCACCATGCAGCATCACCCACAGACCGTGAGGAGGATCGTGGAAGCTTGCTGCATCCTGCACAATCTCATGCGCACCTGCTACCCAGTCTTGCAGAACAGACTGGTGGACCTCCAACAAGGCAATGGGGACATGGAGCCTGGGCAATGGAGGCAAGGGCAAAACCTGATAGACACTGAGGATGTGCAAGGCCACAACAGAGCCTAACGTGAAAGGAAGAAGCAGCGCAACCTCCTGAAACAACCTCCACTGGTGCAGTGGAGTGGCAAGACAGGATGATAGATGATTAATGGATGCTTCCTTCAGCCTATCTCATCACACTGATGAGATTGGGCCATGTATGCTGGGTGGCCCTACAATGAACAGGGCATTTAATAAAGAGTTGTGTTTATGTTGACAGGTGTGGATCAATGATTGCATTAGTATTGATAATGAAGGGCCATAGGTGTGGCACCTGGGAGGGTGGACCATACAGTCCCACTATGCTTGCACTGGAGGTTTATCTATCTCCACAGCTATCTCAACCCATCCCACTTCTATCTTAACCCATCCCACAGGTATCCCTGCCCATCCAACAGCTATTACCCATCCCAAAGGTTGTTATCCACTCTCAAAAGGGGCAAAAAATTTACATAACCGGAGCGGATAACATGGACGCGGGGAGGACGCAGGGGGCATGCAAAGTGGATGCGGAACGGAAGCCCAGCGGATGGAAGTGGATGGGAGCAGATGGGAGTGGGTGGCACATCCGCAGGGCTTCCAGGGGGCCTCAGCGAAGCGGATGCGGAATGGAAAGAGCGGAAGCAGAGCGGACGCCGAACGGATGAAGCGGATGCACAGCGGGAGCCTAGCGGATGCACAGCGGAAGCCTAATGGATGCCTGGCGTTAATTGTGCATGCGGGGAGGATGCATTGCATCAGCCCCCGGATATAACGGAAGGAACTCGGAAGCAGGACGCCATTCAGAAGAAAGACCTGCTGCCGGACACATCGACTGCCTTGCTTGCCCTGCCTGCATGTCTGCCTGCCAGCCTTGCTACCAGTCTTGCTACCAGCCTTGCTGCCAGACTTGCTGCCAGCCTCCCTGCCAGCCTTGCTGCCAGCCTCCCTGCCAGCCTTGCTGCCAGCCGGTCTGCCTGCCAGCCTTCTGCCTGCCTTCCTGCCAGGTTGGTTCATGTCTACCTGCCACCCTTCCTGCCAGCCTTGGTGCCAGCCTCCATGCCAGCCTTCCTGCCTGCCTTGGTTCATGTCTTCCTGCCAGCCTTGGTGCCTGCCTGCCGGCCAGCCTGCCTACTGGCCTTGGTGCCAGCCTCCCTGCCAGCCTCCCTGCCAGCCTCCCTGCCAGCCTTTCTGCCAGCCTTGGTTCCTGCCAGCCTCCCTGCCAGCCAGCAAACCCACAACCATGCGGAAGCACAGCAAGCCTCAGCCATCTGCTGGCAACCCTGGCAAGAGGGACAGGGCTACCATCCCGCCCCCTGGCCCTCACTCTGGTTCTGCTGGGGCTTCTGCAGCACGGGGTCGCTCTTCTGGGGCTTCTGCTGCTTCTGCTTCTGGAGGTGCTGATGACAAGCACTCCAGCACCAGCCACCTCCACAGCACCTGCACCCTTCACCCCTAGGACTGAGCGACCAAGAGGAGTGACAGAGACTCATTTTTGTCTTATAGCTTGTTGTTAATAAAGTCTATTTATGATTCAAAAACTTGCTTCATTTCTTTTTTTTATAAAGTCTTGCTGGAAACTGTTAGAAATGGTTTAAGCCTTTGCATACTTGTGGGATGGGTAAGGAAAGCTTTGGAATGGGTTAGGATACCTGTGGGATGGGTAATAGCTGTGGGATAGATAAACCTCCAGTGCAAGCATAGTGGGACTGTATGGTCCACCCTCCCAGGTGCCACACCTACGGCCCTTTATTATCAATAATAATGTAATAATTATCCACACATGTCAACATAAACACAACTCTTTATTAAACGCCCTGTTCATTGTAGGCCAACCAAACATACATGGCCCAATCTCATCTGTGTGATGAGACAGGCTGAAGGAAGCATCCATTAAACATCTACCATCCTGTCTTGCCACTCCACTGCTCCAGGTGGGGAGTTGCACCATTGTCTCAGGAGGTTGCGCTGCTTCTTCAGTTCGTTTGAGGCTCTGTTGGGGCCTTGCACATTCTCAGTGTCGATCAGGTTTCACCCTTGCCTCCATTCCCCAGGCTCCATGTCCCCATTGCCTTGTTGGAGGTCCACGAGCCTGTTCTGCAAGACTGGGTAGCGGGTGCACATGAGATTGTGCAGGATGCAGCAAGCTTCCATGATCCTCCTCACGGTCTCTGGGTGATGCTGCATGGTGGTTTGAAGTACCTGGAACCTGTTGGCCAGGATGCCAAAGGCGTTCTCCACCACCCGCCTTGCCCTAGACAGCCTGTAGTTGAAGATCCTCTCTTCACGGGTGAGGAGTCTGGACGTGTAGGGCTTCATGAGGTAGGTTGTGAGGGAGAAGTCGTCATCCCCCATGATGAAGTAGGGCACATCTTGTGTGTCGTTGGGCAGGGGTTCTGGATCTGGGAAGCCCATGATGAGGTTGCGTTCCAGCCCCTTCTTGAGGTGACTGGTGTTGTATACCTGGGCATCCGAAGATGAGCCATTGCCTGAAGCATCGATGTACATGAACTTGTAGTCAGCATTGTTAGGGATAACATTTTTTACCCTAACTGGTTTAGGTAAAATAATAACTATGAATCATAGTTTAGCATGTTAAAGTGTCTGCAACTTTAACTGTGGGATAGTAATTAAGGGAGTGGTTGTGAAAGCACTTTAAAAGAAGCAAGACTACAGCTTGCTCTCTCGCTCTGGCTTTGATGATCCCTGATTACTGCTTGGAATCAAGACTGCATTGCTCGAACGGGAGAGAGATCAAAGGACTAATTTGTAAGTGAACTGACATAGGATGTTCAACATG
>BLBF01000063.1:12051224-12064779 GCA_015471245.1 Laticauda colubrina | reverse complement strand
TCTGTGTGCCTATCTGACTAACGCTGCACATTCTGTTTAGCTTGTCTCCCTAACCCTGGTTGGGGAACCCAGGCTTAACAAGCATCGACCATGGCAAAGAGGATGATGCTGAAGAAGCCCTTGGAGTTGAAATAAGTGAACCCCGACTTGGCTGGAGTTTTGCAGGCCACGTTCTTGCCATCTATGGCTCCAACGGTGTGTGGTAAGTTCCACTTCCGATACCACTGCTCTGCAACTTTCTTCCAGCCTTCTTCAGTGGAGGGGTACTGGAGGAGTTCCTCCTTGTATTCTTCGATGGTGGCCTGCACCACTTCTTTGACCACAATGCTGATGGTGTTGGATGGCACCCTCCAGCTGTTCTGCATGCTCCTGTAGGAGGTCCCAGAGGCCAGGTGGCGCAGAGTGAGTGCCACCTTGAGCTCAGGTTCCAGGCTGCGCCGGAAGCTGGTGTTTGCCTTGGTCAACCTGGGTGTCAGGCACTGCACAACTTCGTCAAACATGGCTGGCGGCATCCTCATGAAGTTCTTGAACACCCGAGTGTCTTCTCTCCTGAGCTCCACCATCAGCTTCTTGTACAGTCCGTCCTCCGCTCTACTGGCGAACCATCTTTGGACCCAGACTCTTTTTGGTTGGCTCCTTTTCTTCTCGCAGTAGTGTTCACCGAGCCTGCAGATGGCTTCTCACTGTTGCAGAACGAAGGTGGCTGCCGAAAGGACTTTGTTACAATCCACGGTGGACATGACTGGATGCTGTGGAAGAGCAAGAGGCAGATGAAGGCTGCAGAGGTCTGCACCGCTAGGCTGCTGTTCTGAAAGTGCGATGCAGGCAAGTTGCTCCCCCTTTTTATAGGCAGTATAGGTTTTCCGCTAGGCATCCTCTAGGCATCCTGTAGACATCCTTAATATCCGAGATAGGTCCCCTCTGCAGAAGTTTTTTCCATTTTAAACGCTTTGTTTCTGTGCTGCATCCGCTAGGCATCCATTCTGCCTCCGTTCTGAATCCGTTCCGCTTCGTCCCTGCGTCCGTTTACCGCTGGAGCGGATGGAGTTGCGTGGATGTGTAGCAGACACCTAGCAGATATAGCGGATTCGTAACGGATGCGTAATGGAGGCGTAGCGGATGCGTAGTGGATGCAGAACGGACGAACTGGATACATTTTCCGCGCAAAAGTTTTAGGCAGCCCAAAACTTTTGGTGCAGATGAAACATCCATAAATGGATGCTGGACGGATAGAGAGGAAGCAAAACGGAGGCAGTGAGTACAGAACGGATAAATTGCGTTAACCAACGGATGGCAAGCTTTTTGTCCATTTTACATCCTCTTTGCATCCGTTGGTTCAGTGTGACATGGGCTTTACCCATCCCACAAGCATGCAAAGGCTTAAACCATTTCTAAAAGTTTCCCCCAAGTCTTTATTTACAAAAATAAATGAAGCAAGTGTGTGAAGCAAAGATAATTTTTATTAATAACAAGCTGTAAAAGAAAAATGACCCAAGTCAAGTCTCCAAATAAAGTTTACAGGTAGCCACCCAGTCTCTGGCACTCTTCTATGTCACTCAGAGGTGTGCCCAGTCTCAGGGGTGAAGGGTCCAGGTGCTGTGGAGGTGGCTGCTGGTGGAGTGCTGGTCTAAAGTGCCACTGGGGTGCCTGGCCCTGAGAGGACAACAGGGGACGGTGTGTTGAGGAAGCTCTCAGACAGCTGGCTCAGCCCCGTGATGTTGAAAGCTTCTTCCTCCATGCCATGGGGTGTCAGCCCCAAAACCTACGACAGATGTCCTGAGGCCGCTTGGCTCTGGGGTGGAGGAAGGAGCAGTGTAGTGGGGCTGTCTGGTCTGCAGCTGGGTGAGTACTGGCGTTGGTGGCATCGGTGGCATCAGTGGCATGGGTGGCATCGGTGGCGTTGGTGGCATCAGTGGCCCTGGTGGTATCGGTGGCATCAGTGGCATGGGTGGCATCAGTGGCAACAGTGGAACCGATGGCATCGGTGGCGTCTGATGAGTCTGTGCCTGGACTGGGAAGGGCTGCTACCTGTGCTGATGGATCTCCTGGTAGCCCTAGCCCTGGTAGGTAAGGACCTGTGGAAAGCCTTGGAATGGGAGGGACATCACCTTGGGTGGAGGAGCAGACCTGGACTGGGTGGGAGCAGGTTCATCTGGATCTGGAGGGTTGTGAAGCAGATCAGTGATCCTGTCCTTCACCACCTGTTACTGAGGTTCTGCCATGTCCGTGAGGGTATGGTTGACATAGGTGAGGAAGGGCTTGCGATTGGAGGATGAGGAGTCAGTGAGGACCAGCTGAGAGAGGAGATCTATGCTGCTCATGTTGGTGTCTCTTATCTCCAGCAGGACAGTGTGGCTCTGCCCTCCTGACTGGCTCTCTGTCTTTCTGTGGAGGTGGAGCTGAGGGTGGATGTGGGTAGGACTGTGGTGGAAGTGCCGTCTCCTTTCTCCCACTGCGCCAGAGTGCTCCTTTCTCCACGTGCTCCGCCACGGTTAGAACAGCTGTCCGCGGGTTCTCCGTTGTGGCATGCTCCACAGACACCTGCCTGGAGACAGGAGCTGACTCTCGGCCGGAAGAGGACTGGCTCTCAGCAGGCTGCCGGAGAGAGAGGGTTGTGAGAGGGGCTGCTCCTCGTTGGCAGACCTCACCCTCCAGGAAGCTGCACTTGGCCATGACGTAGGTCTCTCTGTCCGTCAGCTTGACCACGGCCTGGCCAGATTTCTTGAGGTGCAGCTTCCCGTACCAGGTGTGCATGTGCTTCCACCAGCCGAGGAGCACCTCCGAAGTTTAGCCCAGGCTCTCCAGCTTCTCTCTCCAAGCAGCCTGCTTCCTTTTGGTGTCCCTGTAGAGCCTGTGTCCCTTCCGCCCTAGATAGTCATTCTCTCTCTGCCACTCCAGTACCTCATCCTCATGTTTCTCCTCGATGTTGTATTGCCTCCTCTCCCATTCTCGCGTATGCCTCTTTCTCCCTTTGGCAGGACCACATGGACCCTCATCAGAGGGGCTTCCAGGTTGTAGGGGCTGCTCCTCCACACCACCTGCAGCAGCAGCCACAGCAGGATCATCATCAGCAGCAGAAGCACCAGGAGCAGCACCAGCAGGATCATCATCATCTTCAGCAGCAACAGCAGAACCAGCAGGACCAGAATCAGCAGCAGCAGAGTAAGCACCGGCAGTGCCAGCAGCACCAGGAGCACGAGCAGGATCAGCAGGACGAGCAAGACCAGGAGCACGAGCAGGACCAGCAGGATGAGCAAGACCAGGAGCACAAGCAGGACCAGCAGGACCAGCAGGACCAGCAAGACCAGCAGGACGAGGACCAGCTTCAGCAGAGTAAGCGTCAGAAGAAGCACCACCGCCATAAGCAGCATCAGCAGCTCCTCCAGAAGCAGCATCAGCAGAAGCACCACCGCCAGAAGCAGCATCAGCAGAGTAAGCATGAGCAGAAGCACCACCGCCAGAAGCAGCATCATCAGCTCCTCCAGAAGCAGAAGCAGCAGAAGCCCCAGCCCCAGAAGAGCGAACCCGTGCTACAGAAGCCCCAGCAGAAGCAGAGTGAGGGCCAGGGGGTGGGAGGATGGCCCTGTCCCTCTTGCCAGGGCTGGCAGCAGATGGCTGAGGCTTCCTCTTCTTCCCCATGGTTGTGGGGTTGCTGGCTGGCAGCAAGGCTGGCAGGCAGGCAGGCAGGCAGGAAGGCAGGCAGCAAGGCTGGCAGGGAGGCTGGCAGACAGGCTGGCAGGAAGGCTGGCAGGAAGGCAGGCACCAAGGTTTTCAGGCAGGCTGGCAGCCAGGCTGGTTGGCAGGCAGGCAGGCAGGCAGCAAGTCTGGCATTGAGGTTGGAAGGCAGGCTGGCAGGCAGGCAGGTAGCAAGGCTGGCAGGCAGGAAGCCTGGCAGGCATGCAGGCAGGCAAGGCAGGCAGACTGGCTGGCAAGGCTGGCAGGCAGTCGATGTGTCTGGAAGCAAGTCTTTCCTCTGAATGGTGACCTGCTTGGGAGCTGCCTCCTTTTATATCTGCAGGGCTGATGCAATGCATCCTCCCCACATGCGCAGTGAACGCTAGGCATCCGCTAGGCTTCTGCTAGGCATCCGCTAGGCTTCTGCTAGGCATCCACTCGGCTTCCGCTCTGCATCCGCTTCACCCGCTAAGCTTCCACTGTGCATCCGCTTCATCCGCTCGGCGTCCGCTCTGCATCCGCTCTTTCCGTTCCACATCTGCTTTGCTGCACTTCCCCGGAAGCCTTTCGGATGTGCCATCCACTCTCATCCGCTTCCATCCACTAGGCTTCCATGGAGCATCCGCTTTCCATCTGCCCTGCGTCCTCCCCACATCCATTCCTTTCCGTGTTTTCCGCTCTGGTTATGCAAATTTTTGCCCCTTTTGAGAGCGGATAACAATGGATGGAACATTTTTCTCGTCCGCTGTGTCCTTTTTACAAACGTTTTGCATCCGTCGGCCAGTGTGACAGGGCCTTAAGCAATATACTTTCTATTCAAATAGTCACACATCCTGGTCTAGAATAGATATGATATGGATGTCAGCAGAATTATTGACTAATATATGACAGATTGAAATAGAAACAAGCACATGGGCAGATCATAATCCAGTATCAGTTATTTGGAAAGGATACAAGAGGAGATACAGATGGACTCTAAATAATATGATTCTGAAAGAAAAAGAATTTAAACAGAAAATAGAGAAAGAACTTGTTTTCTTCTTCAAAGAAAATAAAAAAGAGGATACATCTTTACAGAATCTCTGGGACACAATGAAGACCTGCACAAGAGGCTTGATAATAGATTATACCAGGAGAAGAAACATAAAACAGAAAAAGTCATTTAAGACATTAGAGGATGACTATAAAAGACTGGAAAAAGACTCACAGAAGTCCCCACAAAAAAAGACATTAAAAATAAAATGGATATAATAAAACATAAAATGGGACTAACGGGAAAAGAGGAATTAGCACAAAAAATTAAAAGTGTGAAACCAAATTACTTTGAAGATGCAAATAAACCAGGCAGATCGCTAGCTTATAAATTGAGAAAGGAAAGAGAAGTAAGAAGAATTAGCCAATTGATAAATAAAGAAGTTCAGGTTTGTTATGGAAATGAGGAGAAGAAAAAAAATTATACAAGTTTACAATGGAAAACTATACTTTCAAGAGAATACTCAAGAAGAAAAAAATCAAGCAATATCTTCAGAAAGCAAACTTACCTCAGATACCCAAAACATTGAAACAATGTTAGAAGGAAGTATAACAATGATGGAACTAACTGAAGCCTTTAAAAAACAGAATGCTGAGAAAGCTCCAGGTCCAGATGGGTTGCCAGTGGAATTCTAGAAGACTTTTCAGGAAATATTGAATTTTCATCTTCTAGAAGTTGTGAATGAGGTTATGTTAAAGAAAAGAATACCAAAAACATGGTCAGAAGCATACATTACACTAAAACCAAAGGAAGGAACAGACCTGCAGCAAGTTAAAAATTATAGACCTATATCTTTATTGAACTCAGACTATAAAATCTTTGCTTCAATTTTGGCAGAAAGACTAGAAAGATTAAATAATTTTATTCATACTGATCAAAATGGATTTCTGCCAAAGAGACAAATCAAAGACAATGTGAGAATCCTTTTGGATACTCTAGAATATTATGAAGTACAATGAGAAGCAAATGGCCTGAGAAGCAAATGGCCTTGATGTTTCTAGACGCTGAAAAAGTGTTTGACAATGTGAGTTGGTGATTTATTTTACTGCAAATGATACAAATGGGCTTTGGTAGGAAATTTATCCAAGCCATTGAAACAATGTACCTTGAACAAACTGCAAAGGTAATGGTGAATGGAGAATTAACAGAATCCATAGATATAAAAAAAGGGACAAGGCAAGGCTGTCCATTGTTGCCTCTGCTGTTTATGTTAACATTGGAAGTGTTGAACAGGAATATCAGAGAAGAAAAAGAAACAAAAGGAATGAAAATTAAAAAGGAGGAGTATAAATTGCAAGCTTTTGCAGATGACCTGGTATTTATAGTAGAAGATCCAATGGAAACAATACCCAAATTAATGGAACAAATAGAAGAATATAGCAGGAAAAGTAGCAGATTTGAGAATAAATAAAGACAAAACAAAGATATTAACAAAGAATATGTTACCAAGACAAAAGAAAGAGCTGGAAGACACTTTAAAAATACAGGTCACAAACAAGGTTAAATAATTAGAGATTTATATTACACCAAAACGCAGTATCCTGATGCAGTTAAATTCAAACAGCAGATTGTGACAGACTTGATGAAATGGGAAAAATTGCAACTATCATTGATTGGGAGAATATCCACAATTAAGATGAATATATTGCCAAGAGTTTTATATTTATTCCAGACAATTCCTATTTGATTAGGGAAACAATTTTTTGAAGATTTAAATAGAACTGTGTTGAAATATATTTGGCAGGATAAAAAAGCAAGAATAAAATTAAAGCTGTTACAAGATTGTTACAAGAATATTGTTACAAGAATATGAGGAGGATTTGCTTTGCCCATTTGGGAGCTGTATTACCAGGCGACAAGTTTGATGTGGGAAAAGGAATGGATAACACCAAGGAATAGTAGATTATTGACTTTAGAAGGCCATGACTTGCTGTTGGGATGACATGCCTTTCTCTGGTATAAGGGAACTAAAACACAAGGGTATTTAGAAGACATTATATTCGGGGAGGCATTGTTTTGAACTGGGAGAAGATAAAAAGACAATATTACTTAAATATTCCAACATAGATATCAACTATTGAAGCTTTTTCTTATACAATAATATATAAAAAGGAACAAACAGTCCAACATAGGGAGTTACTGAATGAAAAGGGTGAACTTAAATCTATACAAATGTTGCAAGAACAAGGTGTAAAAATGAATTGGTTTTCTTATTTGCAAATGCAATCTAGGTTTGATAAAGACTCCAAGGCAGAAGATATTTGTTCTGTATGGAACTTGGAAAGTTCCAAGTCACTCGTTCTGATTGGCCGAAAAGGCCACTTATGGATTGGTTGATTAAGAACCAATCCGGGAAGGCGCCAAACAGTGGGAACAGTTAAATGAGTGTCATTGGCCATAAGCCGCAGGCAAAGCTGCTATATAAAGGGCTGCCGTGGCTTGGGCTAAGTTCCATATCTTTTGCCTTGCAAGTTTAAATAAAGTAGTTGTTGTTTGGAACCTGGTCTCACGCGCTTCTTTCCGGACGGAACACTGGCGATGAAGGTGGGATTGTCGTAGAAGGTGAGATTGAAGCATGTGGCGATCTGAACTGAGTGAGAGAGATGGCCGGTAACAATGCGCTGCCTGCACCATTCAATCCTGATGAGGAGGATTGGGAATTGTATATCGATCTCTTTCTTCTATTCTTAGAAAGCAACAAAATGGAAGAAATCTCAGACCAAAGGAAGAGGGCTGTCTTCCTTACAAATTGCGGACCTGCCATCATTAGAATGGCGAAGGCGCTGGCAAAACCCAGAGATGTCAAACAGATGACTTGGCCTGACCTGAATCGAATTCTCCGAACACTCTACGCACCGGTGGTCTTGAATTTAATAAAAAGGCACAAATTCTATAAGAGGGACCAGAAGGAGGATGAAACTATAGGAGATTTTGTAGCAGTCTTGAGACACATTGGAGGAGCCTGTGAATTCCAGAACATGGATGAGGCAATGAGGAACTGCGTGGTCCTTGGCCTGAAGGACACTACCCTTCAGAGCAAACTCCTGAATAGGCCAAACATAACTGTGGCCAAGGCCATTGCAGAGGCAACTGCCGCCGAAGCAGCAAAGAAGTCAGCAGCCACCATGCGGCAAATGAACGCAATTCCAGACCTGTCAACCCAACCCAGGGAGAAGAAGGAAGAGGGAGGAAAGAAACAGCCCACAGCAACAGCCCACTCCGAAGACATCAAATCCCAGAGTGATACCGAGGATGACGACAAAGACGTCCATAGACTCCATTCAGATAAAAAATGGTGCGAAAAGAGGAGAAATTGGCAGGAATTTCAATGTGCGGGCTGCGGAGGAAATTACCCGTGAGCTGAATGCAGGTTCCTCAACGCAATATGCTGGGTTTGTAATAAGAGGGGGCACATCAAAAGGGTCTGCAGCAACAAAAAGAGCTACAGTCCAAAAAGATGCAGCAGCAAACCCCCCCCCTCCCCCCAGACATGAAAAAAGACAAGCCAGCAGTAGATGGAACCATAACAAGAGAACTGGTGACAGGAAATAAATGCATCAGACAGACACCATCGGAAATGCCAGGGCGGAGAGTGGAAAGAAGGTTCGGATAGAGGTGAGCATCAAGGGGAGACCCTGTGAGATGGAAGTCGACTCAGGGTCGTTCCTATCTATGGTATCCTGGAATACCATCCGGTGCCTGATACCGAACATTAAACAGAGAGAACTATAGAAACAAAGACTGGTGCTAAAAGACTATCAGGGAAATCGAATTCCAATAGTAGGCCTTGGACATTTTCCAGTCAAATTTAAAAACCACGCCAAAATCTTGCCTCTGACCATTGTCAACTTTGACCACCCTAGCCTGTTAGGGATCGAATGGCTTGCACCCCGGGAATTGGGATGACAGGGATCAACCGCATCGCTACAACCAACTGGGAGGAAAGCCTGCTCCAAGAATTACAAGATGTTTTCGACGGGACTCTAGGCAAGTACAAGGGGACCCCAATTTCATTTAGCCTAGACTCGAAAATAGCCCCCATCTGTTTAAAGGCCAGACACATCCCATTCGCGTTAAAACCCAAAATTGACGAGCAACTGAATAAATTAATAGCTCAAGGGGTTTTAGAGCCAATCGACCATGTCAGGTGGGAAACCCCTATCATCACACCGGTGAAGCCAGATGGGTCAGTGCACATCTGCAGAGACTATAAGGCAACCCTGATCCATGAGCTCCAACAAAGCGCATACCCAGTGCTGGTAGTGCAACATTTACTGTACTTGCTAGAGGGAGGCAAAATTTTTGCGAAGCTCAACCTCGCACAGGCCTATCAACAACTACCCGTTGATCCCATTACAGCAGAGGCATAGACTATTGTAACACATAGAGGGGCATTCAAGTGTAACTGCCTCCAATTCAGTGTTAGCGTTGCCCCAAGCATGTTCCAAAGCCTCATGGAACGCCTGCTAAACGGAAGCAAAGGTGTCATTCCCTACTTCAATGATGTACTGGTCTCAGCAAAAAATGCCAACCAGCTAGAGACCAGATTAAGAGAAGTCTTAACAAGATTTAGGAAATCAGGCCTCAAAGTAAAAAGGGAAAAGTGTGAATTAGCCACTAATCGGGTCGAGTTTTTGGGCTATTTAATCGATGAACAAGGCATTCACCCCACCGAAAAAAAAGTGAAGGCTATCAAAGATGCTCCCAGGCCCAGGAACAAAACCGACCTTCAAGCATTCCTAGGCATCATACATTTTTACAATGTGTTCCTGCCCCATAAGGCAACAATAGCAGAACTCCTACATAGACTGCTAGATAAAAAAACCACTTGGACATGGGGCCACTGGGAACAGAAAGCCTTCCAAGGTTTCAAGGACCTATTAACGTCAGACACCGTTCTCATCCAGTTTAGCAATACCCTGCCTTTGACGGTCACATGTGATGCATCGCCTTTTGGGGTCGGCGCCATCCTGAGCCACCAGCTACCAGACGGCAGAGAGGCACCAGTCACCTTTTACTCCAAGACGCTCTCCAAGTCGGAACACAATTACAGTCAACTCGACAGAGAAGCTCTCACAATCATCGCCGGAGTCAAAAGATTCCATGAGTACCTTTATGGTAGAACTTTTTCTATAACAACCGATCACAAGCCCCTTCTTGGAATCCTAGCAAGCAACAAGCCAACCCTGAACATTCTGTCACCTCGAATGACGAGGTGATCTGAATTCCTCGCTGCCTACACCTACTCGCTGTTGCACCAACACGGCAAAGCCATCACACATTCCAATGCCCTGAGCCGTTCCCCGCTCCCCGTCATAGAAGATGACCTTGCTCCAACCACCTCCACATTTCAGCTTGAGATCTGCCCAGAGCTACCACTGACTGCAGCTGACGTCACGAGAGCTACAGCCAAAGACCTCTTGACAGCACGCATATTGAACTGGGTAGGTAAAGGCTGGCTGCAGGAGAACAAACTGAGACTTTTAAACCATTCCGTATCAGAAAGACTGAATTGTTTATAGAAAAGGGGTGCATTTTAAGGGGTGACAAGGTGGTGATTCCGAGCAGTCTCCAGGAACACATTCTGGGCATGTTGCACGAGGGACACCTGGGCATAGTCAAAATGAAAACACTGGCCAGGAGTTACGTCTGATGGCCAGGGCTGGACAAAGACATTGAACGCTGGGTGCAATATGCCATGTCTGTCAAAAATCAAGGCCTATCCCCCAACAGGCACCAATAAGAGACTGGGAAACTCCGCGGGGTCCATGATCTAGACTACATATTGACTTCGCTGGGCCAATGAAGGGAAACACTTTTTTGATAGTGGTTGATGCATACTCGAACTGGTTGGAAGTCATCCTCATGGCTTCCACAACCACCGAAGCTGTATTGAAACAGCTAGACAAACTATTTGCGACACATGGGTTACCTGATGTACAGGTTTCAGATAATGGCCCCCAATTTACAGCCTTGCAATTCGAACAATATCTGGCTGCCCAGAGTATCCGACATGCCTTAACTGTACCAGCCCATCCGGCTGCAAACGGCAGGGCTGAACGCATGGTTCGGTACACTAAAGGGACTAGACAGAATGGACAAGGGGGATGTGCAAGACAAACTAAACTGATTACTAACTCTACAGCATATTACCCCTAGCAGCACAACCAATAAAAGCCCAGCAGAACTTCTAATGGGTAGGAAACTACGCTCCTACCTGGACAGATTGCACCCCACTTCCACCTGGGACAAACCCCCCAATTCCTCCAGCAAATACTGTACATTTGAAATCAGCGACCAGGTCTATGCCAAAAACCTCACTGGGGACCCATTGTGGCTTCCATCCACCATCACCCAAATAACAGGCCCCCAGTCCTACCAATTACTTTTAGTAGACCAGCTTCATTCCCACAACCTCGAACGAAAAAATACCACAGAATCAAAAATAAATACCAACTATAAAACAACCGGGGGGGGGGAGTACAAATAAATAAAAAAGGGAGAGACGGACCTCCCATAACAAGACAACAAACTATGCAAAAAGACAATCTAACCAAACAAAAAGAGTACTCACGGTTAGATGAACCCCAAGAAAGAAGTCCGGGAGCAGAAGAGCGAAGCAAGGCCTTCCTGGAAGGAGGCAGCCAGGCCAGCTCAACAAACCAGGTCAAACCAGGAGGGAGTGGTGGAGCCATCTCAACCAGCCCGAGAAACTCAGGCAGGAGTGGCAAGGCTGACTCACCCTTCCAGGAGGTTCCATGGAGAAGGACGAGAGAAGCAGCGATCCCATCTGAACCACTAGAAGACCACGCTGAGACTGAGCTGTGCAGGTCAACTAGGACTAGAAAAAGCCCCACCTACCTGCGTGACTACGTCACCCACATTGGACTAAACCAAGGGGGGAGGGGTGTTCTGTATGGAACTTGGTAAGTTCCAAGTCCCTCGTTCTGATTGGCCGAAAAGGCCACTTACGGATTGGTTGATTAAGAACCAATCCGGTTAACCCGCCAAATGGTGGGAACAGTTAAATGAGTGTCATTGGCCACAGGCCGCAGGGAAAGCCGCTATATAAAGGGCTGCCGCGGCTTGGGCTAAGTTCCGTATCTTTTGCCTTGCGAATTTAAATAAAATAGTTGTTGTTTGGAACCCGGTCTCATGCGCTTCTTTCCAGATGGAATACTGGCGACGAAGGTGGGATTGTTGTAGAAGGTGAGACCGAAGTTGACTGACTGAGATAAAACTTTGATGGGTACTGATGAAAAGGTAATTTAACAATCTTTGTGAGCATCTATTAGAATTTAAATTGGAGGAGGAGCAAGTTAAAGAAACGATGATTGCTTGGGGGAAAAGTTTTGCACATGGGATTGATTTGGAAAAACGGCAAAAATTGTGGTCTCAGAATCTAAAATGACAATGCCAACTGCATATAAAGAAAATTTGAATAAGATGTTTTACAGGTGGCACCTACTCCCGACAAGACTTGTGAGAATGTTTGAAAATAAATGGAATAAATGCAGGAAATGTCACCAGATACCTGGTTCATATGACCATATGTGGTGGAAATGTTCAGACACAAAGAAATATTGGACTAAAACCCTCACACGGTTGTAAAAATGATAAAACAACATATAGACTTAAATCAGAGATCTTTTTATTGGGATCATACCAGACATATACAATAAAGAACTGAAATATTTGATTGTAAATGTTTTAAAAGCAGCGAGAATTGTACTTGTGAAGAACTGGAAAAAATGACAAAATGCCTATGCAGGAGGAAGTTATCAAAAAAAATATGGACTGTGCTGAAATGAGTAAACTGACTTTTGAAATTAGAGAACAAGAAGATAAGCAATTTTATATGATATGGGATTTCTTTTATCAGTGGTTGGATAAAAAGGCATGGTAATATAATAGACTAGATAATTTTGTGATAGAAATTGATATAAAACAGCACAGCCTGACCCACATACGAACTCAATACAGAAGCCTGATGAAGGCAGATGAGATTCTGCTGAAACGTTACTACAACTTTAAAAGCACAACTACAATGACATGGGATAATACCCGAAGGAAGTTGAACAGCATACATGTAAGTACCCGGAAAAACTTTACATATAAATATATATAAATATATATATATATATGTGTGTGTGTGTGTGTGTGTGTGTGTGTGTGTGTGTGTGTGTTTTCTTAGGTTTTCGCGGGTACTTACATGTGTGCTGTTTAGCTTCCTTCGGGTATTATCCCACATCATTGTAGTTCTGTTAAAGTTGTAGCAACGTTTCAGCAGAATCTCATCTGCCATCTTCAGGCTTCTGTATGGATATGGGTCTTACAGCTCCTGGTTTTAAATTTGAGGCTGGTCCATTCTGATTGGTTGGGAGCCTGGACCTGTTTCATTGGACTTGGAGTTTGATTGATTGGTGTTCCTGGTTTCTTCTGTCTGTTTTGTGGTTTGATTGGCTGGCAACAGTCTGTTCTTGTGTTGGAGGCTTTTAGTGCAGCTTGGCTCCATGTGAAGGGACGGCTGCTCTTCATTAGCAAGCTGGATTTCATCTGGGTGCCTGGTGGGGGGGTTAGGTTGGAGCTATCAGGGGGAGTCTGTTTGTGCCCAGGTGTTTGCCTGGCTTGTGGCATGGAGATCTTTCTATTTGAGAGTGCAGGCTTCCAAATGATTGACAGTCTGGTGGAATCACCTCTTCTATTCATGCTGTCAGGTCTTTTTTCAATCTCTATGGCTTCTCTGATGATTCTGTGGCTGGGGTTTTCAATAGTGGCTAGGGTTTTGGTGCCATTGAAGTTGATGTTGTGTCCTGTGGTTTTCATGTGTTGGACTAGTGAGGAGGT
>BLBF01000063.1:12025014-12046224 GCA_015471245.1 Laticauda colubrina | reverse complement strand
AACTTTATAGCTGCTTGGTTATCCTCGTACACAATAATGGAATCTTTTACAGTTATACCCATGTCTAATAATAACTGTTTGTACAAAATCAAGTCAGTGCATAATAATGACAGACATGAAAATTCCGCTTCCATCGTGGACAAGCTAATATGCTGTTGTCTGATTGACCTCCACCCTATTAGTGTCTTACCAAATAATATAGCCATCCCAGATGTTGATTTTCTAGTGTTTATATCAGTTGCAAAACTTGCATCTGCAAAGGCACTAAGACTCAAATCACCCTTTGGTTCTATATACAATGCATGGTTCATTGTTCCTTTAAGATATTTTAAAATTCTCTTTAATGATTGCCAATGACATTGATGTGGATCTGAATTAAAATGTGCCAGCTGATTTACACTATAAGCTATATCTGGCCTTGACCAATTGCTTATATATGATAAGCAACCAATCAAAGATTGATATATGGACTTATCAAATTTGGGACTTTGATCATTAGTTTGGCAAACTTCTTGACTCATTGGAGTCTTTGCCAGTTTACAAAGTTCCATTTTAAACATTTTAATTAATTGGCACATTTTATCTTCTTGAGATATCTTAAAACCATTATTTGTTTTATTAATTGTCAATCCTAGATTCCTTTTAATTTCACCTAAATGCTTTATTTTTATCTTTTTGGCCAATAATGATATAATCTCATTAGCTTCATTATTAGTCTTAGTTATCAAAGCAATATCATCTGTAAATAATAACAATAATGACACCGTTCCATTATTTTCTCTTTTAAACACACACGGATCTGCTAAACCAGATTTAAAACCTATATTGTTTAACTCTTTCACAATATATTGGTTCCACTCAAACCCAGATTGTTTCAACCCGTAAAGACTCTTTTTGAGTTTCCAACAATCATTACTATTTACTTTATTGTCTTTTATACCAATTGGTTTTCTTAAATATATAGTGTGTTGCAATGGTGCATGTAGATAAGCAGTTTCTACATATAAATGGTTAATGACATAGTTTTTCTTAGCTGCCCACACTAATGCTACTCTTAAAGATGTTCCTTTAAGGCTTGGTGAAAAAACTTCATCGTAATCAGATGCAGTTTGATTAAATCCTTGAGCTACTAACCTAGCTTTATGGGTAACAGTCCCATCATTTCCAGTTTTTACTTTAAATGTCCATTTGCATCCAATGGATTTTTCTCCTGGAGGTAATTTGGCATCTTCATAAACTTTCATTACCTTTAATGAATTTAGTTCTTTTTTCATTGCCTTTTGCCAATTCTACTGATACTTAGCAGGATACATCCTAAGTTCATCTACACTAGTTGGAACTTTAGTTACTTGGCAAACTATACTTGCTTGATACCTATCAGGTGGTCTAGTTACACGTGTAGTACGTCTAGGTATTATAGGACTTACAGGTGGACTTTCATTTATTAATTGTTCTTGATTATGTAACTCTTCCTGATCAACTATTTCCTCTTGTTCTGGTCCTATTTGCTCTTCGTGGAATTCTTCTTCTTTCGGCAGCCAAAATCCTTCTGCAACACTGCGAAACCATCTACAGTCTCTGTGAACAGTACTACGGGAAGAAAAGGAGGCACCCAAAAAAAGTCTGGCTCCGAAGATGGTTCACCAGAAGAGCGCAGTACGTACTTTACGACAAGCTGATGGTGGAGCTCAAGAGCGAAGACCCTCGGGTGTTCCAGAACTTTATGAGGATGCCTCCAGCCATGTTTGACAAAGTTGTGCAGCGGCTGACACCCAGGTTGACCAAGACAAACACCAACTTCCCGCCCAGCCTGGAACCTGAGCTCAAGGTGGCACTCACTCTGCGCCACCTGGCCTCAGAGACCACCTACAGGAGCATGCAGTACGGTTGGAGGGTGCCACCCAGCACCATCAGCTTTGTTGTCAGAGAAGTGGTGCAGGCCATCATTGAAGAATACTAGGAGGAGCTCCTCCAGTGCCCCTCCACTGAAGAAGGATGGAAGAAAGTTGCAGAGCGGTGGTATCAGAAGTGGAACTTCCCCCACACTGTTGGAGCCATCGATGGCAAGCATGTGGCCTGCAAAGCTCCAGCCAAGTCAGGGTCCACTTATCAGAACTACAAGGGTTTCTTCAGCATCATCCTCTTTGCCATGGTCGATGCTGATTACAAGTTCATGTACATTGAAGTTTCAGGCAATGGCTCATCTTCAGATGCCCAGGTATACAACGACAGTCACCTCAAGGAGGGGCTGGAAAGCAACCTCATGGTGGGCTTCCCAGATCCAGACCCGCTGACCAATGACATGCAAGATGTGCCCTACTTCATCATGGGGGATGACGCCTTCTCCCTCAGAACCTACCTCATGAAGCCCTACACCTCCAGATGCCTCACCCATGAAGAGAGGATCTTCAACTACAGGCTGTCTAGGGCAAGGCGGGTGGTGGAGAACGCCTTTGGCATCCTGGCCAACAGGTTCCAGGTACTTCTCACCACCATGCAGCATAGCCCAGAGATCGTGAGGAGGATCGTGGAAGCTTGCTGCATTCTGCACAATCTCATGCGCACCCACTACCCAGTGTTTCAGGACAGGCTTGTGGACCATCAGCAAGGCAATGGGGACATGGAGCCTGGGGAATGGAGGCAAGGGTGAAACCTGATCGACACTGAGGATGTGCAAGGCCCCAACAGAGCCTCACATGAGGCGAAGAAGCAGCGCAACCTCCTGGAACACTGGTGCAACTCCCCAGCTGGAGCGGTGGAGTGGCAAGACAGGATGGTAGATGCTTAATGGATGCTTCCTTCAGCCTGTCTCATCACACAGATGAGATTGGGCCATGTATGTTGGGTGGGCCTACAATGAACAGGGCGTTTAATAAAGAGTTGTGTTTATGTTGACATGTGTGGATCAATGCTTACATTGTAATTGATAATGAAGGGCCATAGGGGTGGCAACTGGGAGGGTGGCCCATACAGTCCCACTATGCTTGCACTGGAGGTTTATCTATCCCACAGCTATTACCCATTCCATAGGTATCCCTTCCCATCCCACAAGTATCCCTTCCCATCTCACAGCTATCTTAACCCATCCCACAGGTATCCCTTCCCATCCCACAGGTATCCCTTCCCATCCCACAAGCATGCAAAGGCTAAACCATTTCTAAAAGTTTCCACCCAGACTTTATAGAAAAAAATTCATGAAGCAAGTGTGTGAAACAAAGATAAACTTTATTAGTAACAAGCTGTATAATAAACATGACCCAAGTCAAGTGTCCAAATAAAGTCCACAAATATCCAGGCAGCCAGTCTCTGGCACTCCTCTTGGTCACTCGGAGGTGTGTGCCCAGGCTAATGTGTTAGGGAGCAGGTGCTGTGGAGGTGGGTGCTGCTGCAGTGCTGGTCTGAGGTGTTATTGGAGTGTCTAGCCCCGAGAGGACAACAGGGGATGGTATGTTGAGGAAGGTGTCGGACAGCTGGCTCAGCCCCGTGATGCTGAGAGGTCCTTCCTCCAAGCCATGGGGTGTCAGCCCCAGTACTGAGGACAGATGTACTGAGGCCAGGCTTGGCTGTGGGATGGAGGAAGGAGCAGTGTAGTGGGGTTGCCTGCTCTGCAGCGGGGTGAGGACTGTCATGGTTGGCATCGGTGGCATCATTGGAACCGGTGGCAGCGGTGTTGCCCGATCACTCTGTGCCTTCATCTGTAAGGGCTGCTGTCTGTGCTGCTGGACCTCCGGGTAGCTGTAGCTCTGGCAGGTGAGGGGGTTTGGGAAGCCTTGGTATGGGAGGGACATCACCTGGGGTGGAGGAGCAGACCTGGACTGGGTGGGAGCAGGTGCCTCTGGGTCTGGAGGGTTGTTAAGCAGCATGGTGATCCTCTCCTTCACCACCTGGTACTGGGGATCCGCCATCTCCTTGAGGGTCTGGTTCACATAATTGAGGAAGGGCTTGTGGTTGGAGGAGGATTTGATGGGGACCAGCTGAGAGAGGAGACCTATGCTGGTGCGGATGGTGTCCCTGATCTCCACCAGGAACTTGTGGCTCTGCCCCTCCTGCGGTCCGACTCTCTGCCTTATTGTGGTGGTGGAGGTGTGGGTGGATGCGGCTTCGGCAGTGGTGGACTCGATGTCTCCTTTCTCCCACCGCACCAGGGAGTCCTCATCGCTCTCCACCACGCTTTCAACACCTGCCCGGGGGTTCTCCGCCGTGGCACGCTCCACAGATACCTGCATGGAGACAGGGACTGACTCTCGGCCGCCAGAGGACTGGCTCCCAGCAGGCTGCCGGAGAGAGAGGGTAGAGATTTGGGCTCCTGGTGCTCCTCGGTGGTGGACCTCACCCTCCAGGAAGCTGAACTTGGCCATGACATAGTTCTCTCTGTCCGTCAGCTTAACCCTGGCCTGGCCAGATTTTTTGCAGTGCAGCTTCCCGTACCAGGTGTGCATGTGCTTCCACCAGCTGAGGAGCACCTCTGAAGTGTAACCCATACTCTCCGCCCTCTCTCTCCAAGCAGCCTACTTCCGCTTGGTGTCCCTGTACAGCCGGTGTCCCTTTCACCACAGATAGTCGTTCTCTCTCAGCCACTCCAGCATCTCATCCTCGTGCGCCTCCGCAATGTAGTACTGCCTCCTCTCCCGTTGTTGCATACGCCTCTTCCTCCCTTTGGCAGGACCAGATGGGCCCTCTTCAGAGGGGCTTCCAGGTTGTAGGGGCTGCTCCTCCACACCAACAGCAGCAGCAGCAGCAGCAGCAGCATCACCAGCAGGATCATAATCATCATCATCATCATCAGCAGCAGCAGCAGCAGCAGCAGCATAATCACCAGCAGGATCATAAGCAGCAGCAGGATCAGCACCAGCAGCAGCACCAGCAGCAAGACCAGGATGAGCAGCAGCAGAGTAAGCACCAGCAGCAGGGTCAGCAAGACCAGGAGCACGAGCAGAACGAGCAGGACCAGGAGCAGCTTCAGCAGAGTACGCAGCAGAAGCACCACTGCCAGGAGCAGCTACAGCAGAAGCCCCAGCAGAAGATGAGTCAGGGACATGGGGTAGGAGGTTGGCCCTGTCCCTCTTGCCAGGGATGGCGGCAGGTTGCTGAGACTTTTGCTTCTTCCCCATGTTTGTGGGGTTGCTGGCTGGCAGGAAGGCTGGCAGGAAGGCTGGCACCAAGGCTGGCAGGAAGCCTGGCAGGAAGCCTGGCAGGAAGCCTGGCAGGAAGGCTGTCAGGAAGGCAGGCACCAAGGCTGGCAGACAGACTTGCTGGCAGGGAGGCTGGAAGGCAGGCTGGCAGCAAGGCTGGCAGGGAGGCTGCCCAGGAGGCTTGGAGGCAGGCTGGGAGGCAGGCTGGCAGCAAGGCTTGCAGGCAGACATGCAGGCAAGAACTCGAGGTATCCAGCAGCAGGTCTTTCCTCGGAATGCTGGCCACATGCAAGCTGCTTCCCTTTATATCCAGGGGGCTTGTGCAATGCATCCCCCCGCATGTGCAATTAACGCCAGGCATCTGTTAGGCTTCCGCTGTGCATCCACTAGGCTTCCGCTGTGCATCCGCTTCATCCACTGTGCTTCTGTTCTGCATCCGCTTTTTCCGTTCCGCATCCGCTTCGCTGAGACCCCCCGGAAGCCTAGCGGATGCACCATCTGCTTCCATCCCCCGTGCTTCCATTCCGCATCCGCTTTGCATCCGCCCTGCGTCCTCCCCGCGTCCGTGTTGTCTGCTCCAATTATGCAAATTTTCACCCCTTTTGAGCTCGGATACAATGGATGTAACATTTTTCTCTTCCGTTGTGTCCTTTTTGCATCCGTTGGGCAGTGTGACACGGCCTTAACATTGTAACAGCTTTTAATATTACAAACTATGGTACTCTTTTATTAGTATTTGGTGCAAGATTTAACCCATACTAAAACCTAATGAAGAAATTGTTTCCTGTCATTTGTTCTGTTCTAGAAAATGAATCCAGATCAATTCTTGATTATTCCCCCCTTCACACACACACACATACACACACACATAATATTTCCTTGATTATTAAATCATCTGTGAGAAGTGAAGTGTGCTCTTCTTTAATCCCTGTTTGTTAGGTGAGAAATTCATTTTATGATGTATTTAACCAAGAGAACGCTCACATTTCATTAACTAAATTCCCTTAGAGCAGATAAATTGCCATTTGAAATTTATGATCTGTTTCTTTATGAAAACAGTTATAAGGGTATCCAAGTCAGGGAATAATATTAAAGCATCTTCCTGAAGTAAATAGGAATCATTTTCACTATGGCCAGATGAGTCCTATATAAATTACTAAGGAACAAAACTATGGACTGTCAAGCACAAGGAAAATAAATAGATTCAGGCAGTTCAAATGAATATAACAATTTATTGCAAGCTTAATCTCTTTCCAAGAATCTGACCAACTAATGTTTAAAGGAAAGGAACAGGACAGAGGTGGTATTCAGCAGGTTCTGACCAGTTCTGGAGAACCAACAGCAGAAATTTTCAGTAGTCCAGAGAACCAGCAGTCAGAGAACCTCTGATGTATAATAGATGGCAAATATTCCCATCTATTCTCTTCCTCCTGAATCCTGATTGATCAGCTGGGTCTTCTTTTGTTGCCGAGCACAGGAGAACAGAGCTGGAAAGCAGGTTAGTGGGGTGGGGAGGGAATGGGATTTTGCAGTATCCTTCCCCTGCCAAGCCCGCCAAGCCACGCCCACCAAGCTAAGACATGCCATATCCACCAAGCCATGCCCACAGTACCGGTAGTAAAACAATTTGAATCCCACCACTGGAGCAGGAGATAAGAAAGGCATTCAAGGTGGGCTGGAGTTACATCCCTTTCAGGCACACAGGGACTCATGACTTATGATGCATTTGGCCCCTCCCTCAGGCTCAGCCTGATCATCTCCTAAATGACTCATTTTAGAAGGAATTATTCTGATAGAACTATAATCTTGTATTCAAAAGTTTCAGGACATTCTGAGATAATTTTTTATTGTGTGTCATGTACTCAGATGTTAATATTTGGGTCACAGATAGCTACTTTAATATATATCCAGTCAAAGATCTGGGTTCAGTATCCAGATCACCACTAGACAGCAGCAAAAAGGTTTCTGTAACTCAATTCCTTTCTGCTTGGAGTTTTGCAATGCAGTCCTTGTAATTCTAGTACAGGGACTAGAGAGAGGCTGGAGAGATGCCTGAATGGTAAGATATTTTTTCAAAACTTGCTCCTAGTGGGTATCTAGGTAGAAAAATAACTAGACTCATTTCAAGGAGCAAAATGTTTTAAGTTACCGAGCTCACATTTAGGAAAAGACTTTTGAAAGCATAAAATGTAAACGTTCTGTGTCATTGAATCCAGCTTCTTCCTCCCGTTCCACTATTTTGCTACTAAATCAAATGTGTCTAAAATCACGCCTCACATTTCTATTTCCCCATAGAGAATATAGTTTGGAGTACATAGGAGTGCTTGACTGGTGCAAGTTTGATTTAGTAGCATAATAATATGACTCATTAAGGTAGCTGCATCTGTTTCTAGCATTATGAACTACAGTAGACCTGAACAGAATAATTAGATGTTTTGACAAGCCAGAGGTACAGTAGGTGTTGCTTCCATAGTTCAGGATGTTCCAAAGCACTGATTTCAAAACTGCTCAGCCTACTAGATTTGATTCGGGAGGAAAATATATAAAAATAAAGATATTTCTGATGACAACCACATGCCATATTTTAAGATGTGTGTGTCTTGAAGTTCAAAAGTCAGTGTTTGTTCTTCTGATATCCTTTTCAAGTTCCCTAAACATCACAGATTGTAATTCACCAAAGAACATGCCAACAAATACAAGGCTACCATGCTAAGTAACGCTCTGCAACTGGGGTATTGTTCTGGTTTCTCCAAAGAATCTGTCTTCCCTATGGTGAAGTGTCTCCATGAATATTATTTCCACTATCCAAACTCATTCACCAAGTGACATCCTGCATCCCTGTACTCAGAGTACAATAGGCTGCAAGCCTCAGGACGTACATCTGTTTCCCCTGGCAACTGCTTAAGGCTGAATAAAATGTTTGGCAAGCACAGCTGACTGTAAGTAGCCTTACAGCTTGAATTATCTACTGTCAAATGACACTTCAAGTGTGAATAGAGAGGCAAATGGGAATCAATTAAAGTTTCACATTTCTCCACTGGTATACAATGTAGTAGAAGTGCATCTCACTTTCAGATTGTGAGTGAAACAACATATTTTTACCCCTGTTCTCTTAAAAGTACTCATCAACACTCAAAGAAATGTCTTATTTTATTTTGTAACTAAGCTACAATGTCACTGCATCATGAGAAATATTTGATAGTACTGAATTTCTAACAAATAGACAACTATTTATCTATTTGTACTTCCATTGCGATCCAATCTCTTGAGTGTGTGTGTGTGACTTTGCTTGACATGTTTATTTTTATACTTCTGGTTCTTTTTTCTTTGTGGTGAACTTCTTGTTAGATGGGTAGCCACATAAATACATTTCATCAATCTTGAGGATTAGCCATCTGACTCACTACATACAAATGAAACAGGACTGTTTCACAATATTAAGTCTCAGATTTTATGAACTTCTTAAGAATTTGCTAAAATATTTATCAGTCTGTGCACATTTTTTATTTTAGTTTTGTCTTAAAAATTATATTCAATCAAAGCTCAGCTCTTGTTTACTGTATGGACAAATCCATATAGTTTTCTGGGCAACAATATGGTACTGGCTGTCCATTGTTTTCTGGGATTTTTTCAATTTTCCAACATAGAATTTCCTCTTCCAAGATCTGAGAGCTTCCTCTTCCAAAAGCTTAGCTTTTGGAGGGAATCCACTAAAATTAGCTAATTTATTTTCACTTGCTAATGCAGCCTTGGATAACTGTTCCATAACAATCTTTTGATGATCATATATTGCCTACTGGAATAGGCAGCTATAACAAATTTAATAAACTAAATAAAATTATATGTATACTTATAAACATATCTAATATAAAAATGTGCAACCAAAGAAGGAAACAAGATACATACCACTGTATTTAAAGAACAGTTTGTGTAAAAATCCTGACACTGTATGAGTTACTATTGTTACAGGAGCTGCCTACAAAGAACCATGGTCATGAGTTAAAGGTTGTGTAATATATAACATCTTCATACCTCTTCATCAATGGACAAATAATTCCTCCAGCTCACCAATATTGGAAACAAAGCAACCCAGTAAAGGTACTGAAATATCAGCCCAATTCATATTTTTAAAAAGTTTCTTTCAGTGGGATATAAATCGGTGGTATTGACTGCTTACCTTGATTTAGCTAGACTTTGATCAATTCATTTCCACTTTTTCTTCCATTGCTACAACTTCTATTCATATCCTCTTTGCTTAATAACATTCAAAAATCAAATATTTCCATTACAGCAAGACTATTGGTACAATTCTTTTAGTAGCAATTAGCTAAATATGCACAATAAAGTTGATATATCTGGAAACTGGTGTTTCATCTGAAATTTAGAAGAAAAATTGATTAGTGTTTATGAGTTTTGGAAACAAAATTCCTCTGAGTGTTTATGGGGAAAAAAATAAAAGAGGGAACACTTTTTGCAATATGTTGAATGATTTTGTTTGGACTGTAGGATACATTGGCAAATTGGTTTCTTAAAGTGATGTCAGCTGACAACCTATTACAAAAATATATGGAAGAGGCTGCAGCTCTCTATATACATGGAATCAATGAGACTCCCTTTTAAATATATTAACAAAAGATTGCATTGTAAATCAGATAATTCTAAAGGCCCTGTCACACTGGCCGATGAATGCAAAACGTTTGTAAAAAGGACACAGCGGATGAGAAAAATGTTCCATCCGTTGTTATCCGCTCTCAAAAGGGGCAAAAATTTGCATAACCAGAGCGGACAACATGGAAAGGAACGGACGATGGGAGGACGCAGGGCGGATAGAAAGCGGATGCTCCACGGAAGCCTAGCGGATTGAAGTGGATGAGAGCGGATGGCATATCCGCAAGGCTTCCGGGGGAGCGCAGCAAAGCGGACACGGAACAGAAAGAGCGGATGCAGAGCGGACGCCGAGTGGATGAAGCAGATGCAGAGCGGAAGCCTAGCGGATGAAGCAGATGCAGAGAGGAAGCCTAGCGGATGCCTAGCGGAAGCCTAGCGGATGCCTAGCGGAAGCCTAGCGTTCACTGCGCATGCGGGGAGGATGCATTGCGTCAGCCCCGTGGATATAAAGGGAAGCAGCTCCCAAGCAGGTCAACATTCAGAGGAAAGACCTGCTTCCAGACACAGCTCTCAAGCCTGCCTGCCAGCCTGCCTACCTGCCTGCCTGCCTGCCAGCTTGCCTGCCAGCTTGCCTGCCTGCCTGACTGCCAGCCTTACTGCCAGCCTTCCTGCCTGCCTTGGTGCCAGCCTGCCTGCCAGCCTGCCTGCCAGCCTGCCAGCCAGCCAGCAACCCCACAACCATGGGGAAGAAGAGAAAGCCTCAGCCATCTGCTGCCAGCCCTGGCAAGAGGGACAGGGCCACCCTCCCACCCCCTGGCCCTCACTCTGCTTCTGCTGGGGCTTCTGCAGCACGGGTTCGCTCTTCTGGGGCTGGGGCTTCTGCTGCTTCTGCTTCTGAAGGAGCTGATGATGATGCTTCTGGCAGTGGTGCTTCTGCTCATGCTTACTCTGCTGATGCTGCTTCTGGTGGTGGTGCTTCTGCTGGAGCTTACTCTGCAGATGCTGCTTCTGGCGGTGGTGCTTCTGCTGGTGCTTACTCTGCTGAAGCTGCTTCTGGCGGTGGTGTTTCTGCTGGTGCTTACTCTGCTGATGCTGCTTCTAGCAGTGGTGTTTCTGCTGGTGCTTACTCTGCTGATGCTGCTTCTGGCGGTGGTGCTTCTGCTGGTGCTTACTCTGCTGAAGCTGCTCCTCATCCTACTGGTCCTGCTGGTGCTCCTGGTCCTGCTGGTGCTCCTGGTCCTGCTGGTGCTCCTGGTCCTGCTGGTCCTGCTCATGCTCCGGGTCCTGCTGGCACTGCTGGTGCTGCTGGCGCTGCTGCTTCTTACTCTGCTGCTGCTGATCCTGGTCCTGCTGGTGCTGCTGGTGCTTACTCTGCTGCTGCTGATCCTGGTCCTGCTGGCGCTGCTGGTGCTGCTGGTGCTGCTGCTGGTGGTGTGGAGGAGCAGCCCCTACAACCTGGAAGCCCCTCTGATGAGGGCCCATGTGGTCTTGCCAAAGAGAGGAAGAGGCATATGCGAGAACGGGAGAGGAGGCAATACAACATCGAGGAGGAACATGAGGATGAGGTGCTGGAGTGCCTGAGAAAGAATGAGTATCTATGGCGGAAGGGACACAGGCTCTATAGGGACACAAAAAGGAAGCAGGCTGCTTGGAGAGAGAAGGCGGAGAGCCTGGGCTACACTTCGGAGGTGCTCCTCGGCTGGTGGAAGTACATGCACACCTGGTACGGGAAGCTGTACCTCAAGAAATCTGGCCAGGCTGCGGTCAAGCTGATGGACATTGAGACCTATGTCATGGCCAAGTGCAGCTTCCTGGAGGGTGAGGTCCACCACTGAGGAGCAGCCCCTCTCACAACCCTCTCTCTCAGGCAGCCTGCTGAGAGCCAGTCCCCTTCCGGCCGAGAGTCAGCTCCTGTCTCCGGGCAGGTGTCTGTGGAGCGTCCCATGACGGAGAACCTGCCGAGAGCTGTTCTAAACGTGGTGGAGCGTGTGAAGGACCTCCTGGTGCAATGGGAGAAAGGAGACAGCACTTCCACCACAGTCCAACCTGCATCCACCCCCAGCTCCACCTCCACAGAAAAGCAGAGAGCCAGACAGGAGGGACAGAGCCACACTGTCCTGCTGAAGATAAGAGACACCATCAGGAGCAGCGTAGATCTCCTCTCAGCTGGTACACACCGACTCCTCATCCTCCAACCGCAAGCCCTTCCTCACCTATGTGAACCAGACCCTCATGCACATGGTGGAACCCCAGTACCAGGTGGTGAAGGACAGGTTCACTGATCTGCTTCACAACCCTCCAGATCCAGAGAAACCTGCTCCCACCCAGTCCAGGTCTGCTTCTCCACCCCAGGTGATGTCCCTCCCATTCCAAGGCTTTCCACAGGCCCTCACCTACAAGGGCTAGAGCTACCAGGAGGTCCAGCAGCACAGGCAGCAACCCTTCCCAGTCCAGGCACAGGTTCATCGGACGCCACCGTTGCCACCAGTTCCACTGATGCCACCAATGCCACCCATGCCACTGCTGCCAACGATGCCACCAATGCCACCGATACCCTGTTGTCCTCTCGGGGCCAGGCACCCCAGTGGCGCTTCAGACCAGCACTCCAACAGCAGTCACCTCCACAGCACCTGGACCCTTCACCCCTGAGACTGGGCACACCTCTGAGTGACAGACAAGAGTGCCAGAGACTGGGTGGCTACCTGTAGACTTTATTTAGACACTTGACTTGGGTCATTTTTCTTTTTCAGCTTGTTAATAATAAAGATTATCTTTGCTTCACACACTTGCTTCATTTATTTTTGTAAATAAAGTCTTGGTGGAAACTTTTGGAAATGGTTTAGGCCTTTGCATACTTGTGGGATGGGTAAGAATAGCAGTGGGATGGGCAGGGATACCTTTGGCATGGGTAATAGCTGTGGCATGGGCAGGGATACCTTTGGGATGGGTAATAGCTGTGGGATTGATAAATCTCCAGTGCAAGCATAGTGGAACTGTATGGTGCAACCTCCCAGGTGCCACACATATGGCCCTTTATTATCAATAACAATTTATTCATTGATCCACACATTTCAACATAAACACAACTCTTTATTAAATGCCCTGTTCATTGTAGGCCCACCCAACATACATGGCCCAATCTCATCAGTGTGATGAGACAGGCTGAAGAAAGCATCCATTAATCATCTATCATCCTGTCTTGCCACTCCACTGCTCCAGCTGGGGAGTTGCACCAGTGTTTCAGGAGGTTGCGCTGCTTCTTCCCTTCACATGAGGCTCTGTTGGGGCCTTGCACATCCTGAGTGTCTACCAGGTTTCGCCCTTGCCTCCATTCCCCAGGCTCCATGTCCCCATTGCCTTGTTGGAGGTCCAGGAGCTTGTTCTGCAAGACTGGGTAGTGGGTGCGCATGAGATTGTGCAGGATGCAGCAAGCTTCCACGATCCTCCAAACGGTCTCTGGGCGATGCTGCATAGTGGTGAGAAGTACCTGGAACCTGTTGGCCAGGATGCCAAAGGTGTTCTCCACCACCCACCTTGCCCTGGACAGCCTGTAGTTGAAGATCCTCTCTTCACGGGTCAGGAGTCTGGAAGTGTAGGGCTTCATGAGGTAGGTTCTGAGGGAGAAGGCATCATCCCCCACAATGAAGTAGGGCACATCTTGCATGTCATTGGGCAGTGGGTCTGGATCTGGGAAGCCCACGATGAGGTTGCGTTCCAGCCCCTCCTTGAGGGGACTGGCGTTATATACCTGGGCATCTGAACCTGACCCGTTGCCTGAAGCATCGATGTACATGAACTTGTAGTCAGCATCGACCATGGCGAAGAGGATGATGCTGAAGAAGCCCTTGTCATTGAAATAAGTGGACCCCGACTTGGCTGGAGCTTTGCAGGCCACCTGCTTGCCATCTATGGCTCCAATGGTGTGGGGAAAGTTCCACCTCTGATACCACTGCTCTGCAACTTTCTTCCATCCTTCTTCAGTGGTGGGGCACTGGAGGAGCTCCTCCAGGTATTCTTCGATGATGGCCTGCACCACTTCTCTGACCACAATGCTGATGGTGTTGTGTGGCACCCTTCAGCCATACTGCATGCTCCTGTAGGTGGTCCGTGAGGCCAGGTGGCACAGAGTGAGTGCCACCTTGAGCCCAGGGTCCAGGCTGGGCCGGAAGTTGGTGTTTGCCTTGGTCAACCTGGGTCTCATCCGCTCCACAACTTCATCAAAAATGGCTGGAGGCATCCTCATGAAGTTCTGGAATGCACGAGGGTCTTCGTTCCTCAGCTCCACCATCAGCTTGTTGTACAGTCCATACTCTGCTCTTCTCCCGATTCATCTTCGGACCCAGACACTTCTTGGCTGCCTCCTTTTCTTCCCGTAGTAGAGTTCACAGAGCCTGTAGATGGCTTCGCACTGTTGCAGAACCATGGTGGCTACCAAAAGGACTGTGTAACAATCCATGGTAGAGATGACTGGATGCTGTGGAGGAGCAAGAGGCAGATGAAGGCTGCAGAGGTCTGCACAGCAGGGCTGCTGGTCTGAAAGTGAGATCCAGGTGAGTTGCTCCCCCTTTTTATAGGCAATATAGGTTTTCCCCTATGTGTCCTTTTGCATCCTCTAGGCATCCTCTAGACATCCTTAATATCCGAGATAGGTCCCCTCTGCGAACGTTTTTTTCCATTTTAAATGCTTTCTTTGCGAGCTGCATCTGCTTTCATCCTTTCTCCATCCGTGCTACTAACGCTGCGCATCCGTTCCACGTCCGTTTCGCTTCCTCCCTGTGTCCACTTTCTGCTGGAGCGGATTTGAGTTGCGCGGATGCGCAGTGGATGCCTAGCGGATGTAGCGGACGCGTAACGGATGACAACAGATGCAGAAAGGATGTTCCCTGTATGCGTTGCGGATGCAGAACGGACGCGTTGGATACATTTTCTGCTCAGAAAGTTTTGAGCAGCTCAAAACTTTTTGAGCGGATGGAACCTCAGTCGACGGATGCTGGACGGATAGAGAGGAAGAAAACGGATGCAGTGAGTACAGAACGGATGCATCACGTTAACCAATGGCAAGTGTTTCTCTCCATTTTACATCCTTTTTCCATCCGTTGGTCCAGAGTGACATGGGCTTAAGCAAAGATAGCTTGTCAAAGAGGATTAGTAACAAGTTGGGTGTTGGTCCACCATATGGAAATATTACTTTTATTCACAAATGAAAAGCCGTATTCTTCTGGCTTTTGCTTTTAAATGTATAATTTTCTCTTCGCAGTTCTTATGCCCGATGCAGGGATCTGTCATCAGTAAGGAATAATGTGCTAGAGTGACACTTTTTTGTTTAGAAAAATAATAAAAAACCTCATTTGTCTACGGTTTGGAAGATAAAACATATGAATAAAGTGAAGCTGTCAGGGATAACAAGTGCCATGTTCTGCCTCCTTGTGTAGGGGCATAATTAAATGATCCAACTTTGCCTGATGGGTTTTTTTTTACTTTGCAGTTTTAAAATAGAAGGCCTTTCCTTTTGGTTTGTAATAATAGTTAATCTGTAGAAAATCATTTCTTTTATTACACAAATTTCATGCAGTTACTCTCTTGGTGCTTGCATCTTAAATAACTATTATTCTGCTACCAAATTCAATTATTACTATGTCTATGCATGGACTCTTCATGCACTGAGTAAGATTGATTGACAGTAACATGATAGTACATAAAGTAAAATATTTATGTGTTATACAATCAGTAGTCTTCAATGTTACAAGCACAGATGAGAAAAAAATCCTGGAGCAGAGATCAGACAATGGCTATTGACCATGATGTTGCCAGGGTGGCACAGTGGTTAGAATGCAGTACTGCAGGCTAACTCTGCTGACTGCTGATTGCCAGCAGTTTGGCTTTTGAATCTCACTGACCCAGCCTTCCATTCTTCTGAAATCAGTTAAAGGGGGACTCAGATTGTTGGAGCAATAGGCTGACTCTGTACATCACTTAGAATGGGCTGTAAGTCTAAGTGCTATTGCTATTGCTATTGATTATACTACCCGAGACTTCTCAGAAAACAACAACTGAATGAATAACTGCTGGTGACCTTCTACTGCTGCACCATAGAGAGTACCTTAACTTACTGCACCTCTGAATGGTTTGCCAATTGCACAGTGGCAGATAGGACAGAACTCCTGAGACTTAACATCATTGCCCAGAAGATCATTGGTTGCCGTCTCCCTTCTTTGGAAGAGCTTTATAGCCCCTGCTGCCTGAAGAAAGTTCAAAACATTTTTAAAGATCCATCTCATTCTGGGCACCCTTTTTTTGAACTATTACCATCTGGCAGATGATACAGAATAATTAAAACAAAGACAAATAGGCTAAAAAACACCTTCTATCTCAGGGCAGTAGCTCTGCTGAATTCTACTGTATAGTGCAGTGTTGGTGTAGTGTCGGGGTTTTCAATTCAATGTGTGGAGTGAGAAGGATATGTGTTTGTGTTTATTTTCCTGGTCATGGTGTGCACTAAAGATGGTGTTTGATTTCATTGTACGAAGTGCAATGACAACAAAATAAACAAAATTATAGTAAAGAATTGAACTTATGGGTTCAGAATAATTTGTAAATATTAAATCAAACAAATGCTTGTATTTGGATGGCCTCTTTCCACATGTTATATGGGCCCTTATTAGTCCAATCCACCACTTTTTATGTTCTTCTTTAATGTATGTAAAAATATTGAATATCATTTTGTCAGCTCTAAAAGTACAGGTGATGCTTTAAAGCATTTGAAAAGAAGTAGGGAGCACTTTTTTAAAAGAGCATGCGGGAAATGGGAGGAGTTGGGACAGACAATGCTGAAAGGTTTTCAATGAATATGTATTATTTATAGATATCCTTGGGGAAATGTAACATGGAAAAATCAATATGCATTTATGAAACTCATATTCCCAATTCCAAGACAGTTGCAGTGAAATAAGGTGTCAGAAGAAAAATCAATCCAAATAAGCAAATACAATACATGCCAAACATGAAAGCCATCTGCAAACATGAAATTCCATCTAGGAATTTCTTTTCAGCTACTGATGAAACAGTTGAGAATCCCTCTGTCTTTTGCAAAATCCATCCAAGAAGAAGTTATTAGGGCAGAACTCAATGTATTTTTAGTACTCAATGTATTTTTTCCCTTTAATAGCAAACTGTAATGCAGTTAGTCCTCAATTTATGACAACAGAGCCCAAGATTTATGTTGCTAAGTGAGACAGTTAAGTGAGATTTACCCCATTTTACAATCTTTATGATCTTTTGCAATGTACAACCTGATAAACTTTGCATGTCAGAAGGTCGCAAAAGGTGATGTTGTGGTCTGCCAGCACCCTGCAGAGCTGGCAGCAGAGTCAGACAATGGGGAGGAACATGGGCCAATCCTGGAGTCTGGGGAAGACTCAGACGAAGGATCTGCATCTGACACAGAGATGTGGCCAGGATCATCTGAGAGTTATGTCCGACTCCGGAGCCTCCAGCGAGGCTGACATCAATGAGGCAGAGGAACAGGGGAAGACTGTTCCCAGCGCACATTTGCTCAGAGCTGCCAGAAGGCAAGAACAGTTAAGACAAAAGGGGAGACTCAGGAATAAGCCTTGGAGATGATTGACCGCTCCCATAAGACATAAAGGAGGAGCAAAGGGACATTGTTAGGAATATGAGTCACCTAACAGCTATTTGGGTTAGAAATGTATAAGCCAGGATAAACATTTTAATACTGTCTCTTTAAGGGAATGCAAGAGCATGCAATTGGGTGTGGTTTCTCAAACGTCCAGATGGAGCCAGAAACCTGGGTTGTTTTAGTCTGAGTCTGAGTCTCAGAAGAGAGTGTATATTTGTTTCCTTCTGTTGGAAAGTATTGCCGTTGCTCCATTTCTTCTAATTGACTGATATTTCTGGAATTAATGTAAGTCTGATACTGAACTGTTTTTCACACTGGACTTTGATATTTGGATTTTCCCTGGATTGAAAACTGACTGATTTACTTGTGAATGATTTTGGACTGCCTATTTTGGACTTTGCTTAAACCTTTCTGGAAGTAAAAAAAATACATTTACTGTATAGTGTATCTGTGTACTGTGTGTGTATTATTCAAACACTACTCTGCTACGTCTCCCTGTATGCACTCATTCTTCTAACGGGGAATTGCCTCAGCAGTCATGAACCTTTGCAGGAAGCAACATTGTACGTTCTGGTCAGTTTAAAATATGAAGCTCCGTGTTGACTTTGTGCTCCATTTGGCTTATCAGCCTTATCCCGAAAGACTGCATCAGACTTCTATTGGACTATTCATGAACTGTTTGGGACTCATTACGGCCTGTGGATACATATAATTCATAGCTGTTGAAATAAAAACAAGGTTTTTGGGAACAGCATGTGATTGTTACTGTCTTGGGAAACCTCGCTCAGAACAGGTGATCGCATGATCCTAGGACACTGCAACCATCATAAATGTAAGTCAATTGCCAGGTATCTGAATTTTAATCATGTGATCATGGGGATGCCACAATGGTCATAAGTGCAAGAAATGGTTAAGTCACTTTTTTCAGTCTGTTGTATCTTTGAACGGTCACTAAACAAAACTGTTGTAAGTTGAGGACTACATGTACTGCACAAGGAGCAAATAAAAGGCCAGGATTTTGTGTGAAACTGTAGATTCCTATCAAGAGAAAGAAAGACCCATTCTCAGAGGCAATTGGACAGCAAAACAGCACATCAGAGGATGAGTGACAATTTCATTCATAGATGTAAATATTAATATGTTCTCAGTAAAGTTAGTCACATATGTAAAATATACGCTTAGACAAGTAAGAACTTGGCCATCAGTTTTGCCAGAGTCAAAATAGAAAAAAAAATCAAAGACCTTTCTCTGCTATTTCAAACAAAATGCACATAGACAGGGGTTATGTCATTTATTTCCATTATTCAAAAGATGTCTGAGGGAAAGGAGAGAACAATAAGGCCTTCAGTTTTAATCCTGTCCATGAGATTTGTCAGAATACCTCTAATACCACATCAAGATCTAATGAGAAATCAAACATAGCCAAAACTTTTGGGTCTGACATAACATAATAGTAATATTACAAACATATGCATAAATTCCAATGGTGGTATTCAATTTTGTTTTACTATAAGTTCTGTGGGCATGGCAGAGGCAAAATCTCCAGTCAGAGGTGACAGTTCTCTGGACTACTCAAAATTTCCGCTATCAGTTCTCCAGAACTGGTCAGAGCCTGCTGAATAACACCTCTGATAACATCCTATCTGATTGGAGCTTTATCACCAACACACAAATTCTGAAAATTGTCTGATTTTATACATGAATAAGTGCTGTGATGAGTCACTTGGGCAGCTTAAGCTGGAGTAAGATCTTGCAAACCTCTCTTGTTGCTATTCCTGATGCTTTGAAGAAGCATTGTCCCAATGGAATTCAATTTTTTTCACCAGAGCATTCTTTTAAAATGTTAACATCCTAGAGATTATGCAGAGAAAAGGAAGATCAGCCTCTTTGACACACTTCCTTTGTTAAGCATTTAGAAAGGCTCCAATTGCTACATACAAGCTGAACTGGATAAAAGAGTTTGTTCCCTACCTCCATCCCTTCTTCCTTCAAGAAATGCATTAACATTTCAAGAGTCCTGGTGTTGCAGTTATTTGAATGCAGTATTGCAGGCTAACTCTGCCCACTGCAAAGAGTTCAATTCTTGCCAGCTCAAAGTTGATTCAGTCTTCCCTCCTTCTGAGATCAGTAAAATGAGAACCCAGATTTTGGGACCAATATGCTGACTCTGTGAATCACTTAGAGAGGACTGTAAAGCAGTGCATAAGTCTAAGTGCTATTGATATTGCTATTAGTTTAACAGAATAACAGGAGTTAGAAGGGATCTTGGGGGGGGTGGTCGTTCTTCCATTTAAATCCCTTGCTCAAGCAGGGAATCATCATTTCAGGTAAGTGGTTGCCCAATCTCTTCTTAAAATCCTGCAATGTTGAAGCTTATTCTATTCTACTGTTGTGTTATTTTAAGCAGGTGGAGGAGGGATCCAAGCAAATTACTGTGAGATATTGGCATCCTCAAACTATTGATAGAAGTAATCAGCAGATCTATAGTCTGGTACTAATGGTCTGTTTCATTGTTTGATAGGCTGTTGCACTATGCAGAAATGCTACATAATGAAATTTGAACTGATTTGGATTAAATGGCTTTCATTAAGGCCCTGTCACACTGCCCAACGGATGCAAAACATTTTTAAAAAGGACACAAAGGACGAGAAAAATGTTCCATCCATTGTTATCCGCTCTCAAAAGGGGCAAAAATTTGCATAACCAGAGCGGAAAACACGGAAAGGAATGGATGTGGGGAGGACGCAGAGCAGATGGAAAGCGGATGCGGAACGGAAGCCCAGCGAATGGAAGCGGATGAGAGCAGATGGCACATCCGCTAGGCTTCCGGGGGGCCTCAGCAAAGTGGACGCAGAACAGATACAGCGGATGCAGAGCAGATGCGGAACGGATGAAGCGGATGCACAGCGGATGCACAGCGGATGAAGCGGATGCACAGTGGAAGCCTAGCGGATGCACAGCAGAAGCCGAACGGATGCCGAGCATTAATTGCATATGTGGGGGGGATGCATTGCGTAAGCCCCGCAGATATAAAGGGAAGCAGCTCCCAAGCAGGTCACCATTCAGAGGAAAGACCTGCTGCCGGATACATCGAGTCCTTGCCTGCCCTGCCTGCATGCCTGCCTGCAAGCCTTCCTGCCAGCCTGCCTCCCAGCCTCCTGGCCAGCCTCCCTGCCAGCCTTGCTGCCAGCCTGCCTTCCAGTCTCCCTGTCAGACAGTCTGCCTGCCAGCCTTGGTGCCTGCCTGCCTGCCTGCCTTCCTGCCAGCCTTCCTGCCAGCCTTCCTGCCAGCCTTCCTGCCAGCCTTCCTGCCAGGCTTTCTGCCAGCCTTGCTGCCAGCCTTCCTGCCAGCCTTGGTGCCTGTCAGCCTCCCTGCAAGCCTCCCTGCCAGCCAGCAACCCCACAACCATGGGGAAGAAGCGAAAGCCTCAGTGTTAAGCCTGGGTTCCCCAACCAGGGTTAGGGAGACAAGCTAAACAGAATATGCAGCTTTAGTCAGATAGGCACACAGATAAATGAGTGAGCTAAGCTTGTATGTTTATTAACATACAGTAAAAATAACAGATACGTTTGTGCTATCAAGAATATAGTTTATTCCATTATAAGTTCGTGGCATGGTCAAATAACAGTCCAATAGTCATGTATCAAGTAGTCAGTCCATTCAGGGATATTCAGTTAGCAAAGTCCATGTAGAATATCCTATGTCAGTTCACTGACAAATCAGTCCTTTGTTGTCTCTCCCGTTCGAGCAATGCAGTCTTGATTCCAAGCAGTAATCAGGGATCATCAAAGCCAGAGTGAGCAAGCTGTAGACTTGCTACTTTTATAGTGTTTT
>BLBF01000063.1:12003885-12020014 GCA_015471245.1 Laticauda colubrina | reverse complement strand
TAAATTCTTCTATCTTTAGTCTGTCTTCCTCATCCTCTGGATCCCATTCTTCTACGTTTGGTGGATTTTCAGTTATGTTCCCCAGACCTTCTCCTCGAAGAAGTAGACTACATTTTGTAGACCATGATACATAGTTTGTTCCATCCAGCTTGGATATAAGGGACAAACTTTGTAAATTGACTTGTGCCATGGTTTTCTTGTATGGATATAAAAATATAATTAATAAAACACAGCTGTCTGTTTACTGTAATGTATAACAATACAAACTCTCACTTTTTACATAAATCTGTTTAACCTAGTTAAACTAACTTTGCAGCCTCTGGGCCCATAATCAGTGTTAAGCCTGGGTTCCCCAACCAGGGTTAGGGAGACAAGCTAAACAGAATGTGCAGCGTTAGTCAGATAGGCACACAGATAAATGAGTGAGCTAAGCTTGTATGTTTATTAACATACAGTAAAAATAACAGATACGCTTGTGCTATCAAGAATATAATTTATTCCATTATAAGTTCATGGCATAGTCAAATAACAGTCCAATAGTCATGTATCAAGTTGTCAGTCCATTCAGGGATATTCAGTTAGCAAAGTCCATGTAGAATATCCTATGTCAGTTCACTTACAAATCAGTCCTTTGTTGTCTCTCCCGTTCGAGCAATGCAGTCTTGATTCCAAGCAGTAATCAGGGATCATCAAAGCCAGAGTGAGCAAGCTGTAGACTTGCTACTTTTAAAGTGTTTTCATAACCACTCCCTTAAATACTATTCCACAGTTAAAGCTGCAGACATTTTAACATACACAACTATGATTCATAGTTATTATTTCACCTAAACCAGTTAGGGTAAACAATGTTATCCCTAACACTCAGCAACCTGCCGCCATCCCTGGCAAGAGGGACAGGGCCACCCTCCCACCCCCTGTCCCTGACTCTGCTTCTGCTGGGGCTTCTGCTGCTCGGGCTCGCTCTTCTGGTGCTGTAGCTTCTGCTGGTGCTGCTCCTGGTGCTAGTGCTTCTGCTGGTGCTTACTCTGCTGGTGCTTCTCCTGGCGGTGGTGCTTCTGCTCGTGCTTACTCTGCTGAAGCTGCTCCTGGCGGTGGTGCTTCTGCTCATGCTTACTCTGCTGAAGCTGCTCCTGGCAGTGGTGCTTCTGCTGCTGCGTACTCTGCTGAAGCTGCTCCTCGTCCTGCTGGTCCTGCTGGTCCTGCTCATGCTCCTGGACTTCCTCGTCCTGCTCGTGCTCCTGGTGTTGTTCGTCCTGCTCGTCCTGCTCGTGCTCCTCGTCCTGCTCATGCTCCTGGTCTTGCTGGCGCTGCTGGTTCTTACTATGCTGCTGCTGATCCTGGTGCTGCTGGTGCTGGTGCTGCTGCTGCTGCTGCTGCTGATGATGATGATGATGATGATGATCCTGCTGGTGCTGCTGTTGCTGCTGCTGATGATTATTATGATCCTGCTGGTGATGATGATGATGATGATGATGATGATGATCCTGCTGGTGATGCTGCTGCTGCTGGTGTGGAGGAGCAGCCCCTACTACCTGGAAGCCCCTCTGATGAGGGCCCATCTGGTCCTGCCAAAGGGAGGAAGAGGCGTATGCGGGGACGGGAGAGGAGGCAATACTCCATTGAGGAGGAACACGAGGATGAGGTGCTGGAGTGGCTGAGAGAGAATGACTATCTGTTGCGGAAGGGACACCAGCTCTACAGGGACACCAAAAGGAAGCAGGCTGCTTGGAGAGAGAAGGCGGAGAATATGGGCTACACTTCGGAGGTGCTCCTCGGCTGGTGGAAGCACATGCACACCTGGTACGGGAAGCTACACCTGAAGAAATCTGGCCAGGCCACGGTTAAGCTGATGGACAGAGAGACCTACGTCATGGCCAGGTGCAGCTTCATGGAGGATGAGATCCACCACCGAGGAGCACCAGCAGCCCCTCTCACTACCCTCTCTTTCCGGCAGCCTGCTGAGAACCAGTCCTCTTCCGGCCGAGAGTCAGCTCCTGTCTCCAGGCAGGTTTCTTTGGAGCATGCCATGGCGGAGAACCTGTGGACAGCTGTTGTAACTGTGGTGGAGCTCGTGGAGGACTCCCTGGTGCAGTGGGAGAAAGGAGATGGCACGTCCACCACAGCACTACCCGCACCCATCCCCACCTCCACCTCCACAGAAAGGCAGAAAGCCAGACAGCAGGAGGGGCAGAGTCACACCATCCGGACCAGCATAGGTCTCCTCTCTCAGCTGGTCCACACCAACTCCTCATCCTCCAACCACAAGCCCTTTCTCAACGATGTGAACCAGACCCTCATGGTGGTGGTGGTGGTGAAGAACCGGATCACCGAGCTGCTTCACAACCCTCCAGATCCGGAGGAACCTGCTCCCATCCAGTCCAGGTCTGCTCCACCACCCCAGGTGATGTCCCTTCCATTCCAAGGCTTCCCACAGGCCCTCACCTACCAGGGCTACGGCTACCAGGAGGTCCAGCAGCACAGGCAGCAGCCCTTCCCAGTCCAGGCACAGAGTCATCGGATGACACCGTTGCCACCTGTTCCACTGATGCCACCGATGCCAACCACGACACTGATGCCACCGACGCCAACGATGCCACCCATGACACTGATGCCACAGATGCCACAGATGCCACCAACGACACTGATGCCACCCATGCCAGTCCTCACCCAGCTTCAGACCAGACAGCCCCACTACACTGCTCCTTCCTCCACCCCACAGCCAAGCCCGGCCTCAGTACATATGTCCTCGGTACTGGGGCTGACACCCCATGGCATGGAGAAAGGAGCTCTCAACATCACGGGGCTGAGCCAGCTGTCCGAGAGCTTCCTCAACACACCGTCACCTGTTGTCCACTCGGGGCCAGGCACCCCAATGGCATTTCAGACAAGCACTCCAGCACCAGCCACCTCCACAGCACAGGGACCCTTCACCCCTGAGACTGGGCACACCTCTGAGTGACCAAGAGGAGTGCCATTATTTGGACACTTGACTTGGGTCATTTTTCTTTGACAGCCTGTTGTTCAATAAAGTTTATCTTTGCTTCACACACTTGCTTCATTTATTTTTTTTAATAAAGTCTTGGTGGAAACTTTTAGAAATGGTTTAAGCCTTTGCATGCTTGTGGGATGGGTTAAGATAGCAATGGTATGGGCAGTGATACCTTTGGGATGGGTAATAGCTGTGGGATAAATAAACCTCCAGTGCAAGCATAGTGGGACTGTATTGTCCACCCTCCCAGGTGCCAAACCTATGGCCCTTTATTATCAATAATTATGTAATAATCATCCACACATGTCAACACAAACACAACTCTTTATTAAATGCCCTGTTCATTGTAGGCCCACCCAACATACATGGCCCAATCTCATCAGTGTGATGAGATAGGCTGAAGGAAGCATCCATTAAGCATCTATCATCCTGTCTTGCCACTCCACTGCTCTAGCTGGGGAGTTGCACCAGTGTTTCAGGGTGTTGCGCTGCTTCTTCCCTTCATGTGAGGCTCTGTTGGGGCCTTGCACATCCTGAGTGTCTATCAGGTTTTGCCCTTGCCTCCATTCCCCAGGCTCCATGTCCCCATTGCCTTGTTGGAGGTCCACAAGCTTGTTCTGCAAGACTGGGTAGCAGGTGCGCATGAGATTGTGCAGGATGCAGCAAGCTTCAACGATGTTCCTCATGGTCTCTGGGCAATGCTGTATGGTGGTGAGAAGTACCTGGAACCTGTTGCCCAGGATGCCAAAGGCGTTCTCCACCACCTGCCTTGCCCTGGACAGCCTGTAGTTGAAGATCCTCTCTTCACTGGTGAGGAGTCTGGAGGTGTAGGGCTTCATGAGGTAGGTTTTGAGGGAGAAGGCATCATCCCCCACGATGAAGTTGGGCACATCTTGCGTGTCGTTGGGCAGGGGGTCTGAATCTGGGAAGCCCACAATGAGATTGTGTTCCAGCCCCTCCTTGAGGTGACTGGCCTTGTATACCTGGGCATCTGAAGCTGACCCGTTGCCTGAAGCATCGATGTACATGAACTTGTAGTCAGCATCGACCATGGTGAAGAGGATGATGCTGAAGAAGCCCTTGTAGTTGAAATAAGTGGACCGCGACTTGGCTGGAGCTTTGCAGGCCACATGCTTGCCAGCTATGTCTCCAACAGTGTGTGGAAAGTTCCACCTCTGATACCACTGCTCTGCAACTTTCTTCCATCCTTCTTCAGTGGTGGGGCACTGGAGGAGCTCCTCCAGGTATTCTTCGTTGATGGCCTGCACCACTTCTCTGACCATAATGCTGATGGTGTTGTGTGGCATCCTCCAGCCGTACTGCATGCTCCTGTAGGTGGTCCCTGAGGCCAGGTGGCACAGAGTGAGTGCCACCTTGAGCCCAGGTTCCAGGCTGGGCCGGAAGTTGGTGTTTGCCTTGGTCAACCTGGGTTTCAGCCGCTGCACAACTTCGTCAAACATGGCTGGAGGCATCCTCATGAAGTTCTGGAATGCACAAGGGTTTTCGTTCCTGAGCTCCACCATCAGCTTGTTGTACAGTCTGTACTCTGCTCTTCTCCCAATCCATCTTCGGACCCAGACGCTTCTTGGCCGCCTCTTTTTCTTCCCGTAGTAGAGTTCACAGAGCCTGTAGATGGCTTCGCACTGTTGCAGAATGATGGTGGCTGCCAAAAAGACTTTGTTACGATCCACGGTGGATTTGACTGGATGCTGTGGAAGAGCAAGAGTCAGATGAAGGCTGCAGAGGTCTGCACATCAGGGCTGCTGGTCTGAAAGTTTGATCCAGATGAGTTGCTCCCCCTTTTTATAGGCAGTATAGGTTTTCCCCTTGGTGTCCCTTTGCATCCTCTAGGCATCCGTTCTGCATCCATTCTGTGTCCGTTCCGCTTTCTCCCTGCGTCCGTTTACTGTTGGAGCAGATGGAGTTGCGCGGATGCAGAACGGATGCCTAGTGGATATCGCGGATGCGTAACGGATGCAGAACGGATGCCTAACGGATGCCTAGCGGATGCAGAACGGACACATTGGATACATTTTCCGCTCAAAAGTTTTGAGCAGTTCAAAACTTTCTGAGCGGATGAAACGTCAATAAACGGATGATGGATGGATAGAGAGGATGAAAAACGGAGGCAGTGAGTACAGAATGGATACATCGCGTTAATCAACGGATGACAAGTGTTTTCCTCTGTTTTACATCCTCTTTCCATCTGTTGATGCAGTGTGACAGGGGCTTTAGTATAGAAGTAATGGTGGCCTGAGCCTACTGGCTTTCACTTCAAGGTTTATGTTCTATGCCCTTCTTTTATGGATCACAACTTATTCCCTGGACTTAACAATTTTACTAATATGTAATCACCAGGGGTACATATCATATTCATTAATTTCATAATTATCTTAGTAGTGCAAATTCTGCCACAAAATAGCTTGTCTATACTCTGTTCTTACATTGCATGCATTACATACATATGTTAAAATACTTGAATAAGCTAAATTATGCAGGTATTTTTCCTTAGTGTTGTGAGATAACTTCATTACTAGGACCATATTATACAACCTGCAAGCCACCTTCCAGACAATAGCAGTAGTAAAAATTACATTACAATAGAAGAAAGTATAAAAGCTACATCCAACACTTTTCTTCTTCTTCTTCTTCTTCTTCTTCTTCTTCTTCTTCTTCTTCTTTCTTCTCCTCCTCCTCCTCCTCCTCTTCCTCCTCCTCCTCCTCCTCCTCCTCCTCCTCCTCCTCCTCCTCCTCCTCCTCCTCCTCCTTCTTTTTCTTCTTCTTGTTCCTCCTCCTCCTCCTTTCTTCTGCTTTTATTAACTGAACCAATGAGATACAGCCTGTAGAAATTCACAGCCAACGAGATTATTTCATGGATCTATTTCATGGATCTTTACCATCATTATTTCACTGATCTCTTATTCCCAAAGGTAGTATCATATTGGTTCAACTCACTCAATGCCTATGCTGATGCTTACTTGACTGTTTCCTTTAAATTATGTTTGCCATAGATTGACTGCCTGCTTAACTGCAAGTTAATAGAAGTAAAGGTGAAAGAGAAGAGCTCATCATTGGCAAGATAAACAGAACAGAAATGGAGGAATAAGCAGGATCCTAGGAAGACAACTTGACCAAATGCAATTAAAATGGCATCAGGGTCAGTAGGATAACATTTGAAATGACAAATTTTAACAGAAAGGACTAAAGAGCTTTTGTGACCCTGAACCACCACAGCAGCTTCATAGAAGAAAAATATGTTGGACTGTTTGAACTGTTTTCTTATGAGTTCATGACCTTCTTCAGCATCCTGTGCCAACCTAAATGCTGTGTTGATTATTCAGCATTTAGATCAGTGGTAAGATTCAAATTGTTTTACCGCTGGTTCAGTGGATGTGACTTGGTGGGCATGCTTTGCCTAACACCTGCATACAACTTTCCCCACACCAGCTGAGACCTACAGTGCCAATCAGCTGAGAGGATAAAGAAGAGAAAAGAGCATGGGTGGGTAGGAGGGCTAATCCTGTGCTTTTCTCTTCTTTCTCCTCTCAACTGATTGTTAGGAGTTTTTCCTCCCTTCAGCTCATCATAGAAGACTTTTTTTTTTACTACCAGTTCAACTGAACCATTCTGAACCAGTAGTATACCACCACTGATTTAAATTGGTACAGGATGTTCCTAATACTAAAAATAATGCTATTCTTAGCTAACCCATTCTATCTGAATTATATAGCCCTGTCCCACCCCCACCTTACCAGCTTTCCCTCAGACAGATGGGAATCATCATTTAGTTTGGTTCATTTTCATCTGTGAACCTCTGAAGTAAAAATTTGGCAGGTAATGTGTCCAGGATAGTTGAACCTCAATGAGATAGTGGTGGTTGTGATGGTAATATTTGAAAGAACAGCACTTTAATTTTTCACTGAACATAAACTTTGTGGTTTTTTTTAAGAAATATTATATTTTAAAAAATGTTCAAACAAAAATGAACTTTTCAGGTGTTCTCTGCTGGATTTTGTCCAAGGAATTGTCCAGCCTAAATAACTCATATTTAAAAGAATACAAGATTTTCTTTCCTTTATTTTCCTTTTCTGTTCTAAAGATACTGTTCTCATAAAATTTTTCTTGCTGATGCAGTGGATTTCTTGCAGGGTCAGTATGTTAACTTTACAATAATCATTCCTGCTTCACATTATCTCCTCTTTCATTACAGCACTCATATCTATTTAAAGAAACAAGAAGCAGGATTTCATATAGAAGCCCTACTGGTTATTATTTATTGACTTCCACAGTGTATGCAAAAAATATCAAGGTAACATTCATTAAATTCCAATTAGGATTCTTCATTGTATGTATTTTGATGATAAATGCAATACTGAGCAAAACATAACTATGGCAATGATCAGACTATGTACATATCTCTTTATAGTCATAAAGAAGCCTTTATTGTATAAAGATACAGCCCTGAAAATACAAAATGATCTGCTATTTTTTTATTTGATCATAGCCAGTAGGCAAAACTTAATAGATAAAGTGAAAGTCATTGGAACTTTGAGGAAAAGTGGTTGCAATATTAAGGGAACTAAAGCTAAGTGTAATAAAGCAAATGTTCTGCCCTTCAAGGCATTAATAAATTCCAAATATTGGTGATTCCAAGGCTAGAGAAAGTAATCGGAAAAAGAACTCAAGATGGGTGGAAGTTCCAGAAAAAACAATGTTACAGCCACCATATAGACAGTTTTATATGTGTGTATACGTGTGTGTATGGAAGGCAGCAGAAGAAGCCAAGTCTCAAAAAAGCTCAATAAAGATCTAAAAATCAAAAACAGACAAATAAAGGCCCTGTCACACGGCCCAACGGATGCAAAACGTTTGTAAAAAGAACACAGCAGATGAGAAAAATGTTCCATCTGTTGTTATCCGCTTTCAAAAGGGGCAAAAATTTGCATAAGCAGAGCAGATAACACGGAAAGGAACGGACGGGGGAAGGACGCAGAGCGGATGGAAAGCGGATGCGGAACGGAAGCCTTGCGGATGGAAGCGGATGGAAGCGGATGCAGAGTGGATGCAGAGCAGATGCAGAGTGGATGCAGAGCGGATGCGTAGAGGATGCAGAGCGGATGCAGAGCGGATGTGTAGCGGATGACCCGGATGCGTAGCTGCATCCGCTTTCATCCTTTCTCAGTCTGTGCTACTAACGCTGCATGTCCGTTCCGCTTCCTCCCTGCGTCTGTTTACCGCTGGAATTGATTTGAGTTGCGCGGATGCGCAGCGGATGTCTGGAGGATATAGCAGATGCGTAATGGATGCAAAACGGATGTCCCCCATATACCTAGAGGATGAAGAACGGATGCATTGGATACATTTTCTGCTCAAAAGTTTTGAGCAGCTCAAAACCTTCTGAGCGGATGAAATGTCAATAGATGGATGCTGGATGGAAAGAGAGGAAGCAAAACGGAGGCAGTGAGTACAGAATGGAAGCATCGCATTAACCAACGAATGGCAAGTGTTTTTCTCCATTTTACATCCTCTTTCCATCCGTTGGTGCGGTGTGACAGGGGCTTAAGGAGGGATAAAAGATGACAAATGAATACAGAAAACGTAGATTCATAGAAACGGTGTCATGAAAGCTGAAGTTCAAAATTAATTTAGTGGAAGATGCAGAGAGCAACAAAAGAGACTTCTTTAGGTATGTTTTAAATTAAAAGAAGTAAAGAAACAATATACTAACTGCTCTCAGTGAAAATGGCAAAAAGGTTAAGGTAACAAAGTAACAGCAGCACTATTAAAATCCTATTTTTGCTGTTTCTTCTGACAAGTGGATGTGTATTTTATCAGTCCACTGGGAACAGGTGGAAGAAACAGGATTTCAGCTCAACCTTGATAGAAACATGAAGAATACCTACTGATCTTAAATGAATTCAATTTTGTAGCACCAGAAAGATTGAATCCCATTGTTAAGAAGAAATGTGCTCTCAACCAATATCCATTATCTTTGAAAAATGTTGAGAATAGATGCTAGGCAACTGAAAGATGGAAAATATTGCCCCACTTGTATTGGCTTTCATCACAAAATCTGGGCATGTGTTCAGAACATGCATGTTTCTTCTGATTAGAAGTTATGTAGCACTAAACATTTTCAGAGCATTGGCATTTAGCCCAAAACATCCTATGTTCACATAATTTAGAGGCTTGATATAGTTGTGAAATTGTTCATAAGAAGACATGGCTATGTCATTGTGGGGCTCAGAATGTTTGTCAGAGCTTATAAAATCATTATGTTGATAAGGATTTGGAGGTTCTGAGGTTTCACCTTGGTAGCTGATTGTGTATTATGTATTTATGATATTTATGATGTTCTTAACTGTTATTTGCCAGATATTTTAACTAGCAAGACAAAAAAAACAGATCACTTGTCCAATAAAGTTAGACTGCCCTGAAGAAGAATAAATGCAAAAATGACCTGTTCCACCCAGAAAGAAGTGCGTGAGACCGGGTTCCAACAATAAACTCTTTTATTAAACTCGCTAGGCAATAGTAATGGAATAACAGCCCAAGCCACGGCAGCCCTTTTTATAGCAGCTTGCCCATGGCTTGTGGACAATGACACCACTTTAACTGTTCCCACCGTTTGGCGGGTTAACCAGATTGGTTCTCTAACAGCCAATCCACAAATGGCCTTTTCGGCCAATCAGAATAGTGAACTTGGAGCCTTCCAAGTTCCATACAGAACACCCCTCCCCCCTTGGTTTAGTCCAACGTGCGTCACATAGTCACGCAGGTAGGTGGGGCTTTTTCTAGTCCTGGTTGACCTGCGCAGCTCAGTCTCTGCATGGTCTTTGAGCGGTTTGGACAGGATCACTGTCTCTCTGGTCCTTCTCCATGGAACCTCCTGGAAGAGTCAGTCAGCCTTGCCGCTCCTGCCTGAGTCTCTTGGGCCAGTTGAGATGGCTCTGCCACACTCCCTCCTTGCTTGACCGGGTTGGCTGAGCTGCCCTGGCTGTTTCCTTCCAGGAAGGCCTCGCTTCGTTCTCCTGCTCCCGGACTTCTCATTTGGGGTTCATCTAACCGTGAGTGCTCTTTTTGATTTGTTAAATAGTCTTTTTGTAGTATTTGTTGTCTTGTTATGGGAGGTTCATCTCTCCCTTTTTTATTATTTTGTATTTCCCCCCCTCCTTGGTTGTTTTTTGGTTGATATATATTTTTTTTATTCTGTGGTGTTTTTTCATTCAAGACTGCGAGAACGAAGCTGGTCTATGTGCCACTTCCATTCTCTACCATTGTCTAGGAGTAGTCAGTAAGAGCGGGGGTGTGTAATTTGGGTGATTGTGGCTGGAAGCCACAATGGTTCCCCGGTGAGGTTTCTCTCATAGATCAGGTCACCAATTTCAAAAGTTCGGTATTTGCTGGAGGAGTCAGGGGATTTGTCCCAGGTGTAAGTGGGGTGCAGTCTGTCTAGGTCAGAATGTAATTTCCTACCCTTTGTGAGTTCTGCTGGGCTTTTGTTGGTTGTGCTGCTAGGGGTAATATGCTGTAGAGTTAGTAGTCGGTTTAGTTAGTCTTGCACATCCCCCTTGTCCATTCTATCTAGGCCCATGGTTCATGTATCGAACCATGAGTTCAGCCCTGCCATTTGCAGCCAGATGGGCCGGCGCTGTTAAAGCATGTTGGCTGCCCTGGGCAGCCAGATATTGTTTGAATGCTAATGCTATAAACTGGGGCCCATTATCTGACACCAGTACATCAAGCAGCCCATGTGTAGCGAAAAGTTTGTCTAGCTGTTTCATTACTGCCTCGGTGGTTGTGGAAGCCATAAGGATGACTTCTAACCAGTTTGAGCAGGCATCCGCAAGTATTACGAAGATGTTCCCCTTTGTCGGCCCAGCAAAGTCAATATATAGTCTAGACCATGGACCCTGGGGAGTTTTCCACTGTCTGACTGTTGCCTTTGGGGGGGTAGGCCTTGATTTTTGACAGTCATGGCATGTTGCCACCCAACATTCAATGTCTTTGTCCAGCCCTGGCCACCAGACGTAACTCCTGGCCAGGGCTTTCATTTTGACTATGCCCGGGTGTCCCTCATGCAACTTGCCCAGAACGTGTTCCTGGAGACTGTTTCATATAACCACCCTGTCACCCCATAAAATGCAACCTTTTTCAATGGACAGTTCAGTCTGTCGGGTGCGAAATGGCTTAAAAGTCTCGGTTTTGTTCTCCTCCGGCCAACCCTTACCTACCCAATTCAATATGCGCGCTGTCAAAGGGTCTTTAGTGGTGGCTCTTGCGATGTCTGCTGCGGTTAGTGGCAGGTCCGTGCAGGTCTCTAGTTGGAGTGTGGAGATGGTTGGAGCTGGGCCTTCTTCTGTGATGGGCAGCGGGGAACGGCTCAGGGTGTCGGCATGTGTGATGGCTTTTCCAGGGCGATGAATCATCATGTAGGAGTAGGCAGTGAGGAATTCAGACCACCTCATTATTCTAGGTGACAGAATGTTCAGGGTTGGCTTGTTGCCTGCTAGGATTCACAAAAGGGGCTTGTGATCAGTGATGATTGAAAAAGTTCTACCGTAAAGGTACTCATGGAATCTTTTGACTCTGGCGATGATTGCAAGGGCTTCTTTGTCGAGTTGGCTGTAATTGCGTTCTGACTTGGAAAGCATCTTTGAATAAAAAGCGACCGGTGCCTCTCTGCCGTCCGGTAGCTTGTGGCTCAGGATGGCGCCGATCCCAAAAGGCGATGCATCACAGGTGACTGTCAAGGGCAGGGTATTGCTATACTGGAATAAAACGGTGCTAGACATTAATAGGTCTTTGATACTCTGAAATGTTGCCTGTTACCGGTGGCCCCATGTCCAAGTAGTTTTTTTATCTAGCAGTCTATGTAGGTGTTCTGCTCTGGTTGCCTTTTGGGGCAGAAACACATTGTAAAAAATTATGAGACCTAGGAATGCTTGAAGGTCAGTTTTGTTGCTAGGTCTAGGAGTGTCTTTGATTGCCTTTATTATTTTTTTTGGTGGGGTGTATGCCTTGTTCATCGATTAAATAGCCCAAAAATTCGACCTGGTTGGTGGCTAGATCACATTTCTCTCGTTTTACCTTGAGACCTGCATCTCTAAATCTTGTTAAAACTGCTCTTAATCTGTTCTCTGGTTGGTTGGCGTTTTTTGCTGAGACCAGAACGTTGTCAAAATAAGGGACGACTCCCTTAATTCCATTTAACAGGTGTTCCATGAGGCTTTGGAACATGCCTGGGGCAACGCTAATGCTGAACTGGAGATGGTTACACTTGAATGCCCCTCTATGTGTCACAATAGTCTGTGCCTCTGTGGTAATGGGGTCATCGGGTAGTTGTTGATATGCCTGTGTGAGATCAAGCTTTGCAAAAATTCTTCCTCCCCTTAGTGAGTGCAGTAAATGTTGCACTACTGGTACTGAGTATGCGCTTTGTTGGAGCGCATGGTTCAGGATTGCTTTATAGTCTCCGCAGATGTGTACTGACCCATCTGGTTTCACAGGAGCAACGATGAGTGTTTCCCACCTGGCATGGTCAATTGGCTCTAAAACACCTTGAGCTGTTAATTTGTTCAATTGTTCATCAATTTTTGGTTTTAAAGCAAACAGGATGCGTCTGGCCTTTAAATGGATGGAGGCTATTTTCGGGTCTAGGCTAAATGAAATTGAGGTCCCCTTGTACTTGCCTAGGGTCCCGTTGAAAACATCTTGGAATTCTTGTAGAAGGCTCTCCTCCCTGTTGGCTGCAGCAATGCGGTTGATTCCGGTCATCCCGATTCCCAGGGGTATGAACCATTCGATCCCAAGCAGACTAGGGCGATCATGGTCGACAATGGTCAAAGGCAAGATTTCGGCGTGGTTCTTGAATTTGATGAGGAAATGTCCTGGGCCTACTACCGGAATTCGATTTCCCTGGTAGTCTTTTAAAATTAGTCTTTGTTTCTGTTATTCTTTTTGTTTAATGTCTGGTATCAGGCGCTGGATGGTATTCCAGGATACCATAGATAAGAAAGACCCTGAGTCGACTTCCATCTCACAGGGCTTCCCTTCAATGTTCACCCCTATCCGGAACTTCTTCCCATTTTCTGCCCTGGCATTTCCGATGGTGACTGTCTGATGCGTTTCCTCTCTGTCACTGGTTCTTTTGCTTCGGTTCCATCTGCTTCCAGCTTGTCTTTCTTCATGTCTGGGGGGGGGGGGGTGCTGCTCGTCTTTTTGGACTATGGCTCTTTTTGTGGTGGCAGAACCCTTTCGATGTGCCCGCATTTGTTACAAGCCCTACAGATTATGTTGAGGAACCAGCAGTCAGCTCGCGGGTGGTTGCCCCCGCATCCCGCACATTTAAACTCCTGCCTGTTTGTCCTCCTTTCGCGCCATTTCTTGTCTGATTGAAGTCTTTGGATATCTTCATTTTCATCCTCAATATCGCTCTGGGATTCATGATCTTTGTAGTGGGCTGTTGCTGTGGGCTGTTTCTTTCCTCCCTCTGCCTTCTTCTCTCTGGCTTGGTTTGGCAGATCAGGGATTGCATTCATCTGGCGCATGGCGGCTGCTGACTTTTTTGCTGCTTCAGCGGCGGTTACCTCTGCAATGGCCTCGGCCACAGTTATGTTTGGTCTATTCAGGAGCTTGCTCTGAAGGGTAGTGTCGTTCAAACCGAGGACCACGTGATTCCTCATGGCCTCGTCCATGTTCTAGAACTCACAGGCTCCTCCATTGTGTCTCAGGGCTGCTACAAAATATCCAACAGTTTCATCTTCTTTCTGGTCCCTCCTGTAGAATTTGTGTCTTTTTGTCAAGTTGGAGACCACAGGAGCATAGTGTGCTCAGAGCATTCTGTTCAGCTCGGGCCAAGTCATCTGTTTGACATCTCTGGGTTTAGCCAGTGCCTTCACCATTTTAAAGATGGCTGGTCTGCAGTGGTAAGGAAGACAGCCCTCTTTCTCTGGTCAGAGATTTCCTGCATTTCGTAGCTTTCTAAAAACATAAGAAAGTGACCGATATATGATTCCCAATCCTCCTCATCAGGATTGAATGGTGCGGGGGGCGCGTTGTTACCGGCCATCTCTCTCCCTTGGTTCAGATCACCACGTGCTTCAGTCTCACTCTTCTGCAATGATCCCATCCTCGTTGCCAGTGTTCCGTCTGGAAAGAAGTACGTGAGACCGGGTTCCAACAACAAACTCTTTTGTTAAACTTGCAAGGCAATAGTAATGGAACAACAGCCCAAGCCGCGGCAGCCCTTTTTATAGCGGCTTGCCCACAGCTTGTGGCCAATGACACAGCTTTAACTGTTCCCATCATTTGGTGGGTTAACCAGATTGGTTCTCTAACAGCCAATCCATGAATGGCCTTTTTGGCCAGTCAGAATAGTGACCTAAAGCATCTTGATCATTTATCCCATTTAGTGGTGATTCTTGCTTTTTTCAATTTGGTTCTATGTCAATTTCTATCTGTTTAGAATCAGTTTATGAGATGCACAGACAACTTAGAATCTGGCTTGAACTAATGGTGAATGTCATAAGAAATAATGCTGGAGGCAGAATGCAGGCTGCCTGCCATCTCTGCCCTAAAGTTAAAATGGTAAATCAAGCAGTCAAATATATGAATTATTTCCCTCTGCAAAGAATTAGTATTTGTATGATTCCCTATGATCTATAGCAGATGGCTAATCTTTTTTGGCACCGAGTACTGAAATGGGAGTGTGTACACGCTCGTCAAAAACCAGAAGAGCAGCTCCCCAACATGCAACCATGGGACTGCTGAAATCGGAAGCTTAGGTTCCCGGTGCATGCATGCATGCCAACCATTCGGTTTTCTGGTTTCTAATGAGTATGTGCACGTAAAGACCAGCTGGCTGGCACGTTCATGCATTATGGGGGGCTGCTCTTCTGGTTTCCGGCACTCCTGCATGCATGAGTGGCTGGCTGGAGCAATAGGTGATGGCTGGCATGAGCAAAGAGATGGCTCTGCATACCACTTCCAGCACATGTGGCATAGGTTCCCCATCATGAATCTATAGTATATCTGCACTACCAGAAGAGGCTACTGTCCCACCTTCACTTAGTATAATGTTACTCATTCAGCATCAGTGTCATGATTAAGCTGTTCTCTGATAGAAAAACTTTCTGAAAAATGTGAAAAAAAAAATTGCTTGACATTCCAGCAACATTCATATTTCTTGGACTAAGAGGTTGATCACCTTTTGAATGTGCGTTTCTCTACATTTCAGTATGCAGAGGAAATTTTTGTGGAGGATTGCAGGGGCTCCAACTTCTTCTCCTAAGGCTCCAATTTCTTCCCCAGTGATTCTCTTATCATTGTGGGCTAAGGGAAGATCAAGCAAATACAATTGATGATATTTACAATTGTATCAATTTTACAATTGATATGCTTTTGAACTCCATCCCTTTTGTACATTCCTGCCTCTTTTCTGTTTTTCCTCCTGGTGCTATGGATGCACTCCAGATCAACAAAGCTGGCTGACTAAACAACACATGAACCTGTTAAATGTAGTCCTTGCTCTCCTGCTTATAACAAGACAGACTCCCAGTAATGTATCATTTTCACACTGAATGAGATAGAGCAGGGGCATCAAACTCATGTCATCACAGCTGCATCATGTGATGTATCAGGACGTTTTTCCTCTTTGTTAAACCGGGCATGGGCGTGGCCAGCCCATGATGCATCCGACCTGCAGGTTGGTGTTTGACAGGCGTGGGATAGAGTTTGCCATCTTGAGATGACTAATTGATATATGATCCATATCACAAAATTAGGTTGGCATGTTTGTTGAACTTGTAAAGAAATCTGCCAAAACACATAACTCTCAAATCTCTTCACATGCCCCTGTTTTAAGATGGTTATAATTGGGAAGAAAACACCAGATTGGTAGGACTTAAATGTGAGTTGTTCCTCTCAAAATCAGAGTCAGATTACTTCCCATATTAACCCCCTTCCCCAATGCTAGCCTGATCATTAGTTGATATACATGTACATCAACATGAGTATACAGCCACAGCATTCTGGCCTGTACATTGGCTATTGTACACACACACACACACACACACACACACACACGTATGTGTATATATATATATATATATATATATATATATATATATATATATATAT
>BLBF01000063.1:11899933-11977359 GCA_015471245.1 Laticauda colubrina | reverse complement strand
TTCTATTCTATTCTATTCTATTCTATTCTATTCTATTCTATTCTATTCTATTCTATTCTATTCTATTCTACATGTGTGCTGTTCAGCTTCCTTCGGGTATTATCCCACGTCATTGGAGTTGTGCTTTTAAAGTTGTAGCAACGTTTCGGCAGAATCTCATCTGCCATCATCAGGCTTCTGTATTGAGTTCGTACATGGGTCAGGCTATCAGAGTCCGTTAGTTTTAAATTTGAGGCTAGCCTACTGTTGTCCCAGGATGGTTTTTTCTACATCCTGATTGGTTGGGAGTCTTGGTCTGTGTTTATTGGACTTGGAGTTTGTTTGATTGGAGTTTCTGATTTCTTCTGTCTGTTTTGTGGCTTTGATTGGCTGGCAACACTGTGTTCCTGTGTTGGAGGCTTTCAGTGCAGCTTGGCTTCATGTGAAAGGATGGCTATTATCTATTAGGAAGCTAAGTTTCATCTGGGTGTCTGGTTGGGGTGTGTTTGAGCTGGAGGTATCAGAGGGAGTCTGTTTGTGCCCAGGTGTTTGCCTGGCTTGTGGTGTGGAGATCTTTCTATTTGAGAGTGCAGGCTTCCAAAAGATTGACAGTCTATTGGAATCATCTCTTCTATTCATGCTTTCAGGTCTTTTTCCAATCTCTATGGCTTTTCTGATGATTCTGTGGCTGGGGTTTTCTATACCGGCAAGGGTTTTGGTGCCATTTAATACCTGAAGGAAGCTGAACAGTATACAAGCTGAACAGCATGCACATACATACATTGAAACAATAAGTATCCACAAAAACTTTAAAAAACAAATACATATATATTTGTTTTCTGAGGTTTTCGCGGGTATTTGTATGTGGATCTTTGGTTATTTGGGTTTTCTCCCACATAAAATTGGAAGTATAATTGCAGAAGTACTCTACAAAACCTAGCCAAATTTCTCGCCAAACAACTACAGCCCTATGCAGAATCCATCAACTCACATGTAAGAAACTCATTCCAGTTCATTGAGATCATAAAGAAACAAATCTTACAGCCCAGCAACCTACTAGTGAGCTTCGATGTCATATCCCTCTTCACACAAGTGCCTATAAAAGAAGCCTTGACAGCCATTCAAAACAAGTACAACCCCCCCAACCACATCCTAGATCTGACCAACCACTGCCTATCCAATACATACTTCACCTACAATGGACAAAAATACAAACAAATAGAAGGAGCACCCATGGGATCACCCCTCTCACCTGTCATTGCAAACCTCTACATGGAACACTTTGAAACACAAGCTCTAGAAAAATATGATCACAAACCCAAACTCTGGCTCAGATAGGTAGATGACACCTTCATAATCTGGCCACACGGGAAAGAAAAACTGAACAACTTCCTCACACACCTCAACAGCCTACATCCCAAAATACAATTCACCATGGAAACAAAAGCCAACAATCAACTTCCCTTCCTAGATGTTTTAGTATACAAAAAATCCAATGCCTCCCTAGGACACACCATCTAGCAGAAGAAAACACATACAAGCCACTATCTACATGCACTCTCACACCACCACCCAGCACAGATCAATTCCATAGCCAAGACACCCATCTCCAGAATAAAATGTTTAGCTGACGAACAACACCTAAAAACTGAACTGCATACACTCACTAATGTACTAACAGCCATTGGATTCCAAAGAAAGAAAATTACCCACCTAATCCAAAAACAAACCCTAACCAAAATCCAAGACAGAGAATAAGAGAACGGCAAAGCCCTCCTCCCATATATAAAAGGCACTACAGGCAAAATCAGCAAGATCCTCCAAAAACATAACATTAAAACAGCATTCTACACCAACAGAAAAATATCCACCATCCTAAGAAACCCTAAAGACAAAATCGAGTGAGAAAACCAAGGAGTATACGAAATCCCTTGCACCGCCTGCACCGCCACATACATCGGACAAACTAACAGAAGAATAAGTGCATGCATTGAAGAAGACAAGAACTCAATCAAAAAAGAAGAACTGACTTCTTCCTGGTCCAACACCTCAAAGCTACAGGACATGAAATTGACTTTAAAAATACTAGAACTATCATCAAAACCGAACACTTCAACAAAAGAATAATCAGAGAAGCCATAGAGATAGAAAAATGCCCATACAACATGAATAAACGAGATGATACCTCCTGCCTACCAACCATTTGAAAACCTGCCCTCATTAATAAATGAGTACCTAACATGAAGAATGACACCAGACCCACACCCACGAGTGCCACACGATGCTACCACCACACTTCAAAATAGAAAAAAGACTCATACCCAAGCAGAAGATGAGACATGACCACAGACCAGAAGCCGTACTGCAGCTGCATCACTACCCACTTCAAACCCTTCCGACCCATACAAGAAGCAAACTGACACCCACCATGAAGATGTGGCACAACCACGAACATGAAGCCAAACAACAGGATCACAGCCCACCAGCTCAAATCCCCAGCAACTAAGACTAACCTGAGCACAACCAAGCCCCCACCTGAACAGAACACACCCCCAGCCAATCAGAACACAGACAATCCCCCTACCAATCAGAACATAGCCAAACCCCCAACCAATGAGAACGCATCCCCAGCCAATCAGAACATAGCCAAGCCCCCACCCAATCAAGTCACACCCCCATTAGTAGTTAAAAGGAAGAAGCAGCTGCAAGCTCACATTACTCTGAGAAGCATATTGCCGAAGAAACAAGATTGAAGATGATGAATCAGGCTTCATCGAAACGTCACCTAGATACTTCTAATTTTACGTAGGAGAAAACCTGAATAACCAAAGATCCATATATATATATATATATATGTATGTATGTATGTATGTATGTATGTATGTATGTATGTATGTATTGTGCTTTTAAAGTTTTGCAATGTTTCGGCAGAATCTCATCTGCCATCATCAGGCTTGTGCATTGTATATAATGTCTATAGCATACACACAATGTGTTGCAGACAGTGAAGTCCATTTCTCCACACTCCTATACTCATTTTTAGGATCTTATATTTCTCCCTGTTAGAATTCATCATTGTTTCAGATTGATAAATTCCTTAAAGGACAGTTTGCTATACTCCATATCTTTGTGTTATCTGGACATTTGATAATCATATTTTAACTCCTTGTTTAAGTTATTTATTCATGTATTGAACAGAGCCCTGATTATGCTACACAATGAATCCTTCCAGTATTATACCAAGTTACTGATGTAAATTTATTGGAAGTGATTTTTGAAGCTGCTCTGTATTGATCTGGTAGTATTCATGTCTACTAGAAATTCACTGTCAGATATTTTGCTAAATCAAGGTACAGTACGATTATTCCCATGGTTAATTAAACTGATTACTCTTCCAAGAAAGGAGATCAGGCTGGTTTGACATGTCTTTACTTAAAAAACTAGACTGACCAAGCAATGCCTTCTTTTCTAAATATTCACAAAAGAGATAATTTGTTCCAAAGTATTACCCAGTATTGCTGATCGATCTATAGTAATCTAAGGCCTCTTTTTCCCTTTTTTGAAAGTAGGGGAAAGAGTAACATATCTTTCAGGAAAAAAAGTATCTTGATGACTTTTCATTTCTCCCTCTGTAATTGCTGAGATTTTTAAAGCAGACACCCAGATAAATAAACACAAAGTGGATATGGGTAATTTATTTACTTCCCTTTCATGCATTCCAGGCCCAATAGCAGTTTGAGGCAGCACAGCTATTTTTGTTCCTTGTTTTTATTGCTTTAAAGTCAGCAGAAATAAAGATAACTTCAAGAATCTTCAAATTACTTTTGAGGGTTCGGAAAGTGAAAATGGTGATGATGTGAATCCAACAGTTCACTTTCCTTATATTTGCATTGCTCAAAATTGGCAGCTTAAGTTAGCAAATTAAGCTCTGATAAAATGAAATAGAGCAATTGGCTTCTGGTACAGCAAGAGAATTATTGGTATCATCCTCCTGATTCAATTTGCAACACTGTTTTTCCAGAAATATATTTGCCTTTAGGAGCTGTCCTTTTTAAAGCTATTAAGAGCAAGGACAGTTTATACTTTCTCTTTTTTTTTTCTCCCACTCTTTTAATTCTTTTTGCTCCTTCAAAGGTTGAGCAGAGAGTTGGACTAGAAGACAACCAAAGTCCCTTCCAGCTCTACTGCTCTGTATTCAGCTCCTCCAAACCAGTTAGAGATAATCATCCTCTTATCCTTTTGTAGGCATCCTCTCCAAAATGATGGTAAGAAGATCTCTGTGTAAGCCTGTGAGTATAAGTGAGTTTTGGCTTCTTGAGATGTGAATGGAGGTGTGCACATTGTTGCTTCCATGGGTAGCCAAGACTGAGAGGAGCAGGCAGCAACACACTAGCCTTTAGAAAAGAATAGGTTGCTTTGCAAACACCCTATTTGTCCATCCATATGAAGCAGCCACTAGCAGGACTTAAACCTAAAAGCTCAAACAGACTTCTTCAGCACTGCACATGAGGAAACATCTGTCTTTTATTGAGGGGACGGTTTCATAGGTGTTCCTTTTATACATCAGGAAATTTAAGTTTTTCCTGCTTGGATGTGCTTTGCCTTCCCCCATCACCCAGCCGAAAGTTTGAACCAATCAGTATGCACCTTCACAGAGGTGGGATTTGGGAGATATTTGCATTGGCCAGTCTGCAGCATCTGCAACTTCGCTTTACCCATCAACCTTCACAGCATAGGTCTCGGGCAATAGCTAGAGATACTCACAGGCAACTCTAAATCAGCCTTAAGATGGAGGCTTCTCTAACACTTCATTTTCTTGCTGTTGACAAGACCCATCCTGTTTTTTTCAGTAAAAAGCTCAATTGTGTTCTGGTGGAAAGATATAGACATTCAAAATATTTCTTCCCATCTGGAAGGAACTTCGGCTGCGAAGTGAATTCAGTAGACTTGTCTCCTCAGGCTCTCAGGACAGTACATTCCTCACTCCTCCAACTTCCTCAAAAGATTTGCTAGTCCTGCCAATTCTTGTTTCTGCCATCCTCAGAATTAATTCATTAGACAGGCCTTTTGGTGGTACAATAAATTGGTTTTCTGGGAGGACTCTAAATCAATCTTATCCCCCTTTCCGAGTAACTGCATTTGAAAGATCAGATGTAAAACATGAAGCCACCTTGAAAACCTCTCCTCCCTATCCCCACCTGTTTGTTCTGATTTCAAAGGTGTATGTTAGATACATGGACAGATTGACAATAGAGTCAAGTTGCAGGAAGGCACTTAAGAGTTTTTATTTCATTTTGGTAAAGGAGAGAGGGCTGTGCCTTGCTAATTGCACAGAAAAGCTAACCACGCACTGAACATTCCCACTGGAAGTAGCGACTTTAAGACCAGACTAGCGGACCTGAGCCAGAAAATTTCAGATCATCACTATTTGGCAGCCAAGAATATCTCTTTGCTGACCACTGATGACTGTCCAAATTTCTTCAACCCAAAACAAAGATGTCTATTTTTAAAGTACAAACTTCTTTGGGGAGAGTGGGGAGGAGACTGGTTTAAGAATTTTCCCTGCCCTGTGCATTTTTTTTTTTCAGATGATACAAAGGCCATATAAAGGGAGGGGAAGAAAATTGTGGGTTGGCTCATCTGGACCAGAAGGTGAATTTCTAGAAACATAATGAAATGTAGGTCTGATGATCATGACCAACAGATTCACAGTGTTTGTTTTTTATGTCATTACAACCATCACTTGGTAGCACATACAAATATTTATGCAAAAAAGTGTCTAAAATTTAGGGAGACTAAGCAATTAAATCTTCCTTTGTAAACATAAAGGTTTGGTATCTAGTGACTTCTTATAAGAATTGGGACAACCATGGGAATTCTGAAGGCACCTTGGTAAATATATCCTACTTAAAAGAACAGTGATCTTATGTGTTCCAATCCTTAGTCCATGATTTCTGTTTGTTTCTTCATTTTCATTGTCTCTCCATTGGGAATCTTCTTTGGGAAGGTTCTTTGTTCTGCCCTCCCCAGACACGTGCACATGCACACACACAGACACGCAAACACACACATGAAATCCACAGTGGTAACTCTACACATTGCTGTAAAACAGTAAAGATGGGAATCAGTTCTCTTTTTTTTTTTAAATTAAAGGAGCTGGAATGACATTTACATATTTCATTATATTTGTTCTAAAAAGCCCTGCAGACATGCAAAAACCGTGGCACTTGATATACACCTTCAATACTTCCTATGCTGTCTTCCTGGCTTTGCCACCTGCTTACTTCTCCATCTTAATGTATGTCTTTAAGCCCATGTCACACTGCCCAACGGATGCAAAAAGGACACAACGGATGAGCAAAATGTTCCTTCCATTGTTATCCACTCTCAATAGGGGCAAAAATTTGCATAACCGGAGCGGATAACACGGATGCGGGGAGTATGCAGGGCGGATGCAAAGCGGATGCGGAACAGAAGCCCAGTGGATGGAAGCGGATGGGAGCGGATGGCACATCCGCTAGGCTTCCGGGGAGCCTCAGCAAAGCGGACACGGAACGGATACAGCGGATGCACAGCGGATGTGGAACGGATGAAGCGGATGCACAGCGGAAGCCTAATGGATGCCTGGCGTTAATTGCGTATGCGGGGAGGATGCATTGCGTCAGCCTCGTGGATATAACGGAAGTAGCTCAGAAGCAGGTCACCATTCAGAGGAAAGACCTGCTGCCAGATGGATTGGCTGCCTTGCCTGCCCTGCCTGCATGTCTGCCTGCAAGCCTTGCTGCCAGCCTTGCTGCCAGGCTTGGTGCCTGCCTCCCTGCCAGCCTTCCTGCCAGCCTTGGTTCCTGCCAGCCTCCCTGCCAGCCAACAACCCCACAACCATGCGGAAGCACAGCAAGCCTCAGCCATCTGCTGCCAGCCCTTGCAAGAGGGACAGGGATACCATCCCGCCCCCTGGCCCTCACTCTGGTTCTGCTGGGGCTTCTGCAGCACGGGCTCGCTCTTCTGGGGCTGGGGCTTCTGCTGCTTCTGCTTCTGGAGGAGCTGATGACAAGCACTCCAGCACCAGCCACCTCCACAGCACCTGCACCCTTCCCCCCTGAGACTGAGCGACCAAGAGGAGTGCAAGAGACTCATTTTTGTTTTATAGCTTGTTGTTAATAAAGTCTATTTTTGATTCACACGCTTGCTTCATTTCTTTTTTTTAATAAAGTCTTGCTGGAAACTTTTAGAAATGGTTTAAGCCTTGTCATGCTTGTGGGATGGGTTAAGATAGCAGTGGGATGGGCAGGATACCTTTGGGATGGGTCATAGCTGTGGGATAGATAAACCTCCAGTGCAAGCATAGTGGGACTGTATGGTCCACCCTCCCAGGTGCCACACCTATGGCCCTTTATTATCAATAACGATATAATCAATCATCCACACATGTCAACATAAACACAACTCTATTAAACGCCCTGTTCATTGTAGGCCAACCAAACATACATGGCCCAATCTCATCCATGTGATGAGACAGGCTGAAGGAAGCATCCACTAAGCATTTACCATCCTGTCTTGCCACTCCACTGCTCCAGCTGGGGAGTTGCACCAGTGTTTCAGGAGGTTGCGCTGCTTCTTCACCTCACGTGAGGCTCTGTTGGGGCCTTGCACATCCTCAGTGTTGATCAGGTTTTGCCCTTGCCTCCATTCCCCAGGCTCCATGTCCCCATTGCCTTGTTGGAGGTCCACGAGACTGTTCTGCAAGACTGGGTAGCGGGTGCGCATGAGATTGTGCAGGATGCAGCAAGCTTCCACGATCCTCCTCATGGTCTCTGGGCTATGCTGCATGTTGGTGAGAAGTACCTGGAACCTGTTGGCCAGGATGCCAAAGGCGTTCTCCACCACCCGCCTTGCCCTGAACAGCCTGTAGTTGAAGATCCTCTCTTCACGGGTGAGGTATTTGGAGGTTTTGGGCTTCATGAGGTAGGTTGTGAGGGAGAAGGCGTCATCCCCCACGATGTAGTAGGGCACATTTTGCTTGTCGTTGGGCAGCGGGTCTGGATCTGGGAAGCCCACCATGAGGTTGCCTTCCAGCCCCTCCTTGAGGTGACTGGCGTTGTATACCTGGGCATCTGAAGATGAGCCGTTGCCTGAAGCATCGATGTACATGAACTTGTAGTCAGCATCGACCATGGCGAAGAGGATGATGCTGAAGAAGCCCTTGTAGTTGTGATAAGTGGACCCTAAGTTGGCTGGAGCTTTGCAGGCCACGTGCTTGCCATCTATGGCTCCAATGGTGTGGGGGAAGTTCCACTTCTGATACCACTGCTCTGCAACTTTGTTCCATCCTTCTTCAGTGGACAGGTACTGGAAGAGCTCCTCCTTGTATTCTTCAATGATGGCCTGCACCACTTCTCTGACCACAATGCTGATGGTGTTGGGTGGCACCCTCCAGCCGTACTGCGTGCTCCTGTAGGTGGTCCCTGTGGCCAGGTGGCACAGAGTGAGTGCCACCTTGAGCCCAGGTTCCAGGCTGGGCCAGAAGTTGGTGTTTGTCTTGGTCAACCTGGGTGTCAGCCGCTGCACAAGTTCGTCAAACATGGCTGGAGGCATCCTCATGAAGTTCTGGAATGCCCGAGTGTCTTCGCTCCTGAGCTCCACCATCAGCTTGTTGTACAGTCCGTCCTCCGCTCTTCTGGCGAACCATCTTTGGACCCATACTTTTTTTGGGTGCCTCCTTTTCTTCCCGTAGTAGAGTTCACAGAGCCTATAGATGGTTTTGCACTGTTGCAGAAGGATGGTGGCTGCCGAAAGGACTTTGTCACAATCCACGTTGGACATGACTGGATGCTGTGGAAGAGGAAGAGTCAGATGAAGGCTGCAGAGGTCTGCACAGCTTGGCTGCTGTTTTGAAAGTGAGATGCAGGCGAGTTGCTCCCCCTTTTTATAGGCAGTATAGTTGTCCCTTTGCATCCTCTAGGAATCCTCTAGGCATCCTCTAGACATCCTTAATATCCGAGATAGGTCCCCTCTGCAAACGTTTTTTCCATTTTAAACGCTTTGTTTCCGTGCTGCATCCGTTCTGCATCCCTTCTGCATCCGTTCTGCGTCCGTTCCGCTTCCTTCCTGCATCTGGGCAGATGCAAGTTGCGCGGATGCACAGCGGAAGCCAAGTGGATATAGTGGATGTGTAACGGATAAGTAACAGATGCGTAGCGGATGCGTAGCGGATGCAGAATGGACGAAATGTTTTGGGCAGCCCAAAACTTTCTGAGCGGATGAAATGTCAATAAATGGATGCTGGACGGATAGAGAGGAAGCAAAACGGAGGCAATGAGTACATTGCGTTTTCGAACAGATGGCAAGGTTTTTTGTCCATTTTACATCCTCTTTGCATCCATTGGTTCAGTATGACATGGGCTTTAGATTCCTTCATTCTGCAATCCATTTCTTTGTTTTCTGTTGTTATTTTCCATTCCATCCTTTGGTTCACAACTTTTCACCCATTGGATTTATTGTAATCATATAATTTCACTGCCTACCATATCCACCATGGTTTGCATTCATTAAGATGACCCATTCAGTTCTGGGTTTTTCTAGAACTGGAAGTAGAGTGAGCATTTGAGATTCCTTACTCATTTTCTAGTGCCAAGAAACCATGCAGGGATAAACATGAGAATATGACTCAAGCCCAGGGGTGGGATTCTACCAGTTTGCACTTATTCGCTAGAACCGATTGTTAACATTCTAAGCAGTTTGGAGAACTGGTTGTTAGAAGAAATTACTGGCCTAATCCTGTAAGGAGGAAGAAAACATTCTAGTGTTGCTTACAGAAACTGTCTCTCTGTTAACCCTAATAACATTCTCGGCAGGACTAAACTTCCTGTCTCAGGAACATCTCTGGAGTTTTTTCCCTTCTTTGCTGGTACTTTGCTTGTGTGGAGTGACCATTTAAAGTTACAATGGCACTGAAAAAGTAACTTATGACCATTTTTCACACTTATGACTGTTGCAGCATCCCCATAATCATGAGAGGCCAGGGAAGAAGATGCGTGCCTTGATATGAGTGATATTGAGTTGGCCACACCGAGCCAATAACTTAGCTTCCAAGCCATGTCCACCCAGTTACATGACCACCAAGCCACACCCACCACCTAAGCCATGCCACAGAACCAGATGTTAAAAAATTTGAATCCCACCCTTGTTCAAGCCCCATTCTTTTTATATAGGTTATGGGTCTTCAATTTCAGAGATACCATCTAAAGTTTCTTTTTATTCCTTCACTCACCCTGGAAGATACATTTGATTTACCAAAGTCATTCTCGTGTGTAAAAGGGAGTTTTATTCTCCTGTGTAGTCTGAAGCAGTGTAGTTTGAATGACATCAAAATTACTATAAAAACACCCTTCAGAAACTGGAAAAAATATTTATTCTGTGCCATTTTAATCACTGAAAAAAGCTTTGATTTTGACAGAAGGAATTAAAGGATTATTAACCCAGATCTACCAAATCCAGATGGAAAAAAATGGATGAATGCTGGATGACAGCACAAAAAATCTCTCTGTTGCTATCTAAATAGTTGTTTTGATTTTTGATATTTTTTTGCAAATCAGATTTATAGCCATAATTAATACTATATCATAGATATGAATCTTTCAAGAGATAAAGCAATGCTTCTATGTCATGATGCATAACATAGGAGATTAGACTGAAATTTTGGAAGATTTATTTAAAACTCCAGTTTTATGGGCAATGAAATAATAAGCATTTTACGAGAATATAATTCAGATTAAATGTCCAAACCCTAAATGCTAGCAGACTCCCCTTCAGTATAACTGATCTGCCAAAATTAACTGACTAGTGAACACTGAAACTTTCTGACTATTGCATTAATCAATTAAAGTGAATAAAGAAAACCACTGGTTCAAGTTTTGCATTGATTTAGTTTAAAACCTATATAGTACAGCAAGTAAGAGGAAACTAATATAATAATGAATTTTACTACAGGAGATCATCAAGAAACGCACTGTTCATTTCACTGTTGAAAACTATTCATTAGGAAAAAAAAGGGGGTTAAGATATGACTTATAACATAGCATTGCATCAAATATTTTGGAGGCTATTCCTAGGCATGGGTGATGAGAATTACAGTTGAACAGTGAATGCTAATGAGGTAGAATGACTGGATAGTCCTTCTGGCTCAGTATCATTTCATTTCCCTGAGGGAAAAGGGACTTTCTTTTGGAAAAGAACTACAGAGCATTTTTGGAAAACATGAAAAAAGTCAGTTGGATTTCTAATGCACACACACACACACACATGTATGTATGTATGTGTGCATGTGTATATGTATGTATATCTGTGTGTGTATGTGTAGTCTGGATGTCCTTTTTCACTGAAGATGACAGGATGTCTATACCTTGAAGGTTTCTGAATTATTTCTGGTACAGATAAATAAGTCAAAAAATCAAATGAGTTATCCTCACCCTCCAGCCAATCTAAAATAGTAATCTGGTAAGTTAATTTTTTTTTTTTTGCTTCCAGCACCTTCTTGAGTAAATATCTACTAGTAAATATCCCTTTTATCCAAACATGTTTGCCTGCAATGCTGTGGAGAAAAGTGCATTATCCCATTTCCCATTAGACTGTTGATTTTACCTTTGTCTCCTTTTAAGGAAATGCTCCTTTAATATCTGAGCATATTTCTCATCTTATCTAGAGGCCTCATACATTTCATGAATGGAGGAGATAAACAAAATGGGCCAGGCAGGCACTTCTAAAAAACCAAAAGACTTTGATTCTTCATTAAGCTGATTGACTGATTCATAGATTGTATTGCCACAAGAAACAATTTTGTAGCTGTTAGTTCTGAGAATTATACTAAATAGATATTGACAGTGTCTTAGAGATTTCTGTTTATCCAATGTTAAATATGACGCTGATTTAGGTTCTCCCATCTAAATTTCTTATGTTCTGATTAAAATATATTTTCTCTATATCCCTCTTTGCTGTTAGGTAACATCTACAATTATGTTTGATGTAGCACAACATGTCAAAAGACACATGATTTGGATGTTCCAGTGGTGGGATTCAAAAATTTTTTCTACCAATTCTGTGGGCATGGCTTGGTGGGCATAGCAGAGGAAGGATACTGCAAAATCTCCATTCCCACCCCACTCGTGGGGGAAGATTATTGCAAAATCCCATTACCTCCACACCCCAGTAACCTGCTTTCCAGCTCTATTTTACTGTGCAGGGCAACAAAAGAAGACCCAACCAATCAGCTGGGACTTGGGAGGCAGAGAAAAGATGGTGGTGGGGTCAGTCAGAGGTAGCATTTGCTGGTTCTCCAAAGTACTCAAAATTTCCGCTATTAGTTCTCCAGAACTGGTCAGAACCTGCTGAATACCACCTCTGGGATGTTCCTTATGTTCATTTTTGAAAATTCTAATTACTCCATACTGGTTAAAATTATATGTCTTTTCTACTCTGAAAAAGAGAAAATGTTTGAATTAAGCCATAGTGAGCAATTGAACAAATAAATTGAAGATAAAACAACATTAATTCAAACTTCAAGTTATATCATCATTGTGTTTTCTTTTGGATAATTTTGGATAATTCCTTTAAAACAATATTTTATTGAAGGCTAAACTTTTTCAAACAGTAGCATTTCTCCTTTAAGCCCTATTTTTCAAGATTAATTGAATCTTAGATGAGGAAATCCATTATTTCATTATTTTTCAAATGTACGTAAAAGGTACCTGCTTTTTAAAAACTCCAAAGGAAAGTTGCTCCTGAATCATTCTATCAAAAGTATAATATGTATAGTAAATGCTATATACAGTAGAGCAAACTTTGCTAAGTCATGCATGTAAAGAAAATGTAGTAATAATCATATTAGGATGTGATTTGAATGTGAACCTAGAGCAATTTTGGAAAGACTGTCATATGTCTAGGCTACAGAAGCTGCTTAATCTTATTGTGGGCTTCCTAAAGGTGTTTCCATTATGTTTTAAGGAGCTTCATTGTGTTGTAATATGTGTGGCCCAACAGCCACACCAGAAAAAACAAGACAAAACTTTTGTTAGAACCTTAAGCCCATGTCACACAGCACCAACGGATAGAAAGAGGATGTAAAATGGAGAGAAACACTTGCCATCCATTGGTTAACGCAATGCATCCGTTCTGTACTCACTGCGTCCATTTTTCAGACTCTCTATCCATCCAGGATCCATCTACTGTGATTTCATCCGCTCAAAAAGTTTTGAGCTGCACAAAACTTTTTGAGCGGATAAAGTGTCCAACGCATCCGTTCTACATCCGCTAGGCATATGGGGAACATCCGTTATACGTCCTTCGTCATCCGTTACGCGTCTGCTATATCCACTAGACATCCGCTGTGCATCCGCGCAACACACATCCTCTCCATCAGAAAAAGGACACAGGGAGGAAGTGAAATGGACGTGGAACGGACATGCAGTGTTAGTAGCATGGACGTAGAAAGGATGAAAGCGGGTGCAGCTCTCGTAGAAAGCATTAAAATGGAAAAATGTTCGTATATGGGATGTATCTCGGATATTTAGGATGTCTGGAGGATGCCTGGAGGATGCACAAGGACACCTAGCGAAAAAACGATATTTCCTATAAAAAGGGGGAGAAATCACCTGGATCTCATTTCAGTCCAGCAGCCCTGGTGTGCAGACCTCTTCAGTCTTCATCTTGCTCTGGCTCTTCCACATCATCCAGTCATCTCCACCATGGATTGTTGCACACTCCTTTTGGTAGCCGCCATCATTCTACAACAGTGCGAAGCCCTCTACAGGCTCTTTCACCTGTTCTACGGGAAGAAAAGGAGGCATCCAAGAAGTGTCTGGGTCTGAAGATGGATCACAAGAAGAGCCAGGTACGGACTGTATAACAAGCTGATGGTGAAACTGAGGAACGAAGACACTTGTGCATTCCAGAACTTCATGAGGATGCCGCCAGCCATGTTTGATGAAGTTGTGGAGTGGTTGACACCCAGGTTGACCAAGGCAAACACCAACGTCCGGCCCAGCCTGGAACCTGGGCTGAAGGTGGCACTGACACTACGCCACCTGGCCTCCGGGACCATATACAGGAGCATGCAGTATGCCTGGAGGGTGCCACACAACACCATCAGCATTGTGGTCAGAGAAGGGATGCAGGCCATCATCGAAGAATACCTGGAGGAGCTCCTCCAGTGCCCCTCCACTGAAGAAGGCTGGAAAAAAGTTGCAGAACTTCCCCCACACCGTTGGAGCCATAGATGGGAAGCATGTGGCCTGCAAAGCTCCAGCCAAGTCAGGGTCCACTTATTTCAACTACAAGGGCTTCTTCAGCATCATCCTCTTCACCATGGTCAATGCTGACTACAAGTTCATGTACATCGATGCTTCAGGCAACGGGTCTGCTTCAGATGCCCAGGTATACAACGCCAGTCATCTCAAGAAGGGCTGGAACGAACCCTCATCATGGGCTTCCCAGATCCAGACCCCCTGCCCAACGACACACAAGATGTACCCTACTTCATCATGGGGGATGATGCCTTCTCCCTCAGAACCTACCTCATGAAGCCCTACACTTCCAGATGTCTCACCCGTGAAGAGGGGATCTTCAACTACAGGCTGTCCAGGGCGAGGCGGGTGGTGGAGAATGCCTTTGGCATCCTGGCCAACAGGTTCCAGGCACTTCTCACCACCATGCAGCATTGCCTAAAGACCGTGAGCAACATCGTGGAGGCTTGCTGCATCCAGCACAATCTCATGCGCACCCGCTACCCAGTGTTGCAGAACAGGCTCATGGACCTCCAACAAGGCAGGGACATGGAGCCTGGGGAATGGAGGCAAGGGCAAAACCTGATAGATACTGTGGATGTGCAAGGCCCCAACAGAGCTGCACGTGAAGGGAAGAAGCAGCGCAACCTCCTGAAACACTGGTGCAACTTCCCAGCTGGAGCAGTAGAGTGGCAAGACAGAATGATAGATGATTAATGGATGCTTCCTTGAGCCTGTATCATCACACTGATGAGATTGTGCCATGTATGTTGAATGGCCCTACAATGAACAGGGCATTTAATAAATAGTTGTGTTTATGTTGAAATGTGTTGATGAATGATTAAATTGTTATCAATAATAAAGGGCCATAGGTGTGGCATCTGGGAGGGTGGACCATACAGTCCCACTATGTTTGCACTGGAGGCTTATCTATCCCACTGCTATCCTTACCCATCCCACAGCTATTACCCATTCCACAGGTATCCCTGCCCATCCCACTGTTTTCCTTACCCATCTCAAAGCTATTACCCATCCCACAGGTATCCCTGCCCATCCCACTGCTATCCTTAACCATCCCACAAGCATGCAAAGGCTTAAACCATTTTTAAAAGTTTCCACCAAGACTTTATTGACTAAAAGAACTGAACCAAGTGTGTGAAGCAATAATAAACTTTATTAATAACAAACTGTAAAAGCAAAATGACCCAAGTAAAGTGTCCCAAGCAAAGATAAAGTCAACAGGTAGCAACCCAGTGTCTGGCACTCTTCTCAATCACTCTGAGGCATGCCCATAGTCTCAGGGGTGAAGGGTCCAGGTGCTGTGGAGGTGGCTGATGCTGGAGTGCTCGTCTGTGGCACCATGGGGCTTCCTGGCCCTGAGAGGACAACAGGGGGTGGTGTGTGGAGGAAGCTCTCAGAGAGCTGGCTCAGTCCTGTGATGTTGAGAGGCCCTTCCTGCATGACATGGGCTGTCAGTCCCAAGACCAATGACAGATGTTCTGAGGCCGGGCTTAGCTGTGGGGTGGGGGAAGGAGGAGTTTAGTGGGGCTGTCTGGTCTGCAGCTGAGTGGGGTGAGGCGTGGGTGGCATCTATGGCATGGGTGGCATCTGTGGCATGGGTGGCATCTGTAGCATGGGTGGCATCTGTGGCCTGGGTGGCATCTGTGGTGTCGGCATCGGTGGACATCGGTGGCGTACGATGTACCTGTGGCTGGACTGGGAAGGGCTGCCTCTGCTGCTGGAACTCCTGGTAGCCATAGCCTTGGGATGTGAGGGCCTTTGGAAAGCCTTGGAAGGGCAGTGACATCACCTGGGGTGGAGGAGCAGACCTGGACTCGGTCAGAGCAGGTTCAGCTGGGCCTGTAGGGTGGTGCAGAAGACCTGTGATCCTCTCCTTTATCACCTGGTACTGTGATTTGGACATGTCCATGAGGGTCTGGTTGACATAGGTGAGGAAAGGCTTGCAGTTTGAGGATGTTATGTTGGTGTGTACCAGCTGACAGAGAAGATCTACATTGCTTTTGATGGTGTCCCTGATCTCCAGCAGGACAGTGTGGCTCTGCCCCTCCAGTCTACCTCTCTACCTGCTTTCTGTGGAGGAGGAGCTGGGTGTGGGTGTGGGTTGGTCTCTGGTGTCAGTGCCCTCTCCTTGCTCCAACTGCATCAGGGGGTCCTCCACGTGCTCCGCCACAGGGAGTGCAGCTGTCGGGGGGGTCTCCGTCGTGGGGCAGTCCACAGATACCTGCCTGTACACAGGAGCTGACTCTTGGCCAGAAGAGGATTGGCTCTCTGTGGGCTGCCTGAGAGAGAGGGTTGTGAGAGGGGCTGCTCCTCGGTGGCGGACTCACCCACCAAGAAGCTGCACTTGGCCATCACGTAGGTCTCCCGGTCAGTGAGCTTGACTGCGGCCTGGCCAGACTTCTTGAGGTGCAGCTTCCCGTACCAGGTGTGCATGTGCTTCCACCACCCGAGGAGGACCTCCAAAGTGTAGCCCAGGCTCTCCGCCTTCTCTCTCCAAGCCACCTGCTTCTGCTTGGTGTCTCGATAGAGCCTGTGACCCTTCCACCAGAGGTACTCGTTCTCCCTCAGCCATTCGAGCACCTCATCCTCATGTTCCTCTTCGATGGAGTACTGTCTCCTCTCCCTATCGCGTGATTGTCTCTTCCTGCCTCTGGCAGGGCTTTCTGGGCCCTCATCAGAAGGGCTTTGAGGCTCTAGGGGCTGGTCCACCACACCACCATCACCAGCATCAGCAACAACAGCAGCAGCAAAAGCAGCACCAGTACCACCAGCAGGACCAGCAGGACCAGCAGCACCAGCAGCACCAGCAGCACCAATAGGACCAGTAGCACCAGCAGCAGAGTAAGCACCAGCAGATGCACCAGCACCAGTAGCAGCACCAGCAGAGTAAGCACCAGCAGAAAAACCAGCACCAGGAGCAGCATCAGCAGAGTAAGCACCAGCAGAAGCACCAGCACCAGGAGCAGCACCAGCAGAGTAAGCACCAGCAGAAGCACCAGCACCAGCAGAGTCAGCAGCAGCAGCAGAAGAAGCACCAGCACCAGCACCAGCAGCAGAAGCCCCAGCAGAAGCAGAGTCAGCGCCACGGGGTGGGATGGTCATCCTATCCTTCTTGCCAGGGCTAGCAGGAGTAGGCACAGGCTTCCTCTTCTTCCCCATGGTTGTTGGCTGAAGATGTGTCTGGCAGCAGGTCTTTCCTCTGAATGGTGACCTGCTTGCGAGCTGCATCCTTTTATATCTGCAGGGCTGACGCAATGCATCTGCCCCGCATGCGCAGTGAATGCTTTGCATCCGCTAGGCATCCGCTAGACATCCACTAGGCATCCATGATGCATCCGTGTCATCCACTAGGCATCTGCTCTGCATCCGCTCCTTCCACTGCACGTCCGCTTCTCTGTGCTCCCCCAGAAGCCCTGCGGATGTGCCATCCACTTCCATCCACTTCCATCCACAAGGCTTCCATGGAGCATCCACTTTACATCCTCACTACGTCCTCTCCCCATCCGTTCCTTTCCATTGTTGTCCGTTCTCTTTATGCAAATTTGGGATACTTTTGAGAGCGGATAACAACGGATGGAACATTTTCTCATCCGCTGTGTCCTTTTTACATACTTTTTGCATCCGTCGGCCGATGTGACAGGGCCTTTGAAACATGAAATAGGCATGTTGAATTCAGTGACTAACAGGACTACTCTTAAAGCAGTTACCATGGGCCACCCCAATCAGGTATCATAATTGATGGGTAACCTTGAGAACTGAGAGTTTTTACAATTCTTTAAGCCCATGTCCCACTGCACCAATGGATGCAAAGAGGATGTAAAATGGATAAAAAAGCTTGCCATCCGTTGGTTAACGCGATGCATCCGTTCTGTACTCACTGCGTACATGATTCATATGCTCTATACGTCAAACATCCGTCTACTGCTATTTCATCCGCTCAAAAAGTTTTGAGCTGCACAAAACTTTTTGAGCGGTGAACTTTCCGCCGCGTATGATCTACATCCACGACACATATGGGCAACAAACGTTCTACGTCCGTTGTCATCCGTTAAACATCCACTGTATCCTCTCGGCATCCTCTGGGCATCCCAACAACTCACATCCGCTGCAGATGAAAGCAGAAAGAGGGAGGAAGCAAAAGGTACACGGCACATCTACACAGCATTAGTAGCACGGAAATAGAAAGGATGTAAGCGGATGCATCTCGTATATAAACGGACAAAACGTTCGTATATGGGATATATCTTGGATATTTAGGATGTCTGGAGTATGCCTAGAGTATGTGGAAGGACACCTAGTGGAAAACCAACATTTCCTATGAAAAGGGGGAGGAAATCACCTGTATCTCACTATCAGTCCAGCAGCCATGGTGTACAGACCTCTTCACCCTTGCTCTTGCTCTTCCACATCATCCATTGATCTCCACCATGGATCATCACACACTCCTTATGGTAGCTGCCATCATTCAACACCAGAACCAAGCCCTCTTCAGACTGTTTCACCTTTTCTACGCAAGGAGAAGAAGATGTCCAAGAGCTGTGTGGGTCCGAAGATGGATTGGGAGAAGAATGGAGTTTGGACTGTATGAAAAGCTGATGATGGAGCTGAGGAATGAAGACACTCATGCATTCCAGCACTTCATGAGGATGCCACCAGCCATGTTTGACAAAATTGTGGAGCATCTGAGACCCAGGTTGACCAAGCAGAGCACCAACTTCCGGCCCAGCCTGGACCCTGGACTGAAGGTGGCACTGACTCTGTGCCACCTGGCCTCTGGAGCAACGTACACAAACATGCAGTATGCCTGGAGGGTGCCACACAACACCATCAGCAAAGTGGTCAGAGAAGTGGTGCAGGCCATCATCGAAGAATAGGTGGAGGAGATCCTCCAGTGCCCCACCACTGAACAAGGCTGGAGGAAACTTGCAGAACAGTAGGATCAGAGGTGGAACTTTCCCCACACCGTTGGAGCCATAGATGGCAAGCACGTGGCCTGGAAAGCTCCAGCCAACTCAGGGTCCTCTTATCACAACTACAAGGGCTTCTTCGGTATCATCCTCTTTGCCATGGTTGATGCTGACTACAAGTTCATGTACATCGATGCTTCAGGCAACGGGTCAGCTTCAGATGCCCAGGTATACAACACCAGTGACCTCAAGGAGGAGCTGGAACACAACCTCATCATGGGTTTTCCAGATCCAGACCCCCTACCCAATGACACGCGAGATGTGCCCTACTTCATTGTGGGTGATGACGCCTTCTCCCTCAGAACCTACCTCATGAAGCCCTACACTTCCGGATACCTCACCCTTGAAGAGAGGATCTTCAACTACAGGCTGTCCAGGGCAAGGCGGGTGGTGGAGAACTCTCACCACCATGCAGCATCACCCAGGGACTGTGAGGAGCATCGTGGAAGCTTGCTGCATCCTGCACAATCTCATGCGCACCCGCAACCCAGTGTTGCAGAACAGGTTTGTGGACCGTCAACAAGGCAATGGGGACATGGAGCCTGGTGAATGGAGGCAAGGATAAAACCTGATAGACATTGTGGATGTACAAGGCCCCAACAGAGCTTCACATGAAGGGAAGAAGCAGCGCAACCTCCTGAAACACTGGTGCAACTCCCCAGCTGGAGCAGTGGAGTGGCAAGACAGGATGATAGATGCTTCATGGATGCTTCTTTCAGCCTCTCTCATCACGCTGATGAGATTGTGTCATGTATGTTGAGTAGCCTTACAATGAATAGGGCCTTAATAAAGAGTTTTGTTTATTTTGAAATGTGTTGATCAATGAATAAATTGTTATGGATAATAAAGGGCCATATTTGTGGCAGCTGGGAGGGTGGACCATACAGTCCCACAATGCTTGCACTGGGTGTTTATCTATCCCACAGCTATCCTTACCCATCCCACAACTATCCTTACCCATCCCACAGCTATCCTTACCCATCCCACAACTATCCTTACCCATCCCACAAGCATGCCAAGGCTTAACCCTTTTTTCAAAGTTTTCACCAACACTTTATCAAGTAAATAAAATGAACCAAGTGTGTGAAGCAAAGATAACCTTTATTAATAACTGTCTTAAGTAAACTGTATGACTTTATTAAAAAAGCAAAATGACCCAAGTAAAGTGTCTTTAAGGAAAGATAAGGTGAACAGGTAACAACTCAGTCTCTGGCACTATTCTCAGTCACTCTGAGGCATGTCCATGGTCTCAGCTGTAGAGCGGCCAGGGACTTTGGAGGTGGCTGTTGCTGGAGTGCTGGTCTGAGGCACCATTGGGGTGCCTGGCCCCGAGAGTACAACAGGGGATGGTGTGTTCAGGAAGCTCTCAGAGAGCTGACTCAGTCCCGTGAGGTTGAGAGGCCCTTCCTCAAGGATCTGGGATGTGAGGCCCAAGACTGATGACAGATGTTCTGAGGTAGGGCTTGGCTGTGGGGTGGAGGAAGGAGGAGTGTAGTGGGGATGTCTGGTCAGGTGAGGCGTCTGTGGCATGCGATGTACCTGGGCCTGGACTGGGAAGGGCTGCCTCTGCTGTGGGAAGTCCTGGTAGTGGTAGACTTGGTAGGTGAGGGACTGTTGAAAGCTGTGGGAAGGCTGTGATATCTCCTGGGGTGGAGGAGCAGACCTGGAGTGGGTCGGAGCAGGTTCAGCTGGGCCCGGAGGGTGGTGCAGCAGTGGTGTGATTTTCTCCTTCATCACCTGGTACTGGGCCTCAGGCAGGTCCATGACGGTCTGGCTCACGTAAGTGATGAAGGGCTTGCGGTTAGAGGATGGCATATCACTGTGGACCAGCTGAGAGAAAAGATCTGTGCTGGACTTGATGGTGTCCCTGATCTCCAGCAGGACAGTGTGGCTCTGGCCCTCCAGTCTGCCTCTTTGCCTGCTTTCTGTGGAGGTGGAGCTGGGGGTAGGTGTGGGTTGGTCTCTGGCTGCTGTGTCTTCTTGCTCCATTTGAGACCGGGGATCCTCCACGTCCTCTGGCATGGGGAGTGCAGCTGTCGGAGGGGTCTCTGCCAAAGACACCTGCCTGGACACGGTAGCTGTCTCTTGGCTGGAAGAGGAGTGGCTCTCTGTGGGCTGTCTGAGGGAGAGGGTTGACATAGAGGCTGCTCCTCAGTGGCAGATCTCACCCTCCAGGAAGCTGCACCTGGCCATGACGTACATCTCCCAGTCAGTGAGCTTGACAGCACCCTGGCCAGATTTCTTGAGGTGCAGCTTGCCATACCAGGTGTGCATGTGCTTCCACCATTCCAGGTGTACATCTGAAGTGTAGCCCAGGCTTGCTCACTCTTTTGTCTCTCCACGCTGCCTGCTTCCTCTTGGTGTCACGATAGAGCCTGTGGCCCTTTCTCCACAGGTACTCATTCTCCCTCAGACATTCCAGCACCTCCTCCTCATGGTCTTTGGAAATGGAGTACTGTTTCCTCTCCCCCTTCTCCTTGCCTTGCCTCTTCCTCCCTCTGGCAGGGGCTTCAGGGGCTTCAGCAGCAGGGCTTTGAGGGCCTTGGGGCTGGTCCATCACAGCAGCAGCACCACCAGCAGCAGGAGAAGCACCAGCAGCACCAGCAGGAGAAGCACCAGCAGCACCAGCAGAAGGAGAAGCAGCAGCATCACCAGCAGCACCAGCAGGAGAAGCACCAGGAGCAGCAACACCAGCAGCTTCAGAGTCAGCGCCAGGGGGTGGGATGGTGGTTCTGTCCTTCTTGCCAGGGCTGGCAGGAGTAGGCACAGGCTTTCTCTTCTTCCCTGGCTGTCAAACCATGGTGTTCTTTCAAGATGTCTCTGGCAGCAGGTCTTTCCTCTGAATGGTGACTGCTTGTGAGCTGCATCCTTTTATATCAGTGGAGCTGACGCAATTCATCCTCCCCAAATGCGCAGTGAACGCTTTGCATCCACTACGCGTCCGCTACACATCTGCTTTGCATCCTCTACGCATCCATGATGCATCCACGTCATCCATTATGCATCCGCTCCTTCCGCTATGCGTCCGCTTCGCTATTCTCCCCCGCAAGCCCTGCGGATGTGTCATCTGCTTCCATCCGCTTCCATCCGCTAGGCTTCTTACGAACATCCGCTTATCATCCTCGCTATGTACTACCTCCATCCGTTCCTTTCCGTTGTTTTCCGTTCTGTTTATGCAAATTTGGGGCACTTTTGAGAACGGATAACAACGGATGGAGCCACCCCCAAAATTTTGCTCATCCACTGTGTCCATTTTGCATACGTTTTGTATCCATCGGCCAGTGTGACCTAGCCTTTACTGTTTGCTCCATATTAATGTTTGAGTTGAGTGACTCAGTCTGAGAATTTGGGTGGCAATCTCTTGTGAGTTATATTATCTAGTGATATCATCTAGTGACTGATTTGTTTTATGAGGGGAAACTCTTATTTACTTTGAGAAATTAACATTTATCTTCCTTCTAAACATTTTTGTTGGAATCCTTGTTGCTCTTGGTTGTTTGCTTGAAGATGTTGAGATGTCATTTACCTAGCCCTGTTACCCAGTTGGGATACCGAAACATTGGCAAATATCAAGCTTAGGGAGAACCAATGACTCCAGACTTCAACTCAGAACTTCAGACACAAATCCCAAAGAAATTTTTAGGATTGCAAATGTTACTGCATTATGGAATGCAATAAATAATCTATCTATCTATCTATCTATCTGTCTGTCTGTCTATCTATCTATCTATCTATCTATCTATCTATCTATCTATCTATCTAGTTATCTAAATAAATAAATAAATAAAAATTTTGGGCTTCTGAAAACAAAACAAACAGCTTCTGATGTTAAAAAAATTCAAAACCTCTCCAGCAATTGGCATCTTGGCCATCTTTATCCCCTCCTAAAGTCTAGCTTTCCTGAAAAATTCATCTGGCACTGAAAAGCAAAAACAAATATATTAATTTTTTCATACAAAAAATGTGAGAAAACAAAACGTTATTTTTCCACACCTCACTCTAAATTCAGGCATCAATTCAGACTGGAATGCTCCCAGAGGGAATCAGATGAAGACTTTTTGTGCATATCTGCACTTTGGTAAAATATCTGAGCACTTTCTACAGAATTTTATTATGCTGCTTTCTCAGAACAAATGATCACTTTTGATCTGCCTCTTTGGATAAAGAATGTGTGTTCTTTCACTTTGTTCTATTCTTAATTTACAATTTATTGCAAAAAAAAATGTACATTAGAAATATAAAGTGATGTATCAGCTACAGATCTATGCAGAATGAATGAAACTAAATTGGGAAGCTTTGTTAATGACAATGGGCTTTTTCAGCTATTCAAGTAAAATAGACATGGCATTTTATTTCCATTTCTCCATTAAATGCTGACAGTGTACAAAAAGGAACATTCTGCTCCTGTCATGTAACCACAGTATTTTAGGAGCTTCATGTGGCTAGCAATTTGATCTGCGTTCAATCAAGGGGCTAGTAAGAATTCATACAGTCCTACACTGTTTGGAGATCTAATTATCTGCAAATACTTACTCCAAAGCCAATTTGGAAGGAAATTACACTAAGAGCTTCCCAGCTCATGGGATGGGATGAAAGAAGCAAATATTCTGTCATAGTGCCATCCTGTAGGATCAGCTGCTCCCAGAAATAAGATCAGTACCTTCATGCTTAATCTTTTAAGGAAAACTTGGTTTTTTAAGCAGACATTTAGAACTTGAGATTTGGAAGATAGCAATAGCAATAAGATTTATATACCACTTCACAGTATTTACAACCCCCTCTAAGCAGTTTACAGAGTCAGCATATTGCTCCCAACAATCTGGGTTCTTTTACCAACCTTTTACCATTTAAGCAGGAAGGATGGAAGGCTGAGTCAACCTTGAGCCGGTGAGACTCGAACTCCTAAATTGCAGCCAGTCAACAGAAGTAGCCTACTGTATTCTAACCACTGTGCCACCACAGCTCTTAAGATGCAAGTACTTATGAAGTATGAGAGCATTGCTAATAATGATGTTGCTATGATATGTTCTCATGAAAATGCTGAGAATTTTAGGTGCCAAAATGCAACCTCCAAAATTGGGCTCAAGTTATCTGCAGATGGTTTTATTTGTGAGTATGTATGGTAGTTGTTTTTAAAATAGCCATATATCCCACATATATTCATGGATAAACTCATCTGCAAATAAGCTGGCCATCAATTTTTAACCATTGATTTTAAAGTACCATGACAAATGGATTATCCATGGATTTAATGGTGACAATTTAAACAGTTGAAAGTTTTGAGACTTATCCACAGGTAGCACATTTTTCATGGTGTTTTGCTTAAAAAAATGAGGGTCATCTTATCCACAGATTGACTCATCTACAAGTATATACAGTACTGGGATTTTATTATGATGTCATAATATTATGCATATTGAATAGATCACTCTGTAGTGAGTTTGTAAGTTGTTTAAATTTGCTTTTAAATTGAGGTGTTATTGTGACCAAGGTCCCCTAGGCACAGACAGGCTTTGATAGAGTCCTTTATTGCTGTGTTAAGTCCATAACAAATGGCCCTAAAACGGCTGGCAAAGCTCCACCCCAAACTTCCCTGAAGGCAGCCACCCACAAACAAAAGCCAATTAATCACCAGAGCTGAATTGCAAAGGCAGAGAGGAAGTCCAAAAACAAGGTGCAAATCCACAAGGTAAGGTCCATAAATCATAAACAAGATTACAGTTCCATGGGGTGAGGTCAAGAGTCCAGAAACAAGTCTACAGGCAGAAACATAAACCAACTGCCTGTTGATCATAGTATCTACCTGGCTGTGATTTCATACAGCTTGGGTACCCTGGGTTCCTTCAATTAAACAATGCCAGTTTTTCTCAGCCATTTTAAGTATGTTAATTGGGAATTCTGGGAGTTGAAATCCACACATTTTAAAATGGCCAAGGTTGAGAAAAACTTATAACTACTGGAATCCCTTTTCTGAATTGTTGAGGTTGTCAACAGTTCAGTGTTTCTGGAATCTCCTTCCATAAGATTGGATAAAATGCATGGTTTATTTGTTTATTAAGTTTTAAGGTTTCTGCTTAGATCGGCACCTATTTAATTGTAATAACTGAAGGTTTTGACTGCCTTAGTAGTAATCTGTTTCTTTCCTGACACAGGAGTTTACTTTCCTCAGTTTCTGCAAGCTTCCATGGCTACCCTACTGGTTTTTAAATGAAAGATCAAGAACAAAAGGGAGCTGGGTCACAGCCCAGAGGTTTGTCCTGAATTTTTAAATTAGCTGGTTCATCACTAGACAAAGCATCCACAGCTGCTTCTGCCATTTCCTCCATGGTCCTTTTAATTCTATGAGTCCTTCCTTCTCTAAAACTTTTGCTTGGTATCAGCAAGTGGAAGAGATGATCTGTAGCACAGTATGGCAATAAACTGCCAAGAAAAATGTGACTTCTTTTAGCTCCGAGTATATAATAGAATATAAAAGCTGAGGGCATATGCATACTAAGGACCTTTTACAACTGTTCTTTGCAATGTTGAAAGGAGTTTAAACCCATGTCACACTGAACCAACGGATGCAAAGAGGATGTAAAATGGAGAAAAAAGCTTGCCATCCATTGGAAAACGCGATGTACTCACTGCCTCCGTTTTGCTTCCTCTCTATCCGTCCAGCATCCGTTTATTGACGTTTCATCCGCTCCAAAAGTTTTGGGCTGCCCAAAACTTTTGTGCGGAAAATGTATCCAGTTCGTCCGTTCTGCATCCGCTATGCATCCGCTAGGCATCCATTACGCATCCGTTACGCATCCGTTACGCATCCTTTACGCATCCGCTATATCTGCTAGGCATCCACTGCGCATCCGCGCAACTCGCATCTGCTTGGACGCAGGGAGGAAGCGGAACGGACGTCGAACAGATGCAGAACGGATGCAGAATGGATGCAGCACGGAAACAAAGTGTTTAAAATGGAAAAAACGTTCGCAGAGGGGACCTATCTTGGATATTAAGGATATCTAGAGGATGCTTAGAGGATGCCTAGAGGATGCCTAGCGGAAAACCTATATTTCCTATAAAAAGAGGGAGCAACCCATCTCCATCTCACTTTCAGAACAGCAGCCCAGCGGTGCAGACCTCTGCAGCCTTCATCTGCCTCTGCCTCTTCCACAGCATCCAGTCATGTCCACTGTGGATTGTAACAAAGTCCTTTCGGCAGCCACCATCGTTCTGCAACAGTGTGAAGCCATCTGCAGGCTCTGTGAACTCTACTGCGAGAAGAAAAAGAGGCAGCCAAAAAGAGTCTGGGTCCAAAGATGGTTCGCCAGAAGAGCAGAGGATGGACTGTACAGCAAGCTGATGGTGGAGCTCAGGAACGAAGACACTCGGGCGTTCCAGAACTTCATGAGGATGCCTCCAGCCATGTTTGATGAAATTGTGCAGTGGCTGACACCCAGGTTGACCAAGCAGAGCACCAGATTCCGCCCCAGCCTGGAACCTGGGCTCAAGGTGGCACTCACTCTGCGCCACCTGGCCTCAGGGACCACCTACAGGAGCATGCATTAGGGCTGGAGGGTGCCATCCAACACCATCAGCATTGTGGTCAGAGAGGTGGTGCAGGCCATCATCGAATAATACATGGAGGAGCTCCTCCAGTACCCCTCCACTGAAGAAGGATGGAAGAAAGTTGCAAAACAGTGGTATCAGAAGTGGAACTTCCCACACACCGTTGGAGCCATCTATGGCAAGCACGTGGCCTGCAAAGCTCCAGCCAAGTCGGGGTCCACTTATTTCAACTCCAAGGGCTTCTTCAGCATCATCCTCTTCACATGGTCGATGCTGACTACAAGTTCATGTACATCGATGCTTCAGGCAACGGCTCATCTTCAGATGCCCAGGTATACAACGCCAGTCACCTCAAGGAGGAGCTGGAACGCAATCTCATTGTGGGATTCCCAGATCCAGAACCCCTGCCCAACGACACACAAGATGTGCCCTACTTCATCATGGGGGATGACGCCTTCTCCCTCACAACCTACCTCATGAAGCCCTACACCTCCAGACTCCTCACCCGTGAAGAGAGGATCTTCAACTACAGGCTGTCCAGGGCAGGGCGGGTGGTGGAGAACGCCTTTGGCATCCTGGCCAACAGGTTCCAGGTACTTCTCACCACCATGCAGCATTGCCCAGAGACCGTGAGGAGGATCATGGAAGCTTGCTGCATCCAGCACAATCTCATGCGCACCCGCTACCCAGTCTTGCAGAACAGGCTTGTGGACCTCCAACAAGGCAATGGGGACATGGAGGCTGGGGAATGGAGGCAAGGGTAAAACCTGATCGACACTGAGGATGTGCAAGGCCCCAACAGAGCCTCACATGAAGCAAAGAAGCAGCGCAACCTCCTGAGACAATGGTGCAACTTCCCAGCTGGAGCAGTGGAGTGGCAAGACAGGATGGTAGATGCTTAATGGATGCTTCCTTCAGCCTGTCTCATCACACGGATGAGATTGGGCCATGTATGTTGGGTTGGCCTACAATGAACAGGGCGTTTAATAGAGTTGTGTTTATGTTGACATGTGTGGATAATTATTACATTATTATTGATAATAAAGGGCCATAGGTGTGGCACCTGGGAGGGTGGACCATACAGTCCCACTATGCTTGCACTGGAGGTTTATATATCCCACTGCTATCCTAACCCATCCCACAGGTATCCTAACCCATCCCAAAGCTATCCTTACCCATCCCACAAGCATGCAAAGGCTTAAACCATTTCTAAAAGTTTCCAGCAAGACTTTATTAAAAAAAAGAAATGAAGCAAATGTGTGAATCATAAATAGACTTTATTAACAACAAACTATAAAACAAAAATGAGTCTCTGGCACTCCTCTTGGTCGCTCAGTCTCAGGGGTGAAGGGTCCAGGTGCTGTGGAGGTGGCTGGTGCTGCAGTGCTTGTCATCAGCTCCTCCAGAAACAGAAGCAGCAGAAGCCCCAGCCCCAGAAGAGCGAGCCCATGCTGCAGAAGCCCCAGCAGAACCAGAGTGAGGGCCAGGGGGTGGGATGGTTGCCCTGTCCCTCTTGCAAGGGCTGGCAGCAGATGGCTGAGGCTTGCTGTGCTTCCGCATGGTTGTGGGGTTGCTGGCTGGCAGGGAGGCTAGCGGGGAGGCTGGTGGGAACCAAGACTGGCAGGAAGGCTGGCAGGGAGGCAGGCACCAAGGATGGCAGGAAGGCTGGCAGGAATGCTGGCAGGGAGGCAGGCACCAAGGCTGGCAGGAAGGCTGGCAGGAAGGCAGGCACCAAGGCTGGCAGGAAGGCAGGCACCAAGGCTGGCAGGAAGGCTGGCAGGGAGGCAGGCACCAAGGCTTGCAGGAAGGCAGGCAGGCAGGTAGGCACCAAGGCTGGCAGGCAGACATGAAGCAAGGCTGGCAGGAAGGCAGGCAGGCAGGTAGGCACCAAGGCTGGCAGGCAGACATGAAGCAAGGCTGGCAGGAAGGCAGGGAGCAAGGCTGGCAGTCAGACCAGCTGGCAGCAAGGCTTGCAGGCAGGCTGGCATCAAGGCTGGCAGCAAGGCTGGCACCAAGGCTGGCAGCAAGGCTGGCACCAAGGCTGGCACCAAGGCTGGCACCAAGGCTTGCAGGCAGACATGCAGGCAGGGCAAGCAAGGCAGCCAATCTGTCTGGCAGCAGGTCTTTCCTCTGAATGGCAACCTGCTTCCGAGCTGCTTCTGTTATATCCACGGGGCTGATGCAATGCATCCTCCCCGCATGCGCAATTAATGCCAGGCATCCATTAGGCTTACGCTGTGCATCCGCTGTGCATCCGCTGTGCATCCGCTTCATCTGTTCCGCGTCCGCTGTGCATCCGCTGTATCTGTTCCGCGTCCACTTTGCTGAGGCCCCCCGGAAGCCCAGCGGATGTGCCATCCGCTCCCATCCGCTTCCATCCGCTGGGCTTCCGTTCCGCATCCGCTTTGCATCTGCCCTGCATCCTCCCCGCGTCCGTGTTATCTGCTCCGGTTATGCAAATTTTTGCCCCTTTTGAGAGCGGATAACAACGGAAGGAACATTTTGCTCGTCTATTGTGTCCTTTTTGCATCCGTTGGGCAGTGTGACATAGGCTTAAGCTGAAGTGCTGTTATTGTTTTTTCCAAAAATAGCCATGCAGAACCAGCATGTTGATTCCTGTTTCAGAAATCAAACTGAAACATTAGCTGCCAAATCTCAGCACAATCCTTTGCCATCTCAGCAAGCTCATCTTGGTAAATATTGTGATCTCAGTAAATAAATACTGAAGCACAGCTGGTATTGGCAAGATATCATAGCTAAGGTGCTGCAAGTCTCTTTATGCCCATGGGCGTTGTTAATTATTCTCAGAACACAGGTAGCAGAAAATGCACAGGAAAAAAATTGCAGGATAAAGTCTTTAGGCTACTTTAAAAAATACAAGGAAACAAATAGATTGTGGTCGGAGGTGGGGAAGCAACTTTGTTTACATGCATTTAGTCAAAGGCAGCCACCGCAGAAAGATAGCAGGTTTACAAAATTCAGGAAGGGTTTTTTTTTTTAGTAAAAAGAGTGCCAGGGTTGTTCTAAATTCTAAAACCTCTAATTTCAGTTTTCACTACTTGTTTGTGCATGTTAAGGACAAAACTGAGAAGACTGCAAAGAACATTCTCAAAACAAACTTCTTATTCCCTCCTCTCCCTTTTGTTGTTTTGTTGAGTATTAACTACTATCTCCATCCTACTATGTCCTGCCACATCCTACTAAAAAGAGCTGCTTGCTCAGATATTGTCAAACTTACAAAGAAAGTGATGCTACTATGTCTGAAAACCTTTTTTAAAAAAAATTGCCTTCACACAATGCCGATCTGATGACCATGCCATTCAGTATGAGTGATATTGGGCTTTTCCATTAGCTTGTGTTTAATTATCAGTCCTGGTTGGATTCACTTGCAGAATAACTGTGGATGATTTTGTCTGGATATTAGTCTAATGATTCAAATTGTGATTTTAGGAAGAGATTTAGATTTCTCTAAAGAGAAAAAAAAATCACAAAATACAAAGATTTGCAAATAGAAGCTAATACCAGTTGTAACAGGTGCCTATGAAAACAACTGGAGCACTATCTGAATACCATCTACATTGACAAAATCACCATTACTCAATTATGAAAGGCAGATTTACTTGGAAAGAGCTTATATCCTGCAAGCATACCTGCAGCCAGGGGTGGGATTCTACCAGTTAGCACCTATTCGCTAGAATCAGTTGTTAACATTCTAAGCAGTTCGGAGAACCGAGTCTTAGAAGAAATTACTGGCCTAACCCTATAAGGAAGGCAGGAAGGAAACACTCTGGTGTTGCTTACAAAAACTGCCTCTCCATTAACTCTTGTTACATTCTTGGCAGGACTAGACTTCTGTCTTAGGAACTTCTCTGGAGTTTTTTTCTCTTCCTTTGCTGGTACTTTGTTTGTGTGGAGTGACCATTCAAAGTTACAATGGCACTGAAAAAAGTGACTTATGACCATTTTTCACACTTTCAACTGTTGCAGCATCCCCGCAGTCATGAGAGGCCAGGCAAGGAGATGCATGCCTCGATGTGAGTGATATTGAGTTGGCCATGCCCAGCCAGTCACATGACCACCAAGCCACACCCACCAACTAAGCCACACTCACAGAACCGGTTGTTAAAAAATTTGAATCCCACCCCTGCCTACAGCACTATCAGACAACAACATCTGTTTATCTCAGGTTCTTGGAAGGACTAAATAGGTCGATAAAATGCCAAATCTAGTCTAAATATCTGGTTAACTGTACAACCAATCATAACAAATAATATAGTAAACTTATATGACGCTCTTCAGAAACCTTTAACAAGGCTACAAAATTCCTATTAATAACTTCAGTTATTAGAAACCATCTGGTTCCTCTCACATGCTATTAATCATTGGCTGCTAATTGTTTTAGGATTTTTCCACAAGTTTAAAATATATTTTTATAGTTGTTGTATCCATGCTAATCTTTCATTGTGCTTTGAACACATAAATATTTTGTTATATTCATAGCCCAACTTGACTCTCAATGACTTCAGACAACTCACAACAATCAAAGAAATTAAAATCAATAAAGCAACAAAAAAATAAAGAAAAGGTTTGCAATGTAAATGTTTCATTCAAAGCCAACATAGCAAAGAACTTTTTCTTATGTCTGATTTCACCACAAACAGAATCATCTTTTCCTTGTCTCATTTTCTTGCACCCTTGTATATTAATTGCTGCTCTGCTGTAGCAGATATAGTAGATAATGTTTTTTCTCCCCCTGTTCTATTCATCCGCTGAAGACATTACACATACAGATGCTAATATAGAAGCCAGTTCTCAAATACTTGATTAAAAAACAGCGGATTCACTTTCCTGAGCTCCAGAGATCTAGGAGGTTTTAACCCTCCTTACAAATTATTGCTTTTGATTAATCTGGAAATCATGTTCTTTTATAAGGAATGTCCAGATCTTTTATTTTTTGTTAGAAGAAAATCAAACACACAGTGCTAATTCCCCTAACCAAAGTGCCACAGAACCAGAAGGTTAGCAAATCAAATATAATTTGTCTGAGCATCTGCTAACTAGAGTTAGAACTAATAATTTTCAGTCTTTATACTGTAGCTATTTCTTATTCGGGTTTTACCCCCCTCTTGGAAATGCCATATATTCCAGTTACGTGGGTGGCTGAAAGAAAAGAATGTGATGTTTGCATTATCATTGTTAATAAAGGGCTTCCACTTTTATTTTCATCAAAATTTAATTTTCATTTTATTTTCCACTTTTATTTTCATTTATTTTCATTATTTTTATATTTCATCCCTTCCATTTAACCACCTAAATCAGTGGTGTCAAACACAAGCTCCACAGGTTGGATCCGACCCACAATGTGGTCAGAACCAGTCTACAGGACCATCCTGGAAAATGTAAAGGATCAGCCCACATCGCTATAGCCTGGCTTCCACACACCACTTCAGTTCAATCTACCTGGCTTGCTTCAGCCTGGTCTACCCAATGCGAAGAGAAAACATGGGACCAGTGTGTCTTCGGCCCGGTCTACCCAGTGCGAGGAGGAAACATGCCAGCAGTTTGGGGAATGGCAACAAACTGGCTATGCCTCCTCAGTTGGTCAAACCCATCCAGTCAGCCCTGCCCACTTGCCCTCCCCTGAGATTAACCACAACCCTGATGTGGCCCTCAATGAAATTGAGTTTGACACCCATGCCCTAAATCAGTGGTAGTCAACCTAGTCCCTACTGCCCACTAGTGACTGCTTCCGCTTTCATGGTGGGCAGTTTTGTCCCTTACTTTATAAATCACCATTACTGTGGAACTGGTGAGTGGTTAGAGAAAACTTTACGACTAACAGAGATACAAAAGTGGGCGGTATAGAAAGGTGGACTACCCCTGCCCTAAATGATTTAAAAACAACACCAAATTGCAGTCTTTTCAGTTGGTTTATTGAGTTGGGCTTTTTGCCCTGGACAAATTAGATAATTTCTTTTTTACATTTCTTTTTAATTTTAATTATGCAACACAATGAATCCAACTTATCCTTGTTATACAAAAATACATTTTACTTCATCATTTATAATCTCTTTATTAAAATATTAATTACTATTTAAATTAATCATAACTACTAGTATTTCAACCTTGTTTTCTATTATAACACCTTTTATAAAATTTATTCCATGTTTTATAATATTTAGACTCTCCTTTGTCTTCAGATTAGATAATTTCTAAGGCTCCTTATATTCTATCATCCTAGGCATGTTTTTTCAGGATCTGAAAAAAAAAGGACTTGGAAAAACTCCACTTTTTATATCCCTTTGAGAAGAAAATCAAAGCCAAGGAATGTTCAAATGCAGAATGGAAAATTGCGATAAGTAGTGTGCTAATAAAAATTAGAGTTACAGTAGAATTACCAATATAATATATATATAGCCTTGCTGTTTATAGATTTAAAACAGAAACTGGTAAACTTATGAAGGCCTCCATAACTCACTCACAATGGTAAGTACACCCAGTATTTTCTGCTTACCATTAATAGGTGTGGAGGGGGCCCTCTAGAAATTTCTAGGCTGACAAATACTGTGATTGAGAGACTTGGGGAAAGTATTTTTTTTTTTAAATCTCAAGTTAAAATTTTGTCTTTTCTGACATTCTTGATTAAGCTATGCTTCAACACCCACCAGAGAGCAGGAATAACAAGCAAAATCTATGTCTTAATATGATAAAAACTGTCAGAATCTTGTCCTTAGTAAAAGAGATATTGTTTTCACAATTGAATGGGTTCAACTGAAATCTTAAGGAAGTTAGTACCATAGGCAGTGGTGGCATTCAAATTTCTTTACTACTGGTTCTGTGGGCATGGCTTGGTGGACATGGCAGGGGAAGGATATTGTAAAATCTCCAATCAGAGGTTGTATTTGCCAGTTCTCCGAACTACTCAAAATTTCCACTACCAGTTCTCCATAAATGATCAGAACCTGCTTACTACCACCTCTGACCATAAATATTTCTGCTTGATGCTGACGTTTGTCTTTCAAGCAGTTGTAGAAATTGCTGAAGTCTCAAGTTTCCTCATTGGGAAGGATCAGATGGGGTTTCAGCCTCTGAGTCTTTATGTAATGATATTATGTTCTTGTACAGAAGATTCTAAAATGAAGAAACGTATGGTTCTTTGGACTGCCTGATCCTAAGAGCATGACAAAAAACAATCATTATTGGTTTTTAAAATGAATTTTATCCATGGTTATGAACATACATTTTCTCTTCACTGCAACTGTTACCTTAGATGACTGTTTTTGAGTCAGTCTAGATTCTTTTGCTGAGCACTGCTGAAAAATAATTCTGATTAGATAGAATTTGTTCTGATAATCATCATAATTAGTACATAGTTATGCTTTGTAGACATTTTTTTCAAGGGTACCACTTGTTGTCTCATTTGTGATGGAAATCTAAATTATGTGGATTGGTCTGTTGAGGTTTTCTGAATGTCCTTGCCTTGGGATGTGTAAACATAAGCTGCAGAGAAGAGCTACTGAAAATCAATGAAGCAAATCAATAGATTTGCATGTCCCCAAATTAACAGGTTGCATAACACTTCTGTTTCAATATGTTCCTATGTTACCTTAATAAAAAGCAATAACTTGCCATTCTGTACTGTCTCTGTGATTGTTACAAATTAAGTGTTAACTAGCAATGCCTCTGCTATTGAAAGGAAGGGGAAAAAAATCTCATGAACTGAAAATATAAATGCACGAGTTCATTAGTGATTATTATGTACTGGTAAATTAAAAGCAATAGAACTGGTCCCTTTATTTCTTTACTACTATCAGGTTAGACATATAATAATAATATGATACTTTTCAGATTTTAACTGGGACAGGCATTCATTATTTGTTAACAGATTGTCCCCTTGAACAAGGTCATAAACTAGCAGGGGAGTTTCTAAGCAAATTTAATCTGTATGACACAAGACAGTAAAAATAGTTTAAATTAGCAAATAACAAGAAAAGAATCCATGAGAGTATCAAGGGGGTTCTTAATGAGTATGAAAATATCTTATCAGGAGAGGAATGCAAAACTAAAGTTAGCAAATAAAACTGAAAATTTCCTTCACTGCATTTGCAATAACATATTGGTGAATGATTAAAAAGATAAAGAATAAAAAAATAGTACTGTTCTATTTGCACAGAACTGAACTGACCACTCTTACAAAGGCTTTCTCTCCACTTCCATTATTTATTGTGTCCCAAAGGTGCTTTTTTCAAAGGCAACTGGACTTTCTGGTTTTTCTTTGAAGACGTTTTGCTTCTCATCCAAGAACCTCTTCAGCTCAGAGCAGAAGAAGCTTCTTGGATAAGAAGCAAAACATCTTCAAAGAAAAACCAGAAAGTCCAGTTGCCTCTTGAAAAAAAATCATCTTTGGGACAACCATGACCTGGATGAATGAACATCTCCATAGACATTATTTATTTTTGTTTCCCTATTTCCTGTCTTCTTGAAACAGTCCTGATTTAATCATTGTTCTGAACCGTTGGATCAATTTCAGCATTTACCTGATTTTCTTTCTCATTTTTCTATGAGTTATCTGCATAAAATTCACTGCAATTTAAAGTCCAAAAGTTTCCACTTCTTGTGATAAAAAGATGAATTGTAAGTTGCAAAGATGAATAGGGCAATGAGAAAAAAATCAATTTAATCACTAAACAAAATCAACTTTCTGAATTGCATGGAAAAGTGGAAGGGAATCATGGAATGGAATCCGATTCTTCCAAATCAATGTACGGTTTCAACAATTCAGTGCTGAATTATTATTTTTTTACAAATTGGTTCAGAAATTTGATTTAAACGTCCACATTTGAATCAAAAGTGGTCTGATTTGCAGAGTGTCAAAATTAAATTCAAAACACTATGGTCACCAGTGAAGTAAGTAGAGCAGAGATTAAATTGAACAACTTACCTAGGTGAAACCCACTTAAAATCTTCTTCTTTTGTAAGTCTTTTTTTCCTGACTGATATTGTTGGAATGGCTGTCAAAGGTAACAATTTTAATGAGATAATTATCAATATAATTATTACATAATTATACAATATACAATATTATATTATATACAATATAATTAAATATAATTATTTTGGTAAGTTTCCAACACACTACAAGAAAAAAATGGTTTTACTTTATCATGGTAATCGATCTCTCAGATTAAACTATTTAGAAACTGACCATTCTCCTAAGTTTCATAAACTATTGCCGGATTGTAATGAATTGAAATGCTGTTGAGCTTATCTGCATAGTCATTATACTAAATTAAAAGAAAAAAATCTATTTAGGAAAAGCTGTAATATACATGTTACATGTTTTTCTTACCAAAATTCTAATGTTGAGTAACAACTCTGGTGACCCAGTTAACTCTACTGAAACATGTAGCTTCCTCTTGATTTCAACATCATTAGTTCTTTCATCATGGCTGGCATCTCTGCATGAAGCAAATTTGTGAGCCAGTTGCCTCTAGATCTCTTCTGCTTGGTTTAATTGTGAGTGAGATACCATAAACCTCCTGAAGATGTTCAAAATTTTGGAGCACATCAGGTGGTGTTGAAATAAAATGAAGCAAAATGTTGAATTTCTCTTACTGAATTTTCTTCTTTTGTAAATGCAGACACATTTTTCTCAAAATGACTTGAAAAGATGACATTTAGTTTTTTGAAGGAATAGGTTTGTAGAAATACTATCTTTTTCTTAGGTACTGGCACCAAACTAACTTGCATAGATGTCTGTACTTTCTGACAAGCAAATCCTAGTTAATATTTGTCCTTTTTCTCAGGGAAAAAAAGTCTTGTTAATATTAAGAGCATTTGAAATTTAAATTATAGATAAACAGCTAAAAGCTGATTTAGAGTTATCTGTAACTGCCTCAGCATACCTACTCTGAGAAGGGATTGATGGATACACATAGGTAGCAGGTGACTGCAGATTGATCAACACAAACACCTCCCAAATCCCAACTGTGCAGAAGATGCATGTCCAACCTGCTGATAGGTTGATGTGTCTTCCTATTCTGTGTTTTGCTGTTTGAGTGCACTCTAGCCAAAACATAACATTTGCAGAAATATAAACGGAATACTTATGCAAGTGTTTTTCAAGTGAAACTAATCTATCAGGGCAACCTGGTCTACCCAAATATGGGATGGAACATACTGCTTCTGCTTTCACCTTTCAGCCCCAAAAGAGGAGCTTTCACAGGCAGTCACTTTCACAACAAACTATAAATATAAATTCAATATAAACGCAACACCTATGCAACTGTCCCCAAACAACAGACACATTCTTTCCCTCACATGCAGTGCTGGACAAGTCAGTTCAACCTTTAAGGGATGTTCTTGCAAAATGTGCATTCTACATGAAAATCACATGAAGAGCAGTTTTGTGGATTACCAATCAGGTCCGGAGAGCAGAATTAGTGTTCAATATGGCACAGCTGAAAAAGAAATGTTGCTTGAGCAAGTAGCAAAGTTCCATCTCACCACCGTGATAGGTAAGTTTGCTGACACACCCTCTTATTTTTCAATTAGAGACATGATGCCAAGCATGTCTTAATAGATTTCAATGCTGACCGATGGGCAACACAGCTCATGTATTGCATTACTGTCTAAATTGAAGGCTGCCTTTGCCTCTTATATTTAGGAAATAATTTGATAGATGTGAGGTATGGAAAAGACCTGACAGGGCTCTTGTCACCTGTGAAGTTTCCAGGTCTTCCAGCAGAAGACTTTCAGCAGAATCTTCAAGCTCCAAGAAAACCCTTCAAGTAACATATTGGATACACTACTAAGGAACTACACTGATAAACATAAATGAATGGAAAGTCAATTTCAGAGACAGCTGGACCTTTTCTAGAGCAAACTGGGCTCTTCCTAAAGCTTTAAATCCACTTAGAGATTTGAAAAAATGCAGATGGAGGCAGTTTTAAATGGATTTTCCCCAAAGCTGTCATTAAAAGGAAATTTCCAAGCCAGGGGAGGTGGAATAAAGGGAGAGAGATTATTACTTTGGAAGTGACAGCTTTAGCCTCAGCCAGAGAATGATTGCAGAGCTCCCACAGTGCTTGGGGACGGAAGCTGTGGATCTTTGCCATGAGTTTTCATTATTTTCTATTAGCTGATTGTCTCAGGAGCAGAAGTGCTAAAAATGTTTGTGACTGAAACATTTTTGCTGATGGACTCTATTTGTTGTGGCTGCTCTTGTTGTTTGGGGCTTAAATGTTCTAAACTATTATGTCTTTATTCAGTTTCAGCCTGAGAAGTCCCTGGGGCTATAAGCTCTACTATTCATTATTTAGACCCTTTTTTTTTCTCCTGGCTAGTTAAGGCTTTCCAGGCAGTGAAGTGAGGTTGGATTCCAAGCTATGGCGGATGCTTTTCTTTCTGCTTGAAAAGAGGTGATGGTGCATCTTTCCTTGGATTCAGCAGTTGAGAAAACTTCAATGCAGTCTCCAACCTTCCATCTTTTTGGGTGATTGGCTGGCTCACAGATTCAAAGGCTGAATCCACCAGAGGAAACAAATTATATGTAACCTTTCCAGCAGGATTTCAGTCTGGTGTATAGTACTGAAACAGTATTTCTCATACTTGTGGATCACTTTGGATATCACAGGATGTGGGTGGGACTTTTTCTCCTCAGTTTGTCTTCTTGACTGGAATACTGCAGTATGCTTCAATTGCTCCAGAATATCAGTGGTTGTGGACACTATTATGTGTATTTCCATTTTCCCATGTAACAACCATCAGACTGACTTTCTGGAAACTGCAGAAAATCATTGTTGTTCCAAATTAACATACTCCAAATAGGCTATTCCTATTGGACAAGAATACCCAACGCTGATTGGTTACTTTTCTCGATGCTGATTGGCCAATTATAGCAAGCCTATGATTGGCCAATTCAAGTGGCAGGAAAAACAAATAGCAATCATTGGACACTAGCCACGAGCAGCTTCTTCATATAAAGAGCTGCTGTGGCTCCTGATTAAGATGGACTTTCTGCACTAAATAAAAAGAGCTGAAGTTACACTGGTCTCCGAGTCTCATTCTTCCATGAACACAACACTGGAGACGAGGATGAGATCCTGAGAGAGGAAACCAGTCGGGCACTTGGCATCGAGAACCAAGCAGACAAAATGGCCAGAACCAACTTGCCACCCGCACCATTCAACCCAGCAACAGAGGACTGGGAATCATACATCAATAGATTCCTCATGTTCCTGGAGAGTAATGATCTACAAGGAATCTCGGACAACTGAAAAAGAGCTGTGTTCCTGACGCACTGTGGGCCCACAGTGCTCAAGATGGCCAAGGCACTAGAGAAACCAGACGATATAAAGCAGATGGCCTGGCCAGATCTAGAGAAGCTGCTGAAGGCTTACTATGCACCGACCATCTCCAGCCTCATCAGGAGACATGAGTTTTACAAATGAGACCAGAGAGAAGGTGAGAGCATTGCAGATTTTGTAGCAGCTCTCAGGGACATTGGAGGAGCATGCAAATTCCTAAACATGGACGAAGCCATGAGGGATCGCGTGGTCCTCAGACTAAGAGATCTTACCCTACAAAGCCGACTGCTAACCCGGCCAAAGATTACCATTACCAAAGCTATTGCTGAAGCCACGGCAGCAGAAGCAACCAAAAAATCAGTGGCAAAGATGCAGCAGATGAATGCCAACTCACCCAAGACACCGACTGAAATGAATCAGAGCACCAAGAAGAAGGCAGAAAGCGTACACAAAGCTACCACATGCTACGCAGACAGTGGATCATCCGGAATCGATGATGACGACAAAGATGAGATCCACAGACTCCAGGCTGAGCAAGAGCAGTGACTGAAAAATGGTTGTAAGTCAGGGTTTCAGTGTGCTGGGTGCGGAGGAGACCACCCCCGTTCTGAATGCCGGTTCTTAGACGCAATGTGCCAGGACTGGTGCGAGGCGGGGTCACATCACACGAGTATGCCAAAACCGGAAAAGCTACAGCCCCAGACGTGGGGACAACACACCACCAAGAAATAAAGAGAGGCCAACGTGGAGCCACGAGAGTTGCGAAAGCAAAGGAAAGCAGCTAAATGAGAACTATAGGAAAGAGGAAACTCATCAAACCATCACCATTGGTCACTCTAACGCAACTAATGGCTGAAAGGTACATGTGGCAGTCTGGATCGAGCACCAAGAATGTAAGATGGAGGTCGATTCCAGATCGTACCTATTGATGGTATCATGGGATACCATCAAAAGACTAGTACTGCATATTGGCAGAGCTGAACTAGAACACCAATCACTAATTTTAAAAGACTACCAAGGAAACAGAATACCGGTAGTCAGACCTGGACACTTCCAGATAGGTTTCAAAGAACACCAAAAGATATAGCCCCTAACCATCATAGACCAAAACTGACCAAGCCTACTGGGACTCGAGTGGTTCGAACCTCTAGGAATTGGAGTAACCGGCATTAACCACATCGCCAACGCAGACTGGGAGGAGAACCTGATGAAAGAGTTCCAGGACATCTTCGATGGAAAGTTAGGCAAATACCAGGGGTCCCCTATTTCATTCAATTTAGACCCAACAATTGCTCCAATTAGGCTAAAGGTGAGGCAAGTCCCCTTCGCACTAAAACCCAAAAATGATGAAGAATTAAATAAACTAATAGCACAAGGCATTTTGGAACCAATTGACCACACCAAATGGGAGATCCCAATCATGACCCCAGTTAAGCCGGATGGGTCCGTGAGAATCTGTGGGGATTACAAGGCTACCCTAAACCATGCGCTACAACAAAGTGCATATCCTGTTCTGGTAATACAACATCTACTACACTCATTGGGGAGAGGCAAGGTCTTTGCAAAGCTTGACCTTGCCCAAGCCTACCAACAATTGCCAGTAGACCCTGAAACAGCAGAGGCACAGACGATCGTGACTCATAGAGGAGTCTTCAAATGCAAAAGGCTACAATTCGGAATCAGCGTAGCCCCTGGGGTGTTCCAAAGTCTAATGGAGCGATTATTACAAGGGATAAAAGGAGTAGTTCTATATTTTGACGATGTGCTAATCTCAGCTAATGACGAGAGACAACTAGAAGCCCGTCTCAGAGTAGTTTTATAAAGGTTCCAAAAAGCAGGACTTAGGTAAAAAAAAGAAAAATGTAAATTGGCCACATCGAAAGTCAAATTCCTGGGGTACCAAATCAATAAAGAGGGCATCCACCCCACAGAGAAAAAAATTAAGGAAATCAAAGAAGTGCCTAGACCTAAAAACAAAGTGGAGTTACAAGCATTCTTGGGACTTATACATTTTTACCATGTTTTTCTGCCACAGAAGGCAACAACAGTGGAACCACTACATAGACTATTAGACAAATCAGCCTTCTGGACCTGGGGATGATGTGAAGAGACAGCGTTCCAGCGGATAAAAGACCTCATCACCTCTGATTCGGTATTGATGCAATACAGCGAGACATTACCATTAACAGTTACCGGCGACGCATCACTGTTTGGCATCGGAGCCATACTTAGCCATATCCTGCCTGATGGGAGAGAAGCCCCCATCGCCTTTTATTCAAAGACTCTTTCAAAAACTGAACGGAACTATAGCCAATTGGACAGAGAGGCATTAACGGCAATATCCGGCATAAAATGGTTCCACGAATACCTTTACGGTAGGACTTTCACCCTTGTTACTGATCACAAACCCTTATTGGGAATAATAGCGGGAAACAGAGCCATCCCAAATATACTATCGCTGAGAATGACAAGTTGGTCCAAGTTCCTGGCAGCCTACAACTATAGACTGATCCACCGACCTGGTAAAGACATTTCCCATGCCGATGCCTTGAGCCACACTCCCCTACCAGACACAGAGACTGACCCGGCACCAACCATTTCCACCCTACAAATTGAGACTCTGTCAAACCTACCAACAACCGCGGCTGACATTGCCAGAATGATTGCAAGAGACAAAACATTGTCACAAGTATTAAACTGGGTAGGAAAAGGGTGGCCAGAAAATGAGACAGATGTTACTTTTAAACCTTTCAAGGATAGGCAAACTGAACTGTCATTGCTAAAAGATTGCATTCTATGGGGTGATCGGGTAATAATACCAGAACCATTGCAAGAACAGGTACTGTGCATGTTGCATGAAGGCCACCTGGGCATCGTGCGAATGAAATCCCTGGCCAGGAGCTACGTATGGTGGCCAGGGATGGACAAAGACATTGGGAAATGGATTGAAACCTGTGGGAAATGCCAAAACTCCCAGCCTGCACCCCCTTCAGCACCTGTCCTAGACTGGGAAACACCAAGAGGCCCCTGGTCACGAATACATATAGACTTCGCGGGGCCAACAAAAGGACATACATTTCTAATCATAGTAGATGCTTACTCCAATTGGTTGCAAGTAAGCCTCATGAACTCAACTACCACAGAAGCGGTCATTAAACAACTGCAAAAACTATTCACCACACACGGGTTACCGGATGTGCTCGTCTCAGATAACAGTCCACAGTTTATTGCATTACCATTCGAAAAATTCCTCGCTGAACATGGCATATTACATGCCTTGACAGCACTGGGTCAACCGGCGACGAACAGAAGGGCGGAACGCATGGTCCGGTATACCAAAGAAACTTTAGACAAATTAGACACAGGGGACATTCAGGAAAGAATTGAAAAAATGCTCACCATAAGCACATAACACCAAACTCCACTACAAATAAAAGCCCAGCAGAATTACTAATGGGCAGAAAACTATGATCACAATTAGATAGATTACACCCAACATACACCACTGAAAAACCAACCGACTCATCCAGCAAGTATCGCAAAATCGAACCAGGAAACTTAGTCTATGCAAAGAATCTCACTGGCCACCCTTTGTGGATACCAGCGAAGATAACACAAATAACAGGACCACGGTCCTATAGACTAGAAACAGACGATGGCTGAACCTAGTGGAGACACATTGACCAGTTACAGTCACGAACGCTAGAATGCACCACCAACACACCCAGACACGAAGAACAGCACACACACACACACCAACAACACCACAAACATTACACAAAAATATCGCTAGACCAACCAGAGAGGGGGGAGACCCCTCAATAACAAATAAGGGGGGGAAAACCCTCCGGTAGAAAAAGGAAACCCTTCGGTAGAAAAAGAAACCCCACAAAACCAAAACATATACAATAAAAAACATTCACAAATAAATGCAAGTAAAAACAATGACCTACCCGCAGAAGTCTTCGGCGAAGAGCAGGAGGCACAAGAAGACCTGGATGCCTTGGCGGAAAGGAGCAGCCGAGCCGACTCTACCAGCCCGAGTAGGCCGGGCAGGAGCGGCATGGCTGTCTCTACCTTCCAGGAGGTTCGACAGAGAAGGACAGGAGAAACAGTGATCCCGTCCAAACCCTCTGAAGATGATGACACAACTAAACTGTGCAGGTCAACTAGGCAACCTAGAAGCCTCGCCTACTTACGTGACTATGTACGGTAGGACCATACCAAGAGGGGAGGGGTGTTCCATATTAACATACTCCAAATAGGCTATTCCTATTGGACAAGAATACCCGACGCTGATTGGTTACTTTTCTCGATGCTGATTAGCCAATAATAGCAAGCCTATGATTGGCCAATTCAAGCGGTGGGAAAAACAAGTAGCCGTCATTGGACACTAGCCACAAGCAGCTTCTCTAATTAAAGAGCTGCTGTGCTCCTGGTTAAGACGACTTTCTGCACTAAATAAAAAGAGCTGAAGTTATGCTGGTCTCCGAGTCTCATTCTTCTGCAAACACAACAAGTGTGATGTCAGTTAGATGGTTTGTGATTGAGTTTATTTCTTGTCATGTTTTATTCATACTGCTTGCAAGTCATCCTGACACAGACCCCCCCAAAAAACCAAGACAACTCAATAATAATAAATAATTAAAGCAATATGAAAAACAAAAAAAAATACCTTCAAAAAGAAAGGTAAAACCCATAGTCACTCTGCTGCAATCTCTAGTATGCTGAAATAAAATAATTTTAACTTGTATATAGAATTTCAATGAGACTGGAGGCTGTTGCATGTATTTCTGTTGAGGCTGCTGTTTCTCACACAATAGGAGTGAACTTTCAACAGGCCCTCTCTTTCCCAAATTGGTCAGATAGGAATATTAATGTCAGGTAAGGTATTGGCCATGTGACCTTGGATTCTTCTGCTGAATTTAATAATGGGGGAGACAGAGAGGCTACATTTGAACTATGCATTGCCTATTTCTGCATCAAAATTTCTCCTAGATTTTCCTCTCAAGATCCTCTCTGTGTGTCATTTGGCCATCTAAGAATAACTATTATTGCTAAAAAGAAATGGAGATTCCAATTGAGACACTTAATATATCTAAACAATGTAATTAATTCAGATTATTAAATGATTAAAAAATAAAGAAGATTTGTTTATACTCGCAATGTGGTACTCGAATGTGGTTTTAAAAATAATGCCACATTACAATAAGCCTGGTTAATGACAGAAGAATCAGAATATTTCAGTAATCAATATGATAAATAAAATCAATTAAACTTTGCCTTTTATCAAGAAAGAGGGAACGGAAGGAAAAGAGAGAGAATCAAATATCCCTCCAGTAACTGCATCAACTAGTCTATGTCACAAGAGAAAAAAACACAGTAGTCATTTGTATGGTGTGAATCACTCCTGGCAGATGGACATTCTCAATTTGCCTAAAATTTGTAAGAGAGGAAGGAAGGAAGGAAATTCAGGCAGGAGAAACAATGCAGAAATGTGGAATAATGCAGGAATTAAATTAGTAATAATGATAGCTTTAAAAATGGCCACAAAACCAACAGCATGATTTGGACACATTCGTGAGCTTGGAAGTTTCAAATATTTTACCTTCTAGGATTCGATTTAAAACCATTTTTCTACCTGAATACAATGGAATATAAATTTGAACTGTGGTTAGCTTAGGTGGCATGCAAAAATCTGGATGACTACTCGATGGCAGCAAACTAATACATGAAAATCTAATTATTTGTTGCCATCTTAAGGTGGTTTGAATTTTTACAGTCAAATATGATAGTTGTCCTCTTAACAAGTTGGTGTCAGGTTTAATTGACAGGTATTATGATATAATAATGTTCAGTTGGCTATGTCATGCAGATATAGTGTTTTAATAAATTTTGAAACATGTCACAGAATGCTACCACTGTGTGAATCATACAACATTTTTAAAGCAAATTGAAACATTTTTACTTAAATGGGACTTTCTGCTCTTGATGGGTTTTCTTTTTCTCCAGCTGTCACAATTGTAACTTATTCCCGAACCATCAAGTGTCAAAACATGTTTCTTCATTGCAACCGTGTTTTGTCCTGGAAAGCAAATATATTTGCAAGTCATATACTTTTGATTAACAACATTGTTTGTGATAATATGACTCAACATTTCATTGGATTCTATTTGGAGGTAGCTTTGTCTTGTCCACCCTATTTGGAGGTAGCTATGCCTTGTCCAACCTAATGACTCCAGCACTCCAATACTTCAGGAAAGATTTATGTAAGTTGACTCTATTAAAAGAAAAATGCCATTTTGCCCTCCATATTAGATTTAATTATTGCATAGGCATCATAATAAGTTGACTTTACTGGTTGCTTCAAGGATAAAAAAAAAAAACTCTAAAAAAACCTGCAAACCATATTTTTCAATAAACCTTTAATCATTCTCTTAAGGGTAAGCAATCATTTTCTGGCTGCATAGGTGTGCGTACAGCTATAACAGCCCGAGGCTTCACAATACTGGTGACAGGCAACAGGAATGAAAAGAAATGAAGCTGTGTTGTAAAGAAACAATATTTAAACTCAGTGTTTCCACTCCACCCTGCAACTTTTTAAAAATCTAAGCAACCTTTCCCACATTAAACAGGTAAAGTGGCTGAGCTAAGGAACACGTTTGAATGGAGAGCCAACAGTCCATCATTTGATTTACTGCAATTTTTAACTATTGTGGTTGGATGGCATTGTTTAGAATTTTTTGAGCACCAATCCATGTGACTACAGAGAACCATATGGTAACATATCACAATATGCATGTTGCCACTTGGAAAGCCATCTGCTAGGATGCTTGAGAAATCTGATCATTGTGAATTTGGATCTAAACTGGTCTGATTCATATTTTCTAGCCTAATGTGAAGACTGGAATATAATTATCCTTCTGATATCACAGTTTCATGATACAATTCTTGGCTTAAAAAGTGTACGCAAAGATGGTTGGAAATTACTATTTTAAATTTAAAATAGATTTAGGAAAGTATTTATGCACATGAGGTTCTTATATTTATTTAGAGTTTTCATATGATACAAGACAAAAGGGGGGAAAAATCAGAGAAACAGAAATGTATGAGAAAAAGAAGAAAAAGGAAACAATAGTTAGGAAATATATGTTACTTCCAACCTTTTTTTCAACAGATAATTACAATCTGGCTGTCTCTCTCTCTCAATATATGACTTTTTAAAGAAACAAATACATTTTAAAAAAACCATAAGTCTTTATGTCGATTTTTTTAAAATTCAACTGCTGTGATGGAAAATAATAAAATTACAAGCAAACATGAGAAATTAATATGATTAGAAAGTGTTTTCTTGATTATTTCCAGAACATTTCTGTGTAGTGAAAAGATTTTATCATGCCCACATTTTTCACAAATTTAAAGAACTTACAATCATCTCATCCTTTGGCTAGAAGATATTAATCACTAGCTTCCAAAATAGTTAAACATATTTTCTTAGTGAATTACTACCTACTTACTTGGGGAAATCTTTGCTTTCCTCGCCTTCATTACTCCTGCATTTGAAAAAGTTTGTAAGAATATAAATTTAAAAAAAAACATCAGTAGCCTTTTTATTTTATGATTACAATATATTATTCTTGGTTCTTGATCTCTAACATTAGTTTTCCTTTTCATTGTATTTCATGGGAGAAGTCTAAAACTATTTTTTTTTAAAAAAAGCACTGTGTCCTAGGCAATAATATAATATATTCACAGCATGAGTGTCAGTATACTGTATCTATTTCTCAACTGGTAGAATTGTTTATTATTTTAGGCAACAGCATATTTGCTTGCAAATGCTATCGAGATTAAAGGACCTACTCATATGGAATAGCATGAATCTGGACTTGTAATTCATTGGCCAAATTATGCCAAAACCAATCACTACTGTCCTTTTCTGTTAACAGGGAATTCTTTAGGTGGCACAGAGTTGACTAATTATGATTACTTAATCTAAATGCTGATTTATTTAAAAGCAGTATGTGAGAATCTCAATTGACCTAAGCTATGATGTGTGGAAGATGTCATTAACCTGGTGATGATCACAGCATACAAAATATTGCAACTTTGAATGTCAGAGAAGTAAATAGTAAAGAAGACAGCTAAACAAAAACAACCTGAAGAAAGAAAAAAAACAGATATTGTATGTGCCTGTGAAACTAAGAAAAAAAGTAAGGATATAATAGGTGGAGTGGAACTGATTATTTCTTGCAGGGGAGGGAGCAGGTAGGTTTAATTATGAATGAAAAGATTAAAATATACTGCAGAAAGTGTGAACCGGAATCATTTAGATTGTTGTGGATGCACAAGAATGCATTAATCAGTAGGTTGATGATAATTGCATGTTCCAGTCTAATGAATGGTGATATCTGAGTTTGGGGGGGGGACGGGGGGACAACATTCTGAATGAATGCAATTCGGAGTTGGTGGGAGAATATTCTGTTAAATACTATGAATGGATGGATAGGGAATGAGATGAGAAAAGATGATTGAACTATCTGAGAATGCAAGCATGAATTAGAAAGTTAATGGTTTGGTGATCATCTACTTAGAAATACCTAAGCACCTACTTAAAAGAAGGTACGTTTGATTCATGTTCATGGTTTAAGAACAAGGCTATTCATAGATACACTTGATAAATAATGAATATAACTATAAAAGCATCACATGTTATGATGAAAGACAGAGATAATTACGATATAAGTGTGATGACAGATTCTAAATGTGTAACAGACCACTTCTTGGTATTGCTAGCAGTGACCTTGGGAAACAATGGACATCAAAGAAAAAGAAGTGAAAGAAACTGAACTAAGAGTACAACAATGAAAGAGAACAGAACTCTTTTTATGAATGCTGTCCTGCATGAAAAAAATTAGATTAATCTTCCAACAATATGAATAGAAGAAGGAACACAGTAAAAAATGTACTGTGTGCAATTATGTTAATGGAAGGAAAAAGATCTTCAGAGCAATAATGAATTTAAAGAAATAGGTATATAGTAGGATGATTATTGCAAAATCAGAAAGAAATATATTGTACAATGCATAGGTAATGTAAAGTTTATAAAGATAAAAATAGTTGTAAAGGATATGGTCAAGAAAAACTAAGAACTATTAATTGAAAAGAGAAAAAATTCTAAGTGATTTTGATAGATGCAAAAATGAGTGAATCAATGAATCAACGAATCAGTAAATGAAGTGAGCTAAAGAAGGAGCTTCCACTACAATGAATGAAATTAAAAATAAGAGTAATTAAGTGAATTAGAAGCAACTGAAGTGAAAGTATTATGTCAAAAATTAAAACTGAATGCAGCATTTTAATGCAAGAAAAAAATAATTTTCTTGAAACATTTATAGTATGCTTATAAAAAAAAACTAAGTAAGTAAGTCATAAATTATTGTAATAATTGTAAAAATTATCTGTGCAATTTGTTTAGTATGGCTAAATATCTGTGGCTGATACAGAATGCTGAAAATATCATTTTTATTCCTCTACACAGAGAAGGGTAGTAAGTCAGAATACAAAAAAAATATGCAGAAGGATAAATGGCCTGAAAATATGTTTGATGAAATTCTCAAAGAAAAATATGTAAAGTGAATAAACAAATGTGGGAACTGCAATGTGACTTAAGCTGAACAGCCAACATTTTTTGCTCTTCTGAGAAATATTGTTTATTGGGAACTTATATGAGGAAATATATGAAAAAGTAAATAGGCTTTAATAAGAGTTTTTTTCATAAGTATAAAGAAAGGCTGCTGGATGCAATAATATCTACCGGTGTACATAACAGAGATAAAATGTGTGAAAACAAATAGATCTTTACTGAATAATTCAATATTCAACATTTTCAGGGATCTATTGCAGAGAAAAGCAGCTCAGGAAGATAGAGCTTATTTAGGTAATCTCTGTAACAGACCTATGAGGAGAATGCATGCTATCTGATTGTAATGATAAACACATGATTAAGAAAGAAAAAGTACAGAAGTCATAAATGCACTTATTGGCCACAAAGTTGCTTCTTCATCACTATTGTAATAGATAATGGTTACTTTCTGAGGCAGTCACTAAATGAAAACTTCCTATGGTTTTGAAACATGATGTGTTTTTATATATGCAGAAAACGTCAAGTTGTTGTGTGAGAAACCAAGAGCTTGCTACTACCCACTATTTGTTATGTTGAAGTGAGAATTATGTACTGTATGTCAGGTGAAATATATAGGTGAAACTCTAAAAATTAGAATATCGTGCAAAAGTTTATTTATTTCAGTAGTGCGACTTAAAAAGTGAAACTAATATATGAAATAGACTCATTACATGCAAAGCAAGATAGTTCAAGCCGTGATGTGTCATAATTGAGATGATTATGGCTTAAAGCTCATGAAAAACCCAAATCCACAATCTCAGAAAATTAGAATATTGTGAAAAGGTTCAATATTCTCGGCTCAAAGTGTCCCACTCTAATCAGCTAATTAAGCCATAACACCTGCAAAGGGTTCCTGAGCCTTTAAATGGTCTCCCAATCTGGTTCCGTAGGAAGCACAATCATGGGAAAGACTGCTGACCTGATAGTTGTGCAGAAAACCATCATTGACAGCATCCATAAGGAGGGAAAGCCTCAAAAGGTAATTGCAAAAGAAGTTGGATGTTCTCAAAGTGCTGTATCAAAGCACATTAATATAAAGTTATGTGGAAGGGGAAAGTGTGGAAGAAAAAGATGCACAAGCAGCAGGGATGACCGCAGCCAGGAAAAGATTGCCAGGAAAAGGCCATTCAAAAGTGTTGGGGACTTTCACAAGGAGTGGACTGAGGCTGGAGTCAGTGCATCAAGAGCCATCACACACAGACAAATCCTGGACATGGGCTTCAAATGTCGTATTCCTCTTGTCAAGCCGCTCCTGAACAGCAAACAACATCAGAAGCATCTTACCTTCCTGGATTAAAGAAAAACAAACCTGGTCTTTTGCTCAGTGGTCCTCTTTTCTGATGAGAGAAACTTCTGCATCTCATTTGGAAACCAAGGACCCAGAGTCTGGAGGAAGAATGAAGAGGCACACACTGCAAGATGCTTGAAGTCCAGTGTGAAGTTTCCACAGTCCGTGTTGATTTGGGGAGCCATGTCATCTGCTGGTGTTGATCCACTGTGCTTCATTAAGTCCAGGGTCAATGCAGCCATCTACCAGGAGATTCTGGAGCACTTCATGCTTCCTTCTGCAGATAAGCTTTATGGGGATGCTGACTTCATTTTCCAGCAGGACTTTGCACCTGCCCACACTGCCAAAAACACCAAAATCTGGTTCAATGACCATGGGATTCCTGTGCTTGATTGGCCAGCAAACTCGCCTGACCTGAACCCCATGGAGAATCTCAGGGACATTGCCAAGAGAAAGATGAGAGACATGAGACCACACAATGCAAAAAAGCTGAAGGCCACTATTGAAGCATCCTGGTCTTCCATAAAACCTCAGCAGTGACACAGGCTGATAGCTTCCATGCCACGCTGCATTGAGGCAGTAATTACTGCAAAAGGGGCCCAAACCAAGTACTGAGTACATATGCATGCTTATACTTTTCAGAGGTCTGATATTGTTCTATGTACAACCCTTGTTTTATTGATTTCATGAAATATTCTAATTTTCTGAGATTGTGGATTTGGGGTTCATGAGCTGTAAGCCATAATCATCACAGTTATGACAAATCATGGCTTGAACTATCTTGTTTTGCATGAAATGAGTCTATCTCATATATTAGTTTTACCTTTTAAGTTGCATAACTGAAATAAATGAACTTTTGCACGATATTCTTACTTTTTGAGTTTCACCTATAAAAGTCAGATGCAGTGGAAGTGGAATACCTAAGAGATGTGCATGGTAAAGCAAAAAGAAATGAGATCAAGAATGAATCTGTGATGAATGAAAATGAACTGAATACAAAAGTAGGTCAAGTACATGGAGTACTTAAGCCCATGTCACACTGAACCAACGGATGCAAAGAGGATGTAAAATGGACAAAAAACCTTGCCATCCGTTGGTTAACGCGATGTATCCGTTCTGTACTCACTGCCTCCGTTTTGCTTCCTCTCTATCCGTCCAGCATCCGTTTATGGACGTTTCATCCGCTCCAAAAGTTTTGGGCTGCCTAAAACTTTTGCATGGAAAATGTATCCAGTTCATCCATTCTGCATCTGCTACGCATCCGCTACGCATCCGTTACGCATCCGTTATGCATCTGCTATATCCGCTAGGCATCCGCTGCGCATCCGCGTAACTCGCATCCGCCCGGAAGCAGGGAGGAAGCGGAACGGATGCGGAATGGATGCAGAATGGATACCTAGCGGATGCAGAATGGAAACAAAGCATTTAAAGCAGAAAAAACATTCACAGAGGGGACCTATCTCGGATATTAAGGATGTCTACAGGATGCCTAGAGGAAGCCTAGAGGATGCCTAGTGGAAAACCTATACTGCCTATAAAAATGGGGAGCAACTCACCTGCATCTCACTTTCAGAACAGCAGCCCAGCGGTGCAGACCTCTGCAGCCTTCATCTGCCTCTTCCTCTTCCACAGCATCCAGTAATGTCCACTGTGGATTGTGACAAAGTCCTTTCGGCAGCCACCATCCTTCTGCAACAATGCGAAACCATCTACAGGCTCTGTGAACTCTACTACGGGAAGAAAAGGAGGCACCCAAAACAAGTCTGGGTCCAAAGATGGTTCACCAGAAGAGCAGAGGATGGACTGTACAACAAGCTGATGGTGGAGCTCAGGAGCGAAGACACTTGGGCGTTCCAGAACTTCATGAGGATGCCTCCAGCCAAGTTTGACAAAGTTGTGCAGCGCCTGACACCCAGATTGAGCAAGACAAAAACCAACTTCCTGCCTAGCCTGGAACCTGGGCTCAAGGTGGCACTCACTCTGCACCACCTGGCCTCAGGGACCACCTACAGGAGCATGCAGTATGGCTGGAGGGTGCCACCCAGCACCATCAGCTTTGGGGTCAGAGAAGTGGTGCAGGCCATCATTGAAGAGCACATGGAGGAGCTCCTCCAGTGCCCCTCCCCTGAAGAAGGATGGAAGAAAGTTGCAGAGCAGTGGTATCAGAAGTGAAACTTCCCCCACAGTGTTGGAGCCATAGATGGCAAGCACGTGGCCTGCAAAGCGCCAGCCAAGTCGGGGTCCACTAATCACAACTACAAGGGCTTCTTCAGCATCATCCTCTTCGCCATGGTCGATGCTGACTACAAGTTCATGTACATCGATGCTTCAGGCAACGGCTCATCTTCAGATGCCCAGGTATACAACGCCAGTCACCTCAAGGAGGGGCTGGAATGCAACCTCATGGTGGGCTTCCCAGATCCAGACCCGCTGCCCAATGACACAGAAGATGTGCCCTACTTCATCGTGGGGGATGACGCCTTCTCCCTCACAACCTACCTCATGAAGCCCTACACCTCCAAATACCTCACCCGTGAAGAGAGGATCTTCAACTACAGGCTGTCCAGGGCAAGGCGGGTGGTGGAGAATGCCTTTGGCATCCTGGCCAACAGGTTCCAGGTACTTCTCACCAACATGCAGCATAGCCCAGAGACCATGAGGAGGATCGTGGAAGCTTGCTGCATCCTGCACAATCTCATGCGTACCCCCTACCCAGTATTGCAGAACAGGCTTGTGGACCGTCAACAAGGCAATGGGGACATGGAGGCTGGGGAATGGAGGCAAGGGCAAAACCTGATCGACACTCAGGATGTGCAAGGCCCCAGCAGAGCTTCACGTGAGGTGAAGAAGCAGTGCAACCTCCTGAAACACTGGTGCAACTCCCCAGCTGGAGCAGTGGAGTGGCAAGACAAGATGGTAAATGCTTAATGGATGAAATTGTGCCATGTATGTTGAGTGGCCCTACAATGAACAGGGCATTTAATAAAGAGTTGTGTTTATGTTGACATGTGTGGATGATTGATTATATTGTTATTGATAATAAAGGGCCATAGGTGTGGCACCTGGGAGGGTGGACCATACAGTCCCACTATGCTTGCACTGGAGGTTTATCTATCCCACAGCTATTACCCATTCCAAAGGTATCCCTGCCCATCCCACAGCTATCCTTACCCATCCCACAAGTATGCAAAGTCTTAAACCATTTCTAAAAGTTTCCAGCAAGACTTTATTAAAAAAAAGAAATGAAGCAAGTGTGTGAATCATAAATAGACTTTATTAACAACAAGCTATAAAACAAAAATGAGTCTCTGGCACTCCTCTTGGTCACTCAGTCTCAGGGGTGAAGGGTGCAGGTGCTTTGGAGGTGGCTGGTGCTGGAGTGCTTGTCATCAACTCCTCCAGAAGCAGAAGCAGCAGAAGCCCCACCCCCAGAAGAGTGAGCCCGTGCTGCAGAAGCCCCAGCAGAACCAGAGTGAGGGCCAAGGGGCGGGATGGTAGCCCTGTCCCTCTTGCCAGGGCTGGCAGCGGATGGCTGAGGCTTGCTGTGCTTCTGCATGGTTGTGGGGTTGCTAGCTGGCAGGGAGGCAGGCAGAAAGGCTGGTAGCAAGGCTGGCAGGCAGACATGCAGGCAGGGCAGGCAAGGCAGTCGATGTGTCCGGCAGCAGGTCTTTCCTCTGAATGGCGACCTGCTTCTGAGCTGCTTCCGTTATATCCACAGGGCTGATGCAATGCATCCTCCCCGCATGCGCAATTAACACCAGGCATCCGCTAGGCTTCTGCTCTGCATCCGCTGTGCATCCGCTGTGCATCCGCTGTATCCGTTCCGTGTCCGCTTCGCTGAGGCCCCCCGGAAGCCCAGCAGATGTGCCATCTGCTCCCATCTGCTTCCATCCGCTGGGCTTCCGTTCTGCATCCGCTTTGCATCCGCCCTGCGTCCTCCCCGCATCCATGTTATCTGCTCCGGTTGTGCAAATTTTTGCCCCTTTTGAGAGTGGATAACAACAGATGGAACATTTTGCTCGTCCACTGTGTCCTTTTTGCATCCGTTGGCCAGTGTGACATGGGCTTTATATTTGGTCATATAGAAGCAATTAGGTTTGAATAGCAAAACAAATACATGAATGGGTTGAAAAGAAGGAGAAAACCAAAAAAGTCAAGATTGCATGGAGTTGATAAGAAAGGTGAGGAACAAAAGGCAATTTATGAAACAGTACAGGAATATGATTGAACTAACAATAGAAAATATGAAATTACTGAATACAGTATTGGTGTTTCTATAAAGTAGATTTAGCTGTAATCCCCTTTCTTATTTCACGCACACACACACACACATGAATAGAATGTATATTCTATTATAATGGAATGTATATTCTATTATAATATTATAATAATATTATAATCCAACATTCTATTATAATGTTGAAGTTCATATTGCTAATTAATTCCTGTATTGAATAATTTAACAAGTAAACTGCATTAACACAATGATTGAGAAATGTTTCTCTTCTAGTTGGCTTACCCCCATTTTAAATATATAAATACTTATAGCAGTTTAGATTTTAGACTTCTTACAAGTGCTAAAATAATATACACTAATAGCTAAACAAAAACAAGTGTAAATGGGTGGCTTTGTTTATCAGTTTCAGCAATCATTTCATTTCACAGATTTTTAAATTAAATATCCAATAATTCAAAGATGGTGGTGAACATCTTGTATTCTTTGTGACCGCAGTTAGGCATAAATATAGATATGAATGAATTACAAACAAATTGCAAAGCAGGTGAGGTGAGGCCATATTTTCAAAATATTATGGTGTTAAAAAAACATTTGTTAATTATCTTCATTTGAATATGATTTAATTATGATTTTATTGTAGAAAATTAGCATAGCTGAATGTGACAAGAGGGACATACTCAGTCCCATTAAATCAGCTGAAATAATTGTTTACTTACTTTACACAAAGATATTCTGTGGTATCTTCATTGTGGCTTATTTTAATATAGTCTTTTTTCTTTTTCTTTTTCTTTTTTAGTAAAGTATTAAACAAAATCCAAAAGAGAGCATTTTAAATGTCAAGCAAGTGTGTATGTAAATATTTTCACCCTCCCCTAGAGATTTGTTGTTATTTTTTTCCATAGTGATAGGCACAGCCTGCAAAAACAACAGCAAATCCGAATTTTTCTTTGGTCATTTCATTTCCTGAAACACTGAAACAGGCCAGGAAATTTATATTGGATAACATACAATTTGTGTTTTAGGGAGAATGGCAGACAGTGGATACATGGACTGACAGGAAGAAAAAAAACATACTGCTGAGAATAAGCAGCTGCTTCACTTAATAACTGCCAAATGGAAAGCTTTGTTGCTCAGAAATATTGCCAATGATAGGCTCAAGCCAAAACTATTGAGAGCAAAATTGCCCACAAGTATTGACATATATTCCCACCCAGCTTCTGAGTCTATTTCTTCTCTCATCCTTCAGAATTTCATGAATATATCCACAAAAATATGATTTTCCAGCCATAAGCCTGGGTACTAAGAAATAGCCTTAAGAAAACATGGTTTTCCAATCAGAGATTTCTTCTTTATAATATAAAGGTACCAAATTTTACAATATTTTCTTAATTTATTTATTTATATCCCTCCTTTATTATTTTTACAAATAATTTAAAGTAACACTGTTTTCTTCCTATTTTCCCCATAACAATAACCCTGTGAGTTAAGTTGGGCAGAGACAATGACTGCCCTAACCAGTAAACCAGCTGGCTATTACAATTCTGTTAGAGTTGGGCAGCTATAATCCCTTTGGATAAACAAACAAACAAACAAATAAATAGCTAATAATCCAGTCAAGATGCTGTAAAGAATACTGAGGCCATTAAGTTATGTGAAGTAATTTGCACACCAAATCTATGAAAATGGCAAGGGATTTTTATTTGTTTATTTATTATTCTTCAGTTACTTTTATACAGTCCCAAATAGAACAGAGAATCCAATAAGTTAATTTTATAACTGGCAGTTACTCATAAAAACTCAGAAACGTTATTATAATGCAAAATATCTATGGAGATTCTGTCATCCAGGTCGTATTTGTTCCAAAGGTGCTTTTTCAAGAGGCACTTCAATACAAGAAGCTTCATGGATGAAAAGTGAAACGTCTTCAAGAAAAAACCAAAAAGTCCAGTTGTCTCTTAAAAAGCACCTTTGGGATATAATGCAAAATATTTAAATAGAGCATTTAACAATGTAGACTCACCCAGTTTTAAAAAACCCACAGTCTTTTTAGGGAGCAATATGAAATCTTAACTAGACTATCATTAATGTATTGCTTGACCTTGAGGTAAAAATCCGAAACTACACCATAAAAGAAATATTCTCAGAATGTTTTATGTCTACAAATTGAGGGTGGGTCATCAATTTCTTTTCCACCTAACACTAGCTTGTTTTAAACTTTCAAAGTTCCCAACCTTCTTGGCTTTAACCATTTTCATTTTTATTATGATGGTTGAACTTTATATTTTCAAAAATGAGAATCCACAGTTATTGATGTTTTTTCATCCAGAAATGCTAAGGCACTGCTCAGGATCTAGTTACAATCATTGCAACACTTATGCTTATCTAAAACTTATATAACCCATCTCAACATTAGTTAAATATAAATTCTGTGGCTTTCTTTGTTAGTTTTTATTTTCATCCTGCCTTACCAACTGTCAAAGGGGTGCTGTTGTTGGGTTTGTTTTTTTTAAGTGTCAACAAGCACATGGATTGAAGTGACCCTGTCAACACTGTATATTTGGATTTTTAGAAAGACTTTGACAGAGTTCCTCATTAAAGGTTTTTATAAACGAAAAGGTCATGGGATAAGACACCCTTTTCTTTTATGCATTGCTAAGTGATTAAAAAAACAGAAAGTAAAACAGGCCATTTTCTCAATGGAAGTAAGGCTTTTTTTACTCATAGATGAGTTTATCTTAGATGTAAGTGGTAAGTTAGCCAAGTTTATGAGTGATAGCAAAGTAATTAAGGTGATTAAAATCCAAAGTGATTGGCAAGCTGGGAAGAGTTCCAAAAGGATTATTCCTTGAGTGAATGGTCAATGAATGCCAGGAATGATTTAATCCAATTGTCAAATGGTATGCATTACAATACATACACACACACACATAAATACCTATGTTGTCTTAGCTTCTGTAACTATCCAGGAAAAAAATCTTAATAGTTGGATGAAGTTGTTAAATCATGAGCAACAGATGTGAAACAAATGCTATGCTATTGATCACTAGGAAAGGGATTGAAAGAAAATTGCCAACATTGTAATGTCCTTTTATGAATCATGGCATGTTCATAGTGTTATATATTTGCATACTCACCTAGGATAGGTTGGTCCGGATGGCGGGAGATTTGAAGAGCCATCATTGGCCACAAGCCATGAGCAGCCCGCTATAAAAAGGCTGCCGTGGTTTCACTGGCAAACAGTTTCTGGAGAGAAAATAAAAAGGAATAGAAGATCAACTGGGTCTCGAGTCTTTTTCCCACAATGCAACACATAGCATTAAAGTCTACAGCTCTTATCTGAGAACTTATTTGAGAAACATATCTTCTACTTATCTGAGAAACATAAGTAAATTGTTACTTATCTCTGACAAATTCTCTGCTCAATTTGGGGTCAAAGATATTGGGAATACAGGAGGCTGGTGTGTTTTTTATGTTCATCAAATCTTTGCCTTTCAAAGACTTAAGACTTTTTTGTTTCCTGAAAATCCTTGAACAGATCAAGCCCATAAGTTGCCTGCAAATGGCTTAAAGGGCTAACATATGAAAGAAAATCCTTTCATGGACTTCTCCATACATTTATTTTCATTTTAAAATTTTATTTCTATTTTTTTAAAAAATTGTGTCCCTTCAAAAGATTTTTGTTTATGTAATAACTGGATTCACACAACAAGCTGATACATAAAACCAGTTTAACAAAACACTATTGCTATCATCACATAAGCTAAATATTGACAGTATTCTCATTAGATGTTATAGTAGAAATTGCCCAACCTGTTATTAATTTATTTTAGGGTGTTTCATTTTTATTTATTAGTATTAAATCCTGCCCTTTCATTCTGGAGCTCCAAACGACACTGCCATCTCCTATTTTTCCTCATCACTTTGAAGTAATTTGGGCCATGACAGAAGTTTACCCAAAATTACCCAGTAAAGTTCCATGAGTGGACTAGAACCTGGGTCTCTCTATTCCTAGTTCAAAACATTAACTGCTATCCCACACATTCTCAAATTCAATCCTTCAATTTTTGTCACATCACAAATTTATTTTCCCTGAACTTATTTTCACTGCAGTAATTTCATCCCTACCTCCAAATCCCCAAATCTGATTTTTGTACTCTTACAGGTAATTCATTCAACAAATGCCATTTTTAAGGAAAAGATATCCCTTCTCCAAAGGGAAATTGTCAGCTTAACAGTTAGAATCTATAATGCATTGTGAATGCATATACTGTATAAGGAATCCAACCTATTATCTCAGAAAGAGATTAAAAAAGAAATCTTTTGTTTAAAATGGAGGTCACTTTAAATTTATTCTTAAGTCCAGGAACTAACACTTAGGATGTTATTAAATCTACATTATGCATTTGGGGGATTACAATACTATTCTGTACTGTGTTCTATTAATTTTTCAAGCAATTAGATGCCTACTATAATGAAAAACAGCTTTTTTCCTTCTTTGTTCCAAGAATAGGTATTACATCACATTATATTTAAAGGCCCTGTCACACTGGCCGACGGAAGCAAACCGTTTGTAAAAAGGACACAGCGGACGAGAAAAATGTTCCATCCGTTGTTATCTGCTCTCAAAAGGGGCAAAAATGTGCATAACCAGAGCGGACAACACGGAAAGGAACGGACGGGGGGAGGACGCAGGGTGGATGGAAAGCGGATGCTCCACGGAAGCCTAGCAGATGGAAGCGGATGAGAGCGAATGGCACATCCGCAAGGCTTCTGGGGGACCGCAGCAAAGCAGACGCGGAACGAAAAGAGTGGATGCAGAGTGGACGCCGAGCAGATGAAGTGGATGCAGAGCAGAAGCCTAGCGGATGAAGCGGATGCAGAGCAGAAGCCTAGCGGATGCCTAGCGGATGCCTAGCGGATGCCTAGCAGATGCCTAGTGGATGCCTAGCATTCACTGCGCATGCGAAGAGGATGCATTGCGTCAGCCCCGCGGATACAAAGGGAGGCAGCTCCCAAGCAGGTCACCATTCAGAGGAAAGACCTGCTTCCAGACACATCGACTGCCTTGCCAGCCTGCCCTGCCTGCATGCCTGCCTGCCAGCCTTGCTGCCTGCCTTCCTGCCAGCCTGCCTGGAGCCTCCCTGCCAGCCTCCCTGCCTGCCTGCCTGCCAGCCTTGCTGCCAGCCAGCAACCCCACAACCATGGGGAAGAAGAGAAAGCTTCAGCCATCTGCTTCCAGCCCTGGCAAGAGGGACAGAGCCATCCTCCCACCCTCTGGCCCTCACTCTGCTTCTGCTGGGGCTTCTGTAGCACGGGCTCGCTCTTCTGGGGCTGGGGCTTCTGCTGCTTCTGCTTCTGGAGGAGCTGATGATGATACTTCTGGCGGTGGTGCTTCTGCTGGTGCTTACTCTGCTGATGCTGCTTCTGGCAGTGGTGCTTCTGCTGGTGCTTACTCTGCTGATGCTGCTTCTGGCGGTGGTGCTTCTGCTGATGCTGCTTCTGGAGGAGGTGCTGATGCTGCTTATGGCAGTGGTGCTTCTGCTGGTGCTTACTCTGCTGAAGCTGCTCCTCATCCTGCTGGTCCTGCTCGTGCTCCTGTTCTTGCTCGTGCTCCTGGTCCTGCTGGTGCTCCTGGTCCTGCTCATGCTCCTGGTCCTGTTGGTGCTGCTGGTGCTGATCCTGGTCCTGCTGGTGCTGCTGGCGCTGCTGGAGCTAACTCTGCTGCTGCTGATCCTGGTCCTGCTGGTGCTGGTGCTGCTGATCCTGGTCCTGCTGGTGCTGCTGGTGCTGCTGCTGGTGGTGATGTGGAAGAGCAACCCCTACAACCTGGAAGTCCCTCTGATGAGGGCCCATGTGGTCCTGCCAAAGGGAGGAAGAGGCATATGTGAGAACGGGAGAGGAGGCAATACTCCATCGAGGAGGAACATGAGGATGAAGTGCTGGAGTGGCTGAGAGAGAATGACTATCTATGGCGGAAGGGACACAGATTCTACAGGGACACCAAAAGGAAGCAGGCTGCTTGGAGAGAGAAGGCGGAGAGCCTGGGCTACACTTCGGAGGTGCTCCTCAGCTGATGGAAGCACATGCACACCTGGTATCAGAAGCTGCACCTCAAGAAATCTGACCAGGCCGCGGTCAAGCTGACGGACAGAGAGACCTACGTCATGGCCAAGTGCAGCTTCCTGGAGGGTGAGATCCACCACCGAGGAGCAGCCCCTCTCACAACCCTCTTTCTCGGGCAGCCTGCTGAGAGCCAGTCCGCTTCCGGCTGAGAGTCAGCTCCTGTCTCCAGGCAGGTGTCTGTGGAGCGTGCCATGACGGAGAACCCGCGGACAGCTGTTCTAACCATGGAGGAGCGTGTGGAGGACTCCCTGGCGCAGTGGGAGAAAGGAGATGGCACTTCCACCACAGTCCTAACCGCATACACCCCCAGCTCCACCTCCACAGAAAGGCAGAGAGCCAGACAGGAGAGACAGAGCCACACTGTCCTGCTGGAGATAAGAGACACCATTCGGAGCAGCATAGATCTCCTCTCTCAGCTGGTCCACACTGACTCCTCATCCTCCAACTGCAAGCCCTTCCTCACCTATGTCAACCAGACCCTCACGGACATGGCAGAACCCCAGTACCAGGTGGTGAAGGACCGGATCACTGATCTGCTTCACAAACCTCCAGATCCAGATGAACCTGCTCCCACCCAGTCCAGGTCTGCTCCTCCACCCTAGGTGATGTCCCTCCCATTCCAAGGCTTTCCACAGGCCCTCACCTACCAGGGCTATGGCTACCAGGAGGTCCAGCAGCACAGGCAGCAGCCCTTCCCAGTCCAGGCACAGACTCATCAGATGCCACCATTGCCACCAGTTCCACTGATGCCACCGATGCCACCCACGCCACTGCTGCCACCGACACCACCGATGCCACCCACGTCACCGATGCCTCCCACACCAGTCCTCACACAGCTGCAGACCAGACAGCTCCACTACACTGCTCCTTCCTCCACCCCACAGCCAAGCCTGGCCTCAGTACATCTGTTGTCGGTACTGGGGCTGACACCCCATGGCATGGAGGAAGGAGCTCTCAACAACATGGGGCTGAGCCAGCTGTCTGAGAGCTTCCTCAACACACTGTCACCTGTTGTCCTCTCGGGGCCAGGCACCCCAGTGGCGCTTCAGACCAGCACTCCATCAGCACCCACCTCCACAGCACCTGGACCCTTCACCCCTGAGATTGGGCACACCTCTGAGTGACAGAGAAGAGTGCCACAGACTGGGTGGCGACCTGTAGACTTTATTTGGACACTTGACTTGCGTCATTTTTCTTTTACAGCTTGTTATTAAGAAAGTTTATCTTTGATTCACACACTTGCTTCATTTATTTTTGTAAATAAAGTCTTGGTGGAAACTTTTATAAATGGTTTAAGCCTTTGCATGCTTGTGGGATGGGTAAGGATAGCAGTGGGATGGGCAGGGATACCTGTGGGATGGGTTAAGATAGCTGTGGGATGGGCAGGGATACCTGTGGGATGGGTTAGGATATCTGTGGGATGGGTTAAGATAGCTGTGGGATGGGCAGGGACATCTTTGGGATGGGTTAATATAGCTGTGGAATGGGTTGAGATAGCTGTGGGGAAAGATAAACCTCCAGTGCAAGCATAGTGGGACTGGATGGTCCACCCTGCCAGGTGCCACACCTATGGCCCTTCATTATCAATACTAATGTAATCATTGATCCACACATGTCAACATAAACACAACTCTTTAATAAATGTCCTGTTCATTGTAGGCCCACCCAACATACATGGCCCAATCTCATCCGTGTGATGAGACAGGCTGAAGGAAGCATCCATTTATCATCTATCATCCTGTCTTGGCACTCCACTGCTCCAGCTGGGGAGTTGCACCAGTGTTTCAGGAGGTTGCGCTGATTCTTCCCTTCACGTGAGGCTCTGTTGGGGCCTTGCACATCCTCAGTGTCTATCAAGTTTCGCCCTTGCCTCCATTCCCCAGGCTCCATGTCCCCATTGCCTTGTTGGAGGTCCACGAGCCTGTTCTGGAAGACTGGGTAGCGGGTGCTCATGAGATTGTGCAGGATGCAGCAAGCTTCCACAATCCTCCTCACGGTCTGTGGGCAATGCTGCATGGTGCTGAGAAGTACCTGGAACCTGTTGGCCAGGATGCCAAAGGCGTTCTCCACCACCCGTCTTGCCCTGGACAGCCTGTAGTTGAAGATCCTCTCTTCACGGGTGAGGCATCTGGAGGTGTCGGGCTTCATGAGGTAGGTTCTGAGGGAGAATGCGTCATCCCCCATGATGAAGTAGGGCACATTTTGCGTGTCGTTGGGCAGGGGGTCTGGATCTGGGAAACCCATGATGAGGTTGCGTTCCAGCCCCTCCTTCAGGTCACTGGCATTGTATACCTGGGCATCTGAAGCTGACCCGTTGCCTGAAGCATCGATGTACATGAACTTGTAGTCAGCATTGACCATGGCGAAGAGGACGTTACTGAAGAAGCCCTTGTAGTTGTGATAAGAGGACCCCGACTTAGCTGGCGCTTTGCAGGCCACGTGCTTGCCATCTATGGCTCCAACGGTGTGGGGGAAGTTCCACTTCTGATACCACTGCTCTGCAACTTTCTTCCATCCTTCTTCAGTGGAGGGGCACTTGTGGAGCTCCTCCAGGTATTCTTCGATGATGGCCTGCACCACTTCTCTGACCACAATGCTGATGGTGTTGTGTGGCACCCTCCAGCCATACTGCATGCTCCTGTACATGGTCCCTGAGGCCAGGTGGCACAGAGTCAGTGCCACCTTCTGCCCAGGGTCCAGGCTGGGCCAGAAGTTGGTGTTTGCCTTGGTCAACCTGGGTCTCAGCCGCTCCACAACTTTGTCAAAGATGGCTGGAGGCATCCTCATGAAGTTCTGAAATGCACGAGTGTCTTCGTTCCTGAGCTCCACCATCAGCTTGTTATACAGTCCATACTCTGCTCTTCTCCCGATCCATCTTCGGACCCAGACGCTTCTTGGCCGCCTCCTTTTCTTCCCGTAGTAGAGTTCACAGAGCCTATAGATGGCTTCACACTGTTGCAGAACGATGGTGGCTACCAAAAGGAGTGTGTTACGATCCATGGTGGACATGACTGGATGCTGTGGAAGAGCAAGAGGCAGATGAAGGCTGCAGAGGTCTGCACCGCAGGGCTGCTGGTCTGAAAGTGAGATCCAGGTGAGTTGCTCCCCCTTTTTATAGGCAATATAAGTTTTCCCCATGTGTCCTTTTGCATCCTCTAGGCATCCTCTAGACATCCTTAATATCTGAGATAGGTCCCCTCTGCGAATGTTTTTTCCATTTTAAATGCTTTCTTTCCGAGCTGCATCCCTTTCATCCTTTCTCCGTCTGTGCTACTCACGCTGCGTGTCCATTCTCTGTCCGTTCCACTTCCTCCCTGTGTCCACTTTCTGCTGGAGCGGATTTGAGTTGCGTGGATGCACAGCGAATGCCTAGTGGATGGAGCAGATGCGTAACGGATGACGACAGATGCAGAACGGATGTTCCCTGTATGCCTAGCGGATGCAGAATGGACGCATTGGATACATTTTCCGCTCAAAAAGTTTTGAGCAGCTCAAAACCTTTTGAGCAGATGGAACCTCAGTTGACGGATGCTGGATGGATAGAGAGGAAGAAAAACAGACGCAGTGAGTACAAAATGGAAGCATCGCGTTAACCAATGGATGGCAAGTGTTTCTCTCCATTTTACATCCTCTTTCCATCCATTGGTGCAGTGTGACATGGGCTTAAGTATGCATGATTTTCTTCGTTAAAACTGATTCCATGGCAGACAATAGCTTTTCTTTATCACAATATTTGGCACAACCGTATAAAAACTATGAACAGTCTTCTGAGTCTCTTTATCAGTTTTGTATCAGTTATATGGAAAGTTATAAGATGGGTCTATAAACTCTGTCATCTAATAAATACAAAGGATAGGCTTTGTATACTCATTGACTATTTAAGACCTATTGTCTTCAACAAGTCTTCTTTCTGTATACTATAGCCAACATCAAATTTTGTTAATTTTATTTTGCACTGACAGAATTGTTAAGTGCCACTCTATTTCCTTGTTGTACTCTATAGAATAAAAAATTGTCTTTGAGAAAGTAGGCTAGAAAGTATATTAATTCTTTTGAATTTTGGCAATGGAAAATACTTTTGAGAATACCTTGGATAGTTAAGAAAACAAACATGAATCACATAAAAATCAATTAAGACTTCCCATTTGAGGCACAAATAACCAGACATGAATTATCATATTTTGACACATTATGAGAAGTTTTCTGGAAGTCTACAGTATTGGAAAAAGAGAGAAGTCAATCATCAGCAAAATAGATGGGTTTAAACATGGTGATAGGTGCATTTTTGGAGCATGCTCTCCCAAGAGAAGGTAGCTGAAGAAGTTTCCTCTATGTAATCTCTAAAAGTTGGTACAATCCTGATGGCACATAGATTCTTGGTCATCCAGGTCATAGTTCTCACAAAGGTGCTTTTTTCCCCCAAAAGGGCAACAGGGTTTTCTTGTTTTTTCTTTTGAGATGTTTCACTGCTCATCCAAGAAGCTTCTTTAGCTCTAACTGATGGTGGGAAATGGAAGGATTTATAATCGTGCAGACAGTAGGACATTTGCATTCTTTTAGAGAGTTGTTAAGACCACCTGGAGATTTTTCTGTGTCATTCAAACCCATTTGCACCACTCAGATGACCTTGGTGACCTTAATCTATTCATTTCTTTCAATAAGAGCTAAAGGTGCAGATGATCATTCAGGACTGTCTTGTCAAACTGTTGCCAGATGTAATCCTCAACAAAAATAGCCTTAGTTTTTACTATAAGTAAATAATTGCAATGCTAAAGCCCCGGTCACACTGCACCAACGGATGGAAAGAGGATGTAAAATGGAGAGAAACACTTGCCATCCGTTGATTAACGCGATGCATCCGTTCTGCACTCACTGCATACATTTTGCTTCCCCTCTATCCGTCCAGCATCCGTTTATTGACATTTCATCCGCTCAGAAAGTTTTGAGCTGCTCAAAACCTTTGAGCGGAAAATGTATCCAATTCGTCCATTCTGCATCCGCTACGCATCTGCTAGGCATCTGTTACGGATCCGTTACACATCCTCTATATCCGCTAGGCATCCGCTGCGCATCCGCGCAACTCCATCCGCTCCAGCGGTAAATGGACGCAGGGAGGAAGTGGAACGGACACGGAACGGATGCAGAACAGATGCCTAGCGGATGCAGCACGGAAACAAAGCATGTAAAACGGAAAAAACATTCACAGAGGGGACCTATCTTGGATATTAAGGATGTCTAGAGGATGCCTAGAGGATGCAAAGGGACACATAGGGGAAAACTTATACTGCCTATAAAAAGGGGAAGCAACTCATCTGGATCTCAATTTCAGAATAGCAGCCCTGCGGTGCAGACTTCTGCAGCCTTCATCTGACTCTTACTCTTCCACAGCATCCAGTAATGTCCACCGTGGATCGTAACAAAGTCCTTTTGGCAGCCACCATCATTCTGGAACAGTGTGAAGCCCTCTACAGGCTCTGTGAACTCTACTACGGGAAGAAAAAGAGGCGGCCAAGAAGCATCTGGGTACGAAGATGGTTCACCAGAAGAGCAGAGGATGGACTGTACAACAAGCTGATGGTGGAGCTCAGGAACGAAGACACGCGTGCATTCCAGAACTCCATGGGGATGCCTCCAGCCATGTTTGACGAAGTTGTGCAGCAGCTGACACCCAGGTTGACCAAGGCAAACACCAACTTCCGGCCCAGCCTGGAACCCTGGACTGAAGGTGGCACTGACTCTGCACCACCTGGCCTCAGGGACCACATACACGAGCATGCAGTATGGCTGGAAGGTGCCATACAACACCATCAGCATTGTGGTCAGAGAAGTGGTGCAGGCCATCATCGAAGAATACAAGGAGGAGCTCCTCAAGTGCCCCTCCACTGAAGAAGGATGGAAGAAAGTTGCAGAGCAGTGGTATCAGAGGTGGAACTCCCCCCACACCATTGGAGCCATCGATGGCAAGCACGTGGCTTGCAAAGCTCCAGCCAACTCAGGTCCTCTTATCACAACTACAAGGGCTTCTTCAGCATCATCCTCTTCGCCATGGTTGATGTTGACTACAAGTTCATGTACATCGATGCTTCAGGCAATGGCTCATCTTCAGATGCCCAGGTATACAACGCCAGTCACCTCAAGGAGGAGCTGGAATGCAACCTCATCATGGGCTTCCCAGATCTAGACCCCCTGCCCAATGACACGCAAGATGTGCCCTATTTCATTGTGGGGGATGACGCCTTCTCCCTCACAACCTACCTCATGTAGCCCTACACCTCCAAATGCTTCACCCGTGAAGAGAGGATCTTCAACTACATGCTGTCCAGGGCAAGGCGGGTGGTGGAGAATGCCTTTGGCATCCTGGCCAACAGGTCCCAGGTACTTCTCACCACCATGCAGCATCACCCAGACCGTGAGGAGGATCGTGGAAGCTTGCTGCATCCTGCACAATCTCCTGCGCACCCGCTACACAGTCTGCAGAACAGGCTCGTGGACCTCCAGAAAGGCAATGGGGACATGGAGCCTGGGGAATGGAGGCAAGGGCGAAACCTGATCGACACTCAGGATGTGCAAGTCCCCAACAGAGCCTCACATGAAGGGAAGAAGCAGCGCAACCTCCTGAGACACTTGTGCAACTCCCCAGCTGGAGCAGTGGAGTGGCAAGACAGGATGATAGATGATTAATGGATGCTTCCTTCAGCCTGTCTCTTCACACGGATGAGATTGGGCCATGTATGTTGGGTGGGCCTACAATGAACAGGGCATTTAATAAAGAGTTGTGTTTATGTTGACATGTGTGGATGATTGATTACATTATTATTGATAATAAAGGCCCATAGGTGTGGCACCTGGGAGGGTGGACCTTCCAATCCCACTATGCTTGCACTGGAGGTTTATTTATCCCACAGCTATTACCCATCCCAAAGGTATCCCTGCCCATCTGAAAGCTATTACCCATTCCAAAGGTATCCTTGCCCATCCCACTGCTATCTCAACCCATCCCACTGCTATCTTAACCCATCCCACAAAATGCAAAGACTTAAACCATTTCTAAAAGTTTCCACCAAGACTTTATTAAAAAAAAGAAATGAAGCAAGTGTGTGAATCAAAAATAGACTTTATTAACAACAAGCTATAAAATAAAAATGATTCTCTGGCACTCCTCTTGGTCACTCAGTCTCAGAGGTGAAGGGTCCAGGTGCTGTGGAGGTGGCTGGTGCTGGAGTGCTTGTCTGACCCCCGCATCATCAGCTCCTCCAGAAGCAGAAGCAGCACAAGCCCCAGCCCCAGAAGAGCGAGCCCGTGCTGCAGAAGCCCCAGCAGAACCAGAGTGACGGCCAGGGGGTGGGATGGTAGCCCTGTCCCTCTTGCCAGGGCTGGCAGCAGATGGCTGAGGCTTTCTGTTCTTCCCCATGGTTTTTGGGTTGCTGGCTGGAAGGGAGGCTGGCAGGAACCAAGGCTGGCAGGAAGGCTGGCAGGCAGGCAGGCACCAAGGCTGGCAGGAAGGCAGGCACCAAGGCTGGCAGGCAGGCAGACAGCAAGGCTTGCAGGGAGGCTGACAGCAAGGCTGGCAGGCAGGCAGACAGCAAGGCTGGCAGCAAGGCTGGCAGCAAGGCTGGCAGGCAGGCAGACAGCAAGGCTGGCAGGGAGGCTGGCAGCAAGGCTGGCAGGCAGGCAGACAGCAAGGCTGGCAGCAAGGCTGGCAGGGAGGCTGGCAGCAAGGCTGGCAGGCAGGCAGACAGCAAGGCTGGCAGCAAGGCTGGCAGCAAGGCTGGCAGCAAGGCTTGCAGGCAGGCATGCAGGCAGGGCAGGCAAGGCTGCCAATCCGTCCTGCAGCAGGTCTTTCCTCTGAATGGTGACCTGCTTCTGAGCTGCTTCCCTTATATCTGTGGGGCTTACGCAATGCATCCTCCCCGCATGCGCAATTAACGCTAGGCATCCGTTAGGCTTCCGCTGTGCATCTCCTAGGCTTCCGCTCTGCATCTGCTTCATCCGCTCAGCATCCGCTCTGCATCCGCTGTATCCGTTCCGCGTCTGCTTTGCTCAGGTCCCCCGGAAGTCTTGCGGATGTGCCATCCACTCTCATCTGCTTCCATCTGCTGGGCTTCCGTTCCACATCCACTTTCCATCTGCCCTGCGTCCTCCCCGCATCCGATCCTTTCTGTGTTATCCGCTCCGGTTATGCAAATTTTCACCCCTTCTGAGAGCGGATAACAACGGATGGAACATTTTTCTCGTCCATTGTGTCCTTTTTACTAACGTTTTGCATCCGTTGGGCAGTGTGACAGGGCCTTAAGAGAAATAATCAAATGTTAGTCTTACTTTCCAGAAATAAAAATAATGGAAAATAAGTAGCTTATTCCCTTTAGTAGTAATATGATTCAACCACAGAGAGATTCATGCAGGTAGAAACTATTCACATAAGCACCAGGACATTGCAAATAACCTACTCTTGTTAGAGTATATTTGATTAGTCACTGATTATCAGGACATATGAATCATTTAAAAGCCAACTCTTCCTGCAGTTCTGCTTTTTCAGAGTCATGCTGGAACAATTGTTTCAATTATGAATCAGTAAAGAGAAAAGCTAAATACTTATCAGCTTCATTGCTTGACTACACTGACTAATATTGGTGAACATTTGTTAGACAGAAAATGATAACACAAAATAATTTATTTTATTCTCTTCCCACATCAAACTATTGCTTACTTTAGGTTTTAAAACTCTGAGGACCAATAGTGAAACATTATTTGCAGTAATAAACTGCACTGAGGAAAATGAATAAAAATACTGAGGTTAAAAATGGTAGCATTTACAAGAGAGAACAAGAAATATTTACCATGTAATATTTGGATAATTTTAACTCAGTAGAAAAAAGCCATTCACAACTGGACTCAGCTGTAGGTAAATTGAAGTAATGGACAACAGGGAATAATTAGAGGATCAACAATAATAATTAGGTGATTGATAACTTCAACTATAATAAATTAATGTTGTGATGCCAAATTTTCCCCATTTTGAAAAGAATATTTTAAAAATATTTTTGATGTCCTTTATTTACTCTGTTGGTTAAATCAAACCACACTATGCCATGTACAGCAAAGTAAAATTAAAGGGTAAAAGCAAATTACTACACATTTTTTAAAAAAAGTTATACAAATGGTATTTATGAATGCATATGTGTAAGAATACACCCAGTAGCAACAGCAATAGCACTTAGACTTATATACTTATATGCACAGTGCTTTTCAGCCCTGTCTAAGCAGTTTACAAAGTCAGCATATTGCCCCCAACAATTTTGGATCCTCATTTTATCCACCTCAGAAAGATGGAAGGGTGACTCAACCTCGAGCCTGATGAGATTTGAACTGCCAAATTGCATGCAGACAACAGGCAGTAGAAGTAGCCTACAGTACTGCACTCTAACCACTGAGCCACCATGGCTCAGTAAATGTATACATGAGCGCTCATAGTCAATTAAAGGAGTTGAATGTTTGATGAAATAGGAAAGCCTTAAAATATTCCAAAATACAAAAAGGCAAAGTGCCATTTGAGCCTCTAAGGGAAGCCTGGGAGGAAAATCAGGACACTGTGAGTTCTAGTTCTGCCTTAAACATGAAAGCCAGCTGGTGACTTTGAGCCAGTCATTCTCTCTCAATCTATAATATCAGGTCTAGGTAAGAAGCTGGTTCATCAATTCTGTTGCAACTTATTCATTTATTTTATGTATTTATAAAATTTATTGGCTAACCATCTTACCACAGGGTAATTCTTGGGTGGTTGACAGTTATACCTCAGTTAAAACATAAAATGTACAATACTAACAAATGATCTGTAGATGCAAAAGAAAATGATATGGAACCAGGCACTCTGAAAACAAAATAGTAGACTTCCTAGGGTTATCAATGGTTATTAAAACTGCATGAAGTGATAGCATTTAATATAATATATATTAGATATTTGCACAAATAGATGCATCTATTGCATTGGATAAAGCTCAGCTAGTACATAGAGTTCTGTAATTTGTAATCTAGTAATCATGTCAGAAACCATTTTCATTGGCTTAATGAAACCTCAATAACAAAAACTTAGAATGAGGGAATATAGAAAATAGGGGAAGAAATGTAATATTAGCTTTTTAGAAGGCATTTGAGTCTTATTGATGAGGCTGCTAACTGTTTCTTCAATAGTAAGCTACTTCAACAAGCATTTAACAAAGTCAGCATTTTAAAATGTCATGTTTCAGAGTGTCTGTGCTTTCCTGTTAAAATTCTATTATTCTTATTTAGAGCATGTTTTAAGTGATTAAGAATAAGCTTGTAATATTAATGTAATGCCATCTAAGCTTGCTCACATTGAAAAGAGTTTATGAATAACTGAGAATTTAGATCTTTCTAATATACTATATTCTGTTGTGATATTTTAAACTTTTATTTACTGTCTTTTATTCTCTTTATTATTTTTATTGCAATTTTATTATCTATTGCCTGTATCTATGGTTTGATTTATTTTTCTAAACAAAATAAAAGTAAAATAAATAAATAACTGGGCTTTGCTTTACAGTGGCTTAATTTCAGATAGCAGTATCAAAAGTTGCCTAACAATATGATCATTTGTAGAAAAAGAAAAAACACTACCTGTCTTAGTTGTGAGTTATGTTTCATTGTGATTGAATGGACAAATGGAATGTTATGAAGAAAAACTACACCTGCCCAGGAATGGGAGACCAAATTCTTATCTCATCTTCTGAAATCAGAAACAGTTCCCCAGTAAATTCTACTGAGATTCAAACTCACTAGATGAAAGGAACTAAGATTTCTGGTGGAGAAAAAAATGCCCTTTTCTTAGAGAATCCAAAGCATCTATTCTAGAATTCTGCCATTAGATTTTTAATAAGATTTTGCATCACACAACAATTGTTTTTGTGTTCCAAGCAATTGAATACTCAAGTTCAATGTTCTAGTACAGAATTGCAGAGTGTTCCCTATATCTCAGGAGTTGCATGGGATGTTAATAAAACCATTGATTCATATTGTCTTGAGATAGACAGCATGTGCAAAGAAACCACTGTGCAGATAATTTGATTCCAGATTTTTTTTGCAAAATGGAATTATTTATATAATATCCATTACCTAATGATTTGCAGGCTGATGTTAACAATATAGCAGTATGACCTACTTCTTTATATTTTGATTAGAATTCATTAGTTATCTTGGAATTCTCAGTGGATAGAAATGTATTTATTCATTTTGAGTTAATTAATTAGCTTTCATAGGAGAACCTTTATCAGCTTCTGCCATATAAATAAAGTATCCCTTTGTCCATTCTTGTGTAATTTCCTAAGATGTACACTCTTATTAAATTGGCTTTCCTCAAGTAAGACTAAAAACCAGGTTTTCCATGCATGACTTGAGTTCTTTATTAGATAATTCTGCTACAACTGTTTTGTCAATGCATGTATTTACTTTAAATAGTTCTATATCACTTCTCATTAAAATAAATCTTTAAACTGTTTAAAATTTTAAAAAAAGTTAAAGGAATTATAACAAATTTATCATGGCATTTTACACAGTACAACCAATAAAATAAATCCAAAGGTAATTATTAAAACAGAAACAAAAACAAAGGCAACTTCTGAAAATTTAAGCAGCATTATCACATTGGTAAAAGGTCAATGAAAACTAAAATAAATCTTTGCTTTGCATTGAAAAGACAATACAGATGGTGCCAGACATACCTTACTGGGAAATTGTTCTAAAGTCAGGAGGCTATCATGAAAAAACATGAATTTCGAGTAATGTCACCACATCTCAGCAGGGGAGAGACCAAGCCTTCCAAATATGATGTTTTAGTACAAATAGAAAAACAGAGGAAGTGGTGTTTCTTCAAACTTTTTGGTCCTAAGCTATAAAACCTTGCCACTTAAAACCAGAACCTTGACTTAAGGCTAGAAATGTACCAGAAGCAATAAGAATCATGAAGAATTGGTATGATATGCTCATAAGCTCATGAGCCTCGGTGGTGCAGTGGCTAGAGTGCAATACTGCAGGCTACTTTGCTGACTGCCAGCTGGCCGACAATTTGGCAGTTCAAATCTCATCAGGCTCAAGGTTGATTTAACCTTCCATCCTTCCAAGGTGTGTAAAATGAGGACCCAGATTGTTGGGAGCAATATCCTGACTCTGTAAACCACTTAGAGAGGGCTGTAAAAGCACTGTGAAGCAGTATATAAGTCTAAGGACTATTGCTATTTCTCAGTTCCAGTCAGCCATAACATTTGAAGTTTCTGAGGTGCCCTCTAGACTCACTGCATGGATTTCTGTAACAAGGCTCTTTCTATCCAAGTAGGAGCAGAGCTGGTTCAGCAGCCTGAATCGATGAAAGATGCTTTACACCTTAGAGATCCTTTGTATCTCTGTCAAAGTACTTCAAAGTTATGGTCTTGCTCCTTTAGAGAGGCCAAAATTCATTTATAACAGGTTAAACTGTATCACCTAAAACCAACAACCTCTGTCTCATTTGGGGTCTGAGCTGCAATTTTTTCACCCTCATCCTGTCCTTTATCAGACTCAGGCACTGATTCATCAATTCCATTGTGTCATCAATGTGAGTATCTTCAGAATGCTGATTCATATTCACTTTGTAAATATGGAACAGGATGAGTGATAAAATGGAAACTTCACAGAGTCATAGAATGTAAATTTTTAAAGGGTCTTTAGAGATCAATCACGAGTCTAGTGCAGGAATCTATTATAGCATCCAGCCTTTGTTTAAATACCTCCAGCAAAGGAGATTCCTCCCACACTTTCTAAAGTCAAACTCACATCATGATGGTGACACTGATGTATTCAGACTTTTTTTCCCTTCACTAAACTGGACATGGGCTGGGAGTTTGACAGCCCTGTTCTAACCCTGTTCCATCCCACTTTTAAAAAACTTAAAAAACAAGTCCCCATTTGTTTTATCTTTTTTTAGCAACTCTTCCCTATTGATAGGCCAGATCTAGATGAGCAATACCTACACACACAAACACACACACACACACACACACACACACACACACATACACACATATTTCTTTTTCAACCTTCTGAGAAATGAAGCACAACAAAAACACAGTCTTGACCAAGACTTTTATCAGATTCCCAAGTAATTTAAATCTCTCTTTGTTATTATTAATAGATGACTTGGCCTGGCATTGATGTAAATCAATACAAAGACTTTCCTCCCTGAAAATTCTGTATTCTGGAGCAAATTATCCAAATCTTTTGGCTGAATTTATTGTCTTCAGCATGCCTCTACAATAATGTCACTTTTCCCTTTCCATATATTTTTACACAAAGACTCTCAACTAGACTCTGTGCTAAAATTCCTGGATCTCAATACAAAGGCAAATCTTCGTTATATATAAAACCACTCTTCCCTCTTATTTTTTGTAAATAAATTATAAGTTTCCTGAAACTGATTTAGGAAATCCTTATCTTCCCCAATAAGCTGATAAAGTGAATATTTTTTTCCCTCTAGTATTTCCACCTTTTCCCCCAAAAAGGCCACTCATCCTACCCTTGTAGTATGTGTAGATATTATCAAGTTCAAGAAGGAAAATGAATTTAGCACATCCCTTGCAGGTCATCGGAGTAAACTGTCATGTCAGTTGTCATGTCAGCCATGAAATCCTGATTAGCCCAATCTAAAGCAATACCAGCATGAACACTGAAGAGCAAAGCAAAGTAAAATATGTTCAGGGCAAAATCCCAATCCATCTTCAGACTTTTAACTCAGTTTTAGGAGCATTGGAAATAAAATATACAAAGTGCATTAGAAATAAGATGTAAGAAATGGAAACATTTTTAGGAAATAATGGAAGTTGAAGACTAAAGAATTTAGACTTCATGGGGTTTCCTTGCATTTTACCTTCATGTAAAGTATGTAATATTATTGCACATATGCAGAGAAACAATTTTTGAGAGTAACCTTATAATTATAGGATTCAAAGGATTCATTCCCTTTGTGAATGAAGAGACTTGTAAGATCAAATTGTTCAATAATTATCTTTAAAGAAGCTTCTGATCTCAGACCCCAAAGACCATAGTTCCACATGGACTCTCTGAGTTTGTCTTCATCATAGACCTCAGAGTCAAGTAGATTTTCATCTGTGAGGCATGAAACTACCCTATCCACATTGATTATTTTTGAAGAAGTGGCCGCTGCAAAGATATGGCTTGCTGAAAAATATTGATATATCATCTGATTTTATATGTTTCACTGAGAAAGTGTTTTGCTAGGATCTTTGATGACCAGTGTTCAACAAATACAAATTATTTAGGGAAAAGCTAACATGTAGAAATTGAATATGAAGTTAAATAATTAATATAAGCAAATGAAGATCTAAATTATTAAACAGGATATATCTGTCAATCTTGAAAATAAATTGGGCAAAGCTGAAAACGTGGGAAACTACAAATAAGTTATGGCAATATGAATCCTGCATTTCAGCTGAGGATTTTCAATTTTGGGGCTTCTAGAGGATGATAAGTGATCGGGGGGGGGGGGGGAATCCTAGTGATTCCAGTCTCCTTGTGAACCTCAATCAAGTTGTTGCCTGGAAAGCAACTCTCTGTTACTGCAAGTACTGCATGGACTTATAGTAACAGTTGCATTTAAGTCTAACTAAACCACTTGTGAGAAGGGAATGCGGTGGCTCAGTGGCTAACAGGCTGAGCTTGTTGATCAGAAAGATCAGCAGTTTGGCGGTTTGAAACTCTAGCACCCTGTAACAGAGTGAGCTCCTGCTACTTGACCCAGCTTCTGCCAACTTAGCAGTTCGAAAGCATGTAAAAAGGCAAGTAGAAAAATAGGACCACTTTTAGGGGAAGGTAACAGTGTTCCATGCGCCTTCGGCATTTAGTCATGTTGGCCACATGACCATGGAGACGTCTTCAGACAGCACTGGCTCTTTGGCTTTGTAACAAAGATGAGCATCACCCCCTAGAGCCGGAAACAACTAGCACGTATGTGTGAGGCAAACCTTTACCTTTACCTAAATCACTTGTATATTTTGGGGCATTTTTCTTTTTGTCTAGGATTTCAGCTTAAAAAATCAACTCGATATACAGTAATATAAAATATAAACATTACTTTTTAAAAAATCTTAGGGATTGTATATCAGTGGAAAATTTACATATGAAAATTTCTTCATAATTCAGAATTCATCAGTGAAAAATGGTAATCCTAAAAGTTTTCCCACAACTAGGAAATCTTTGATATAAAAGTTATCTTTTTGCTCTGTAGAGTCAAGAGCTGCTCCATTTGCAAACTGCTTGGGGGCATCAAGGGACAATAGAAAGAACTGAGAAATTAAACCACAGGTGTGTTTCTAATTGGAAGAGACTTCTTATCCCAGGTAATGAGTTCTCTGGAGAAATCTTCCCTAAAATGACAATGTGTACATTTGGAGGACTAGTCGTGGATTCTACACAGAGCTTTCAGGAGTCTATTGATAGTTTATCCTTCTGTACATTTACCTTAACTATTTATTTTGTGCTAGATGGCATATAAAACTAAATATAGCCCATGGTCTCATTAACATTTATCTTCTCAGCAGTCATATAAAAATGGTAGTCATTAATACATACATCAAGAGCCCAGCCTATAGCAATTTCTTCCATTATCCCATGGTTCTACACATGGATATTCAGAAACATAAAGAGGAATCTAAATGTTTTACATTAAATAGATCATTGGCTTTTAATGTGTTAACTGGGGATCCTCATGGTTTCCATGACATTTATCAGAGAGCAGCTAAAGAATGACAAGAATATCTCAAGATGGAGTGTTCAAAGGAAATTGTCTTATTGAGAAGACATGTCTTTCTAATTCAGTATTCTTTGTTCTGTCTGCCAGGTCTCAGGCAGTTTTTTTACATTCCTTGCTATCTGATATTTTTTAAAAATTCAAAATGCCAAGGATTGAACCTGTGACCTTTTGCAAATAAAACAGGTGCTCTATTTCTGATCTAAATTCCTTTATTCCACTGTATCCCTTGTTCATCATTATTGATCTTCTACTGCAGTGTAAATCTATTAAAATGCTGGACAAATCTATTGAATAATTCAAATGAGTATGAGATGATGGTAGATCATAAATAGTCAGACTATCAATGAAGATAAAAGAGGGATCATCAATTTTGGGAGAATGATAAGCACATTTGACATGTTGAAGGTATGTTTTGATCTGTCTCTCAAACAGGCTGTCATAACGGCTACAGCCACTCACAAAAGGCTCTTTAAAAAAAACATTCTTTTTATGTAGATGAAACACTTCGATTAAATTCATTGAATCTAAGATTGAACTCACAAATCTAATATCCAACTGCAAGGCAAAGATAGAAAGTCTGCATTCCAAAACACAAACCTACTTTTTTAAAAATCATTTACTTCCTGTAAACAATGTATAAAACACCTGCTTCACAATACAGTGACATTGGGTACCATGCATGGATCCTGGTGACAATACAGGCTGTGTCTGCAGTCAGTGTAGCATCCATGAGCCCTTGCTCAAACTCAGCCTAAGAACATGACTTTATTCTCCCAAAAATTAATTCTGTGTAGGTTTCAAATCTTTTGCTACATATAGTCATTCCTAGAAAAATGAGTTAATATTCATATGGAATGGAAAAGTGGGTCCTGGGTGTCTCTTAGATTCCTAGCTGTCACTTAGGGAAAATAGGTGAGCTATAGAAATGATGCAATTCTACCTGTTTTGTATATCTAATTATTGTCAGCCCTGTATAATCTTCTAATATATTTCTTACAGTGCCATCATGATGTTGAGAGTCATCCAAGATTGACTTTTCATGCATCAATCTAAATTGCAAATTGTCTACTTTCTTTTGAAGATCCACACAGCCCATATCTAAACCTATGGATGGATGGAGGAATGGAGGAATGGAGGAATGGATGAATGGATGAATGGATGAATGGATGAATGGATGAATGGA
>BLBF01000063.1:11857967-11884869 GCA_015471245.1 Laticauda colubrina | reverse complement strand
GATAGATAGATAGATAGATAGATAGATAGATAGATAGATAGATAGATGACAGATATAGAGAGGGGGAGAGAGAGAGAGAGATCCTGAGTTTAAGAACAGAGGACTTCTTATATGATGAATGGCAGCAGTGAATTGCAGTGGTCAGATATTGTCATGGCTTTGTCTTCACTAAACAGAATATATATTATATGTGGAAATTATATTTTTTAAACAACTGAGACTTATCTTTAATCTTCACATTCTTCACATTTCCATTCGCAATTTCACCAGCTGACTTCTCTGAGTTGGTTTCATTTTAGCCTCTAACTTGATTTTTCAGGACAGGGGTATGTAGCCAAGTTTTTCTAGGATTATGGTGGCTGCAACATTTAGCAGTTCATGGGTTTCAGTTATGTAATAAGTGTTAGTAGAGATTCTTAGGATTGTATGCTTTTGTTTGAGCAGTCCAAATGACCTCTATACCTATAACACTGCATAGAGCTTTCTCTTCTTTCACTATGTAGACTATTATCCTTTCATCTTAAAAGGTCACTCAGCATCAGCTGAGGCAATGTGCCACTTCACTTTCAGCATTCTTCTTCTTTGAAGAGATTCATTCTGTTTGTTTTGAAAATGCAGACTCTGTCCATGCAGTAACTGAAAATAAGCTAGCCATTGTCCTGCTCACCTCCCTTCTTTCCCCCAGGATATAGTCAGGTGCTCTACAATTAAGAAGATAGCTGCTTTCTTTTGGACATGGGGTGTAATATAAAGTAGCTTGGTGGCTTGGCATCCTTAGCTTTTTGTTCAAGGTCATTTCAGGGTAGAGAACAACTTAAAATTTTGAAAGACTACACAGCATGTCTGGCAGGAAAGGAGGGTGGAGACAGGATCACAAAGATTACAATTCTGAAATGGTCTCAACAATCTGGATATACCGTACAATCCCCCTCCATCCTTCATGAATCAAGCAAAACAAAACTATTTGAAACACTGATGCAGAGAGAAACGACTATGGAAAACAAAAAAAGGTTTGGGAAAAAATGGATTAAGTCAGGGGTTCTGTCAGGGGTTAAGTCAGGATTCTACAGGTTTGCACCTATCTGGTCGAACCAGTTGTTAACATTCTAAGCAGTTCAGAGAACCAGTTGTTAAGAAGAAATTACTGGCCTAATCCTGTAAGGAAGACAGGAAAGAAACATTCTGGTGTTGCTTACAGAAATTGCCTCTCCGTTAACCCTTTTTACATTCTTGGCAGGATTAGACTTCCTGTCTCAGGAACTTCTGTAGAGTTTTTTTTTTCCTCCATTGCTGGTACTTTGCTTGTGTGGAGTGACCATTCAAAGTTACAATGGCACTGAAAAAAGTGACTTATAACCATTCTTCACATTTATGACTATTTATGACTATTGCAACATCCCCACAGTCATGAGAGGCCAAGCGAGGAGATATGTGCCTCAATGTGAGTGATGTTGAGTTGGCCATGCCCAACCAGTCACATTACCACCAAGCCATACCTACCAACTAAGCCATGCCCACAGAATCAGTTTTTAAAAAATTGAATCCCACCCCTAGATTAAGTCATCAGATTATGATGCAACTGCATTTTCTGAGGATGAGTATTCTATCAGTATGCATTCCTGAACATTTTGACTTCTATTGGATCTTTTTACTCAGAACAACAGCCAAAATAACTTTCTGCTCTTATTAGTATAGAAACAGCTTTCTATACTAAAAAGTTTCTAAGTTTGCTTTCTCACAATCAACATGGTTACATTTCCTGCCAAGAGATAGCAGATAACTCTGACATGTAGGAAAAGAAAGGAAGTTCTCCCTTTCTGTCATAATGCCTGTCCTCTGGAATAGCATCCCCCTGGAAGGCTCTCATCTTCAGTTTTCCAAGCGTTTTTAAAGACCTAGCTTTGCTTCCAGGCTTGTCTGTCACATAGCTAAATAAATAAAATATTTCATTACAACTGAGAAGATACAGAGATAGGTGGCTTTGGCCAAGTTTTAATTTCTTACACTATACTATCTCACAGGATTGTTGATTGAATCAGAGGGTAGAGAACCCTCTGGCTCATCATACTGAGATCCACAAGGAAAATACAACATAAATGTGATTAAGAAATCTCATTAATATCCCAAAACTAAATGGAAATGATTTAAACTGTAGAGTTTAATTTGGGAAGGAAATACTTAGGAAGATTCATCTCATATTCTAGAGCAGAGTTGTCAAGCTCAAGGCCCGGGGGCCAGATCAAGTCCATGAGGTGCTTAGATCTGGCCCGCAGGACTGGCCTGAAAACAGTGAAGGACCTCTGCCTGAAAAAATGGAACTTGGGAAGGCTGCTTATGGTCCTCCTGAGCTCCATTTTCACTGACAGAGGGTTGAAGGAAGCCGTCACAGGTGAAAACAGAGCTTGGTAACCCTTTTTCACTGACAGAGCACTCGGGCCATCACAGGCTCTCCCAACATGAGTGACATCAAGCTGGCCATACCCACCTTGGCCACACACACCCCCAGGTCAAACACAACCCTGTTGCAGCCCTCAATGAAATCAAGTTTGACACCCCTGTTATAGAGAATCAAATAGATTCATTGTTTACCATAGTTCCCATAGTGTGAGCAAAAAACCCAGGAGATTCGCCAATTATTATTCCATTCAGAATTAAAAGTGGAAGATTTCTAGATACAGGGAGGCCTAAAACCCATAGTTACTCAGTTTTGTCAGGGTTGAGCGAAGACTGATCTTTCCCGTTCAGACCTGCACAGCCTCTAGGAAGACCTTATTAAAAATAAAGCTGACATTTAACAGTAAAACCCAGGACCAAAAAAAATTCCAGTTTCATGGCTGAGTGCAGAGAACTGGAATGCAATACCAATAATAAACACCAAGGCCAATTTCCCTAGAAATAGCCTTCTCTGTTTCCTGACATATCTCTCCAGGCCGTTCATCACTGTAATGTGACACTGTAATGTCACACCAAAGCCAACTGAGAGATCATTTTCTCTCTCAGTTCTCGGAAGATGGCAATAGAAAGGAGTTTTAAATATCTTGCCAAGAAAATTACAGAAACTTGTATAGGCAGTCAACAAAGACTCAGAGTGATAAATAAACACAAACACACCCCAAACATACATATATTAAAAATGTTTTAAAAAATAGACCCTAAATACAGCCAGACTTCAGATTCACTTTTAATCAACCAAGTTGTTTCATCCTCCAAGTCTGTATAACCTAAAGGAGGCTCAAGCAAAACAATTTAGTCATGTCAAGCCCTGTTTTACATTTTTCTTTTCCAACATTCTGGGTTGTCATTTGCTCTATTTGGATTTCATTGCTGCTATCAGTCAGCTGTGTGAATCTGCTGTTAAAGGGAATTATATTAAGATTATCATGGATGTTTTTTCTTCTATATTGATTTGGCTTCATCAAGCAGGGACAATGACAGAAGAGGAATATTTCTTCTTTTCAATGCAGACTGAACAGAAGAAAAAAAAAGTTGAAGGAAGGTTATTTTTGCCCAAATATTCATAAATATCTCAGTTCTTTCAGAAGATGCTTATGGGAGCTGTTCATTGTTTGTTTTTTCCACTTAGCAATCCCATAACTTGAGGCTGTGAGATGTAGACAATTGCTAAGGCAAAGACCTGATGTTGGCCCGTATTTGAACAGGAAACAACTCTAGAAAATTGCATAAACTGTCTTGGGGTTCTGCGACAGAAGCGTGATGGAATATTGAATGCTTGTGGTCTTTTGTAAATTGTTTAATTCAAGCAAATTCATTTCTGGACATACTTAAAGCAAATGTAATTTAGCATGAACGTGTTGGAATGTAGTGAGGAGGTAGAACTGCAGGAAGAAAGGAGTGCATTCTATTCTTCTTCCTCTTCCTTGCCTCTTATTCAGCATTACTCAGATATTAAGTGTGAAAGAGGGTGAAGACAGTCCATCCTGAATATTTTAGAGAGTATACTGTAGATGAAAATATAGAGAACTCAGGGTTTGTCTATAGGTATGAAACAAGGGGGAAAAAACTCAGTTTGGAAGAATTGCCACATGTCAGTCCTGCTTTTGGGCCTGACAATAATATAAATCATGAAATTAAATTTTAAAAAAACTTTTCCATGATTCAACGGTAAAAATATTTCACCAAAACTTTTTCTTAAAATGAATATTATATCCATGTTTCCCAAGAAGTCCCTCCATTCACCCCCCCAAAAAAGTGCCAAAACATTCATGAAAACTACTTGCCTAACTTTGTACTTGATTTTCTAACACTTTTTATTTATTTCTAGCACTACACATTAAAAGTTCTGGGCACATTTTAAACTTGGTTGCAATCATCCTGGATCATAGCTTCTCAATTTCTAAAATACCACATGCAACTTGCTATGCCTTATTAATCTCTGTTTCATTTTTTAAAACAAAGATGGTTTACAGCAAAATGGTTGGAGTGCTATGGAAATATAGAGGATTAGCTCCAGTCCTTATGTATTTCACTCTTAAAAAAAGCAGATGGTTGGTATAAAATTATTAAAATATTGGAGAATGCTGATATTGTGATAATATAGAGTGTTGCTTCTCCATGTAAGCATACATCACAAGCACTGATGGAAAATGGAAGTTATTAGGATATCTAATATTGGAAGAGATTAAACTATTAGGCATACAAGAAGATCTGTTTAAGGGATTTAATTCAAAAGGATTCGACTGAACTTCCAAAATCACATCTTCTCATTCAAATTATTAATTTGGATGGAATTGTTGAACTGGACGATTGTATTTCTGAATAGATCTATACGTGCAGAAAAACTTTTTTACAGGTTGACTTTCTAAATTGGATCAACTCACTTTTCTGATTTAATTTATAAATCCAAATAAGTGAATCAATTGGATTATATTCAATCTACACAGCTCTCGAAACTATTGTATGGTGTTGATCTATAACTGATATGTCTAAATTATCAGGAATTTCTTAAAAATCTAGGGTTTTAGTTTTAAGTTCAATATTGTGAAGAAAGGACAATAGAATTCAAGATGCAAGAGGAATGTATTATTGTTCTTTTAATCTTAAAATACAATGAGCTTCCAATATAGATTTCATTATCACCCTGATGTCTACAGCAGCATATACACAATAACATCCACATGCCACCCATTTTCTAGATGAGCTTATTTTCCACAAACATAAGCCTATGAAGTCAGCTAAGCTAAAGGATAATTGCCCTTAGTGAGTTATATGAATAATAGACTTAATGTTGGTCAAACATCTTAACAACCACTCCACAATGCAACTACCAGAAAGCAAAGAGTTGTTGTACTCCCTGACTTTAGGGATGAGACTGGATGAGCCAGTGAATATCCAATATGAGGGATAGCTAGGAATTAGTTTAGGCAAGAATATAGTGATGAATTATGAATTAGAACAGAAATGACTTTCCTCTTAATGTCAGAGTGTAATCCCTCTTAAGCCCCTGTCACACTGCACCAACGGATGCAAAGAGGATGTAAAACGGACAAAAAAGCTTGCCATCCATTGGTTAACACGATGTATCCGTTCTATACTAACTGCCTCCGTTTTGCTTCCTCTCTATCCATCCAGAATCCGTTTATGGACGTTTCATCTCCTCAGAAAGTTTGGAGCTGCTTAAAACTTTTGCGCGGAAAATGTATCCAATTCATCCGTTCTGCATCCGCAACGCATCCGCTAAGCATCCGTTCTGCATCCGTTCTGCATCCACTATATCCACTAGGCATCCGTTCTGCATTCGCGCAACTCGCATCCGCTCGGACGCAGGAAGGAAGTGGAACGGACGCAGAACAGATGCAGAACGGATGCCTAGCAGATGCAGCATGGAAACAAAGCATTTAAAACGGAAAAAACATTCGCAGAGGGGACCTATCTCGGATATTAAAGATGTCTAGAGGATGCCTAGAGGATGCAAAGGGACACTTCTACTGCCTATAAAAAGGGGGATCAACTCAACTGGATCTCACTTTCAGAACAGCAGCCCAGCGGTGCAGACCTCTGCAGCCTTCATCTGCCTCTTCCTCTTCCACAGCATCCAGTCATGTCAACCGTGGATCGTAGCACAGTCCTTTTGGCAGCCACCATCCTTCTGCAATAGTGCGAAGCCATCTATAGGCTCTGTGAACTCTACTACGGGAAGAAAAGGAGGCAGCCAAGAAGCGTCTGGGTCCAAAGATGGATCGGGAGAAGAGCAGAGTACGGACTGCACAACAAGCTGATGGTGGAGCTCAGGAACGAAGACACTCGTGCATTCCAGACGAAGTTGTGCAGCGGCTGAGACCCAGGTTGACCAAAGCAAACACCAACTTCTGGTTCAGCCTGGAACCTGGGCTCAAGGTGGCACTCACTCTGCGCCACCTGGCCTCAGGGACAACCTACAGGAGCATGCAGTATGGCTGAAAGGTGCCACACAACACCATCAGCATTGTGGTCAGAGAAGTGGTGCAGGCCATCATCGAAGAATACCTGGAGGAGCTCCTCCAGTGCCTCTCCACTGAAGAAGGATGGAAGAAAGTTGCAGAGCAGTGGTATCAGAAGTGGAACTTCCCACACACCGTTGGAGCCATAGATGGCAAGCACATGGCCTGCAAAGTGCCAGCCAAGTCGGGGTCCACTTATTTCAACTACAAGGCCTTCTTCAGCATCGTCCTCTTTGCCACGGTCGATGCTGACTACAAGTTCATGTACATCGATGCTTCAGGCAATGGCTCATGTTCAGATGCCCAGGTATACAACGCCAGTGATCTCAAGGAGGGGCTGGAATGCAACCTCATCATGGGCTTCCCAGATCCAGACCCCCTGCCCAATGACACACAAGATGTGCCCTACTTCATCGTGGGGGATGATGCCTTCTCCCTCAGAACCTACCTCATAAAGCCCTACACTTCCAGACTCCTCACCTGTGAAGACAGGATCTTCAACTACAGGCTGTCCAGGGCAAGGCGGGTGGTGGAGAACGCCTTTGGCATCCTGGCCAACAGGTTCCAGATACTTCTCACCACCATGCAGCATCACCCAGAGACTGTGAGGAGGATCATGGAAGCTTGCTGCATCCTGCACAATCTCATGCGCACCCGCTACCCAGTCTTGCAGAACAGGCTCGTGGACCTCCAACAAGCCAATGGGGACATGGAGCCTAGGGAATGGAGGCAAGGGCGAAACCTGATAGACACTGAGGATGTGCAAGGCCCCAACAGAGCCTCATGTGAAGGGAAGAAGCAGCGCAACCTCCTGAAACACTGGTGCAACTCCCCAGCTGGAGCAGTGGAGTGGCAAGACAGGATGGTAGATGATTAATGGATGCTTCCTTGAGCCTGTCTCATCACACAGATGAGATTGGGCCATGTATGTTGGGTGGGCCTACAATGATCAGGGCATTTAATAAAGAGTTGTGTTTGTGTTGACATGTGTGGATGATTATTACACTGTTATTGATAATAAAGGGCCATAGGTGTGGCACCTGGGAGGGTAGACCATACAGTTCCACTATGCTTGCACTGGAGATTTATCTATCCCCACAGCTGTTACCCATCCCAAAGGTATCCCTGCTCATTCCACAGGTATCCCTGCCCACCCCTCTGCTATCTTAACCCATCCCACAAGCATGCAAAGGCTTAAACCATTTCTAAAAGTTTCCACCAAGACTTTATAAAAAAAAGAAATGAAGCAAGTGTGTGAAGCAAAGATAGACTTTATTGAACAACAAGCTGTAAAAGAAAAAGGACCCAAGTCAAGTGTCCAAATAAAGTCCACAGGTAGCCAGCCAGCCAGTCTCTGGCACTCCTCTTGGTCACTCGGAGGTGTGCCCAGTCTCAGGGGTGAAGGGTCCAGGTGCTGTGGAGGTTGGTGCTGCTGCAGTGCTGGTCTGAAGCACCACTGGGGTGCCTGGCCCCGAGAGGACAACAGGTGACAGTGTGTTGAGAAAGCTCTCAGACAGCTGGCTCAGACCCATGATGCTGAGAGGCCCTTCCTCTATGCCATGGGGTGTCAGCCCCATTACTGATGACAGATGTATTGAGGCCGGGCTTGGCTGTGGGGTGGAGGAAGGAGTAGTGTAGTGGGGCTGCCTGTGCAGCTGGTTGAGGACTGGCATGGGTGGCATCGGTGGCATGGGTGGCATCGCTGTCATCGGTGGCATCATTGGCGTGGGTGGCATCGGTGGCATCAGTGGAACCGGTGGCAACGGTGGCGTCCGATGACTGTGCCTAGACTGGGAAGGGCTGCTGCCTGTGCTGCAGGACCTCCTGGTAGCCATAGCCCTGGTAGGTGAGGGCCTGTGGAAAGCCTTGGAATGGGAGGGACATCACCTGGGGTGGAGGAGTAGACCTGGACTGGGTGGGAGCAAGTTCCTCTGGATCTGGAGGGTTGTGAAGCAGCTCGGTGATCCAGTCCTTCACCACCTGGTACTGGGGTTCCTCCATGTTCCTGAGGGTCTGGTTGACATAGGTGAGGAAGGGCTTGCAGTTGGAGGATGAGGAGTCAGTGTGGACCAGCTGAGAGAGGAGATCTATGCTCGTCCAGATGGTGTCCCTGATCTCCAGCAGGACAGTGTGGCTCTGCCCCTCCTGCTGTCTGGCTCTCTGCCTTTCTGTGGAGGTGGAGCTGGGGGGGGTGGATGCAGCTACGGCTGTGGTGGACGCGATTTCTCCTTTCTCCCACAGTACCAGGGAGTCCTCCACGCACTCCATCACGGTTACAACACCTGTCTGTGGGTTCTCCACCATGGCACGCTCCACAGAAACCTGCCTGGAGACAGGGACTGACTCTCGGCCGGAAGAGGACTGGCTCTCAGCAGGCTGCCGGAGAGAGAGGGTTGTGAGAGGGGCTGCTGGTGCTCCTCGGTGGCGGATCTCACCCTCCAGGAAGCTGCACTTGGCCATGACGTAGGTCTCTCTGTCCGTCAGCTTAACCGTGGCCTGGCCAGATTTCTTGAGGTGCAGCTTCCCATACCAGGTGTGCATGTGCTTCCACCAACCGAGGAGCACCTCCGAAGTGTAGCCCATACTCTCCGTCTTCTCTCTCCAAGCAGCCTGCTTCCTTTTGGTGTGCCTGTACAGCCGGTGTCCCTTCCGCCATAGATAGTCATTCTCTCTCAGCCACTCTAGCACCTCATCCTCCTCAATATAGTATTGCCTCCTCTCCCGTTGTCACATACGCCTCTTCCTCCCTTTTGCAGGACCAGATGGGCCCTCATCAGAGGGGCTCCCAGGTAGTAGGGGCTGCTCCTCCACACCACCCAGCAGCAGCAGCAGCAGCAGGATCATCATCATCATCATCAGCAGCAGCAGCAGCAGCAGCAGCAGGATCATAATCATCATCATCAGCAGCAGCAGCAGCACCAGCACCAGCACCAGCAGCACCAGCAGCACCAGCAGCACCAGGAGCACGAGCAGGACCAGGAGCAGGAGCACGAGCAGGATGAGCAGAATGAGCAAGACCAGGAGCACGAGCAGTACAAGCAGTACGAGCAAGTCCAGGAGCACGAGCAGGATGAGCAGGACCAGCAGGACCAGGAGCAGCTTCAGCTGAGTAAGCACCAGCAGAAGCACCACCGCCAGGAGCAGCTTCAGTAGAGTAAGCACCAGCAGAAGCACCACCGCCAGGAGCAGCTTCAGCAGAAGCTCCAGCATCAGAAGAGTGAGCCCGAGCAGCAGAAGCCCCAGAAGAAGCAGAGTCAGGGACAGGGGGCGGGAGGGTGGCCCTGTCCCTCTTGCCAGGGATGGCGCAGGTTGCTGAGGCTTTCGCTTTTTCCCCATGGTTGTGGGGTTGCTGGCTGGCAGGGAGGCTGGCAGGGAGGCTGGCAGCAAGGCTGGCAGGCAGGCAGAGAGCAAGGCTGGCAGGGAGGCTGGCCAGGAGGCTGGGAGGCAGGCTGGTAGGAAGGCTGGCAGGAAGGCTTGCAGCAAGGCTTGCAGGCAGGCATGCAGGCAGGGCAGGCAAGGACTCGATGTATCCGGCAGCAGATCTTTCCTCTGAATGCTGGCCACGTGCGAGCTGCTTCCCTTTATATCCGTGGTGCTGACGCAATAAATCCCCCCCGCATGCACAATTAACGCAAGGCATCCGCTAGGCTTCCGCTGTGCATCCGCTAGGCTTCCGCTATGCATCCGCTTCATCTGCTGTGCATCCGCTGTGCTTCCGCTGTATCAGTTCCGCGTCCGCTTTGCTGAGGTCCCCCGGAAACCTAGCAGATGTGCCATCCACTTGGCTTCCGTTCCGCATCCGCTTTCCATCCGCCCTGCGTCCTCCCCGCGTCTGTTCCTTTATGTGTTATCTGCTCCAGTGTTGCAAATTTTTGCCCCTTTTGAGAGCGGATAACAACGGATGGAACATTTTGCTCATCTGTTGTGTCCTTTTTACTAACGTTTTGCATCCGTTGGGCAGTGTGACAGGGCCTTTAGCAGATACTAGTGTGAAAAAAAAATGGAAAAAACTGAGTCCAGTTCACATCACATCTGAACTTTCTTGTACCTTACAGCTGGTAATTACAAACCTTTACAATGTTTCTCTTCATTCCAATTTTCTTAAAAACTTGTACAGGCAGGCTTACAATGCAATCAAGAATTATCTAACAGAAACAAACATATAAGCAATTTTAATCGCATATCAAGATTCAAAACAGTACTCCACCTCAAATGATATGCAAAATGATAACTTAAAAGTAAAGGTTCCTCTCGTGCATATATGCCAGTCATTTCCGGCTCTAGGGAGCAGTGCTCATCTCCATTACAAAGCCAAAGAGCCACCACTGTCCGAAGACATCTCTGTGGTCATGTGGCTGGCAGGATTACATGCCAAAGGTGCACAGAACACTGTTACTTTCCCACCAAAGTGGTCCCTATTTTTCCACTTGCATTGTTACATGCTTTTAAACTGCTAGGTTGGCAGAAGCTAGGACAAGTAATGGGAGCTCACTCTATCACATGGTGGTAGAGATTTGAACTGCCAAACTGCTGGCCTTTCTGATTGACAAGCTCAGCATCTTAGCCACTGAGTCATCGTGTCACCTTAATGATAACTATGAAGTTAAATCTGAAGGTAATGAAGAACATGAAGGTCAATCTATTTTCCAGAATCACTGGACCTTTCCCACAGTAGAATTACTGTAACCTAGTAGTCTTACTGGTAGAACATACTCATGTTAATTGGATGAGCTGGGGAAAGATCTCCTTTTGGAGAAACCAGTTCCTTCCTACTATCTCCAGGAACTGCCTGATATTCTGAAAACAGCAGAGATTCTTGGCAAGGCTTTATTACCTCACTAATTCTCACTGGTCAGATTGGTTAAAGTGGAGTGACTTGCCACTTTAACCAATCTCTCTGTGTGTGTCAGGCATGATGCATGCTCTCAGGTCTTGGCAATGTGTTCTCCCATGAAGACAGTTGTGAAAAGAATGCCAAACATGAAAAGAAACCCATTTGTAGCTACTTTTTTCCAGCTTTTTTTTTCCTGCAAAGGTATGCAAAATAGATCAATTGACTGGGTTTATGTATTTGCACAATACAGCTAACGTGAGAGAGTTCATTAACCCTGTGCATGATAGGGTCTCTTTAATTCAATTTAGCTGCCTACAGGTTACTGGACTGGGTCAACTGATCCCTTTTTGGTGTTGTCATAAAACATTCACTTCCTAATTAGCCCAATGAAACATATTGCAGGAACGATACCAATGAAATTTTTCAAAAATCTAAAAGGTTCAGCTGTCACCAACATAAAGAGGGAACAAGGGAAACAATCAGTATTGCCTTGAATTTTTGGATAGCTCTCCACAGCTTGAAATACAGACAACTAGCTCTCTAACTGTGGTGACAATTGACATTTATGATAACACACAAGAGGAAAAGAACCAGCTCAAAAAACAATGAAACACTACACAAAGCTTATGCCAGCATGGACAAATAAATGTTTCCTGTGGACTGATACATTTAGGATATGTTGCTGAAGAAGAAAGGATTTTGGATCAATTGAAGCACTCTTTGACTCACAGCTACAGAGGAAAGTGATGAATTTCTTCATAGACAAAGTTATCCTGCAGAAAGGAAGACAAATGGACAATGTTTCCAATGGCAGCCATTTATAGTCAATAAGAGTAATGAGATCTTTACGAAGGAAGAACATTTTCCTCCTAGCAAAACATTTTTTTAAGAAGAAAGGTAGTGAACAGTTGGTTTCTATTCCTGCCATTTATAAACTGTTGATTTACTACTCATTAACGCAGTTCACATCTGCTGCTCTATTTAAGCAAGATGCTGGAGATGTACCTTATTGTTTATTCTTGTGCAGATTTAAAGCTCGATTCTGATGACAAATAGATTCTCTTTTTTACTATTTTTTTTTAAGAACTTGATTTGCAGTTTAAAGTGACTGCAGTGCCGGAGGAATAATTATTAGCTGTCCCACAAAGCTTTATCACCACAGAAAGTACAAGCTGAATGGAAAAAATAATTAGACTTAGACTTACAATAACTTTATCGTCACTTCAAATGTACACTAATTGGCATATGTTAAAATGAAATTTATCTAGTATTGTAAGAGGTGGTAGTATGGGAGGGTTTCTTTTAAAATTTACCACCATTTGAGTGTGTTCAGTTCCAGATTGATCCGGTTACACCATGAGGCAAGTTGTATAACCTCCTGTCTATATGCAGAATTGTTATTCTCTCAAATGAGACCAATCACTGTTGTGCTATCAGCAAACTTCACTATCTTAACAGATGGATCATTTGAGATGCAATCATTGGTATATAGAGAGAAGAGAAGTGGAGATAGGACACAGCCTTGGGGGGGGGGGGACTGTGCTGATTGTACAGGTAGAGGATGTGATTCTACCCAGCTTCACCTGCTGCTTCCTGTCTTAACATATGAAGTATAAACCTAGATAAAGCATCAAATAGCCCTTGATGAAAAGCCTGATTTTGCCTAATAATCCTCAAGTATGTCTTATTCATATAATTAACAGTCTTTTGAATAGGGGAATAGAAAATTGCATGATGACATGATTTTTCCTCTACCAATTACTCATCCAATCATTACCAATGATATATTTTTGTTGATGCAACCTAAAATTGCAATTGGCCAATTTTATAAAGCATAATAGTTGCAATATCTTTTTTACAAGTTTTATTATCAATCAAGATATTCCTAAACTTATATCTGGGCATTTGGTTTTGTTTCTTAAAAGACCAGCTTTGCACATTTATTTGTGTTAAATTTGATTCTGTTAATATCTGTCTATTTCTCTAACCTAGTAAGATACTTTTATATTTTCACTTTTGTCTTCTGGATATTAAGGCCTTGTCACACTGCCCAATGGATGCAAAATGTTTGTAAAAAGGACACAGCAGATGAGCAAAATGTTCCATCCGTTGTTATCCGCTCTCAAAAGGGGCAAAAATTTGCATAACCAGAGCGGATAACACGGAAAGGAACGGATGGGGGGAGGACGCAGAGCGGAAGCCTAGCGGATGGGAGCGGATGGCACATCTCCTAGGCTTCCGGGGGACCTCAGCAAAGCTGACGCGAAACGGAAAGAGCGGATGTAGAGTGGACGCCGAGTGGATGAAGCGGATGCACAGCGGATGAAGTGGGTGCACAGCAGAAGACTAGCGGATGCACAGTGGAAGCCTAGCGGATGCCTAGCGTTCACTGTGCATGCGGGGTGGATTTATTGCGTCAGCCCCGCGGATATAAAGGGAAGCAGCTTGGAAGCAGGTCACCATTCAGAAGAAAGACCTGCATCCAGACACAGCTCTCCAGCCTGCCTGCCTGCCTGCCTGCCTGCCTGCCTGCCTGCCAACCTTGGTGCCAGCCTTCCTGCAAGCCTCCCTGCCAGCCTTGCTGTGCCTGCCTGCCAGCCCCCCTACCAGCCTTGCTGTCTGCCAGCCTTGGTGCCTGCCTTCCTGCCAGCCTTCCTGCCAGCCTTCCTGCCAGCCTTCCTGCCAGCCTTCCTGCTAGCTTGCCTGCCAGCCTTGGTGCCTGCCTGCCTGCCAGCCTTCCTGCCAGCCTCCCTGCCAGCCAGCAACCCCACAACCATGGGGAAAAAGAGAAAGCCTCAGCCATCTGCTGCCAGCCCTGGCAAGAGGGACAGGGCCACCCTCCCGCCCCCTGGCCCTCACTCTGCTTCTGCTGGGGCTTCTGTAGCACGGGCTCGCTCTTCTGCGGCTGGGGCTTCTGCTGCTTCTGCTTCTGGAGGAGCTGATGATGATGCTCCTGGCGGTGGTGCTTCTCCTCATGCTTACTCTGCTGAAGCTGCTTCTGGCGGTGGTGCTTCTTCTGGTGCTTACTCTGCTGATGCTGCTTCTGGCGGTGGTGCTTCTGCTGGTGCTTACTCTGCTGAAGGTGCTCCTCGTCCTGCTGGTCCTGTTTGTCCTGCTCGTGCTCCTGGACTTGCTCGTCCTGCTGGTCCTGCTTGTGCTCCTGGTCCTGCTCATGCTCCTGGTCCTGCTGGGGCTCCTGGTGCTTACTATGCTGCTGCTGATCCTGGTCCTGCTGGTGCTGGTACTGGTGCTGCTGCTGCTGCTGATGATGATGATGATCCTGCTGGTGCTGCTGCTGCTGCTGCTGCTGATGATGATGATGATGATTATGATCCTGCTGGTGATGCTGCTGCTGCTGCTGCTGCTGCTGCTGATGATGATGATGATGATCCTGCTGTTGCTGCTGCTGGTGGTGGTGTGGAGGAGCAGCCCTACAACCTGGAAGCCCCTCTGATGAGGGCCCATATGGCCCTGCCAGAGGGAGGAAGAGGCAGACGCGGGAACGGGAGAGGAGGCAATACTCCATTGAGGAGAAACACGAGGATGAGGTGCTGGAGTGGCTGAGAGAGAATGACTATCTGTGGTGGAAGGGACACCAGCTGTACAGGGACACCAAAAGGAAGCAGGCTGCTTGGAGAGAGAAGGCGGAGAGCCTGGGCTACACATCGGAGGTGCTCCTCACCTGGTGGAAGCACATGCACACCTGGTACGGGAAGCTGCACCTCAAGAAATCTGGCCAGGCCACGGTCAAGCTGACGGACAGAGAGACCTACATCATGGCCAGGTGCAGCTTCCTGGAGGGTGAGATCCACCACCGAGGATCAGCAGCAGCCCCTCTCATGACCCTCTCTCTCCGGCAGCCTGCTGAGAGCCAGTCCTGTTACGGCCGAGAGTCAGCTCCTGTCTCCAGGCAGGTTTCTGTGGAGTGTGCCATGGCGGAGAACCCGTGGAAAGGTGTTTTAACCATGGCAGAGCACGTGGAGGACTCCCTGGCACAGTGGGAGAAAGGAGATGGCACGTCCACCACAGCCCTACCCACATCCACCCCCAGCTCCACCTCCACAGAAAGCAGAGAACCAGACAGGAGGGGCAGAGCCACACTGTCCTGGTGCAGATCAGGGACACCATCCAGAGCAGCATAGAAATCCTCTCTCAGCTGGTCCACACCGACTCCTCATCCTCCAACCACAAGCCCTTCCTCACCTATGTGAACCAGACCCTCACGGACATGGCGGAACCCCAGTACCAGGTGGTGAAGGACCAGATCACCGAGCTGCTTCACAACCCTCCAGACCCAGAGGATCCTGCTCCCACCCAGTCCAGGTCTGCTCCTCCACCCCAGGTGATGTCCCTCCCATTCCAAGGCTTTCCACAGGCCCTCACCTACCAGAGCTACGGCTACCAGGAGGTCCAGCAGCACAGGCAGCAGCCCTTCCCAGTCCAGGCACAGAGTCATCAGATGCCACCATTGCCACCGGTTCCACTGATGCCACCGATGCCACCCACGACACTGATGCCACCCATGCCACCCATGCCACCCACGACACTGATGCCACTGATGCCACCGATGCCACCCATGCCACAGATGCCACCCATGCCAGTCCTCACCCAGCTTCAGACCAGACAGCCCCACTACACTGCTCCTTCATCCACCCCACAGCCAAGCCCGGCCTCAGTACATATGTCCTCGGTACTGGGGCTGACACCCCATGGCATGGAGAAAGGAGCTCTCAACATCACGGGGCTGGGCCAGCTGTCCGAGAGCTTCCTCAACACACCGTCACCTGTTGTCCTCTCGGGGCCAGGCACCCCAATGACGCTTCAGACCAGCACTCCAGCACCAGCCACCTCCACAGCACCTGGACCCTTCACCCCTGAGACTGGGCACACCTCCGAGTGACCAATAAGAGTGACACAGACTGGGTGGCTACATGTAGACTTTATTTGGACACTTGACTTGGGTCATTTTTCTTTTACAGCTTGTTATTAATAAAGTTTATCTTTGCTTCACACACTTGCTTCATTTATTTTTTTTAATAAAGTCTTGGTGGAAACTTTTAGAAATGGTTTAAGCCTTTGCATGCTTGTGGGATGGGTAAGGATAGCAGTGGGATTGGCAGGGATACTGTGGAGAAACATTACTTCAATGATCAGGTAGTTTTGCCTTGCATTAGCCATATAATCTTTTGAATAAGCTATAGCTATATTGTTTGTCCATATCCTGTTCCAACCACGAACTACCCCGCTGCATATAATATTCTGCAACAGAAAAGCTTTGTAGAAATATGACCACACCTGCTGTTGCAAACTGCTCAGAAACACTAACTACAGGGGCCTGTCCGAAAAATACTGGACATGATGTAGAAACTGCTTTTTACACATAGAAGACATCTACTGACACCCAAATATGGATATCCATCCCACTCAACTGTGTTTGCAAAACATAGTTGCCATATATGTGTATTCAACCCAATGTGTCAGTTTGAGTATGGTTAATCAGGATCACATGCTTGCCTTCTGATATTTTGTAACCCACCCAAACCTCAATAAAAGAGCTTGTCTCGAGCTAGTTTGGGGCTCGCTCACCCCGAGGAGAAAACGTGTGTCGTGTCTTTCCTCAAACCCATTCAGCAGTTCGTGGGGAGCCTTCTGGGAGAGCAACGCCTCAACTGGTGACCCCGACGTGATTCGCAGACCCGGGCTCCGCTCCGTGATTCGTTGAACCCATGGACGAAGTTTGGGTGCCGTGTTACGCCGCCTGACACCCCATCTACTTGCTGTCTGGAACAGACATCGCGCAACCTCACGTGAGTTATGGGGCAGGGCCTATCCAAAAAGCAGACTGTGCATTTGCAAGAATTGGAGAAGTTAGTCAGAAAAACTGATAAAATTCAAAAATCAAAAGGTAGTACCATTTACCCCATCTCCCAATCAAACGTTAAAATCCTTCTGAAGTATCTGGGAGACCATTGCCCTGCCTATCAGGAGGAAGGGTCACTGAAAAAATCAACATGGGTGCGTGTGGGGAAATGGCTCCATGAGCCCCTACAAGCCCCTCCACCATTATTAACAACATGGCAGGCCCTTATGGCCATGATTGATTTGCTGTATCCGAAAAAAGGAGAACAACAGACCTTTGACTCAAAGCCTCCTGCTTACGACACAGTGGTGGTTGCTATTGCCTGTCAGTCCCCTGTCACTTCCCCGTATCCCCCTTCCTCTGTCCCTGGTCCTAAACCTTCTGTTGCCAATCTTAATCACCCCCCTACCACTGGGGCGGTGGCCACGGCACTAGCTCAAGCTCGTGCGCAGGGATCATTGGAACCAGAGGAATATGTAGATCTAATTGCATGTCCAGTGACTTTGGTCACCAATGGACAGGGGAACTTGATTCCACAGTATGGGCCTATCCCTATGAAGACCATAAGGGACCTGAAAAGTGCCGTAAATACCTATGGCATTAGTTCCCCTTTTGTGAAGGGTCTTTTGGATTCCATGGCAGGCACTTTCATCATGTGCCCCCAAGATTGGAAGGACCTTGCTCGTATGATCCTTACTGGCCCTCAATATGTGGTATGGGAGTCTGATTTGTTGCGTGTTGCTGCCACTGCTGCTATCTGTTCGGGGATCCCAGGGATTACTGCTGATGTGCTTGCCAGAACGGGCCCTAATTCTCAGATTAATGCTCAAAAACAAGCAAATCCTGCTTCCTTTCCTCTTATTTCTTTCTGTGCAGTGCAAGCTTTTAGTAAAAGTGATGAGTCTGGCAACAAAGCCTCTTCCACCTTCGCAAAAATCTTACAGGGACCAACAGAACCCTACGCAGACTTTATAGATAAGCTGCAAAAGGCAATTGCCCGTCAAACTGAGAACCCCACAGCCCAATCTGAACTGCTTTTGAAATTGGCCTTTGAAAATGCAAATGTTGATTGTTGCTGCATCCTCCAACCCCTTGCAGCCTGCCGTGAAAACACCCTGGCTGATTTTTTAAAGGCATGCCATATAGTTGGCACCCAAGCCTAGATCCTGGCATTCTACGACTAACAGCTGCGGAATCTGTTGTCGCTTCCTTACCTACGACTACCTATTTTGTTCCTTTACAACCATCCATGGCCGTTACCTTTCCTGAGACCACTCCTGCCATTGTGTTCCCTCATCGTAATCTTGTTGCTCAAGGCGTCCTCTCTTCCCCTTTTCTCTGAGAGTCCGCAAACCTTTCCTCTCTCGCCCTTGCCTTCATGGTGACCATAGAGGTTCATGTACAGGAGGGAGAAGTGGTTGCTACCATGATCCCCCTCCTTTCTTCCCCTGCTACAACCACAGTGTTTCCTCCTGTTGCAATGACTATTGAAAAACATGTCTCAAGATCACGTCCCTCTCTGACTCTTGTAATACAGGGATGTTCCTTTTCTGGTGTTCTAGATACTGGAGCTGATGTCTCTGTGATTCGCACTGCTGTGTGGCCCCCCGACTGGCCCACTGATTCCTCTCCGGCAGTGCGGGGGGTCGGCGGAATTCAGACAGCCCAGGTCAGCAGAAATTGGCTGCCAGCAAGATCACCAGGCTCCTTGGTCACTGCCTTTGTCCGACCTGCTCAATGGTCAATAGTCCTACTATGTGTCAATATTATGTGGATAAAATCCTTCAACCTTTCCGTACTCTTTTTCCTTCCTTTCTGGTTTATCATTACATGGATGATATCTTAATTGCTACCCCAGGACCTCCTGGGACGGTCAAACCTCATTTACCTAATCTTCTAACAATCTTACAGAAGGGGGGCCTCACTGTAGCCCCTGAAAAAATTCAGTTTAAACCTCCCTTTTCTTACCTGGGTCATGTTGTCCTTCGCTCAGCTGCAGCTCCAAGCATGCCTCTCTTACATCTCTCTAAAAATCCTACCCTTGTTCAATTACAACAGTACTTAGGGTCCATTAATTGGGCTTGCCCCTATATGGCCCTTACTACTGCACAAATTTCTCCCCTTTTCTCTGCCCTTACACAAGGTTCTCATCCTGCAGACCAAATCATCTTTAACACTCAACAACTTCATGCATTGGAACAAGTCAATACAGCCCTAAATTCAGTGTGGGTGGATAGATTTGCTTCTAATCTCCCTGTCTCCGTTCTAGTTTTAAATACAGTCATGTTGCCTACGGCTGCCCTGGTCCAGAGGGAAGGGCTGCCATGGCTTCTCATTCTTGAATGGATTCACCTTCCTCATACTTCCTGAACATCTGTCACTCCCAAACCCACACAATTTTCTTTACTTATCTCAAAGGCTTGCTATCGTTGTAGACTCCTTATAGGTTTAGAACCTTCTGTGCTGTATGTTCCTTTTTCTCTTTCTATCTGGGAATTGTTATTGTCTATGTCTGATGAGTTGCAGTTTGCACTTGCTGATTGGCCAGGAGAAGTCTCCTGCCATCCGCCTCCAGACCCAAGACTATTATTACTAAAAACTGTACCTTTTCCATGGAATTCCCCTCATTCTCTTCAACCGATCCCTCATGCACTTACTGTCTTTGCTGATGGGAGCAAAACTTTTGGGGCATGTGCCTGGCAACAGGATGGCCAGTGGCATACGAAGATAACACCAACCCAGAAATCTGATCAGAGAGCAGAACTCTTTGCATCTATACTTGCTTTTCAGATGTTTCCTTCTCAACCTTTCAATCTAATTCTTGACAGCCTGTATATAACTCAAATCGTATCCTCCATCTATGAATCATACCTTTCTCCATCTCTTGACTCTGAACTACTTACTCTCTTTATTAAATTGCAAACACTCATTTCTACTCGCCACTCTCCTTTTCATGTTTCTCACATTCGAAGTCATCAACCCTTCCCTGGAATACTACAGGAAGGAAATGACCGAGCCGACGCTGCGGCATCGGCTGCTTATCAGAAATCTTCTATGACAGCACTTTCTATTTCCTCCCAAACTCCTTGGAAAAGTCGTTCTTATTTTCATCAAAACAAAAAAGCGCTCATGAAACAATTTGGCTTATCGGCTACTGAAGCATCTGCTATTTTACAGCAATACCCTACTTGTAGCCAACAAGCACATTCTCTTCCTATGGGAGTTAACCCCAAGCTTGTCAAATCTGGCAAATGGATGTAACTCAATAACCATCCTTTGCCCCATGGAAATATCTCCATGTTTCCATCGATACTTATTCAGGCTTCATCATGGCAACCCCTCAAAGGGGTGAAGCCACAAAACATGTAATTAATCACTGCATTCGTACCTTTGCATCGCTGGGATGCCCAAAAGAGATTAAAACAGACAATGGTCCTGCTTACATTAGTACAGCCTTTGTGGACTTTTGTAACAAATGGGGAATCACACACAAGTTTGGTATTCCCTGCAATAGTCAAGGTCAAGCCTTGGTAGAGCGCGCCAATCTAACTTTAAAAACAGCTCTTGACCGATATACAAAAACACAGGGGAACACAGCCCCTGGCCTCCCAGCAGTGCAAAACACATTGAATCTATGTCTTCATGTCTTAAACTTTATCAACCTGACTGGCACTCCCCCACTGTCTGCCACATGCCGTCATTTCTCTGCCTCCCCATCTGCAGCCCAACAGCATCCTCAAGTCTACTACCGCTGCCTGCCGGACCTGACTTGGCGAGGACCTGCTGATCTCATCACCTGAGGTCGAGGCTACGCAGCTGTCCAGCTGCCGGACTGAGTGCTTTGGATTCCAGCCAGACACACCAGACCGTATTTGGTTAAGTCACATTAAAGACAGTTCCCTTCTCATCTCCCTAAAGCCATGCTTCAACCGGGAAGAATGCTGTGGTTTCCTGTTGCCCTTCAGCTACTGAGCATTGCCTGTTATACTTCTAACTGTGTGCAACCCAATCCTCATCAGCCCCAAAACTTAACATGGGTAGTACTGGACGTACACGCAGACATCCTGAACTCCACTTCATCCATGGCAGTACCGGGATCCTGGTTTCCTGATCTTTACTTTGACTTTGGTATAATGATGGACACCACCATTAGCCACAAATGGGTCAAGCAATGGCCCCTCTATGTCTGTCCTGGCCATAAGAAGGATAAAGCACACCAGAAGAAATGTGGGGGGGAAAGCGTATACTTTTGTGCAGACTGGAGCTGTGTCTCCATGGGAGAAATATCATGGGACCCTCCTTTCAAAGATGATTTTATTATGCTCAAAAGGACTGGTGAGAACGTAATATGTAAGCGAAACCAAAGAGGAGTATACCAGAATTGTAATCCGGTAAAAATTTCTTTTACCAATCAGGGAAAAAGGTATAAGGGATGGCAAGCAGGGGTCACTTGGGGAGGTAACATTTTCACCATAAAACTAATACAAACCCCCGTAGAACCCCCTGTGCCGGTAGCTCCCAAGAATATACTAACCAACCGTAAGATGCCACCCCCACAACCCACCGGTACTCCAGAGAAAAGTTCACCTGCTCCTCTTGTTTATACTTACTCTCCTTCACAGAGCCGCCCTGGGAACCCTCTCTGGGACATTGTCACAGCCACCTACCAATTGGTAAATAGTACCAATCCCAATATTACTACAGCCTGCTGGTTCTGCTACAATGTCCAACCCCCATATTATGAAGCTGTGGGGCTTGTTTCTCCATACAATACATCCTCAGATGACAAGGCATGCAGATGGAAACATGGCTCACAAACACTGCAGTCAATCTCAGGAAAAGGAACCTGCATTGGACAGGTACCCACACAGTACGAACAGTACTGCAATACAACACATAGCGAGATTGACACAACACTCTTTTATGGACCGCCTAAAGATGGATGGTGGGCCTGCTCTACAGGCCTTATAGCCTGTGCCCACGGCCATGTGATAAGTACCAAAGGCTTTTGAATCCTTGTCCAGGTCATACCACGCATATACATCCACAAAGAGAACGAAGTCCATAAAACCTACTCAAGATCACGATTCATAAGACACAAGCGAGAACCTATCTCCAATCTCACAATAGCTCTTCTGGTGGGACTTGGCCTAACTGGAGCAGGAACTGGAATAGCTTCTTTCGCACATCAATATACTCAATACAGTGACCTTAGGGCAGTCATTGATGAAGACTTAGAAAGAATAGAAACTTCTATCTCTCACTTACAAACATCTCTGACCTCCCTGTCAGAAGTAGTCTTGCAGAACAGGAGAGGACTTGACCTACTTTTTCTAAAGGAAGGGGGGTTATGTGTGGCTCTAAGAGAAGAATGCTGCTTCTATGCAGACCACTCTGGCATAGTGCAGGACTCCATGACTAAATTAAACGAGGGCCTGAATAAATGTAAAAAAGAAAGGGAGGATCAACAAGGATGGTTTAAAAGCTGGTACAACCTCTCCCCTGGTACAACCTCACCACCCTGTTAAGTGCTCTTATAGGACCATTAATTTTGCTTGTATTAATATGCACAATTGGCCCATGTTTATTTAAACGCTTCTCTAAATTTATCACAAATAGAATGGATTCATTGGAGACCCTGTTGTTGCAATCCCAGAATACCCTCTGGGACCAGGAAAGCGGTGAAACCTATCAATCCGTACCACAGGATAATATGTTGGCAAAAAATCTCTTCATCTTGAATGGGGAGAATGAGGACGACTCAGTGCTCGAAACAAATAAACATCTCCTCAGACTATGATAGGTTAAGGTCAAACGATGCAGGCTGAGTCGGAGGACTTGACTGTGTGTCCAGTGGTTGGTGAGTGAAAGTGACTCTCAGGCTCGGCGGGTTCCGGGCGACACTCCGGCTTAACCTGCCACAGCCTTTTCCTTGAAATAAAAAACGAAAGGAGGAGATGTGGAGAAACATTGCTGCAATGATCAGGTAGTTTTGCCTTGCATTAGCCATATAATCTTTTGAATAAGCTATAGCTATATTTGTCCATATCCTGTTCCAACCACGAACTACCCCACTGCATATAACATTCTGCAACAGAAAAGCTCTGTAGAAATGTGACCACACCTGCTGTTGCAAACTGCTCAGAAACGCTAACCACAGGGGCCTGTCCGAAAAATACTGGACATGATGTAGAAACTGCTTTTTACACATAGAAGACATCTACTGACACCCAAATATGGATATCCATCCCACTCAATTGTGTTTGCAAAACATAGTTGCCATATATGTGAATTCAACCCAATGTGTCAGTTTGAGTATGGTTAATCAGGATCACATGCTTACCTTCTGATATTTTGTAACCCACCCAAACCTCAATAAAAGAGCTTGTCTTGAGCTAGTTCGGGGCTCCCTCAACCAGAGAAGAAAACGTGTGTCGTGTCTTTCCTCAAAACCCATTCGGCAGTTCATGGGAAGCTCTCCAAGAGAGCAACACCTCAGGATACCTTTGGGATGGGTAAGGATAGCAGTGGGGTGGGCAGGGATACCTTTGGGATGGGTTAAGATAGCTGTGGGATGGGTTGAGATAGCTGTGGGGATAGATAAACCTCCAGTGCAAGCATAGTGGGACTGTATGGTCCACCCTCCCAGATGCCACACCTATGGCCCTTCATTATCAATGACAATGTAAGCATTGATCCACACATGTCAACATAAACACAACTCTTTATTAAATGCCCTGTTCATTGTAGGCCCACCCAACATACATGGCCCAATCTCATCCGTGTGATGAGACAGGCTGAAGGAAGCATCCATTAAGCATCTATCATCCTGTCTTGCCACTCCACTGCTCCAGCTGGGGAGTTGCACCAGTGTTTCAGGAGGTTGCACTGCTTCTTCACTTCACGTGAGGCTCTGTTGGGGCTTTGCACATCCTCAGTGTCGATCAGGTTTCGCCCTTGCCTCCATTCCCCAGGCTCCATGTCCCCATTGCCTTGTTGGAGGTCCACAAGCCTGTTCTGCAACACTGGGTAGCGGGTGCGCATGAGATTGTGCAGGATGCAGCAAGCTTCCACGATCTTCCTCACAGTCTCTGGGCAATGCTGCATGGTGGTGAGAAGTACCTGGAACCTGTTGGCCAGGATGCCAAAGGCATTCTCCACCACCCGCCTTGCCCTGGACAGCCTGTAGTTAAAGATCCTCTCTTCAGGGGTGAAGAGTCTGGAAGTGTAGGGCTTCATGAGGTAGGTTGTGAGGGAGAAGGCATCATCACCCACGATGAAGTAGGGCACATCTTGCGTGTCGTTGGGCAGGGGGTCTGGATCTGTGAAGCCCATGATGAGGTTGTGTTCCAGCCCCTCCTTGAGGTGACTGGCGTTGTATACCTGGGCATCTGAAGCTGACCCGTTGCCTGAAGCATCGATGTACATGAACTTGTAGTCAGCATCGACCATGGTGAAGAGGACGATGCTGAAGAAGCCCTTGGAGTTGAAATAAGTGGACCCCGACTTGGCTGGAGCTTTGCAGGCCACCTGCTTCCCATCTATGGCTCCAACGGTGTGTGGGAAGTTCCACCTCTGATACCACTGCTCTGCAACTTTCTTCCAGCCTTGTTCAGTGGTGGGTCACTGGAGGAGCTCTTCCATGTATTCTTCGATGATGGCCTGCACCACTTCTCTGACCACAATGCTGATGGTGTTGTGTGGCACCCTCCAGTCGTACTGCATGCTCCTGTAGGTGGTCCCTGAGGCCAGGTGGCGCAGAGTCAGTGCCACCTTGAGCCCAGGGTCCAGGCTGGGGCAGAATTTGGTGCTCTGCTTGGTCAACCTGGGTGTCAGGCGCTGCACAAGTTCGTCAAACATGGCTGGAGGCATCCTCATGAAGTTCTGGAATGCACGAGGGTCTTCGTTCCTCAGCTCCACCATCAGCTTGTTGTACAGTCCGTACTCTGCTCTTCTCCCGATCCATCTTCAGACCCGGACGCTTCTTGGCTGCCTCCTTTTCTTCCCATAGTAGGGTTCACAGAGCCTGTAGATGGCTTCGCACTGTTGCAGAACGATGGTGGCTACTAAAAGGAGTTTGTTCCGATCCATGGTGGACATGACTGGATGCTGTGGAAGAGCTAGAGTCAGATGAAGGCTGCAGAGGTCTGCACAGCTGGGCTGCTGGGGTGAAAGTGAGATCCAGGTGAGTTGCTCCCCCTTTTTATAGGTGATATAGGTTTTCCACTATGTGTCCCTTTCCATTCTCTAGACATCCTCTAGACATCCTTAATATCCGAGATAGGTCCCCTCTGCGAACGTTTTTTCTGTTTTAAATTCTTTCTTTGCGATCTGCATCCACTTCAATCCTTTCTCCGTCTGTGTTACTAACTCTCCGCGTCCGTTCCACTCCCTCCCTGCGTCCGTTTTCTACTGGAACAGATGCAAGTTGCGCAGATGCGCAGCGCATGCCTAGCGGATATAGCGGATGCGTACCGGATGCAAAACGGATGTCCCCCGTATGCCCAACGGATGCAGAACGGATGCATTGGATACATTTTCCGCTAAAAAGTTTTGAGCAGCTCAAAACCTTTTGAGCGTATGAAATGTCAATAGACGGATGCTGGACAGATAGAGAGGAATCAAAACGGAGGCAGTGAGTACAGTACGGAAGCATTGCGTTAACCAACGGATGGCAAGTGTTTTTCTCCGTTTTACGTTCTCTTTCCATCCGTTGGTGCAGTGTGACAGGGGCTTTAGCTATCCCACCCAATTTTGTATCATTTGCAAATTTGATAATTCTCTCAATATCTTTATCACAAAACATTACAATAATGAAAATACTAGAGATTGAAGGTTCCAGAGCTCATATTGGTGTAACCTCACTTGATACATCCATTTAATGATGAATATTAATAATTATATCAATTATATCCATTTTTGTCATGTTATCCAGCCCATATTTATTTAGCTTCATAATCAGCATGTTATAAGGAAGTTCATAAATCCTTGGCTAAATTCAAAGACACATTATGTCTATAGCATTCTACATTATACTGAGAAAGTTACCTGATAATGAATGAAATTAGAATAGTCTGGCAGGATTCATTCTTGACAAATCTGTGCAGAATTTTAATAATTATCACTATTTTTTCAATATGTTAGAGATTAATCTACTTACAGTCTATTTGAGAATCTTCTCAATTATTGATCTCAGAGTAATCGATTCCTGGATCGTCTTTCCCCCCCTTTATTTTACCTCAGAAACACTTTACAATTTATCAAGCTCATTTATTTCTGATAATTTCTGATAAAAACTGAATATTTGAAAAGCACAGTGCAATTTCTCTTCCTTTCTATTGCTTTAGTCCCTTTTGAATACATTGTATCCTTTAATTGCTATTTTTCAGTGATAGGAGTCATCTTTTCAAATCTCAATTATAAGTATTAAATCATATTTGCTATTCTGTAATAAGAGCCCAAACTCATCTTGTTTAGTCCACATACTTTGTTCATGAGTATATAGACAATGGACTCCAGTCCATTCATCATCACTTTTGCTTCTGATTAGAGTACAAAGACTCTGACTTTTAGAAAACAATGCCTCATCTTCTACAGTGCCTTACCTCAAGTTCTGACTTTACATTTCCATCCCTCCCAGGATTTGGCTTCAAATGTTTTTAATGAACCTCACTGTGATTTGGCCAACAAAAAACATCAAGGGTTCAACACTGCTAGACAGTTATTTTACCAATGATAGGGAAGAAATTATATATATATATATATATATAT
>BLBF01000063.1:11763897-11834449 GCA_015471245.1 Laticauda colubrina | reverse complement strand
GATACACCGGAAGTATATATGAGAGTAGATGTTTTTAATGTTTTGTACGTTTGTCTGTTTGTAGAAAATTAATAAAATTTAAAAAACAAACAAACAAACAGACAGAAACGTTGCTACAACTTGAAAAGCACCACAATGACGTGGAATAATACCTGAAAGGAAGCTGAACAGCACACATGTAAGTACCTGCAAAAACTTTAAAAAACAAATATATATATATATATATTTATGTAGATGTATATGTATATTGTTTCACTTCTACTCTTCAGAACAACTGAACCTTGTTTTGCAGTTTCTGTGATATATCTTTCACTCTTTGCTTTTTACTGTTACTCTAGGTCTGTATTATTTGGCAATCTTCTTTCGAGAGAATTCATTCCCCAATCCTTTTTTTAAAATTATAGAATATCTGTTCCATGAATGGAACATTAAATGTTCATTTTCCATGCTGCTGTAGTTATTTGACTTTTTCTTCAAGGGCTGCTCCTTTGCATTGATACCAATTTGTGCCAGGTTGATTTTAGAGAAGACAAACATACAACAAGTCAAACACATAAGTGCAGACTCGAGTCCATTCCTCTTCACTTGCTTCTTAAGGCCCGGTCCCACTGCACTTACAGATGCAAAGAGGATGTAAAACGTTAAAAAAAGCTTGCCATCCGTTGGAAAACGCTATGCATCCATTGTGTACTCATTGCATATGTGTTTCATATGCTCTATCCGTCGAGCATCCATCCACTGAGATTTCATCCGTGCAAGAAGTTTTGAGCTGTACAAAACTTTGTGAACGGATGAACTTTCTGCTGCGTACGATGTACACCCGCAACATATAAGGGCAACAAACGTTCTATGTCCGTTATCATCCATTAAACGTCTGCTGTATCCTCTCTGCATCCTCTGACCATCCCCTCAACTCACATTCACTGCAGCTGAAAATGGAAAGTGGGAGGAAACAAAAGGTACACAGAACGTCTACACAGTGTTAGTAGCACGGAAATAGAAAGGATGTAAGCGTATGCATCTCGTATATAAAGGATTAAAAACGGACAAAACATTTATATCTGGGATGTATCTCGTATATTTAGGATGTCTGCAGTATGTCTAGAGTATGTAGAAGGACACCTAGTGGACAACTGATATTTTCTATAAAAAGAAATTTATATATAGAAAATAATATATACTTTCTATAAAAAATCATCTGGATCGCTGGGATGGTGGACCATACAGTCCCACTATGTTTGCACTAGAGGTGTATCTGTCCCAGAACTATCCTTATCTATCCCACAAGCATGCAAAGGCTTAACCATTCTTTCAAAGTTTTCACAAACACTTTATTAAGTAAAAAAAAATGAACCAAGTAAACGAAGTGTCTTAAGCAAAGATAACCTTTATTAACTTTCTTAGGTAAACTTTATGACTTTATTAAATAAGCAAAATGAACCAAGTAAAGTGTCTTAAGTGTCTTAATCAAAGATAACCTTTAACTTTATGACTTTATTAAATAAGCAAAATGAACCAAGTAAAGTGTCTTAAGTGTCTTAAGCAAAGATAACCTTTATTAACTTTCTTGGGTAAACTTTATGACTTTATTGAATAAGCAAAATGAATCAAGTAAAGTGTCTTAAGCAAAGATAAACTTAACAAGTATAACTCAGGCTTTGACACTATTCTCAGTCACTCTGAGACATGTCCATGGTCTCAGCTGTTAAGCGGGCAGGGACTGTGGAGGTAGCTGTGGCTTGAATGCTGGTCTGAGGCACCATTGGGGTGCTTGGCCCCGAGGGTACAACAGGGGATGGTGTGTTCAGGAAAGCTATCCGAGAGCTGACTTAGTCCCGTGAGGTTGAGAGGCCCTTCATCAAGGACTTGAGATGTCAGGCCCAATACTGATGACAGATTGTCTGTTGACGGGCTTGGCTGTTGGGTGGAGGAAGGAGGAGTGTAGTGGGGCTGTCTGGTCTGCAGCTGGGTGAGGTGAGGTGTCTGTGGCGTGCGATGTACCTGGGCCTGGACTGGGAAGTTCTGCTTGTGCTGTGGGAAGTTCTGGTAGTCGTAGCCTTGGTAGGTGAGGGGCTGTTGAAAGCCGTGGTAGGGCTGTGACATTGCCTGGGGTGAAGGAGCAGACCTGGACTGTGTAGGAGCAGCTTCAGCTGGGCCTTGAGGGTTGTGCAGAAGTGCTGTGATCTTCTGCTTCATCACCTGGTACTGGGCCTTGGGCAGGTCCCTCAGGGTCTGGCTCACATAGGTGATAAAGGGCTTCCGGTCCGAGGATGGTATGTCGCTGTGGACCAGCTGAGAGAGAAGTTCTGTGCTGGTCTTCATTGTGTCCCTGATCTCCAACAGCACACTGTGGTCCTGGCCCTCCAGTCTGCCTCTCTGCCTGCATCCTCTGGAGCTGGGGGTGGGGGTAGGTTGACCTCTGGTGGCCGCTGCTTTTTCCTCCATTTGTGGCAGCAGGGCATCATCCTTCACGGGATCCTCCAAGTCTGCCGGCATGGGGAGTGCAGCTGTCGGGGTGGTATCTGCCGTGGGGGCCTCTGAAGACACCTGCCTGGACAGGGTAGCTGTCTCCTGGCTGGAAGAGGACTGGCTGTCTGTGGGCTGTCTGAGGGAGAGGGGTCTCAGAGGGGCTGCTCCTCGGTGACGGATCTCACCCTCCAGGAAATTGCACATGGCCATGACATACATCTCCCGGTCAGTGAGCTTGACAGCAGCTTGCCCGGATTTCTTGAGGTGCAGCTTGCCATACCAGGTGTGCATGTGCTTCCACCATCCAAGGAGTGCTTTTGCAGTGTACCCCACACTCTTTGCCTTGTTTCTCCAAGCTGCCTGCTTCTTCTTGGTTTCCCGATACAGTCTGTGGCCCTTTCTCCAGAGGTACTCATTCTCCCTCAGTCATTCCAGCACCTCGTCCTCATGCTCCTCGGAAAGGGTGTCCTGTTTCCTCTCTCCCTTCTCCTTCCCTTGCCTCTTCCTCCCTCTGGCAGGGGCTTGAGCAGCAGGGCCTTCAGGGGCTTGAGCAGCAGGGCCTTCAGGGGCTTGAGCAGTAGGGCCTTCAGGGGCTTGAGCAGCAGGGCTTTGAGGGCCTTGGGGCTGGTCCACCATAGCAGCAGCAGCAGCAGCAGCAGCAACTTCAGAGTCAGTGCCAGGGGGTGGGATGCTGGTTCTGCCCTTCTTCTCCTTGCCAGGGCTTGAACAAGTAGGCACGGTCTTCCTCTTCTTGCCTGACTGATGAACCATGGTGTTCCTGCAAGATGTATCTGGCAGCACGTCTTTCCCCGTTATGCTGACTGCATGTGTGCTGCATCTTTTTATATCCGTGGAGCTGATGCAATTCATACTCCCCGCATGCACAGTGAACACTTTGCATCCAATATACATATGCGCGGCATCCCCTTTGTTTCCTATAGGCATCCATGATGCATCCACTTCATCTGCTATGCATCCGCCCCTTCCACTATGTATCCGCTTTGAAATTCTCCCCCGGAACCCCTTCGGAGGTGTCATCCGCTTCCATCCACTTTCATCCGCTAGGCTTCCTATGAACATCCATTTAACATCCCTGCTACAAACTACCCACATCCGTTCTTTTCCGTTCTTTTCCGTTCTGTTTATGCAAATTTTCACCACTTTTTGGAGTGGATGAAAATGGATGGAGCCACCCCTGAAATTTTGCTCGTCCGCTGTGTCCTTTATGGATACGTTTTGCATCCATCGGCTAGTGGGACCGGGCCTTTATTAAATGCATCTTGTTCCTCACTAAAATTCAGATCTTTATTTAGAGAGAACATTTGTAATTGGTTATCCCCTAAACACCTCCTCTAAAATCCCCTGAAAGGTCCTGCTAGTACTTCTGATTTCTTCATTTAGTAAGTGAATGGTTTGTTATTTTATGAAATGGCAAAGGCTTACCATTATTTTCGCCTGAATTCAGTTTATTGCTATGTCACTTCAGAACTGTTATGACACATGACAGCACTGTCATTCAGAATCAGGAAGCTACATTTCAGAGGTGGTATTCAGCAGGTTCTGACCAGTTCTGGAGAACTGGTAGTGAAAATTGTGAATGGATAACCAGCAAATACCACCTCTGACTGGAGATTTTACTATTCTTCCCCTGCCACACCCACCATGTCACACCCACAGAACCGGTAGTAAAAAAAAATTGAATCCCACCATTTTATGGTTGCCTCATTCATTTTACAACAAATGCAAACATTGTGCCATATCAGAATGAAGCTCCATCTTAATTAATTACAGAACATAATCATGTGTAAAGAAAAGGCAAGATTGTCTTTTCTTTCCACATCAAATAATATATATTTTTAATTTCATTGGAATTTCACTAGGACTTCTTTCACACTTGTCATTGCCAGAATGAGTGTCTTGGCAAAAACATTAATAAAGAGGATAATAACAGAAAAAACTATTTATTTTATTGACAGATAGATATTTCATATTTCTTAACCACCCATCTCCATCTGATTGTAGAAAAAAAATTCAATAAATTTCAATTTATCAATTTATCAAAATTTTAATTTATTAATAAACTTCAACTTTCAACATTCATAGAATTTATTCAAGCACTAGAATTTATTCCTATAGTTTTTGGATGTGACTTGGGAAAATGGTTGTTGAGGAAACCTAGGCAAAATAGTTGGGACAAATTGTTGATTATTAAATTAAAACTATGGAACTGACACCCTTAGGTCTGTCCTTAAAATGCATGTTCTGGACACAATGTTTTGTGTCAGGAAACCACCAAAGGGAAAGTACACAAAAAATGTAAAACATTTTTTCACCTAACAGTTGGGTTGGAAATATATAAACCAGAATAGTAATTTAATACTGTATCTTTAAGAGAATGCTGTAATTGTGGTTGGCTGAGGTTCCTCCAATGGCCACACATAAGATGGAGCCAGAAACCTGGTTTCTTTCTCCTTGCATTTCCTGTTTTGCCATGTTGCCTGATCATCATTCTGCTTGGATTGCTGAGAGTCTTGCAACTGTTAGCAAACTCCATTTACTGAACTCTGTTTATGATATTTGACTTCGTTTTTGGATTATCCCTGGACTGATACTAACTGCTTTAATGGTATGTTATTTGGACTGTTTGTTGGACTTTGTTTACCCATTTACTGGAAGTAAAACCTATATTTTACTATTCAGTGTATCTGTGTGCTGATTGTGTGTTATTCAACACCACTCTCACTATGTTTCTCTGAGTGCACTCATTCTCCTAACGGGGAATACCTCAACACTGGTTATGGACCCAGGCCATACCAGACTCAGATAACAGAGAGTTAGTGTGAATACACAGTACTGTATACAGACAGCTGTTTACTGTTTAATTATGGGTTACTGTCCTGGTAAATATGGCACAAGACCCATCAACACGTCTATCACTGATAACCCAGTTGGATGGAACAAACTATGTTTCCTGGTCTATGAAGTGCAATCTACTTCTGCGTCGGGAAGGTTTATGGGCTGCAGTTCAGGATCCACCAGATGTAAATGCTTGGGATTCAAATAATGAGGACGATGCCAAAAAGTTAGCTGACTAACGTTGTTAACAGAACAACGAACGAGCTCTTTGTATAATTGGACTAACACTGAGTGACCAGATGCTAGTCCATAATCATGGAGAAGAGTCTGCTGCTAGATGTTGGGAGAATTTGAAGAGGATTTATGTTCTTGACAGTGTAGGTGCACACATACATCTTACATATAAACTGTATGGAGCAGGTCTTCTGAAAGATGGAGATATGTAAGCTCATTTGAATTTCATGAAAAGAACTTTTCAAGAGCTACATAAAAAGGAACTGACTTTTTCAGAGCTGCATCAGGTTTACATCATTCTTTCCTCATTGATACAGTTTCTGCTATTTAATGAAAAACAAAACAGAAACATTCCAACATTTCTTTAATTGGCTAAGGTTTGCAGAGAGAAAAATGAAACATAAAGTAATTCCTGTAATTACAGATAACAGGACTGAGTTTATTAATAATAGATTCCAAACGATGTTGAAATTAGCTGGTAGCAAGCATAAGCATTCTGCCACAACATAATTCATTTATAGAACAAAGAGGGCAAATGTTACAAGCCATGGCTCGCACTGTTATCTGACTCAGGTTTGCCTAAAACACTGTGGGGTGAGGCCATAATGTGTAGCAACCATGTGTTAAGCAATGTGGTGAACACAACAGTTGATGAATTGCCATTCACTCGTTGGCATGGCAGAAAACCAAATTTTAGTTATATACACACATTTGGAACTCCAGCATGGGTGCATATTCCCTCACAAGTTAGACTGAAACATCAACATAGAGCAAGGAAACTGTTTTTCGTAGGTTACAAGGCCAACCATAGATCATTTAGATTTTGGGATCGAGGCACAGCTAATATTTACTATAGTGCTAGTGCTAAATTTCTTGAACATATTGGGTGGAATAAACTAGAACAGGAATCTAACAGTGATGTTGTTATTGACACCCAAGTAGTCCCTAATGATGATATAGTTAAACCATCAATAGCCATTAAAGAGGAAGAACAGGCACAGGAGGAGGTAGAAGAACAGGAGCAGGTGGAACAAGAGAGTCCATCAGTAAGCCCTGAGTTACCTAGATGTTCAACCCATGTAACACAACTACCAGATAGATATCAGGCAAGTATAGTTTGCCAAGTAAATACAGTTCCTACTAATTATAATGAACTGAAATTGTATCCTGCTAAGAATCAGGCTGCTTGGCAGGAAGCAATGGATAAGGAACTGAATTCTTTACAAAGTTTGGAGGTATATGAAAATGCCAGGTTACCAGCAGGTGAGCACGCCATAGGGTGTAAGTGGATTTATAAAATTAAGACAGGTGTAGATGGGGCTGTTACCCATAAAGCCAGGTTAGGAGCACAAGGGTTCGATTAGTCAGCCAACAACTACGATGAGGTGTTTGCATCTAGTCTGAAGGCTACCACATTACAAGCAGCATTAGTGCAGGCAGCTAAGAATAAATACACAATAAATCATTTAGATGTGGAGATGGCATATCTTCATGCACTGTTGCAGCATACTATATATTTAAAGAAGCCTTTGGGTATAAAAACTGTTCATAAAACTGATTGCTGGAGATTTAAAAAAAGTCTTTACGGCTTAAAGCAATCAGGATATGAATGGAACCAGTGTATAGTGAAGGAATTCACAGAGATAGGTTTTGTAGCTGGCATGGCTAATCCATGTTTATTCAAAAAGGAAAGTGATGGTATAATTTCATTGTTGCTATTGTTCACTAATGACATAGCATTAATCACTAAAACTGAGCAAGAAGCTACTGAGATTATTTCACTGTTAGAGAAGAAATTTAAAATAAAACATTTAGGAGAGATTCAACAGTATCTTGGCTTAAAAATAGATAAAACTAGGGGAGGCTATAAAATGTCACAGGCAGATAAAATTAACCAGTTCCTAAAGAATTTTAAAATGGAACTTTGTAAACTGGCTAAAACACCAATAAGGCAGGAGTTTAGCCACAGTGATGTTCAAAGTCCTGTTTTTGATAAGGATATTTATCAGTAATTAATTGGTAGTTTATCTTATCTTAGTAATTGGTCAAGGCCAGATATAGCACATAGTGTTAACCAATGATCCAGGTTTAATGCTGAGCCTACTAAAAGGCACTGGCAAGCTGCTAAGCATGTTTTGAGATATCTTAAACAAACAATACATTATGCATTATATTTGGAGCCTAAAGATGAACTAAGTTTAACTGCATATGCTGATGCAAGTTTTGCTACAGACGTACCTACACGTAAATCAACGTCAGGTACTTTAGTATTATTAGGAAAGGTGTTAATTGGATGGCGGTCCATTTGACAAAAACATCTAAGTTTATCAACAATGGAGGCTGAATTCTCATGTTTATCTCGATTATGTATGGATTTAGTTTGTTATAAAAAACTATTGATTGATATGGGAACTTATTGTTGTGTATGAAGACAACCAATCAGCAATTCAGATGATTCCAATCTTGCTCTAAAGATAAGATCAAAACACACTGATCGAAGGTATCTAAATGTGAGATAAGGTGTTCAAAGTAAAATGATTACACTGAGTACTGCATGTCAGAGAATAACATTGCAGATCATTTCACAAAAGCCCAAGACACTGTAAAATATAAAACTTGCTGTGAGGAATATGGACTTAAACTGTAAGGTTTTGTATATTGTCCTACTTAAAGGGGAGAATGTTAGGAATGATAGTCACCTAATAGTTGGATTGGAAATATATAAACCAGAATAGTAATTTAATACTGTATCTTTAAGCCCATGTCACACTGAACCAACGGATGCAAAGAGGATGTAAAAAGGACAAAAAACCTTGCCATCCGTTCAAAAATGCGATGTACTCACTGCCTCCGTTTGGCTTCCTCTCTATCCGTCCAGCATCCGTTTATGGACATTTCATCCGCTCCAAAAGTTTTGGGCTGCCAAAAACATTTGCGTGGAAAATGTATCCAGTTCATCCGTTCTGCATCCGCTACGCATCCATTATGCATCCGCTATATCCGCTAGGCATCCGCTATGCATCCACACAACTCCATCCACCCGGACGTGGGGAGGAAGCAGAACAGATGCAGAATGGATGCAGAATGGATGCAGAATGGAAACAAAGCATTTAAAACTGAAAAAACGTTCGCAGAGGGGACCTATCTTGGATATTAAGGATGTCTAGAGGATGCCTAGAGGATGCCTAGAGGATGCCTAGAGGATGCTTAGCGGAAAACCTATACTGCCTATAAAAAGGGGGAGCAACTCACCTGCATCTCATTTTCAGAACAACAGCCCAGCAGTGCAGACCTCTGCAGCCTTCATCTGCCTCTTCCTCTTCCACAGCATCCAGTCATGTCCACCATGGATTGTAACAAAGTCCTTTCGGCAGCCACCATCGTTCTGCAACAGTGTGAAGCCATCTGCAGGCTCTGTGAACACTACTGCGAGAAGAAAAGGAGCCACCCAAAAAGAGTCTGCGTCTGAAGATGGTTCACCAGAAGAGCAGAGGACGGACTGTACAACAAGCTGATGGTGGAGCTCAGGAGCGAAGACACTTGGGCATTCCAGAATTTCATGAGGATGCCTCCAGACATGTTTGACGAAGTTGTGCAGTGGCTCACACCAAGGTTGACCAAGGCAAACACCAGCTTCTGGCCTAGCCTGGAACCTGGGCTCAAGGTGGCACTCACTCTGCGCCACCTGGCCTCAGGGACCTCCTACAGGAGCATGTAGTATGGCTGGAGGGTGCCATCCAACACCATCAGCATTGTGGTCAGAGAAGTGGTGCAGGCCATCATCAAAGAAAACAAGGAGGAGCTCCGCCAGTACCCCTCCACTGAAGAAGGATGGAAGAAAGTTGCAGAGCAGTGGTATCAGAAGTGGAACTTACCACACACCGTTGGAGCCATAGTTGGCAAGCACGTGGCCTACAAATCTCCAGCCAACTCAGGGTCCACTTATTTCAACTCCAAGGGCTTCTTCAGCATCATCCTCTTCGCCATGGTCGATGCTGACTACAAGTTCATGTACATCGATGCTTCAGGCAACGGCTCATCTTCAGATGCCCAGGTATACAACGCCAGTCACCTCAAGGAGGAGCTGAAAGGCAACCTCATCGTGGGCTTCCCAGATCCAGAACCCCTGCCCAACGACATACAAGATGTGCCCTACTTCATCGTGGGGGATGATGCCTTCTCCCTCACAACCTACCTCATGAAGCCCTACACCTCCAGACTCCTCACCCGTGAAGACAGGATCTTCAACTACAGGCTGTCCAGGGCAAGGTGGGTGGTGGAGAATGCCTTTGGCATCCTGGCCAACAGGTTCCAGGTACTTCTCACTACCATGCAGCATCGCCCAGAGACCGTCAGGAGGATCATGGAAGCTTGCTGCATCCTGCACAATCTCATGCGCACCCGCTACCCAGTCTTGCAGAACAGGCTCATGGACCTCCAGCAAGCCATTGGGGACATGGAGCCTGGGGAATGGAGGCAAGGGCGAAACCTGATCAACACTGAGGATGTGCAAGGCCCCAACAGAGCCTCACATGAAGTGAAGAAGCAGCGCAACCTCCTGAGACAATGGTGCAACTCCCCAGCTGGAGCAGGGGAGTGGCAAGACAGGATGGTAGATGCTTAATGGATGCTTCCTTCAGCCTGTCTCATCACACGGATGAGATTGGGCCATGTATGTTTGGTTGGCCTACAATGAACAGGGCGTTTAATAAAGAGTTGTGTTTATGTTGACATGTGTGGCACCTGGGAGGGTGCACCATCCAGTCCCACTATGCTTGCACTGGAGGTTTATCTGTCCCACTGCTATCCTAACCCATCCCACAGCTATTACCCATCCCAAAGGTATCCTAACCCATCCCAAAGCTTTCCTTACCCATCCCACAAGCATGCAAAGGCTTAAACCATTTTTAAAAGTTTCCAGCAAGACTTTATGAAAAAAAAAGAAATGAAGCAAGTGTGTGAATCATAAATAGACTTTACTAACAACAAGCTATAAGACAAAAATGAGCTCTGGCACTCCTCTTGGTCGCTCAGTCTCAGGGGTGAAGGGTCCAGTTGCTGTGGAGGTGGCTGGTGCTGGAGTGCTTGTCATCAGCTCCTCCAGAAGCAGAAGCAGCAGAAGCGCCAGCCCCAGAAGAGCAAGCCCATGCTGCAGAAGCCCCAGCAGAACCAGAGTGAGGGCCAGGGGGCGGGATGGTAGCCCTGTCCCTCTTGCAAGGGCTGGCAGCAGATGGCTGAGGCTTGCTGCGCTTCCACATGGTTGTGGGGTTGCTGGCTGGCAGGGAGGCTGGCAGGAACCAAGGCTGGCAGGAAGGCTGGCAGGAAGGCTGGCAGGCAGGCAGGCACCAAGGTTGGCAGGGATGCAGGCACCAAGGCTTGCAGGCAGACATGAACCAAGGCTGGCAGGCAGGCAGGCACCAAGGCTGGCAGGCAGACCGGCTGGCAACAAGGCTGGCAGGGAGGCTGGCAGCAAGGCTGGCAGGCAGACATGCAGGCAGGGCAGGCAAGGCAGTCGATGTGTCCAGCAGCAGGTCTTTCCTCTGAATGGTGACCTTTCTTCCGAGCTGCTTCCGTTATATCCACGGGGCTGATGCAATGCATCCTCCCTGCATGCGCAATTAATGCCAGGCATCCATTAGGCTTCCGCTGTGCATCCGCTGTGCATCCGCTGTGCATCCGCTTCATCCGCTGTGCATCCGCTGTGCATCCGCTGTATCCGTTCCACGTCCGCTTCGCTGAGGCCCCCGGAAGCCCTGTGGTTGCGCCATCCGCTCCCATCCGCTTCCATCCACTGGGCTTCCGTTCTGCATCCGCTTTGCATCCGCCCTGCGTCCTCCCCGCGTCCGTGTTATCCGCTCCGGTTATGCAAATTTTTGCCCCTTTTGAGAGCGGATAACAATGGATGGAACATTTTGCTCATCTGCTATGTCCTTTTTGCATCCGTTGGCCAGTGTGACATGGGCTTTAAGAGAATGTTGTTATGGGGATTGGGTGAGGTTCCTCCAATGGCCATAAGATGGAGCCAGAAACCTGCTTTCTTTCTCCTTGCATTTCCTGTTTTGCCGTGTTACCTGATCATCATTCTGCTTGGATTACTGTGTGTCTTGCAATTCTTAGCAAACTCCGTTTACTGAACTCTGTTTATGATACTTGACTTTGTTTTTGGATTATCCCTGGACTGATACTAACTGCTATAACCATGTATGATTTGGACTGTTTGTTGGACTTTGTTTACCCATTTACTGGAAGTAAAACCTACATTTTACTATTCAGTATATCTGTGTGCTGGTTGTATGTTATTCAACACCACTCTCACTACGTTTCCTTGAGTGCACTCATTCTCCTAATGGAGAATACCTCATCAAGAACAACAAAAACAATGAAAACAAAATTGCATAATAAGTTATTGCAGAATAAATTTAGGTAATATAAGAATTCTCTTCTTTAATTTATGAAGCCTAATCCTATACCAGTATTTGCCATAATTTCATGATTTTGGTTTGAAACTGGAACTGATACACTGGAGTTTAACATAATTGTGTTGTTCTTTTTATTAAAAATATTATAAATATATATATATTATGAGAATCAGATATGATTAAATGGATAGCATCATAATACATATTGAGAACATAGTGGACTGTATGGTAGAAAATGATAATTAACTGACAGAATAGAATGATTCAGCAAACTATATAAACTACAGTTGACAGGTTAATTTAGAAATAATTAACCTGGAATTCTTAAATGGGGGGTGGATTGAAGACAATATGAGCCAAGAGAATAATAAAATAATTGAATGTGAAATCACCCATCCTCTCCTCCAAACATCAAAGGGGACGAGGTAGTATTTTTTAAAAAAGATATTGATAAAAGGGTAAAGTACAAACAAAATTTATACACTGAATAATGGTAATGCTAGGAAAAATAAATATAATTATTAAATAAAATAAACAACAACATGAAAAAATGCATATAAATATGAAATTAATATGATATATGAAATTATATATTTTATATGAAATTAATCTAGTAATTAAGCTTGTGAACTATGTAATAACATAATGTATTATCTTATTTTTATAGCATAGATATTATTGAAACAATATTCTGAGCCATTCCTTAAAATTAGAGTAAAGATTTTATTTCCAGTTACACACAATTATCCTTTCTGTTGTACTCCAGTTTCAATAAAACCAGAGCTCTTTAAGTTGACAGATTCTATAGTTTAACAATATAATTCAGCTTCACACTGATACCCTTAAATATAAATTTTCTTCTCAAAAATAACATACAAGTTAACTTGAAACAAAAAAAGCTATAAACCAAAGACCAAATTTTATGAGTTAAATAATTTTCAAATTAATTACATTGCCAACATAAAGTAATAAAGTCCATGTCCTTTTAAACATTCTTTGAGGGGTTCAAACAAATCCTATTTTTCTGATTACTTAGATTGATATATAAACCATATAATCATAGTTTACATTTTAAAAAAATACCTGAAATTGATTTTCCAAAATTGGGTATTCCAGTTCTTCTGTCCACATATCCCATGTGTCGCTAACACTTTCATTTTAAGCCCATGTCACACTGCACCAACGGATGGAAAGAGGATGTAAAACGGAGAAAAACACTTGCCATCCGTTGGTTAACACGATGCATCCGTTCTGTACTCACTGCGTGCATGATTCATACGTTCTATCCATCCAGCATCCGTCTACTGAGATTTCATCCACTCAAAAAGTTTTCAGCTGCACAAAACTTTTTGAGCGGATGAACTTTCCGCCGCGTACGTTCTACATCCACTACACATACGGGGAACAAATGTTCTACATCTGTTACACGTCCGATGTATCTGCTCGGCATCTGCATCTGCTCCAGTGGAAAACGGAAAGAGGGAGGAAGCGAAACAGGCGCAGAACGTCCGCGCAGCATTAGTAGCATGGACATAGAAAGGATGAAAGTGGATGCAGCTCACACATAAAGCATTAAAATGGAAAAAACGTTCGTATAGGGGATGTATCTCGGATATTTAGGATGTCTGGAGGATGTCTAGAGTATGCGGAAGGACACCTAGTGTAAAAGTGATATTTCCTATAAAAAGGGGGAAGAAATCACCTGTATCTCACTTTCAGTCCAGCAACCCTGCGGTGCAGACCTCTTCAGCCTTGTTCTTGCTCTTCCACATCATACAGTCATCTCCACCATGGATCGTCACACACTCCTTTTGGTAGCCACCATCATTCTACAGCAGTGCCAAGCCCTCTTCAGGCTCTTTCACCTGTTCTACGCAAGGAAAAGGAGGCGTCCAAGAAGTGTGTGGGTCCGAAGATGGATCGCAAGAAGAGCGGAGTACGGACTGTATGACAAGCTGATGGTGGAGCTGGGGAACAAAGACCCTCGTGCATTCCAGCACTTCATGAGGATGCCACCAGCCATGTTTGATGAAGTTGTGGAGCGGCTGACACCCAGGTTGACCAAGGCAAACACCAACTTCCGGCCCAGCCTGGACCCTGGGCTCAAGGTGGCACTGACTCTGCGTCACCTGGCCTCCGGGACCACGTACAGGAACATGCAGTATGCCTGGAGGGTGCCACACAACACTATCAGCATTGTGGTCAGAGAAGTGGTGCAGGCCATCATCAAAGAATACCAGGAGGAGCTCCACCAGTGCCCCACCACTGAAGAAGGCTGGGAGGGTGGACCATACAGTCCCACTATGCTTGCACTGGAGGCTTATTTATCCCACAGCTATTACCCATCCCACAGCAATTACCCATCCCACAGCTATCCATCCCACTGCTATCCTTACCCATCCCACAAGCATGCAAAGGAATAAACCATTTCTAAAAGTTTCCACCAAGACTTTATTGACTAAAAGAACTGAACCAAGTGTGTGAAGCAAAGATAACCATTATTAATAACACACTCTAGGACTTTATTAAAAAAGCAAAATGAACCAAGAAAAGTGTCCCAATCAAAGATAAAGTCAACAGGTAACAACCCAGTCTCTGGCACAATTCTCAGTCACTCTGAGGTGTGCCCATGGTCTCAGGGGTGAAGGGGCCAGGGGCTGTGGAGGTGGCAGTGGATGGAGTGCTGGTCTGAGGTGCCATTGGGGTGCCTGGCCCCAAGAGGACAACAGGGGATGGTCTATGCAGGAAGCTCTCAGAGACCTGGCTCAGTCCTGTGATGTTGAGAGGCCCTTCCTGCAGGACATGGGATGTCAGTCCCAAGACCAATGACAGATTTTCTGAGGCCGGGCTTGGCTGTGGGGTGGAGAAAGGAGGAGTGTAGTGGGGCTGTCTGGTCTGCACCTGAGCAAGGTGAGGCGTCGGTGGCATCTGTGGCGTCGGTGGCATCTGTGGCATCGGTGGCATCTGTGGTGTTGGTGGCATCTGTGGCATCGGTGGCATTGGTGGCATTGGTGGTATCGATGGCATCGGTGGCACCTGTGGTGTGCGATGTACCTGTGCCTGGACTGGGAAGGGCTGCCTGTGCTGCTGGAACTCCTGGTAGCCATAGCCTTGGTAGGAGAGGGGCTGTTGAAAGCCTTGGAAGGGCTGTGACATCGCCTGGGGTTGAGGAGCAGACCTGCAGTGGGTCAGAGCAGGTTCAGCTGGGCCTGGAGGGTGGTGCAGAAGTCCTGTGATCCTCTCCATGATTACCTGGTACTGGGCTTCGGGCATATCCATGAGGGTCTGGTTCACATAGGTGAGGAAGGGCTTTCTGTTAGAGGATGGAATCTTGAAGTGTACCAGCTGAGAGAGGAGATCTACGCTGCTCTTGATGGTGTCGCTGATCTCCAAGAGGACAGTATGGCTCTGTCCCTCCGGTTTGCCTCTCTGCCTGCTTTCTGTGGAGGTGGAGCTGTGTGTGGGTGTGGCTTGGTCTCTGGTGGCCGCGGCCTCTTCTTGCTCCATCTGCGTCAGGGGATCCTCCATTTGCTCCGGCATGGGGTGTGCAGCTGTCGTGGGGGGGTCTCCATCGTGGGGTGCTCCAATGATACCTGCCTGGACACAGGAGCTGACTCTTGGCCAGAAGAGGACTGGCTCTCTGTTGGCTGCCTGAGAGAGAGGGTTGACAGAGGGGCTGCTCCTCGATGGTGGACCTCATCCTCCAGGAAGCTGCACTTTGCCATGACATAGGTCTCCTTGAGCTTGACCGCGGCCTGGCCAGACTTCTTCAGGTGCAGCTTCCCGTACCAGGTGTGCATGTGCCTCCACCACCCCAGGAGGACATCCAAAGTGTAGCACAGGCTCTCCGCCTTCTCTCTCCAAGCTGCCTGCTTCCACTTGGTGTCTCGATAGAGCCTGTGTCCCTTCCGCCATAGGTACTCATTCTCCCTCAGCCATTCGAGCACCTCCTCCTCATGTTCCTCTGCAATGGAGTACTGTCTCCTCTCCCCCTGTTCGTGCGATTGCCTCTTCCTCCCTCTGGCAGGGCCTTCTGGGCCCTCATCAGCAGGGCTTTGAGGTTCTAGGGGCTGTTCCACCACACCACCACCACCACCACCAGCAGTAGCACCAGCAGCAGCAGCAGCAGAGTCAGCACCAGCAGAAGCACCAGCACCAGCAGCAGCACCAGCAGAGTCAGCACTAGCAGAAGAACCAGCACCAGGAGCAGCACCAGCAGAGTCAGCACCAGCAGAAGCACCAGCACCAGGAGCAGCACCAGCAGAAGCACCAACACCAGCAGAGTCAGCACCAGCAGCAGAAGAAGCACCAGCACCAGCCCCAGCAGCAGAAGCCCCAGCAGAAGCAGAGTCAGAGCCAGGGGGTGGGATGGTAGTCCTGTCCTTCTTTCCAGGGCTGGCAGAAGATGGCACAGGCTTCCTCTTCTTCCCCATGGTTGTTGGCTGAAGATGTGTCTGGCAGCAGGTTTTTCCTCTGAATGGTGACCTGCTTGCGAGCTGCTTCCTTTTATATCAACTGGGCTGATGCAATGCATCCTCCCCGCATGCGCAGTGAACGTTTTGCATCCACTAGGCATCCGCTAGGCATCCGTGATGCATCCGCATCCTCTGCTCAGCATCTGCTTGGCATCCGCTCCTTCCGCTGCCCGTCCGCTTCGCTGTTCTCCCACGGAAGCCCTGCAGATGTGTCATCCACTTCCATCCGCTTCCATCTGCTAGGCTTCCGTTGAGCATCCACTTGACATCCTCGCTACGTCCTCCCCACATCCGTTCCTTTTCATTGTTGTCCATTCTCTTTATGCAAATTTGGGGCATTTTTAAGAGCGGATAACAATGGATGGAAAATTTGCTCATCCGCTGTGTCCTTTTTACATACGTTTTGCATCCATCGGCCGATGTGACCTAGCCTTTACTTTTTAATACCTTATAAAACTGAATTGTTGCTTTCCATTCAAGTACAGCATCTCTTAATGGAACTAAAATTGCACCTACCTCAGAGGCTGCTAAAACAGCCAGGCTATAATGTTTAATTAACACATGTTCCAGTTGTATATATTCCCAAGCATATGTTGAAGGCAAATTAAACTCAGAAGACAATCTTTCAAGATCTTCAAACAACTATTAAATTCCATATGATTTAAAGTATTAATTCTCTTTTTTAGCCTAAACATTCCAACAGAACATCTTCCCTGCTATTTTCAGGTTTGAATTATATTCCAACTTCAATTTCTCTTGTGATTTGAGATCAAATCATCACCTCTTATCTATTTATAACCAAATTCACTAAGCAGCTTTCAAAAGAGGAAACAGGTGCCTAACACCTGCCCAAATAAGGTCTGCACATTTGCTTTCCAAATGGCCCCCAGTATGAAAATAATCATAATACATCTCATTCCCTAAAAATATAGACATTAAGAGAAAAGCCCAGTGGTACAGTGGAAGAATAATTTACAGTTATTCTACCTTTTTCACACTTCCAGCCCCAAATTAGAGTTTGAACTTGATTGAAAAAAAATATTGTGATGTGTTCTTGGAAAAAGTAGGGTCTGCTTTTTGTACTATTCAGTGCATAATGATTTATGAATTAATTATGAAGTGAATTAATAAATCTAATTGTTGGTAAGCACAGGTTTCATATCTTGCTTTGAGCAGTGAAACTCTCATTTCAGATATATTCACAAAGTGCAAAAAAAAAAGGAAATTGGCATAATTTAGTTTACATTTCCTTGTATAATGCATTCCATCATCAGTTCCAATATCGGTTATTTAACCCATAAAAATGTTTTAAAAATGGAATATTTCTGAGTATGTTGATAGCAACATTAGTAAACAAACATAGTTGTAATACAAATGAGGAGAGATAGTTTACTATTTTGAAAAACTATGCCTTGAAAGAACAAAGCAATTTTTGTTCTTGTTCAGGAATTCTGGCCATTTAACAAACCGCAAAAAGTTCTGAGCATGAAGCTTGAATGAAAAATAGTATCTTCTATTTCTATAGCTTTAATTTACATTATAGGGATATTTTCATAAATAGACCAGGAAAATAATTTATGAAATGAGTTCTCTCATTATCTATACTTACTTTTCCACAAAATCACCACCATTTACTAAACACTTCAGCTATCAATGAAGACATTTATTAAAAACAAAAGTACCCTTCATACTTTAATTCCTCAAACAGATTTTCACCCTTCTTATTACCTCTTCATTTGACTCAGAGAGATATGCGGAAAGGTAGTCCTTTACTTCTTCAATATCATGTGTCAAATCTGGATTGTATGCATGGAATTCATCTTACTAAAATATTAAAGAGCATCAATAACATGACCTACATGACCTACACATTCCTATGAAATGTCAGGTTTGACAGCAAATTTTCATTGCAGTGACCCACTGCTTGTTCTTCATCAGTAAATCAACCTTTCTCATCAACCCATCTGTTATTGTCATATGTCATCCTCTTCACTTTTGATATCACTAATCAGCTCTTCCCAGTTCATCATCTTTACATTGTTTGGCCCAGCAATTCAAAGTACTTGTATCAACACACTCATCATGATAAACAACTCATGTTTGGTGGTGAATTTCAATTGAAGGGTTTCCTTCAATGAAGCATTGCTTAACCCACACTGATGAGTACTCACTCCAGGCTTCTATTTCATGGCAATAGACACTCAATCCTTTTCACAACAATTTCCCAGCAATTGAAGTGGGGGGAAAATAGAAGCTAAAGATCATGAATGAAGGCAAATATACTTGTCCCAGGGTCTAATCTCATACTGTCTCACAAAATGTCTGATTTGGGCTATTCTGTGTCTGTTATTTATATGGCGCCTATTGTGTGAGGCTTTTTAAATGTTGACTATGGTGTTGATGACTGGCTATTAAGTCTTTGGTTGTTGTGCTGCCAAGCCCTCGCCTCCTAAAGCCTATATCCCACTGCACCAATGGTTGCAAAGAGGATGTAAAATGGACAAAAAAGCTTGTCATCCATTGGAAAATGAGATGCATCCGTTGTGTACTCACTGCGTATGTGTTTCATATGCTCTATCCATCAAACATCTGTCTACTGCTATTTCATCCCCTCAAAAAGTTTTGAGCTACACAAAACTTTTTGAGCGGATGAATCTTCTGCCGCGTACGATGCATATCTGCGACATATATGGGCAACAAATGTTCTACGTCATCAGATTGTCATCTGTTACACGTCCGCTGTATCCTCTCGGCATCCTCTGGGCATCCCCTCAACTCACATCCGCTGCAGCTGAAGGTGGAAAGAGGGAGGAAGCGAAAGGTACACGGAACATCCACACGGCATTAGTAGCATGGAAATAGAAAGGATGTAAGTGAATGCATCTGGTATATAAAGCATTAAAACGGACAAAATGTTTGTGTATGGGATGTATCTCGGATATTTAGGATGTCTGGAGGATGCCTAGAGTATGTGGAAGGACACCTAGAGGAAAACCGATATTTCCTATAAAAAGGGGGAGGAAATCACCTGGATCTCACTATAAGTCCAGCAGCCATGGTGTAAAGACCTCTTCACCCTTGGTCTTGCTCTTCCACATCATCCATTGATCTCCACCATGGATCATGACACAGTCCTTATGGTAGCTGCGAACATTCAAAACCAGAACCAAGCCCTGTTCAGACTGTTCCACCTTTTACACAGAATAAGAAGAAGGAGACATCCAAGAGCTGTGTGGGTCCGACGATGGATCGGGAGAAGAGTGGAGTTTGGACTGTAAGACTGTATGGTCTTGGTCTTCCACATCATCCATTGATCTCCACCATGGATCATCGCATACTCCTTTTGGTAGCCACCATCATTCAACACCAGAACCAAGCCCTCTTCAGGCTGTTTCACCTTTTCTACGCAAGGAGAAGGAGACGTCCAAGAGCTGTCTGGGTCTGAAGATGGATCAGGAGAAGAGTGGAGTTTGGACTCTATGACAAGCTGATGGTGGAGCTGAGGAATGAAGACCCTCGTGCATTCCAGCACTTCATGAGGATGCCACCAGCCATGTTTGACGAAGTTCTGGAGCGTCTGAGACCCAGGTTGACCAAGGCAAACACCAACTTCCATCCCACCCTGGACCCTGGACTGAAGGTGGCACTGACTCTACACCACTTGGCCTCTGGGACCACATACAGAAACATGCAGTATGCGTGGAGGGTGCCACACAACACCATCAGCATTGTGGACAGAGAAGTGGTGCAGGCCATCATCGAAGAATACGTGGAGGAGCTTCTCCAGTGTCCCACCAATGAAGAAGGCTGGAGGAAAGTTGCAGAGCAGTTGTATCAGAGGTGGAACTTTCCCCACACCATTGGAGCCATAGATGGGAAGCACGTGGCCTGCAAAGCTCCACCCAACTCAGGGTCCAATTATTTCAACTACAAGGGCTTCTTCAGCATCATCCTCTTTGACATGGTTGATGCTGACTACAAGTTCATGTACATCGATGCTTCAGGCAACGGGTCAGCTTCAGATGCCCAGATATACAAAGCCAGTGACCTCAAGGGTGGGCTGGAATGCAACCTCATCATGGGTTTCCCAGATCCAGACCCCCTACCCAATGACACACAAGATGTGCCCTACTTCATCATGGGTGATGACGCCTTCTCCCTCAGAACCTACCTCATGAAGCCCTACACTTCAAGATACCTCACCGGTGAAGACAGGATCTTCAACTACAGGCTGTCCAGGGCAAGACGGGTGGTGGAGAACGCCTTTGGCATCCTGGCCAACAGGTTCCAGGTACTTCTCACCACCATGAAGCAGCATCCAGGGACTGTGAGGAGCATCGTGGAAGCTTGCTGCATCCTGCACAATCTAATGCGCACCTGCTACCCAGTGTTGCAGAACAGGCTTGTGGACCTCCAACAAGGCAATGGGGACATGGAGCCTGGTGAATGGAGGCAAGGACAAAACCTGATAGACACTGTGGATGTGCAAGGCCCCAACAGAGCTTCACGTGAAGGGAAGAAGCAGCGCAACCTCCTGAAACACTGGTGCAACTCCCCAGCTGGAGCAGTGGAATAGCAAGACAGGATGGTAGATGGTTAATGGATGCTTCCTTGATCCTGTCTCATCACACTGATGAGATTGTCCCATGTATGTTGAGTGGCCTTACAATCAATAGGGCATTAATAAAGAGTTTTGTTTATGTTGAAATGAGTGGATGATTGATAAAATTGTTACTGATATTGCTGGGAGGTTGGACTATACAGTCCCACTATGCTTGCACTGGAGGTTTATCTATCCCACAGCTATCCTTACCCATCCCACAGCTATCCATCCCACAGCTATCCTTACCCATCCCACAGCCATCTGTCCCATAGCTATCTTTACCCATCCCACAGCTATCCATCCCACAGCTATCCTTACCAATCCCACAGCTATCCTTACCAATCCCACAGCTATTCTTACCCATCCCATAGCTATCCATCCCACAGCTATCCTTACCAATCCCACAAGCATGCAAAGGCTTAACCCTGTTTTCAAAGTTTTCCCCAACACTTTATTAAGTAAAAAAAATGAACCAAGTGTGTGAAGCAAAGATAACCTTTATTAATAACAAACTGCATGATTTTATTAAAAAGCAAAATGACCCATGTAAAGTGTCTTAAGCAAAGATAAAGTGAGCAGGTAACCACTCAGTCTCTGGCACTCTTCTCAGTCACTCTGAGGCATGCCCATGGTCTCAGATGTAAAGGGGCCAGGGACTGTGGAGGTGGCTGTTGCTGGAGTGCTGGTCTGAGGCGCCATTGGGGTGCCTGGCCCTGAGAGTACAACAGGAGATGGTGTGTGCAGGAAGCTCTCAGAGAGCTGACTCAGTCCCATGAGGTTGAGAGGCCCTTCCTCAAGGACCTGTGATGTTCGGCCCAAGACTGATGACAGATTGTCCATTGACGGGCTTGTCTGTGGGGTGGAGGAAGGAGGAGTGTAGTAGGGCTGTCTGGTCTGAAGCTGGGTGAGGTGAGGTGTCTGTGGCATCCGAGGAACCTGGGTCTGGACTGGGAAGGGCTGCCTCTGCTGTGGGGAGTCCTGGTAGTGGTAGCCTTGGTAGGCGAGAGGCTGCTGAAATCCATGTAAGGGCTGTGACATCGCCTGGGGTGGAGGAGCAGACCTGGAGTGGGTAGGAGCAGGTTCAGCTGGGCCTGGAGGGTGGTGCAGAAAAGCTGTGATCCTCTCCTTCATCGCCTGGTACTGGGCCTCGGGCATGTCCCTGAGGGTCTGGCTCAAGTAAGTGATGAAGGGCTTGTGGTTGGAGGATGGTATGTCGAAGTGGACCAGCTGGGAGAGGAGATCTGTGCTGGCTTTTATTGTATCACTGATCTCCAAGAGGACAGTGTGGCTCTGGCCCTCCGGTCTGCCTCTCTTCCTGTTTTCTGTGGAGGTGGAGCTGGGGGAGGGTGTGGCTTGGTCTCTGGTGGCTGCTTCTTCTTGCTCCATCTGAGACAGGGGATCCTCCACGTCCTCCGGCATGGGAAGTGCAGCTGTGAGGGGGGTCTCCATCATGGGGCCCACCAAAGACATCTGCCTGGACACTGTAGCTGTCTCCTGGCTGGAAGAGGACTGGCTCTCTGTGGGCTGTCTGAGGGAGAGGGTTGACACAGGGGCTGCTCCTCGGTGGCAGATCTCACCCTCCAGGAAGCTGCACCTGGCCATGACATAGGTCTCCTGGTCAGTGAGCTTTTACAGCGGCCTGCCTGGATTTCTTCAGGTGCAGCTTGCCATACCAGGTTTGCATCTGCTTCCACCACCCAAGGAGTACATCTGAAGTTTAGGCTCTCTGCCTTCTCTCTCCACACTGCCTGCTTCCACTTGGTGTCGCGATAGAGCCTGTGGCCCTTCCTCCACAGGTACTCGTTTTCCCTCAGCCATTCCAGCACCTCCTCCTTATGGTCTTCGGAAATTGAGTACTGTTTCCTCTCCCTCTTCTCCTTGCCTTGCCTCTTCCTCCCTCTGGCAGGGGCTTCAGGGCCTTCAGCAGCAGGGCTTTGAGGGCCTTGGAGATGGTCCATCACAGCAGCAGCAGCAGGAGAAGCAGCAGCAGGAGAAGCACCAGCAGCACCAGCAGCACCAGCAGGAGAAGCACCAGCAGCAGCAACACCAGGAGCACCACCAGCAGCAGCAGAAGCACCAGCAGCTTCAGAGTCAGCACCAGGGGGTGGGATGGTGGTTCTGGCCTTCTTGCCAGGGCTGGCAGGAGTAGGCACAGGCTTCCTCTTCTTCCCCATGGTGTTCTCTCAAGATGTCTCTGGCAGCAGGTCTTTCCTCTGAATGCTGACTGCTTGCGAGCTGCCTCCTTTTATATCTGCAGAGCTTACACAATTCATCCTCCCCGCATACGCAGTGAATGCTTTGCATCCGCTAGGCATCTGCTATGCATCCTATAGGTGTCCGTGATGCATCCGCGTCATCTGCTACACATCCGCAACGCATCCGCTCCTTCCATTACGCGTCCGCTTTGCTGTTCTCCCTCAGAAGCCCTGCGGATGTGTCATCCACTTCCATCTGCTTCCATCCGCTAGGCTTCCTATGAACATTCACTTTACATCCCCGCTACATCCTCCCCACGTCCATTCCTTTCTGTTGTTGTCCGCTCTGTTTATGCAAATTTGGGGCACTTTTGAGAGTGGATAACAACAGATAGAAAATTTGCTCGTCCGCTGTGTCCTTTTTTCGTACATTTTGCATCCGTTGGCCAATGTGACCTAACCTTTAGGTAACATCATCAGGGAAATGCTTTCTCCTCCTCCTTCTCCATTTTAATTGGATGAAATTTACTTAATTTCTGCCAAGTTCCCCTTCTAGCCCAAGTGGCAGGAAGAATAGCAAGCTGATTTCCATTTTTAAATTTGTCCTTAAAAGACCTGGCCACAAAACAACTGGTATTTCTGATCTCCAGGTATAGGTGGGAAGGGAAAAGAAGCAGGGTAATCCAGAAATCAGGATTCACATTAACAGAACTCTGGATAGAACACTTATCTATCATTGTGGCTAAAATGAAAGAAAGTATCAACATTTAGACAGGGATTTCTTAATTAACTTTTATTTACAGCAGTTTATGCATGGGGGAATCAGCTCAAAGTGTAGAAAAATTCTGTGTTAGCAGCTGGAACAGTTGTTAATAGGAAGAGATAAGAAGAGGTGAAAAGGTAGCATTTCTTCATTGGAATTTTTTTTTTAATCAGTGTATCAGGACCTACACTTATTTAATCACACACACATACACATGTTATGATTTCCATCTAATTATAACAGGATTCTAAAGATCAAGTGACTGAAAAATGGAACTAAAAATTAACTGCATTTGTTATGTTTGGCCTAATACTAAGATGCTACTATTAGGCCCTTTTAAAACACAGGTAAACTGTTAGGCTCTTTTAAAACACAGGTAAACTCACCAGATAAATTCTTTGCAAAGATTGGGAAGATCACAGATAGGGCAATCCCACTGAAAGCACAGACTCATGTTTAATGCCCATGAGGCCAGGAGTTTAATCCGCTGTGAGATGGAGCATTGTTGATAAAAGAAAAAAAATATTCCTCCGCTATAAAAGACATGGTTTTATAAAAAAAAAGAAACAATCTAGGATCAACATCTGATATATTGACTAACAGCTATTTCAGAACCTTAAAATAGTCCTCCCCACAACACAACTGACAAAAAAAAAAAAAGAGGGTCCCTCTACCTTATTTGGGACAGCAGGAGATCCTGTATTTTCCTGCAACCTATTTTCATGGCAGGATAATAATATTCTACTCTTATAATAGGCCTTTCTGCAAAGCTTAAACCCAGTGACAAAGACTGATGTTTTCCAACTGTGCTGGCATTATTTTTTAATGTCTTGACTACAGACAAAAGGGAGGCAAAAGGGAAGGAAATGAACTCTTCGTAAGCTCTACATTATTTTGAGATACCAATTTCGGTGCAATTTCCTGTCAAGCTTTCTGATCGCTAACACAACAGCTTGTTTTTATTCAGCAACATTACCTGTATCTGACATTGCTGATGTTTGTCTTTATTAGTTCTTTAATTTGTTTAATGCTTTTCAATGGGCAGAAGAAAAAATCATCTGAGTGAAGCTTGTTAGGTCTTATTTACCATTTTCTTGAGCAAGACTCAGAGAGTAACTGTGATTATTCATTCCCAGTGTCAGCTCCTTTAGTTTCTGGTGGAACTTGCTGAAAGCACAAATTGAACTTCACTGGTTTTGACAAGGACAGTGTTACTTGCCCTTCTTCCATGGAGAAAGATACAAGTGGATTGAAGAGTCTCACATATTATCAGCTTGACCAATATGGCAACAGCCACCAGTTATATAGCCAGATATATTTAGTAGCAGACTAAGGGAGTTATTAGTCATATGGGCTGAAAATTGTGCCTTTTTCATCATTTGATTATTTTTAATTTATCAAATTTAGAAGCCATCCATCTCACTCACTCACAGAGTAACTCTAAGTGGTGTACAATTAAAACAGAAATATATATATATATATCTGTGTATACATATTATATTAGGGGAATAAAATTCAAAGTTAAAACAGTGGAGAAGGGCCTGCAAGGTGCTAACCAAGTACACAGCCACCTGCTCCTCTATGAGTCCCAAGCAAATCAGCAAAGCCAGCTCTTCAGATATTTCTAAAAGGGCCACCTTACTTCTGGGAGAGAAAATGTTCCAAAGGACTGGGTAACAGTAGAGAGGGCTCTCTTTCGAGATCTCATTCATCAAAATTGTTTAATTGATGAAAATAACAGATTCTCCCTGCTGACCAAGTTGGATGGGCCAAAGACAGTTCCAAAGGTAGCCTGTCCCTATGATATGTATGGCTTTAAAGATCATAATCAACAGCTTGAATTGGATCTGGAAGCAAACTAGCACCTAATGCAGCTTACACAGCAAAGTTGTTACATGCACCAACCTTGGGACATTCCAAGATTGCCCTCTTAACCTTATTCTGTACCAGCTGAAGCTTCCAGATACTTTTCTCAAGGTAGTCTCATTAGAGTGCATCCCAAAAAATTAAGCTGAATTGTCTGATTTGCCTACTGCAGTTTTGACAAAAGAGGACAAACTAGTTTGTCTTAAATCATATTTCAAAAAATGACAAAGCTGAAGATACATCAGAGGTCATCTAGCCAAGGGGTTGCCAACCTTTTGGACCTCAGGGACCACCAAACCCATCATTTTAAATCCCGTGAACTAGAGATCCTGGGGAAATCCCCCAAAAAGTCTGCAGGAAAATTCCCCACCCTGTTTTCCTACCGATTGATCATTTTTTATTTGGGATTGCAGGATACTGTCTCCAGCTCCATTCTCGGGGGGTGGGGGGGGGTGGAGAGACTTTTGGCTTCATGCAAGGAAAGCAGCAGAAGTCTTTCTTTCTTTCCCCCAAACTCTGCCAGAAATGAGTCTTTGCCAGTGCAGCCTCTTTAAGCAGGAGGCCTCGCAGAGTCCCAAAGATTCATTTCTAGCAGAGTTTGGGCGAGAGAAAGAAAGACTTGCTGCTTTCCTTGCATGCAGCCAAAAGCAGAAGAAGAAATAAGTGGAAAGAAGCAGCCCGGTGGCCAGGTGAGGCATGTGGGGCAAGTGAGGCAAGTTTCTCCCTTCCACCCTTTCCCCTCTTTCCTCACTACCTCATGTTGTTTGCAATGCAAGTGATGCAAGAAACTTGTGTTCCTGTGCAGCCTGGATTAATTGCTATGGGGGGGGGGGCATTTCTCTGCGGACCACTAAAATTTTCTCATGGACCATCAGTGGTCCCTGGCCCACTGGTTGGCAACCACTGATCTAGTCCAATTCACTTCTCAATGCACAATTTGCTAAACACATTTTCATAGAAATGGCTACCCAGCCTATTTGAAGATGTCCAGAGAGGAGATGTATTTATTATGTTTAGAAACATAGAGACAACAGGCTACACCAGCTTTTATTGCCAGAACATTTTTCTTAATCGCTAATCTATATCTATTTTGTTCTAATTGTTGCCTTCTGGTTCCCTGCTTCATTTTTTTCTCTGTAGAGAACAATACATACTCCTTTAGACATAGGAAAGCTGCCACCATATCTCTCTTTGTGCAGGCTAAGCACAACCAGTTCCTTTAATAATTCCTCCAGAGTAAAATCAGTTTTTCTTGTGGACTTGACTCCATAACATTCCTGTTAATACCTTTCAAAGCAGCATTTTTGTTTTCTGTCTAAGCTGAGATGAATTTTAATTGTATCAGCATCGAAACATGATAGACAGACAGGCAAACATATGTTCAATTTGTGACTTACCAATCAGATCTTTTCATGTGTCAGTCTCCCTCAACCTATATTTTGGTGTGGTTTTTTTTCCTTTCCAAGATAGGACTTTGTGTCCCCCTGTTGAATTTTATGTTTCAACCCACTCCTCTAGCCTGTCAAGTTCTTTTTAAATCTTCCCTTTCCCTTCTAAAACATCCTTGGGGTTGTGTCATCTGGAAACCTGATAATTATTCTAACAATGAATTTTAAAAAATGAACAGCAAATTAACCAGTGGAACAATTTGCCTTCAGAAGTTATTGGTGCTTCATCACTGGAATTTTTTAAGGAAAAACAGGACAGCCAGACTGATTCTCAGTCATCCAGGTCATGGTTGTCCCAAAGAAGCTTCTTGGATGAGAAGCAAAATGTCTTCAAAGAAAAACCAGAAAGTCTAGTTGTCTCTTAAAAAAGAGGCAACCTTTGGGACTAGACAGCCACCCATCTAAAATGGACTAGAACACTCCCAATGTCCTTTCCAGCTCTGTTCTGATTTATTAATAGTACTTTGCTCGATACTGCCCAATTCAATGTGAAGACATTTCCTGAATAGGTGCAGTCATTCAGCCAATTATGAATCCCACTAATAGTTGTATCAGAAGCCTATTTGATTTAGTGGTTAAAGCATCAGACTAAAATAAATAGAGACCATGAGTTCTAATTCTGTCTTAGGCATAAAACCAGCTGATTGATCATGGACCAATCCTTGTCTCAGCCCTAAGAAGCAGGCAATGATATATCACTTCTGAAATTTTGAATCAGATACAAAGAAACCTATTGATACTGAACCTTTCAGTATCAATAGGTTTCTTTGTATCTGATTCAAAATTTCATCTGTCTTAAGATGCTCACAGATGCTCATAACATCTAGAAAACAAAATTCTCATTGAATCAGAATAGGGAGGTTCCTTGCACAAAGCAAGATATTAGCTTACAACTTGTTGGAAACTAAATATGTGTACTTTGGCCCTTTACAATCAGTGAGTGCATTAAAATGGGGCTACTTTACTGTCTTAAGCCCCTGTCACACTGCACCAACGGATGCAAAGGGGATGTAAAATGGACAGAAAAGCTTGCCATCCATTGGAAAACGCGATGCATCCGTTGTGTACACACTGCATACGTTTTTTATACTCTCTATCTGTCCAGCATCCGTCTACTGACATTTCATCCACTCAAAAAGTTTTGAGCTGCACAAAAATTTTTGAGCGGATGAAGTAGCCAATGCGTCCATTCTACATCCGCTACGCATACGGGGAACATCCGTTATACGTCTGTCATCATCCATTACGCATCCGCTATATCCGCTAGGTATCCACTGCACATCCGCGCAACTCCAATCCGCTCCAGAAGAAAACAGACACAGGGAGGAAGCGAAATGGACGCGGAACGGACACACAGCATTAGTAGCACGGACATAGAAAGGATGAAAGTGGATGCAGCTTGGATATAAAGCATTAAAATGGAAAAAACGTTCGTATAGGGGACGTATCTCGAATATTTAGGATGTCTGGAGGATGCCTGGAGTATGCGGAAGGACATCTAGCGGAAAACCAACATTTCCTATAAAAAGGGGGAGGAAATCACCTGGATCTCACTTTCAGTCCAGCACTCCTGCTGTGCAGACCTCTTCAGCCTTGCTCTTGCTCTTCCACATCATCCATTCTTCTCCACCATGGATCATCGCATGCTTCTTTTGGTAGCCGCCATCATTCAACACCAGAACCAAGGCCTCTTCAGGCTCCTTCACCTTTTCTATGGGAAGAAAAGGAGGTGGCCAAGAAGTGTCTGGGTCCGACGATGGATCGGGAGAAGAGCGAAGTTTGGACTGTATAACAAGCTGATGGTGGAGCTGAGGAACGAAGACACTCATGCATTCCAGAACTTCATGAGGATGCCACCAGCCATGCTTGATGAAATTGTGGAGTGGCTGAGACCCAGGTTGACCAAGCAGACCACCAACTTCCATCCCAGCCTGGATCCTGGGTTGAAGGTGGCACTGATTCTGCGCCACCTGGCCTCTGGGACCACGTACAGAAACATGCAGTACGGCTGGAGGGTGCCACACAACACCATCAGCATTGTGGTCAGAGAAGTGGTGCAGGCCATCATCGAAGAATACGTGGAGGAGCTTCTCCAGTGTCCCACTACTGAAGAAGGCTGGAGGAAAGTTGCAGAGCAGTGGTATCAGAGGTGGAACTTCCCCCACACTGTTGGACCCATAGATGGCAAGCACATGGCCTGCAAAGCTCCACCCAACTCAGGGTCCAATTATTTCAACTACAAGGGCTTCTTCAGCATCATCCTCTTTGCCATGGTCGATGCTGACTACAAGTTCATGTACATCGATGCTTCAGGCAACGGGTCAGCTTCAGATGCCCAGATATACAACGCTAGTGACCTCAAAGGGGGGCTGGTACGCAACCTCATCATGGGCTTCCCAGATCCAGACCCCCTGCCCAACGACACACAAGATGTGCCCTACTTCATCGTGGGGGATGATGCCTTCTCCCTCAGAACCTACCTCATGAAGCCCTACACTTCCAGATGCCTCACCCATGAAGAGAGGATCTTTAACTACAGGCTGTCCAGGGCAAGATGGGTGGTGGAGAACGCCTTTGGCATCCTGGCCAACAGGTTCCAGGTACTTCTTATGACCATGCAGCATCATCCATGGACCGTGAGGAGCATTGTGGACACTTGCTGCATCCTGCCCAATCTCATGCACACCCACTACCCAGTGTTGAAGAACAGGCTTGTGGATCTCCAACAAGGCAATGGGGACATGGAGCCTGGGGAATGGAGGCAAGGGCGAAACCTGATCGACACTGTGGATGTACAAGGCCCCAACAGAGCTTCACGTGAAGGGAAGAAGCAGTGCAACCTCCTGAAACACTGGTGCAACTCCCCAGCTGGAGCAGTGGAGTGGCAAGACAGGATGGTAGATGGTTAATGGATGCTTCCTTGAGCCTTTCTCATCACACTGATGAGATTGGGCCATTTATGTTGAGTGGCCTTACAATCAATAGGGCATTAATAAAGAGTTTGGTTTCTGTTGAAATGTATGGATCAATGATTAAATTGTTATTGATAATAAACGGCCATAGGTGTGGCAGCTGGGAGGCTAGACCATACAGTCCCACTATGCTTGCACTGGAGACTTATCTATCCCACAGCTATTACCCATCCCACAGCTATTACCCATCCCACAGGTATCCCTGCCCATTCCAGAGCTATTACCCATCCCAGAGGTATCCCTGCCCATCCCATAAGCATGCAAAGGCTTAAACATTTTCTAAAAATTTCCACCAACACTTTATTAAGTTAAAAAAATGAACTAAGTGTGTGAAGCAAAGAAAACCTTTATTAATAACAATAAAGTGTAGGACTTTAATTAAAAAGCAAATGGAACCAAGAAAATGTCCCAAGCAATGATAACGTCAACCAGTAACAACTCAGTCTCTGGCAATTTTCTCAGTCACTCTGAGGCATGTCCATAGTCTCAGGGGTGAAGGGTCCAGGTGCTGTGGAGGTGGCTGCTGCTGGAGTGCTGGTCTGAGGTGCCATTGGGGTGCCTGGCCCTGAGAGGACAACAGGAGATGGTGTGTTCAGGAAGTTCTCAGAAAGCTGGCTCAGCCCAGTGAGGTTGAGAGGCCCTTCATACAGGACCTGGCATGTCAGACACAGGACCGATGACAGATGTTCTGAGGCCGGGCTTGGCTGTGGGGTGGAGGAAGGAGGAGTGTAGTGGGGATGTCTGGTGTACAGCTGGGTGAGGTGAGGCATCTGTGGCATGCGAGGAAACATCTGTGGCGTCGGTGGCATCTGTGGTGTCTGTGGCATTGGTAGCATCAGTGGCATCTGTGTCGTTGGTGACATCTGTGGCGTCAGTGGAATCGGTGACATTGGTGGCATCAGTGGCATCAGTGGCATCTGTGGGGTCTGTGGCATCGGTGGTATCGGTGGCATCGGTGGCACCTGTGGCATGCGAGGAACATGTACCTGGACTGGGAAGGGCTTTCTGTGCTGCTAGAACTCTTGGTAGCCGTAGCCTTGGTAGGTGAGGGGCTGTTGAAAGCTTTGGAAGGGCTGTGACATCGCCTAGGGTGGAGGAGCAGACCTGGAGTGGGTGGAAGTAGGTTCAGCTGGGCCTGGAGGGTGGTGCAGCAGTGCCATGATCCACTCCTTCATGTCCTGGTACTGGGGCTCGGGCATGTCTATGAGGGTCTGGGTCACATAGGTGAGGAAGGGCTTACGGTTTGAGGAAGGAATCTCGAAGTGTACCAGCTGAGAGAGGAGATCTGCGTTGTTCTTGATGGTGTCCCTGATCTCCAAGAGAACAGTGTGGCTCTGTCCCTCCGGTCTGCCTCTCTGCCTGCTTTCTGTGGAGGTGGAGCTGAGGGTGTGTGTGTGTTGGACCCTCGTGGTCGCTGCTTCTTCTTGCTCCATGTGTGTGAAAGAATCCTCCACGTCCTCCGGCACAGGGTGTGCAGCTGTTGGGGGGGGTCTCTGTCGAGGGGTGCTCAGTAGACACCTGCCTGGACATGGTCGCTGTCTCTTGGTCAGAAGAGGACTGGCTTTCTGTGGGCTGCCTGAAAGTGAGGGTAGACAGAGGGGCTGCTCCTCGGTGGTGGACCTCACCCTCCAGGAAGCTGCACTTTACCATGACATAGGTCTCCTGGTCGGTGAGCTTCACCACGGCCTGGCCAGATTTCTTCAGGTGCAGCTTCCCATACCAGGTGTGCATATGCTTCCACCACTCAAGGAGGACATCTGAAGTGTAGCCCAGGCTCTCTGTCTTCTGTCTCCAAGCCGCCTGCTTTCATTTGGTGTCTTGATAGAGCCTGTGGCCCTTCGTCCACATATACTCATTCTCCCTCAGCCGTTCGAGCACCTCATCCTCATGCTCCTCTGCAATGGAGTACTACTTCCTCTCTCCCTTCTTCTTCTCCTTCCCTTGCCTCTTCCTCCCTCTGGCAGGGCCTTCAGCATCAGGGCTTTCAGGGCTTTTGGGCTGGTCCACCACAGCAGCAGCAGGAGAAGCAGCAAGAGAAGCAGCACCAACCAGCAGCAGGAGAAGCACCACCACCAGCAGCAGCAGGAGCAGCACCAGCAGCAGCAGAAGAAGAAGCAGCACCAGCAGCACCAGAGTCAGCGCCAGGGGGGGGTGGATGGTGGATGGTGGATCTATCTTTCTTGTCAGGGCTGACAGAAGATGGCACAGGCTTCCTCTTCTTCCCCATGATGAAGATGTCTGTGATGAAGATGTCTCTGATGAAGATGTCTCTGATGAAGATGTGTCTGGCAGCAGGTCTTTCCTCTGAATGGTGACCTGCTTGCGAGCTGCCTCCTTTTATATCCATGGGGCTGATGCAATGCATCCTCCCCGCATGTGCAGTGATCCGCTAGGCATCCGCTAGGCATCCGCTCTGCATCCGCTACGCATCTGCGTCATCCGCTCTGCATCCGCTCTGCATCTGCTCTGCATCCACTCTGCATCCGCTCTGAATCAGCTACGTATCCGCTATGCATCTGCTCCGTATCCGCTCTGCATCTGCTTCATCTGCTCTGCATCCACTCTTTCCGCTACACGTCCGCTTTGCTCTGCTCCCCTGGAAGCCCTGCTGACGTGCCATCCGCTTCCATCTGCTTTCATCCGCTAGGCTTCTGTTGAGCATCTGTTTTACATCCGCGATACGTCCTCCCCCTGTCCGTTGTTGTCCGCTGTGTTTGTGCAAATTTGGGACACTTTTGAGAGCGAATAACAATGGATGGAAAATTTGCTCATCCGCTGTGTCCTTTTTACATACGTTTTGCATCCGTCGGGCGATGTGATCTGGCCTTTAGATCTTCTTTCTAATAGATGTGGTTTTATGAGATTGCTAATTGTTTATCTGATATCACACAAATGTCCTTATGCTCTTGCTTCATGTGGTGGCACAGTGGTTAGAATGCAGTATTGCATGCTGACTCCCTGATCATTCCAGAAGTTCTATCCTGACAGGCTCAAGGCTGGTTCAGCCCTCCAGCCTTCTGAGGTCAGTAAAATGAGAACCCAGATTGTTGGGGCAATAAAAACCACTTAGAGAAGGCTGTAAAGCATTAAGTAGTTGTATATAAGTCTAAGTGCTATTGCTATTTTGGAAACATTTATTTTCATTCTCAGGATTGGAGAATTCCATCATAGCCTGAAATACAGGTGCTATTCTGGTAAAACACTTTCTACCCATCAGCAAACAGGCAGCTGCATTTTCAGTCAATTATCTTTGTCTTCTGTCCACACACTGAGGACAAGTTTTTATCTGCTGCTTGAGCACAACAAAAAAGAAGGCAACAAATAGCCATTATTTGTTCCCTCCTACAGTGAAAATCACATATTTGCATAAGGAAAATGGTCCTAAAGAGGCAGCGGGGTGATAAATAGATTCTGAGGACCCATGGGGAAAATGGTGACTTGATTTGCTAGATAGGAAGCAATTAAGTCAAGTTTGATAAGCATTTTGAAAAAAACAATGCACCAATTAAACCAGATCTTTATATTTGTAAATTCGCCTTCCACTCTCCCTAGGAGTCTTCTTTTAATATTTCCAGTATTCATTAGCATGCAGAAATGAGTTTTCTTCTTCCTTTTTTATTTTCCCAATTGAGAAATCCACAGGGTTTAATTTTTTATTCACAAAGGTGAAAGCAATGGATGTATGACTACAGCCTCAGAACATAAAAACACAAGACTGAGTGCCTACTCATTCATTGCAAGTTTTCTGAGATTTGGGTGTGCAAGGAGTTAACTCTGACTAGGAATCAAAACCCTGCTGATCTTCTCCAGTGGAGAAAAAAATGCAAATAAAACAATAAAAGCTGTTTTTACAAGGTAATCAGATGGTAATTGATGGTGCTTTTAAATGCAGAATGATGGGCAATTAACATCTTGGAAAATCCTACCACTGCATATCTGATTCTAACACTGTATCTCTGATTTTACACTTAATTGTCCATAAAGCCAAGTCAGAAAATAAAATTTCCACAACAAATAATACAACAAGTGTACCTCCTATATATCATGGCATACTATATGAAAAAGTAGATGGAGATTTAACATTTGCACCTGCTTTTTATAATTCCGTGCTAAGTGTATGCAAATGAAAGAATTCATTTGTGAACTATTCCATTAGAGCCTGTGACTCTTTCATAAGGAAGATATCTTAAGTTCTTCTTTTTTTCACCTTTCTACTCTTGCAAACTTTGAGTTACAGTATCAAGTATTGCTAATAGTGGGATTATGGGGTGTATAAGTGAATGAGTGCATAATGATGTTGGAATTCTTAGTGTCAGCAAAGCTAATTGAAGCCAGGGGAGATTCTAAAACAATGAGCTAATATATACTGTAACTGTACTGAGCAATCTCTTATAATACACCAACAAAGATATCCAGGTAGTTATCAATTAGATTGCATCTGAAAAGTTTCATTTTGAATGTCAGTTACTCAACTGATTTAGTACCTGGGACAACGAATTATTCAAAAATTATGAAAAAGCTTTTTTTTTCCTCCAGAATTTTCAAAATTGTGGTTTTTGCTAGTATATGTTATGCATGTACAGTAACTTCTGCATTCACTAATCCTGAAAATGTGTATTCAATAATGGAATGTCCCTAAGCAATTAGTCTCCTTGTTTATACTAGAAGCTTTCAATCATAATGATTAGCAGGTGCTCATAAGACGCTATGTGCTAAACTAATTTAGGCTATTTATTTCAGTTTTTCTGTATGAGAGAGCATCATTGGAAGAACAATATTTTACAATCTGAATCTGTTAAGAGAATTGAGGATAGTGAGTAATATCGAATTCACTCTTTATAACTTTTTTGCTCTGAAAGATGTGGCACCACCGAGATACTTCAGCTGTCATTAATTTAGCATGCTTTGTTTATAAATATTTATCTTTAATCCATATTACATTGACATACTGGGGAGAAAAGCAACAGTGTGCTTTTGAGCTGTTTCCTTAGGTATTATATTGTACATCATATACACTTCAAATCTCTTGGTTTCAATTTAGCTTGAATGTGATTAGCCACAGATCACAAACTAAGGAACAGGAAGAATTTTGAAAGTTGAGTAGTCTGAAAATTAGCATCAGCCTATATTTCAGTTCAAGAAACTATTTAGAAAACAGACCACAATGAGCAAAATGGTTATTTCCAAAATGGATAGATCCCAAAGGAGTTTTAAACTTGCAGGCTTGACTGAAAAAGCCTATGACGTTCTCTTTTAGCGTGCTGAATGTTCTCTAAGGGAGTAACTGGTCCTGAAACCCTCAGAATGAAATAATCTCTCAATTACAATTACAATATTCTCTTGAGTGAAAATCTCATTGGTTTTTTGTTGTTGTTTTTTTACTGAGGGAAAAGAAAATAGGAGAAAAAAACATTCAGGAACTATTCCAGTTCATACTATCCAACAACTCAAAAATTAGTAGTCAAGTCATACTTCAATTAAATTTAGAATGCTAATTTTAAATATAACACTGTTCTTGGCTTCCCTAAATTCATCCCAGAGCCACTCCCAAGACAACTGAATGCCACATAATTTTCTTATGAATATACAGAGAGAGAGAGAGAGAGGGAGGGAGAGAGAGAGAGAGAGAGATTTCATTCAAATCTCCAGAAGTAATATAAACCTTGAGGAATGCTGAGTTCAGATCCTTTTTTGGTGCACGCTCAATATGTTCTTGGTAATTTTTCTCCTCATTTTTGAGATGTCTGCATTTTTCCCTCTGTCCCATTTTCTACAAAGTAGAAATTACCAATTTCACTTTTTTTTTTTCAAATAAATGGTGTGTGTTCCTGTTTGCTCAGCCTGTTTGCTCAGCCCTGTGTTCATGACCAGCCAGTCTCAAGTCTCTCATAATATAAAATAAATATATTATTTTGCAAAAAGAAAAATTATCTACATATACTCAGAATGTCAGTCCAAGATAATATTTGTTCACCCTAGGTTAATTGAATTTTATTTTATTTATGCCTTTTGCTCAAATTATTCCATTGTTGCCTTTATCTTTCCTTTGTTTTTCTCAGACAAATTGTGGGAGGCTGCAGCTGGGACAACATAGAATTAACACAAACAATTTCACAGCTATTTTGTTTATCTTGTAATTCCTTTGCTCCACAAATAATTTGGGAAGCTGAATCAAATTATTTGGGTTGAAAAAGAATCTGTAGTGACCACCATTTTACCTTTCTAAACAGACTTCTTAATTTGGGGGTAATTCAAAATTGCACCCTTATAATTAGTGGAATGCAAACGTTTATAGAGCAACAGAGTAATTTTTTTCAGTAATTAATTTGATATCATCTCTTAAAATATGAACTAAAATGTCATCTAATTCTACAACCTGAACATATAGGAGTGTGTGTGTGTGTGTGTGTGCCTAAATATTTTGACCTAGGCTGGAATATTTGTGGCGATGTTGTTGCTACTGTTGTTTTAGAGATTTGAAAAGTGACAATGCAATATAAGAACCAGCAAAATCATCTGAGGAGAAAAAAAAATGTTTGCACCAGTGGTGCGATTCAAAATCTTTGACAACCAGTTCTGTGGCATGGATTAGTGGATGTGGTGTGCCTTGGTGGACGTGGCAGGGGAAGGATACTGCAAAATCTCAATTCACTCCCCACCCCACTAACTTGCTTTCCAGATCCATTCTCCTGTGCAGGACAACAAAAGAAGACCCAGCTGATCAGATGGATGGGGGTGGGACTAGTCAGAGTTGGTATTTGCCAATTCTATAAACTACTCAAAATTTCTTCTACCGGTTCTCGAGAACTGGCCAGAACTGGTCAGAAACCACTGGTTTGCACCATCAAAAGTTGTTTTATGGAGCTGTGGATTTGGTTTAGAAACAATTCAATGGAACCTCCAAATGGAATCAATGTTCTAAATTGAATCAACCGTTTGGAATGAATTATTCAATCAGATGCTTTTGAACTAATGTGCCAATTTAGAAAGGCAGAAGTTTTTCTTTTCAAGACTCAAATTGACTTAGCAGATTGGATCATAGGCAATTTGCACGCTCTTCTTGGACAATTGACCTCATGTCACAAAATGTTTTATTGAATCACTGCTTCTCCAGAACCTAGATATAACTAATTTTGTAATCCATGGAAATTATGCGAAATGTTGCTATTATTCTGGTGCTCATAGCTTTCTGACTGAATGTATCAGAGAACAATGGTTCTAAGATTTATCTTCCTTCCATTGACCTCATGGAGGAATTATATGACATGACTGCATTTCAAAACAACATCTACATGCCACTTCAACTAATCAATAGTCAACTCTTCTCTGTTTCTCCAGCCCCTATATGTTCTTTCCTTTGCATCTGCCTTAGGTTTTCTCATCTTTCATTTCCTACCCCAAATAATACATAAAAATGGAATGACCTGGAAATCTTCCAGGATGTGCATCTGAGATAAAAAGAGGAAGAAATCTATGGATTTGAATAGCACTTAGCAATAGCACTTAGATTTGTATACCACTTTACAGTGGTTTACAGTAATCTCTAAGTCAGGAGTATCAAATACTAGGCTCACAGGCCAAATCGGGCCTGTGGAAAATCTGGAAAATGTAAAGGCCAGATTGCATGGCTACTGCCTAGTCTACCCAATGCAAAAAAGGAAACATCAGGTCAGCATAGCTTCAGCCGGGTCTACGCAATATGAAGACAAAACATCAGGCCAGCTGGATCTACCCAGTGCAAAGAGGGAACATGTCAGTTTGTTTGGGGAATGTTTTGGGGATTGGCATCAAACTGGCCATACCCACCCAGTTGACTTCGCCCAGTGAGTGGCATTAAGCTGGCCATGCCTACCCAGTTGGCCACACCCACCCAGTCAGCTCCACCTGCCCGGCCCCCCTGATGCAGCCCTCAATGAAATTGAGTGACATCCCTGCTCTAGGTAGTTTATATATTGTGCCTGTTAGGAATATAAGTCCCTAACAGGTATTTGGAAATATATATACCAGGAAAGACATTTTAATACTGTCTCTTTAAGGGACATGCAAGAGCATGAAATTTCATGCAAGAGCATAAAATTGGGTGCGGTTTCTCAAACAGCCATAAGATGGAGCCAGAAACCTGGATTGTTTAGTCTGAGTCTCAAAAGAGAGTGTATCTCTGTTTCCTTCTGTTGGAAGGTATTGCTGTTGCTCCATTTTTCCTAACTGACTGATATCCCTGGATTTAATGTAAGTCTAATACTGAACTGTTTTTGACACTGGACTTTGATATTTGGATTATCCCTGGATTGCAAACTGACTGATTTAACTTGTGAATGACTTTGGATTGCTTATTTTGGACTTTGCTTAAACCTTTCTGGAAGTAAAAACCTACATTTACTGTACAGTGTTTCTGTGTTCTGTGTGTGTATTATTCAAACACTACTCTCTATATGTCTCCCTGTATGCACTCATTCTCCTAACAGGGAATTATCTCAACAGTGCCCAACAATCTGTGTCCTCATTTTACTGACCTCAGAAGGATGGAAAGCTGAGTCAACCTTGAGCCAGAGAGATTTAAATTGCCAAACTGTTGGCAATCAACCATCAGCAGAATTAGCCTACAATACTGCATTCTAACCACTGTGCCAACACACACTTATTTATATGGTTCTGTCAGCATCAATGAGTCTCTTCATTAGAATGTGATTTCAGGAAAACATAATAATTATAAAATATAATTTGAACATCAAAATCACAAAGGAGTTATGAAGATTTAAAAAAAAAAACAGTTCAAATTCAGTATTCTCAATAAATTGTAGAATCATGTCTGATCTCAAGCCTGCAGAAAAGTGAACTAATTTATTTTTTATTGTAATTCATCTTCATAATTAAAATTATTCAGGGTAAATAAATCTTCATGACACATAGCAAGATATTTCTTTTAAGAAATATTAACATAATTAACATAATACTTATTTGTGTTCTTCTTTAGTTTGAAAGAATATTGGGCAATATCAAGGTTACTTCATGAATCACTTGTGTTAACTAATAGAATCAGCATTATTTTTTGAAAAAAAAGCAACAATCATACACATTCTCTCGAGCAGGGCTGTCAAACTCACGGCCCATGGACCAGATGAGTCATGTGCTGGCCACACCCAGTTTAGCAAAGGAGAAAAAAGTTGCGATACATCACATGACGACACCAGGATGACATGAGTTTGACATCTCTGCTCTAGAGTTATGTCCTGAAAATATATATTCATCATGTGTTGCATGGAAAAACATACATACCACCAGCTCTATTACGAGGCAAAAAAAAAGCCATCAACTAGAATGCCATCAACTAGGATGCAGATTTGATGTGAAAAGACAGCTAATTGTTAGTATCAAAACTTCTAGGATGAGTTGGGTTATATTTGGCACATTTGAAGTATTTTTGGCAGAGGGAATCATTTGTACACTCCTGATCTCAGTGGACCATTTATTGTACCCTTGCATCACTAAGCAAAATGTCTTGGGCCAAATTTGGTTGCACATACCAGCAATATGATTTTTCACTCACATTGAACAAGAGTATATTGTCATAACAGGAAAGCAAATCCAGAACAAAGTCAAAAGTTATCAAGAGTCAATAATTCCATTAACAATTTAAAGTTGTATAAGGCCCGGTCCCACTGGCCGACGGACGCAAAACGTATGCATAAAGGACACAGCGGACAAGCAAAATTTTGGGGGTAGCTCCATCCGTTGTCATCTGCTCCAAAAAGTGGCGAAAATTTGCATAAACAGAATGGAAAAGAACGGAAAAGAATGGACGTGGGTAGTATGTAGCAGGGATATTAAATGGATGTTCATAGGAAGCCTAGAGGATGAAAGTGGATGGAAGCGGATGACACCTCCGAAGGGGTTCCGGGGGAGAATTTCATAGCGGACGCATAGCAGAATGGATGGATGCATAGCGGATGAAGCGGATGCATCATGGACGCCTATAGGAAACAAAGCGGATGCTGCATGGATGTATATCAGATGCAAAGCGTTCACTGCACATGCGGGGAGTATGAATTGCGTCAGCTCCACGGATATAAAAGGATGCAGCACGCATACAGTCAGCATACAGGGGAAAGATGTGCTGCCAGATACATCTTGCAGGAACACCATGGTTCGTCAGTCAAGCAAGAACAGGAAGCCGATGCCTACTTGTTCAAGCCCTGGCAAGGTGAAGAAGGGCAGAACCAGCATCCCACCCCCTGGCACTGACTCTATAGCTGCTGCTGCTGTGGTCCTCAAGGCCCTCAAGTCCCTCAAAGCCCTGCTGCTGAAGGCCCTGCTGCTCAAGCCCCTGAAGGCCCTGCTGCTCAAGCCCCTGAAGGCCCTGAACAATCTCCAGAAGGCCCTGATGCTGAAGCCCCTGACGACCCTGATGAAGCCCCTGCCAGAGGGAGGAAGAGGCAAGGGAAGAAGAAGGGAGAGAGGAAAACTACACCATTTCCGAGGAGCATGAGGATGAGGTGCTGGAATGGCTGAGGGAGAATGAGTACCTCTGGAGAAAGGGCCACACACTGTATCGGGACACCAAGAAGAAGCAGGCAGCTTGGAGAGACAAGCAGAGAGCCTGAAGTACACTGCAGAAGTACTCCTTGGATGGTGGAAGCACATGTACACCTGGTATGGCAAGCTACACCTCATGAAATCCAGGCAGGCCGCTGTCAAGCTCACTGACTGGGAGATGTATGTCATGGCCAAGTGCAGTTTCCTGGAGGGTGAGATCTGCCACCGAGGAGCAGCCCCTCTGAGACTCCTCTCCCTCAGACAGCCCACAGAGAGCCAGTCCTCTTCCAGCCAAGATCCAGCTACCCTGTCCAGGCAGGTGTCTTTAGAGGGCCCCACAGCAGAGACCCCCCTGAAAGCTGCACTCCCCATGCTGGCGGATTTGGAGGATCCTGTGGAGGATGATGCCCTGCTGTCACAAATGGAGGAAGAAGCAGCAGCCACCAGAGGCCAACCCCACCCCCACCCCCAGCTCCAGAGGATGCAGGTAGAGAGGCAGACTGGAGAGCCAGGACCACAGTGTGCTGTTGGAGATCAGGGACACAATGAAGACCAGCACAGATCTACTCTCTCAGCTGGTCCACTTGGAGAGAGGATCATCGGGTCAGAATACCTTCATCACCTACATGAGCCAGACCCTGAGAGACCTGTCTGAGGCCCAGAACCAGGTGATGAAGCAGAAGATCACAGCACTTCTGCACAACCCTCAAGGCCCAGCTGAAGCTGCTCCTACCCAGTCCAGGTCTGCTCCTCCACCCCAGGTGATGTCACAGCCCTTCCACAGCTTTCAATAGCCCCTCACCTACCAAGGCTACAACTACCAGGACTTCCCACAGCAGAAGCAGAACTTCCCAGTCCAGGTCCAGGTTCATCACACGCCACAGACACCACACCTCACCCAGCTGCACACCAGACAGCCCCACTACACTCCTCCCAACCCTTCCTCCACCCCATAGCCAAGCCCGTCAATGGACAATCTGTCATCAGTATTGGGCCTGACATCTCAAGTCCTTGATGAAGGGCCTCTCAACTTCATGGGACTGAGTCAGCTCTTGGATAGCTTCCTGAACACACCACCACCTGTTGTACCCTCAGGGCCAAGCACCCCAATAGTGCCTCAGACCAGCACTCAAGCCACAGCCACCTCCACAGTCCCTGCCCGTTTAAAAGCTGAGACCATGGACATGACTCAGAGTGACTGAGAATAGTGTCAGAGACTGAGTTTTTTACTTGTTAAGTTTATCATTGATTAAGACACTTTACTTGGTTCATTTTGCTTATTTAATAAAGTCATAAAGTTTACTGAAGAAAGTTAATAAAGGTTATCTTTCCTTAAGACACTTCGTTTACTTGGTTCATTTTTTTTACTTAAAGTGTTGGTGAAAACTTTGAAAAAATGGTTAAGCCTTTGCATGCTTGTGGGATAGATAAGGATAGTTGTGGGATAGATAAACCTCCATTGTAAGCACAGTGGGACTGTATGGTCCACCATCCCAGCGATCCAGATGATTTTCTCCCCCTTTTTATAGAAAATATCAGTTGTCCGCTATGGGACCTTCTACATACTCTAGACATACTGCAGACATCCTAAATATATGAGATACATCCCAGATACAAATGTTTTGTCTGTTTTTAATCCTTTATATACGAGATGCATACGCTTACATCCTTTCTATTTCTGTGCTACTAACGCTGTGTAGACGTTCCATGTACCTTTTGTTTCCTCCCTCTTTCAGTTTTCAGCTGCAGCGGATGTGAGTTGAGGGGATGGCCAGAGGATGCAGAGAGGATACAGTGGACTTTAACGGATGATAACAGACATAGAACGTTTGTTGCCCATATATGTCGCGGATGTACATCATACGCGGTGGAAAGTTCATCGATTCACAAAGTTTTGTGCAGCTAAAAACTTCTTGAGCAGATTTAATTGCAGTAGACGGATGCTCGATGGATAGAGTGTATGAAGCATGTATGCAGTGAGTACAAAACGGATGCATAGCGTTCTCCAACAGATGGCAAGCTTTTTTTAACATTTTACATCCTCTTTGCATCCGTAAGTGCAGTGGGACCGGGCCTTTAATTTTTATGTGCTTTCACCTGATGGACTACAAACATTTATCTTGGGTTTTATTTTGGGTGTAATCTTTGCCTTTTTTATATTGTTGTTTTTTTGAGTTTGATTCAGATTTGGGTTTAGAGATGCCTTATTATGTTATTTTATTGTTGTTAAACATATACCATCCTGAATCCTTAGGAAGTAGGGTGGGTTATAAGTATTGTTAAACAAAAAATATAACTTTTTGAAATGATCTTTGCTGCAAACTGATTTCTATAAGGCAAAATATGTGTAAAAAATAACATAGTAAATTCTTGATTAGGGAATGCAAGAAATAAAATCAATTTGTTCTGGAATGTTTAAATTAATAATAACAGCAATCCATAGCAGACAGTAGTTAATATAAAAGGATCTTTAAGTTCTTAAAATTTCCCTTTTCATATAATTAATTGCAGAGTCATGTATAAAACACTTTGATGCATATGTCATTCAGCATCCTAAAACAATTTCACAATGTATATTCCACTAAAGGGCCTGTCACATAGGCCAACGGATGCAAAAAGTATGTAAAAAGGACACAGCGGACGAGAAAATTTTCCATCTGTTGTTATCCGCTCTCAAAAGTGCCCCAAATTTACATAAACAGAGCGGACAACAACGGAAAGGAATGGATGGGGGGAGGACATAGTCAGGATGTAAAGCGGATGCTCCACGGAAGCCTAGCGGATGGAAGCGGATGGCACATCCGCAGGGCTTCTGGGAGAGTACAGCGAAGTGGACGCACAGTGGAAAGAATGGATGCAGAGCGGATGCCTAGCTGAAGACGCAGATGCATCACGGACACCTAGCAGATACCTAGCGGATGCCTAGCGGATGCAAAGCATTCACTGCGTATGCGGGGAGGATGCACTGCATCAGCCCCGCAGATATAAAAGGATGCAGCTCAAAAGCAGGTCACCATTCAGAGGAAAGACCTGCTGCCAGACACATCTCCAGCCAACAACCATGCGGAAGCAGAGGAAGCCTGTGCCATCTTCTGTGAGCCCTGGCAAGAAGGACAGGGCCACCATCCCTCCCCCTGGCCCTGATTCTGATTCTGCTGGGGCTCCTGCTGCTTGGGTTGACTCTGCAGGTGCTGGTGCTTCTCCTGGTGCTTACTCTGCTGGTGCTGCTCCTGGTCCTGCTGGTGCTGCTGGTGCTGTTGGTGCTTACTCTGCTGCTGCTGATCCTGGTCCTGCTGGTGCTGCTGGTGCTGCTGGTGCTGCTGGTGCTGCTGGTGCTGCTGGTGCTGCTGGTGCTGCTTTTGCTGCTGCTATTGTTGTTGCTGCTGCTGGGGGTGGTGGTGTGGTGGAGCAGCCCCTAGAACCTCAAAGCCCCTCTGATGAGGGCCCAGAAGGCCCTGCCAGAGGAAGGAAGAGGCATACGCAAGATAGGGAGAGGAGGCAATACTCCATCGAAGAGGAACATGAGGATGAGGTGCTGGAGTGGCTGAGGGAGAACGAGTACCTATGGTGGAAGGGACACAGGCTCTATCGAGACACCAAGAGGAAGCAGGCGGCTTGGAGAGAGAAGGCGGAGAGCCTGGGCTACACTTTGGATGTCCTCCTGGGGTGGTGGAAGCACATGCACACCTGGTACGGGAAGCTGCACCTCAAGAAGTCTGGCCAGGCCGCGGTCAAGCTCACCGACCGGGAGACCTATGTGATGGCCAAGTGCAGCTTCTTGGAGGGTGAGGTCCGCCACTGAGGAGCAGCCCCTCTCACAACCCTCTCTCTCAGGCAGTCCACAGAGAGCCAGTCCTCTTCTGGCCAAGAGTCAGCTCCTGTGTCCAGGCAGGTATCTGTGGAGCATCCCATGAAAGAGACCCCCCTGACAGCTGCACTCCCCGTGGCGGAGCACGTGGAGGACCCCCTGGTGCAGTGGGAGCAAGGAGAGGGCACTTCCACCAGAGACCAACCCACTCCCACCCCTACCCCCAGCTCCACCTCCACAGAAAGCAGGCAGAGAGGAAGACTGGAGGGACAGAGCCACACTGTCCTGCTGGAGATCAGGGACACCATCAAAAGCTGCGTAGATCTCCTCTCTCAGCTGTACACACACCAACATCCCATCCTCCAACCGCAAGCCCTTTCTCACCTACGTCAACCAGACCCTCATGGACATGTCCGAAGCCCAGTACCAGGTGATAAAGGAGAGGATCACCGGTCTTCTGCACAACCCTCCAGGCCCAACTGAACCTGCTCTGACCCAGTCCAGGTCTGCTCCTCCACCCCAGGTGATGTCACAGCCCTTCCAAAGCTTTCCACAGGCCCTCACCTACCAAGGTTATGGCTACCAGGAGTTCCAGCAGCACAGGCAGCCCTTCCCAGTCCAGGCACAGGTTCATCAAACACCACCAATGCCACCGATGCCACCGATGCCACCAATGCCACCGATGCCACCCACGCCACAGATGCCACGCACGCCACAGATGCCATCCATGCCTCACCTCGCTCAGCTGCAGACCAGACAGACCCACTACACTCCTTCTTCCTCCACCCCACAGCCAAGCCCGGCCTCAGAACATGTGTCATCAGTCTTGGAACTGACACCCCATGTCATGGAGGAAGGGCCTCTCAACATCACGGGGCTGAGCCAGCTCTCTGAGAGTTTCCTCCACACACCATCCCCTGTTGTCCTCTCAGGGCCAGGCACCCCAATGGCACCTCAGACCAGCACTCCAGCAGCAGCCACCTCCACAGCATCTGGACCCTTCACCCCTGAGACTATGGGCATGCCTCAGAGTGACTGAGAAAAGTGCCAGAGACTGGGTTGCTACCTGTTGACTTTATCTTTGCTTGGGACACTTTACTTGGGTCATTTTGCTTTTACAGTTTGTTATTAATAAAGTTTATCTTTGCTTCAAACACTTGGTTCATTTATTTTAGTAAATAAAGTCTTGGTGGAAACTTTTAGAAATGGTTTAAGCCTTTGCATGCTTGTGGGATGGGTAAGGATAGCAGTGGGATGAGCAGGGATACCTTTGGGATGGGTAATAGCTGTGGGATGGGTTAGGATAGCTATCAGGTGGACCTCCATTCAAAATCCAGGAAAGAAATACTTAGACTCTTTAGTTTAGAGAAAAGATATGGTAACAACCAAAGAATTCTGAATCTGAGAAATTAGGCGCGCAATTCACATATACAAAGTGATGGAAGTGTTCCCACCCCCAATAGATCAGATGAAACTTCCAATTAGAAGTTATGAATATGATCATGTGGGCATCTTCAGGTGATGATGAAGCCTCTGTCCATTGACCTTGGCATACTTTGATAACGGGTTGCAGTTGCGCAGAGAAAAGAAAGCTAAGCGAGAAATAGAAACCTAACTCTATTCTATGCTTCCCCCCCCCCCCATTTACACAACAGAAGAATGTAACACCTCCGGCTCACTTCCCAGACTTATCCCTACCTCCTCTTCCCCCCGCTACTTATGGCAGCCGAAAGATGCAAAGTGATAGTAGAAGATCTTGAAGGCTGACATTCGGCCCTCCTAGAAAAAGGAAAACCATCAGTCCTAAAAGAGAGAGAGGAGAAAATAAAAAGACAATTATTAATCATTAAACAATCACAAAAGAATACAATCCTAAGGCTTATCAGGATACTTGGAATGAAATGCCTTGACCAACTTAGGGGCTTTAACGTCGGTTTCGTTAACCCATTCGGCTTGTGAAGAAGGGAAATGTTTCCAGGCTACGAGATACTGGAGTCGACCCCTCCATTTGCGAGAGTCCAGAATTTCTTTAACTTCAAAATGTTGTTCGCCTTCAATCAGTATTGGTATGGGAAGGTCAGCCTGGATGGGTCTTAAGTCAGAAGTACGTTCAGGTTTTAGCAAACTAACATGGAAAACCGGATAAATTCGTTGAAGAGTTTTGGGTAAGTTCAGCTAAACTGTTACAGGATTTATAATCCATTCAATCGTGAAAGGACCAACATACTTAGGTCCAAGCTTCTTAGACTTTTGAGTGGTCTGCAGGTATCTGGTGGACAGGAAAACTTTGTCGCCCACTTTATATTCTTTCTGTGGAGATCTTTTCTTGTCTGCAAACTTTATGGGCCTCATCTAGTGCTTTGTGTGTCACTGGCCAGTTAAGTTGGAGTTGAGTTATCCATTCATCCAATGAATGGATGTTAGGCTTTTCACAAGGGAGTTCGGGTATGGGTATGAAATCTTGTCCTGAAGCCACTTTAAATGCAGTGAATCCAGTACTACTGTGTACGGAGTTGTTATGTGCCATTTCGGCAAATGGTAGTAAGTCGGACCAGTTATCTTGTTGATAATTTATGTAACATCTAAGATACTGTTCTAACAATGCGTTAGTCCTCTCACAGGCCCCATTGGTTTGGGGGTGTTGGGTGGAGCTTAAACCCTGGGCGGAGCCTATCAACTTCAGGAACTCTTTCCAAAAATTTGAGGTAAACTGGACCCCTCTGTCAGAGATTATGCGTTCCGGAATGCCATGTAACCTATAGATATGTGAAATAAACATTTTAACCAGCATCTTAGCAGATGGAATCTTGGAACAAGGTATGCAATGCACTTGTTTGGAAAACAAATTGGTCACTACCCAGATGACCGTGTTTCCACCGCTTTCGGGTAATTCTACTATAAAGTACACAGAGATTTCCTTCCAGGGGGCCGTTGGTCTAGCTACATTTTGTAACAATCCTACTGGCTTACCAGGAGGTCTCTTTGCCGAAGCACAAATTGGACAGCTAGCTACATAAAGCCCATGTCACACTGAACCAAAGGATGCAAAGAGGATGTAAAACAGACAAAAAACCTTGCCATCCGTTGGTTAACGCGATGTATCCGTTCTGTACTCACTGCCTCCGTTTTGCTTCCTCTCTATCCATCCAGCATCCGTTTATGGACGTTTCATCCACTCCAAAAGTTTTGAGCTGCCTAAAACTTTTGCGCAGAAAATGTATCCAGTTCGTCCATTCTGCATCCGCTACGCATCCGCTAGGCATCCGTTACGCATCCGCTACACATCCACTGTATCCGCTAGGCATCCGTTGCGCATCCGCACAACTCCATCTGCCTGGACGTAGGGAGGAAGCGGAACAGACGCAGAACGGATGCAGAACGGATGCCTAGCAGATGCAGAACGGAAACAAAGCATGTAAAATGGAAAAACCGTTCGCAGAGGGGACCTATCTCGGATATTAAGGATGTCTAGAGGATGCCTACAGGATGCCTACAGGATGCCTACAGGATGCCTAGCGGAAAACCTATACTGCCTATAAAATGGGGGAGCAACTCACCTGCATCGCACTTTCAGAATAGCAGCCCAGCGGTGCAGACCTCTGCAGCCTTCCTCTTCCACAGCATCCAGTTATGTCCACCGTGGATTGTAACAAAGTCCTTTCGGCAGCCACCATCATTCTGTAACAGTGCGAAGCAATCTGGAGGCTCTGTGAACACTACTGAGAGAAGAAAAGGAGCCACCCTAAAAGAGTCTGGGTCCGAAGATGGTTCGCCAGAAGAGCAGAGGACGGACTGTACAACAAGCTGATGGTGGAGCTCAGGAGCGAAGACACTCGGACGTTCCAGAACTTCATGAGGATGCCTCCAGACATGTTTGACGAAGTTGTGCAGCGGCTGACACCCAGGTTGACCAAGGCAAACACCAGCTTCCGGCCCAGCCTGGAACCTGGGCTCAAGGTGGCACGCACTCTGCGTCACCTGGCCTCAGGGACCTCCTACAGGAGCATGCAGAACGGCTGGAGGGTGCCATCCAACACCATCAGCATTGTGGTCAGAGAAGTGGTGCAGGCCATCATCAAAGAATACAAGGAGGAGCTCCTCCAGTACCCCTCCACTGAAGAAGGATAGAAGAAAGTTGCAGAGCAGTGGTATCAGAAGTGGAACTTACCACACACCGTTGTTGCCATAGATGGCAAGCACGTGGCCTGCAAATCTCCAGCCAACTCGGGGTCCACTTATTTCAACTCCAAGGGCTTCTTCAGCATCATCCTCTTCACCATAGTCGATGCTGACTACAAGTTCATGTACATTGATGCTTCAGGCAACGGCTCCTCTTCAGATGCCCAGGTATACAACGCCAGTCACCTCAAGGAGGGTCTGGAATGCAACCTCATCGTGGGCATCCCAGATCCAGCCCCCCTGCCCAACGACACACAAGATGTGTCCTACTTCATCGTGGGGGATGATGCCTTCTCCCTCACAACCTACCTCATGAAGCCCTACACCTCCAGACTCCTCACCCGTGAAGAGAGGATCTTCAACTACAGGCTGTCCAGGGCAAGGCGGGTGGTGGCGAACGCCTTTGGCATCCTGGCCAACAGGTTCCAGGTACTTCTCACCACCATGCAGCATTGCCCAGAGACCGTAAGGAGGATCATGGAAGCTTGCTGCATCCTGCACAATCTCATGCGCACCTGCTACCCAGTCTTGCAGAATAGGCTCGTGGACCTCCAACAAGCCAATGAGGACATGGAGCCCCAACAGAGCCTCACATGAAGCGAAGAAGCAGCGCGACCTCCTGAGACAATGGTGCAACTCCCCAGCTGGAGCAGTGGAGTGGCAGGACAGGATGGTAGATGCTAAATGGATGCTTCCTTCATCCTGTCTCATCACACAGATGAAATTGGGCCATGTATGTTTGGTTGGCCTACAATGAACAGGGCATTTAATAAAGATTTAATAAAGTGTTTATGTTGACATGTGTGGATAATCATTACATTATTATTGATAATAAAGGGCCATAGGTGTGGCACCTGGGAGGGTGGACCATACAGTCCCATTATGCTTGCACTGGAGGTTTATCTATCCCACTGCTATCCTAACCCATCCCAGAGCTATTACCCATCCCACAGGTATCCTTACCCATCCCACAAGCATGCAAAGGCTTAAACCATTTCTAATAGTTTCCAGCAAAACTTTATTAAAAAAAAAGAAATGAAGCAAGTGTGTGAATCATAAATAGACTTTATTAACAACAAGCTATAAGACAAAAATGAGTCTCTGGCACTCCTCTTGGTCGCTCAGTCTCAGGGGTGAAGGGTCCAGGTGCTGTGGAGGTGGCTGGTGCTGGAGTGCTCGTCATCAGCTCCTCCAGAAGCAGAAGCAGCAGAAGCGCCAGCCCCAGAAGAGCGAGCCCATGCTGCAGAAGCCCCAGCAGAACCAGAGTGAGGGCCAGGGGGCAGGATGGTAGCCCTGTCCCTCTTGCCAGGGCTGGCAGCAGATGGCTGAGGCTTGCTGTGCTTCAGCATGGTTGTGGAGTTGCTGGCTGGCAGGAAGGCTGGCAGGAACCAAGGCTGGCAGGAAGGCTGGCAGGGAGGCTGGCACCAAGGCAGGTAGGAAGGCTGGCAGGGAGGCTGGCAGGAAGGCTGGCAGGCAGGCAGGCACCAAGGCTGGCAGGCAGACATGAACCAAGGCTGGCAGGAAGGCTGGCAGGCAGACATGAACCAAGGCTGGCAGGAAGGCAGGCAGCAAGACTGGCAGGCAGACCGGCTGGCAGCAAGGCTGGCAGGGAGGCTGGCAGCAAGGCTGGCAGCAAGGCTGGCAGCAAGGCTGGCAGGCAGACATGCAGTCAGGGCAGGCAAGGCAGTCGATGCGTCCGGCAGCAGGTCTTTCCTCTGAATGGTGACCTGCTTCCGAGCTGCTTCCGTTATATCCGCGGGGCTGACGCAATGCATCCTCCCTGCATGCGCAGTGAATGCCAGGCATCCATTAGGCTTCCGCTGTGCATATTCTAGGCTTCCGCTCTGCATCCGCTTCATCCGTTCGGCATCCACTCTGCATCCGCTGTATCTGTTCTGCGTCCACTTCGCTGAGCCCCCCCGGAACCCCTGCGGATTTGCCATCCGCTCCCATCCGCTTCCATCTGCTAGGCTTCCGTTCCGCATCCACTTTTCATCCACCCTGCATCCTCCCCGCGTCTGTGTTATCTGCTCTGGTTATGCAAATTTTCACCCCTTTTGAGAGCAGATGACAACGGATGGAACATTTTGCTCGTCCGCTGTGTCCTTTTTGCATCCGTTGGCCAGTGTGACATGGGCTTAAGCTTCAATGTCCTTCTTTAAAGTAGGCCACCAGAATTGCCGCTTAACCAGATGTAAGGTCTTCACATATCCAAAGTGGCCAGCTGCTTTAGAATCATGAGCCTGTTGTAGTATTTGGCCCCTCAGCACCTGTGGCACATACAACTTGGCCCCCATCCAAGCCAAACCATCTCTAACTGTATAGTCACTCGAATGAGCCAGGAACCATTCGTCCAGTCTTAAAGCTTCTTTTAATTGTTCGGTTAGGTCATTCGATAAATCCACTTCTTGGTTCTTCTTTTGGGCTCTGGTGATCACTGGGGTGGCTCGATGTTTCGTTGAGACAATTGGGCTTATCACCTCCTGGCTCATACTATTATATTGGGGTAGTCTAGAGAGAGCATCCGCCATGAAGTTCTTCCCTCCTGGAATGTACTTCAATGAGAAATTGAACCGCTTGAAGTACTGGGCCCAGCGAACTTGTTTAGGGGACAGCTTCCGGGGCGTTTTTAAAGCTTCCAAATTCTTATGATCAGTCCATACCTCAAATAGGTGTTTTGCTCCTTCCAGAAAATGTCTCCAGGTCAGTAAGGCCCAACGAACTGCAAAAGCTTCTTTCTCCCAGACAGCCCATCTTCTCTCTGTTTCAGACAGCTTACGGGAGGTATACGCACAAGGCTGTAAGGTCCCTTTCTCATTGATTTGAAGTAACACCGCTCCAATAGCCACATCACTTGCATCGGCTTGAATCACGAAAGGAGTTTCCATATCTGGGTGCTTCAGCACTGGTTCTGCAGCAAAGAGTCATTTTAGCTTTTCAAAAGCTGCTTGGCACTCCATGGACCACTCCAGCAGCTTTCCTGGCCTTGGCTTCACCTCCCCTTTTGTTTTTAAGAGATTTGTGATGGGCATTGCTATCTTAGCAAATGTCAGGATGAATTGCTGGTAAAAATTTGCAAATCCCAAAAAGCTTTGAAGTTGTTTTCTGGTGCGTGGTGGAGCCCCTTCCAAAATGGCACGCACCTTCTCTGGATCCATTTCTATGCCTTCAGATGAAATGCAATATCCCAAATAGTCAATTTTGTCTTGGTGGAAATCACACTTTGACAATTTAGCATACAACTTAGCGGCACACAGTTTCTGTAGAACCGACCGCACAAGTTTCACATGTTCATCCAGAGTTTCCGTGTAGATAAGGATATCATCAAGATAAACCAGAACCCCCCTGTATAAATATTCATGTAACACTTGATTGATCATTTGCTTGAATACAGCTGGGGCCCCTTGTAAACCAAAAGGAAGAACGTTGAATTGGAAGCAACCCAGCGGGCAGTTAAAAGCGGTCTTCCACTCATCCCCTTCCTTAATTCAAATTTGGTAGTATGCTTCTCTCAAATCCAACTTCGTGAAAATCTTCCCCTTCGCTAAATGGACCAACATGTCCTTCATCAAAGGAAGGGGATACATGTTTTCCACAGAAATAGCGTTCAAATTTCTGTAATCCACCACCAAGCGTTTGGAACCATCTTTCTTTTCACGGAACAACACTGGGGCCGCAACCCGGGGTCTAGCAGGTTGAATGAAACCACGTTCCAGATTTTTATCTATAAACAATCTTAGCTCTTCCAATTCCCATGGGGTCATTGAGTACAACTTTGGATTCAGGAGCTTCACCCCAGGCAAAATCTCAATAGCACAGTTTGTTGGCCGGTGAAGTGGAAGCTCATCCGAGGCCTTCTCACTGAACACTTCTTTTAAATCCCAATACTCTTTGGGAATTTTCTCCTCCCCTTTCATGGGCTCAGTACCTGTGGAAGCTATTTCAATTAGGTCCTCAGGCTTCGGCTGGGATCTGCCCTTTTTTCCCATTCGCTGCTTGGTGCGTATGTGCAACAACCCCTTTCTCCAGTTAACCTGGGGGTTCCATTTCCGGAGCCAGGGCAATCCCAGTATTAATGGTTGCTCCATCCGAGGGACCACAATAAAGTGCAGAGTCTCATCATGGTTTCCCATGATCATTTCTATAGGTTCCATGACAAAATGTGCAGGGCAACCTCCAGCCACTGATCCATCTAGTTGGCAAAAGGATATGGGCATCTTCAAAGGTTTTAGTTTTAGGCCCATTTTCTTCACTAGTTCCGTGTTGATTATACACCTTGTGCACCCAGAATCTAACAGTGCTAGCATTTCCCCTTTGACCCCTGAATTGGGTACCCTCAACTTCACCGGAATGGTCATAGGGCCCACGCTTGGACTTACCAGGAAGTCGTCTTCTGAGTCGAAATCATCCTCCTCAGGGGTCACTGGGGTTTCTGATTCCTCTCCTGTGGGAGGGGCGACCTCTGCCGTCTCTTTTGACTTTCGTGCTGCTTCGCAAGGCTTCGCTGGGGACTTTTGGGGTTTCTTCCCTTCTTTTGGCGCCCCCTTTGGTCCCAGCTTGACTCTGCAGTTCACAGCCTGGTGACCTTCCTTTCCGCATCAAAAGGAGGCCAAGGGGTTGGGTCTTGCCGCCACTCCTCCCCTCTGAGGTTTGGGAACCTCTTGAGGACATGGGGGGGAAGGCTTGCTCCACCCAGAATCTCCCCGCCATTTGCTTCGGGTTAAATCAATCTCCACTTCTTCTGCCAGCAAGTACCACATCTGCAAGTCATTGGGGTCTCTTCTAGCAATGCATCTCGGGTACACATCTTCATTTAAACCATCTTTAAACGCTTCTACCAGGGCTTCCTGGGTCCAGCCTCGGATATGACCAGTTAACTGTCTAAATTCTTGGGTGTAGTCAGCCACAGACCTCCGCCCCTGATTTATGGTCTTCATCTTAATCCGGGCCTTGCGCTCTGCCAGTGGGTCCTCAAACCCAGCCCGCACTGCAGTCATGAACAGGTTATAGTTCAGCAACTGGGGAGCATTATCATTATGCAAGGTCACCATCCACTCTGCAGCTATTCCCTCCAGAGTCCTGGTAACACATCTCACTTTGGCTGCATCTGAGGGAAAATCCTCCCCGTATTCTTCCATATAGCTCCAAACTTGGACTAGGAAAAATCCCAAGTCTTTGGGATCTCCCCCGTATCGTACTTCTAACGGAGGCAGCCTAGGAGCTCTATGCCTTCTAGGAATCACACCTCCCATTGAGGGCCCCGGGGCTGCTGCTGGATCAGGTTGATTTATGGGAGAGGGAGCTGCTCTGCTTCTTCTGGCTGGGGCTACTTCTGTTCCCCCTTCATACCTTTGTGCAGCTTGGAGTTGTTCAAAGGCTTCATTGAGGAATTTCCTGGCTTGATTCAGTGAGAGTTCTCTCTTTTCCTTCTCTTGCCATGGCTCCTCTTTTCCATGCCGGCGGGTAGTTGTGACTCCAGGGGGGGGGTCCTTCTCCGGATCTTTCCAACCAACCCCCACTGACCATCTGGGCTTCACAGCTGGATCCTCTTCCAGATTGAGCTCTGCTAGCGTTTGGGCTTCCTGTACCAGCAGAGAATCTTGCCCTCCAATGCCTCCTAGGTCCTCCTGAACACTAGTTGAAGATGACATGATGTCCAGGCCCCCTCGGAAGAAAATTGGGTATTCTCTCTGGGTGGGCTGGTAGAGAAGATTCAGAATAATGTCAGGCGGAGCTCCATTCAAAATCCAGGAAAGAAATACTTAGACTCTTTAGTTTAGAGAAAAGATATATTTTACTGAAAGTGAAGTGGTAACAACCAAAGAATTCTGAATCTGAGAAATTAGGCGCGCTATTCACACATACAAAGGGATGGAAGTGTTCCCACCCCCAATAGTTCAGATGAAACTTCCAATTAGAAGTTGTGAATATCATCATGTGGGCATCTTCAGGTGATGATGAGGCCTCTGTCCATTGACCTTGGCATACTTTGATAACGGGTTGCAGTTGCGCAGAGAAAAGAAAGCTAAGTGACAAATAGAAACCTAACTCTATTGTATGCTTGCCCCCCCCCCATTTACACAACAGAAGAATGTAACACCTCCAGCTCATTCCCAGACTTATCCCTACCTCCCCTTCCCCCCGTTACTTGTGGCAGCCGAAAGATGCAAAGTGATAGTAGAAGATCTTGAAGGCTGACAATAGCTGTGGGATGGGCAAGGATACCTGTGGCATGGGTAATAGCTGTGGAATGGGTTAGGATAGCAGTGGGATAGATAAACCTCCAGTGCAAGAATAGTGGGACTCCCTCCCAGCTGCCATAGTCCACCCTCCCATGTGCCACACCTATGCCCCTTTATAATCAATAACAATTTAATCATTCATCAACACATTTCAACATAAACACAACTCTTTATTAAATGCCCTGTTCATTGCAGGGCCACCCAACATACATGGCCCAATCTCATCCGTGTGATGAGACAGGCTGAAGGAAGCATCCATTAAACATCTACCATCCTGTCTTGCCACTCCACTGCTCCAGATGGGGAGTTGCACCAGTGTTTCAGGAGGTTGCGCTGCTTCTTCCCTTCACGTGAAACTCTGTTGGGGCCTTGCACATCCACAGTATCTATCAGGTTTCGCCCTTGCCTCCATTCACCAGGCTCCATGTCCCCATTGCCTTGTTGGTGGTCCACAAGCCTGTTCTGCAACACTGGGTAGTGGGTGCGCATGATATTGTGCAGGATGCAGCAAGCTTTCATGATACTCCTCACAGTCTGTGGGCGATGCTGCATGGTGGTGAGAAGTACCTGGAACCTGTTGGCCAGGATGCCAAAGGCATTCTCCACCACCCGCCTTGCCCTGGACAGCCTGTAGTTGAAGATCCTCTCTTCATGGGTGAGGCATCTGGAAGTGTAGGGCTTCATGAGGTAGGTTCTGAGGGAGAAGGTGCCATCCCCCACGATGAAGTAGGGCAGATCTTGTGTGTCGTTGGGCAGGGGGTCTGGATCTGGGAAGCCCATGATGAGGTTGCGTTCCAGCCCCTCCTTGAGGTCACTGGCGTTGTATACCTGGACATCTGAAGCTGATCCATTGCCTGAAGCATCGATGTACATGAACTTGTAGTCAGCATCGATCATGGCAAAGAGGATGATGTTGAAGAAGCCCTTGTAGTTGTGATAAGTGGACCCTGAGTTGGCTGGAGCTTTGCAGGCCACGTGCTTGCCATCTATGGCTCCAATGGTGTGGGGGAAGTTCCACTTCTGATACCACTGCTCTGCAACTTTCTTCCAGCCTTCTTCAGTGGAGGGGCACTGGAGGAGCTCCTCCAGGTATTCTTCAATGATGGCCTGCACCACTTCTCTGACCACTTTGCTGATGGTGTTGTGTGGCACCCTCCAGCCGTACTGCATGCTCCTGTACGTGGTCCCGGAGGCCAGGTGGCGCAGAGTCAGTGCCACCTTCAGCCCAGGGTCCAGGCTGGGCCGGAAGGTGGTGCTCTGCTTGGTCAACCTGGGTTTCAGCCACTCCACAACTTCGTCAAACATGGCTGGCGGCATCCTCATGAAGTTCTGGAATGCACGAGTGTCTTCATTCCTCAGCTCCACCATCAGCTTGTCATACAGTGCGTACTCGGCTCTTCTCGTGATCCATCTTCGGACCCAGACACTTCTTGGACGCCTCCTTTTCTTCCCGTAGAACAGGTGAAAAAGCCTGTAGTGGGTTTGGCACTGTTGTGGAATGATGGCGGCTACCAAAAGGAGTGTGTTACGATCCATGGTGGAGATGACTGGATGCTGTGGAAGAGCAAGAGCCAGATGAAGCCTGAAGAGGTCTGCACCGCAGGGCTGCTGGACTGAAAGTGAGATCCAGGTGATTTCTCCCCCTTTTTATAGGAAATATAGGTTTTCCACTAGGTGTCCTTTTGCATCCTCTAGGCATCCTGCAGACATCCTAAATATCTGAGATACATCCCCTATATGAACATTTTTTCCGTTTTAATGCTTTGTATGTGAGCTGCATCCGCTTTCATCCTTTCTACGTCCATACTACTAACGCTGCATGTCCGTTCCGCATCCATTTCGCTTCCTCCCTGTGTCCATTTTCCACTGGAGTGGATACGAGTTGCACGGATGCGCAGCAAATGCCTAGCGGATATAGCGGACGCGTAACGGATGACGCCGGACGTATAACGGATCTTCCCCGTATGCGTAGCAGATATAGAATGGACGCGTTGTATACTTTTTCTGCTCAAAAAGTTTTGTTCAGCTCAAAACTTTTTGAGCAGATGAAATGTCAGTAGACGGATGCTGGATGGATAGAGAGGATGAAAAACAGACGCAGTGAGTACAGAACAGATGCATCGCGTTAACCAACAGATGGCAAGTGTTTCTCTCCGTTTTACATCCTCTTTCCATCCATTGGTGCTTTGTGACAGGGGCTTAAGATCTATTCTCCAGTTTCCCAAAAACTTCTATTGAAACATGGACTTCGGTTTTGCCTTCTTCATCAAAGGAGAGTCATAGACTGACAGATGTTATTCAGGGTGTTGTTTTATTTTAATAGCAAAGTTGAAGAGGATGCAGGTATGGGTTGTGTTTTTTGTTTCCCATGCCACTATCATCCTTTTCCATTCATGGTTCATCACTTTTATTGATCAGGGAACAAAAGAAAAAGAACACACATAACAGGAGCTTTCTTAGGTTGCCTTCTCCTTAAGGTTAATTGAGCTGAGCTGAAAGAATAACTTTATCTAAGGGGCAAAAGAAATATCTCTTGATGATATTATCGATATTGATATTGATGTCGATGTCAATATAGATATCAATCTTAATTAATATTAATATTGGTAATATTAATATTAATTAATTTAATTTAATTTAATTAAATTAAACATATCGTTCTGCAACAGTGCGAAGCCATCTACAGGCTCTTTCAACTGTTCTACAGGAAGAAAGGGAGGCGGCCAAGAAGCGTCTGGGTCCGAATTGGATCGGGAGAAGAGCAGAGTACGGACTGTACAACAAGCTGATGGTGGAGCTGAGGAACGAAGACCCTCGTGCATTCCAGAACTTCATGAGGATGCCTCCAGCCATGTTTGACGAAGTTGTGGAGTGGCTGAGACCCAGGTTGACCAAGGCAAACACCAATGTCCGGCCCAGCCTGGATCCTGGGCTCAAGGTGGCACCGACTCTGCGCCACTTGGCCTCACGGACCACCTACAGGAGCAAACAGTATGGCTGGAGGGTGCCACACAACACCATCAGCATTGTGGTCAGAGAAGTGGTGTAGGCCATCATCGAAGAATACCTGGAGGAGCTCCTCCTGTGCCCCTCCACCAAAGAAAACGGGAAGAAAGTTGCAGAGCAGTGGTATCAGAAGTGGAACTTACCACACACTGTTGTAGCCATAGATGGCAAGCACGTGGCCTGCAAAGCTCCAGCCAAGTCGGGGTCCACTTATTTCAACTACAAGGGGTTCTTCAGCATCATTCTCTTTACCATGGTCGATGCTGACTACAAGTTCATGTACATCGATGCTTCAGGCAACGGCTCATCTTCAGATGCCCAGGTATACAATGCCAGTGACCTCAAGGAGGGGCTGGAACGCAACCTCATCATGGGCTTCCCAGATCCAGACCCCCTGCCCAACGACACACAAAATGTGCCCTATTTCATCGTGGGGGATGATGCCTTCTCCCTCAGAACCTACCTCATGAAGCCATACACTTCCAGACTCCTCACCCGTGAAGAGAGCATCTTCAACTACAGGCTGTCCAGGGCAAGGCAGGTGGTGGAGAACGCCTTTGGCATCCTAGCCAGCAGGTTCCAGGTACTTCTCACCACTATGCAGCATTGCCCACAGACCGTGAGGAGGATCGTGGAAGCTTGTTGCATCCTGCACAATCTCATGTGCACCCGCTACCCAGTGTTGCAGAACAGGCTTGTGGACCACCAACAAGGCAATGGGGACATGGAGCCTGGTGAATGGAGGCAAGGGCGAAACCTGATAGATACTGTGGATGTGCAAGGCCCCAACAGAGCTTCACGTGAAGGGAAGAAGCAGCGCAACCTCCTGAAACACTGGTGCAACTCCCCAGCTGGAGCAGTGGAGTGGCAAGACAGGATGGTAGATGATTAATGGATGCTTCCTTCAGCCTGTCTCATCACACTGATGAGATTGGGCCATGTATGTTGGGTGGGCCTACAATGAACAGGGCATTTAATAAAGAGTTGTGTTTATGTTGACATGTGTGGATAATTGATTACATTATTATTGATAATAAAGGTCCATATGCGTGGCAGCTGGGATGGTGGACCATACATACCCACTATGCTTGCACTGGAGGTTTATCTATCCCACAGCTATTACCCATCCCAAAGGTATCCCTTCCCATCCCACAGCTTTTACCCATCCCACAGGTATCCCTGCCCATCCCACTGCTATCTTAACCCATCCCACAGGTATCCTTGCCCATCCCACTGCTATCTTAACCAATCCCACAAGCATGCAAAGGCTTAAACCATTTCTAAAAGTTTCCACCAAGACTTTATTTACAAAAATAAATGAAGCAAGTGTGTGAAGCAAAGATAATCTTTATTAATAACAAGCTGTAAAAGAAAAATGACCCAAGTCAAGTGTCCAAAGCAATGATAAAGTCAACAGGTAGGAACCCAGTCTCTGGCACTTTTCTCAGTCACTCTGAGGCATGCCCATAGTCTCAGGGGTGAAGGGTCCAGGTGCTGTGGAGTTGGCTGCTGTTGGAGTGATGGTCTGAGGTGACACTGGGGTGCCTGGCCCCGAGAGGACAACAGGGGACGGTGTGTTGAGGAAGCTCTCAGACAGCTGGCTCAGCCCTGGGATGTTATGAGCCCCTTCCTCCATGACTTGGGGTATCAGCTCCAATACCGATGACAGATGTACTGAGGCCAGGCTTGGCTGTGGGGTGGAGGAAGGAGCAGTGTAGTTGGGCTGACTGGTCTGCAGCTGGGTGAGGACTTGCATCGGTGGCATCAGTGGCCTGGGTGGCATCAGTGGCGTTGGTGGCACCAGTGGCATCCGATGTACCTGTGCCTGGACTGGGAAGGGCTGCCTGTGCTGCTGGTCCTCCTGGTAGCCATAGCCTTGGTAGGTGAGGGCCTGTGGAAAGCCTTCTAAGGGCAGTGATATCAACTGGGGTGGAGGAGCAGGCCTGGACTGGGTGGGAGCAGATTCATCTTGATCTGGAGGGTTGTGAAGAAGATCGGTGATCCTGTCCTTCACATAGGTGCCCTTGACATAGGTGAGGAAGGGCTTGAGGTTGGAGGATGGGGCGTCGGTGTGTACCAGCTGAGAGAGGAGATCTACACTGCTCCTGATGGTGTCTCTTATCTCCAGCAGGACAATGTGGCTCTGCCCCTCTGGTCTGCCTCTCTGCCTTTCTGTGGAGGTGGAGCTGGGGGTGAATGCGGGTTGGGCTGTGGTGGAAGTGCCCTCTCCTTTCTCCCACTGCTTCAGGGGGTCCTTCACGCGCTCTGCCACGGGTAGTACACCTGTCAGGCGGGTCTCCATCGTGGCACACTCCACAGATACCTGCCTGGACACAGGAGCTGACTCTTTGCCAGAAGAGGACTGGCTCTCAGCAGGCTGCCTGAGAGAGAAGGTTGTGAGAGGGGCCGCTCCTCAGTGGCGGATCTCACCCTCCAAGAAGCTGCACTTGGCCATCACGTGGGTCTCTCTGTCCGTCAGCTTGACCGCGGCCTGGCCAGATTTCTTGTGGTGCAGCTTCCCGTACCAGGTGTGCATGTGCTCCCACCAGCTGAGGAGCACCTCTGAAGTGTAGCCCAGGCTCTCCGTCTTCTCTCTCCAAGCAGCCTGCTTCCTTTTGGTGTCTCGATAGAGCCTGTGTCCCTTCCGCCATAGATACTCGTTCTGCCTCAGCCACTCCAGCACCTCCTCCTCATGTTCCTCTTCTATGGTGTATTGTCTCCTCTCCTGTTCACGCATCTGCCTCTTCCTCCCTTTGGCAGGGCCATATGGGCCCTCATCAGAGGGGCTTAAAGGTTGTAGGGGCTTCTCCTCCACACCACCACCAGCAGCAGCAGCAGCAGCAGCAACAACAACAGTAGCAGCAAAAGCAGGACCAGCAGGACCAGCAGGACCAGCAGCAGCAGCAGCACCAGCAGGAGCAGCAGCGCCAGTAGCACCTGCAGGAGCAGCAGTGCCAGCAGCGCCAGCAGGATGAGCAGGACCAGGAGCATTGCCAGCAGAGTAAGCACCAGCAGGAGCACCAGCACCAGGAGCAGTGCCAGCAGAGTAAGCACCAGCAGGAGCACCAGCACCAGAAGCAGCATCAGCAGAAGCACCACCACCAGAAGCAGCATCAGCAGAGTAAGCACCAGCAGAAGCACCACCTCCAGAAGCAGCATCAGCAGAAGCCCCAGCACCAGAAGATCGAGCCCAGGCAGCAGAAGCCCCAGCAGAAGCAGAGTCAGGGCCAGGGGGTGGGAGGGTGGCCCTGTCCCTCTTGCCAGGGCTGGCAGCAGATGGCAGAGGCTTCCGTTTCTTCTCCATGGTTGTTAGGTTGCTGGCCAGCTGGCTGGCTGGCTGGCTGGCTGGTTGGCTGGAGAGCTGTGTCTGGAAACAGGTCTTTCCTCTGAATGGTGACCTGCTTGGGAGCTGCTTCCCTTTATATCCACGGGGCTGATTCAATGCATCCTCCCCGCATGCTCAGTGAATGCGAGGAATCTGCTAGGCATCCGCTAGGCTTCCGCTAGGCATTCGCTAGGCTTCCGCTCTGCATCCGCTTCATCCGCTCTGCATCCGCTTCATCTGCTCTGCATCCGCTCTTTCTGTTCTGCGTCCGCTTTGCTGTGCTCCCCCAGAAGCCTTGTGGATGTGCCATCCACTTCCATCCGCTTCCATCTGCAAGGCTTCCGTGGAGCATCCGCTTTCCATCCGCCCTACGTCCTCCCCCCGTCTGTTCCTTTCCATGTTGTCCGCTCTGGTTATACAAATTCAGGGCACTTTTGAGAGTGGATAACAACGGATGGAACATTTTTCTCGTCCGCTGTGTCCTTTTTACAAACGTTTTGCATCCATCGGCCAGTGTGACAGGGCCTTAATATCATTAACTACACCACATTTAGAAACCTTCCTGACTTCTACAAAAGCATTTTTAGCTGGGACCACTCTACAAAAACCAAGGACCACACCATGTACGCCCTACACATTGCTGCAGTAACCACCTCTGAGAGATGCTTTAATGTCACTGGGTGCAGCTCACCTAGGGTCACAGAATGCACCAGTCTTAGCAACACAGAACTAAAATGCAACTCCACAGAGACCATATCATTTTCATATAGTTACCTGAAGTTCCCACCAGGATGGTTTTTCCTTTGTGGCTTAAAAGCCTCCTCATACCTCCCTGCAAATGCCACAAATGGCCCCTGCACCTTAGGAAGGTTAACCATGCTTACGCCATCCTTAGAGAGATGACACAGGACAGCCTTCCAAAACCAAGACTCAGACTGTGACTCCAAAGTCTCCCTTCCCACCAAAACAGAATATATCTCATTGGCAATATCCCTGGTAGGGGTACCTGGATTGGCAGTGCAAAATTCTAAAAATTTGAATAGACTAGCATGTACCCTGGCAAAAAGCTTGAATTCGACTTCCCATGCCCTGGATGCCCTTAACAGAGAACTGAGTGAGGCCACAGAAGCCACTCTGGAGAACAGAGCAGCAATAGACTTCCTTCTCTTCAAGCATAACTCTGGCTGTGAATGTGTGTGTTACTTTAATCTGAACGAAATCTCAGAACTCGTAGGGAGGGACATCCACCACCTGAAAGAGCTAGCTCAAAATATTGGCCAGGAGCTTTCATTCCTGGACTTTTCATGGCTCCTCTCATGGATGACGGATTTCCTTTGGCTCAAAATCCTCATAACAACCACAGTCACGATTTGTGTTTTTGGAGTGCTCATGTGTTGCCTCTGTCGGTGCATACCACCTGCCTCAGCTGCCTCAAGGCCTGAATTCCCTCTAAAAGGAGAAAATTAAAAAGGGGGCAGGCAGCCATGATGATGATCCAGATTGATCATGAATACCAAGTATACCCAGACATTCAATCAGAAACCACCCCTTAGAAAAAAAAAAATGAGGGATTGTGGAAAGGGAACTTCATGAGGACAGTGGTGTCACCCAAGCAGGAAAAGCCCAAAGGGAACATCAGGCCAGACATAAAACAAACTTGCATAGGAAAATAAATTAAATAAAAGGTATTGAAAGAAGCCCCCTAGACAAAAGCCAAGTAATTAAGAAAGCTAGGCAAACAAGGAAAAGAAAACCCTTACAAACACAGGACATGCCAAATCAGCAAGACAAACAGACAAAAGATACAAAATAAATTACAAAGGAAACAAACAGAAGATTGCAGAAAATACAAATAGAAAAACCATTATAAAGCTAAAAGAGATTAGGAAAAAACGATAATACAATCAAGCCTCCCCGCAGAGTTTATTTTTTGAACCTCGCTAACTTTGCCTTCTGGCAAAAAATAAACTCTGACGGGATTTTAACATCTAAACATTAAACATTAAACACTAAAGTGAACATTCATACACAAAAGTAGGAGAAAGGTATTAAACCAAGGACTTACCATTTGAAGTTAGCTAGCTAGCCCCAAGAACGCAGCTGCGCTGTCTCTCGCCTTCCTGAAAATAAAAAATCCAGCTTTCAAGCAGTTGTCTGCAAAGCCCATGTCCCACTGTACCAACGAATGCAAAGAGGATGTAAAACAGACAAAAAACCTTGCCATCCATTGGAAAACGCGATGCATCCGTTGTGTACTCACTACATATGTGTTTTATACGGTCTATTTGTCAAGCATCCATCCACTGAGATTTCATCCGCACAAGAAGTTTTGAGCTGCACAAAACTTTTTGAGTGGATGAACTTTCCGCCGGGTATGATGTACATCCATGACACATACGGGCAACAAACGTTCCATGTCCGTTGTCATCTGTTAAACATCCGCTGTATCCTCTCTGCATCCTCTGGACATCCTCGCAACTCACATCCACTGCTGCTGGAAACGGAAAGAGGGAGGAAGTGAAAGGTACACGGAACGTCCACACAGCGTTATCAGCACGGAAATAGAAAGGATGTAAGCAGATGCATCTTGTATATAAAGCATTAAAACGGACAAAACGATTGTATATGGGATGTATCTCGGATATTTAGGATGTCTGGAGGATGCCTAGAGTATGTGGAAGGACACCTAGCGGAAACTGATATTTCCTATAAAAAGGGGGAGGAAATCACCTGGATCTCAGGATGAGTCGAGCAGCCGTGGCGTACAGACCTCTTCACCCTTGATCTTGCTCTTCCACATCATCCATTGATCTCCATCATGGATCATCACACAGTCCTTATGGTAGCTGCGAACATTCAAAACCAGAACCAAGCCCTGTTCAGACTGTTCCACCTTTTCTACACAAGGAGAAGAAGGAGACATTCAAGAGCTGTGTGTGTCTGACGATGGATCGGGAGAAGAGTGGAGTTTGGACTGTATGACAAGCTGATGGTGGAGCTGAGGAATGAAGACCCTCGTGCATTCCAGCACTTCATGAGGATGCCACCAGCCATGTTTGACAAAATTGTAGAGCGTCTGAGACCCAGGTTGACCAAGCCGAGCACCAACTTCCGTGCCAACCTGGACCCTGGCTGAAGGTGGCACTGACTCTGCGGCACCTGGCCTCTGGAACCACATACAGAAATATGCAGTGTACCTGGAGGGTGCCACACAACAGCATCAGCAAAGTGGTCAGAGAAGTGGTGCAGGCCATCATCGAAGAATACGTGGAGGAGCTCCTCCAGTGTCCCTCCATGGAAGAAGGCTGGAGGAAAGTTGCAGAACAGTGGTATCAGAGGTAGAATTTTCCCCACACCATTGGAGCCATAGATGGGAAACACGTGGCCTGCAAAGCTCCAGCCAACTCAGAGTCCTCTTTTCACAACTACAAAGGCTTCTTCAGCATCATCCTCTTTGCCATGGTTGATGCTGACTACAAGTTCATGTACATCGATGCTTCAGGCAACAGGTCAGCTTCAGATAGCCAGGTAAACAATGCCAGTGACCTCTAGGATGGGCTGGAATGGAACCTCATCATGGGTTTTCCAGATCCAGACCCCCTATCCAATGACACACAAGATGTGCCCTACTTCATCGTGGGTAATGACGCCTTCTCCCTCAGAACCTACCTCATGAAGCCCTACACTTCAAGATACCTCACCTATGAAGAGAGGATCTTCATCTACAGGCTGTCCAGGGCAAGACGGGTGGTGGAGAACACCTTTGGCATCCTGGCCAACAGGTTCCAGGTACTTCTCACCACCATGTAGCATCAGCCACAGACTGTGAGGAGCATCATGGAAGCTTGCTGCATCCTGCACAATCTCATGCACACCCACTACCCAGTGTTGCAGAACAGACTTGTGGACCATCAACAAGGGAATGGGGACATGGAGTCTGGTGAATGGAGGCAAGGATGAAACCTGATAGACACTGTGGATGTACAAGGCCCCAACAGAGCTTCACATGAAGGGAAGAAGCAGCGCAACCTCCTGAAACACTGGTGCAACTCCCCAGCTGGAGCAGTGGAGTGGCAAGACAGGGTGATAGATGATTAATGGATGCTTCCTTGAGCCTGTTGCATAACACTGATGAGATTGTGCCATGTATATTGAGTGGTCCTACAATTAATAGGGCATTAATAAAGGGCTTTGTTTGTTTTGAAGTGTGTTGATCAATGAATAAATTGTTATTGATAAAAAAGGGCCATATGTGTGGCAGCTGGGAGGGTGGACCATACAGTCCCACTATGTTTGCACTGGAGGTTTATCAATCCCACAGCCATCCTTACCCACCCCACAACTCTCCTTACCCATCCCACAATTCTCCTTACCCATTCCAAAGCTATCCTTTCCCATCCCACAACTATCCTTACCGATCCAACAGCTATCCTAACATATCCCACAGCTGTCCTTACATATCCCACCACTATCCTTACCTATCCCACAGCTATCCTTTCCCATCCCACAACTATCCTTACCGATCCCACAGCTATCCTTACATATCCCACAGCTGTCCTTACATATCCCACCACTATCCTTACCTATCCCACAGCTATCCTTACCTATCCCACAGCTATTCTTACCTATTCCACAACTATCCTTACCCATCCCACAACTATCCTTACCCATCCCACAACTATCCTTAACCATCTCACAACTAATCTTACCCATCCCATAAGAATGCAAAGGCTTAACCATTTTTTCAAAGTTTTCACCAACACTTCATTAAGTAAATAAAATGAACCAAGTGTGTGAAGCAAAGATAACCTTTATTAATAACTGTCTTAAGAAAACTGTATGACTTTATTAAAAAAGCAAAATGAACCAAGTAAACTGTCTTTAAGCAAAGATAAAGTGAACAGGTAACAACTCAGTCTCTGGCACTATTTTCAGTCACTCTGAGGCATGTCCATGATCGGAGCTGTCAAGCGGGCAGGGACTGTGGAGGTGGCTGTGGCTGGAGTGCTGGTCTGAGGTGCTTGGCCCCAAGAGTACAACAGGGGATAGTGTGTTCAGCAAGCTCTCAGAGAGCTGACTCAGTCCCATGAGGTTGAGAGGCCCTTCCTCAAGGACCTGGGATGTTAGGCCCAAGACTGATGACAGATTGTCCGTTGACGGACTTGGCTGTGGGGTGGAGGAAGGGTTGGGAGGAGTGTAGTGGGGCTGTCTGGTCTGCAGCTGGGCGAGGTGAGGTGTCTGTGGCGTGCAATGAACCTGGGCCTGGACTGGGAAGGTTTGCTTGCGCTGTGAGAAGTCCTGGTACTCATAACCTTGGTAGGTGAGGGGCTGTTGAAAGCTGTGGAAGGGCTTTGACATCTCCTGGGGTGGAGGAGCAGACCTGGACTGGGTGAGAGCTGGTTCACCTGGGCCTGGAAGGTTGTGCAGAAGTGCTGTGATTTTCTGCTTCATCACTTGGTACTGGACCTTGGGCAGGTCCATGAGGGTCTGGCTCACCTAGGTGATGAAGGGCTTCCGGTTCAAGGATGGTATGTCACTGTGGACGAGCTGAAAGAGAAGATCTGTGCTGGTCTTGATGGTGTCCCTGATCTCCAGCAGGACAGTGTGCCTCTGGCCCTCCAGTCTGCCTCTCTGCCCGCTTTCTGTGGAGGTGGAGCTGGGGGTGGGCTGGTCTCTGGTGGCTGCTGCTTATTCATTTGTAACAGTGGATCCTCCATGTCCTCTGGCATGGGGAGTGCAGATTTCGGGGGGGTCTCTGCCATGGGGCCCTCCGAAGACACCTGCTTGGACACAGTTGCTATCTCCTGGCTGGAAGAGGACTGGCTGTCTGTGGGCTGTCTGAGGGAGAGGGTTGTCAGAGGGGCTGTTCCTAGGTGGCAGATCTCACCCTCCAGGATGCTGCACTTGGCCATGATGTACATCTCCCAGTCAGTGAGCTTGACAGCAGCCTGCCCGGATATCTTGAGGTGTAGCTTGCCATACCAGGGGTGCATGTGCTTCCACCATCCCAGGAGTAGGTCTGAAATGTAGCCCAGGCTCTCTGCCTTGTCTCTCCAAGCTGCCTGCTTCCTCTTGGTGTCGTGATAGAGTCTGTGGCCCTTTCTCCAGAGGTACTCATTCTCCCTCAGCCATTCCAGCACCTCCTCCTCATGGTCCTCGGAAAGGGTATACTGTTTCCTCTCTCCCTTCTCCTTCCCTTGCCTCTTCCTCCCTCTGGCAGGGGCTTGAGCAGCAGGGCCTTCAGGGGCTTGAGCAGCAGGGCTTTGAGGGCCTTGGGGCTGGTCCATCATAGCAGCAGCAGCAGCAGGAGAAGCACCAGAAGCACCAGCAGCACCCGCAGCACCAGCGGCAGCAGGAGGAGAAGCACCAGCAGCACCAGCAGGAGAAGCAGCAGCAGCAGCTTCAGACTCAGTGCCAGGGGGTGGGATGGTGGTTCTGTCCTTCTTGCCAGGGCTGGCAGGGGTAGGCACAGGCTTTCTCTTCTTCCCTGACTGATGAACCATGGCGTTATTCGAAGATGTCTGTGGCAGCACGTCTTTCCTCTGAATGCTGACTGCTTGTGAGCTGCATCCTTTTATATCCATGGAGCTGACGCAATTCATACTGTCCTCATGCGCAGTGAATGCTTTGCATCCGCTATGCATCCGCTATGAATCCGCTATGCATCCACTATGCATCCGCTATGCATTCTATAGGTGTCTGTGATGCATCCGCATCATCCGCTATGCATCCGCTTCTTCCGCTATGCGTCTGCTTTGCAATTCTCCCCCAGAAGCCCTTCAGAGGTGTCATCTGCTTCCATCCACTTCCATCCACTAGGCTTCCTACGAACATCTGCTTAACATCCTTGCTACGTACTACCCCCGTCCATTCCTTTGCATTCTTTTCTGTTCTGTTCATGCAAATTTGGGGAACTTTTTGGAACGGATAACAACGGATGGAGCCACGCCCAAAATTTTGCTCATCCACTTTGTCCTTTTTGCATACGTTTTGCATCCGTCGGCCAGTGGGGCCTAGCCTTAAGCCTTCACAGGAAGAGATTTTTTTTTGTTCTGCTCTGGAAAAAAATTAGAAAACACAGAGAAATCTTCACTGGAAGAGGCTCTCTGCTTTTGCTCCAGAGGAAATCCCCAATCAAAGACTCAGGAAAAGGATAAATGACCACCACCTGCACTTTTCAATGATTCAGCACAGTGAATCTCTTCAACATTAAATCTGTGATTTTCTTTCAAGAAAGTGGGGTGGGGGGAGAGACAATTCTTACTCTTACCCTTCCAGCAAAACAAACCAAAGATCCAGCATGTTGAGGAAGTGCTGATAAAACCATTCAAAAGAGAGGAGGGAGAAGGGGAGAGGCAGAGACAGACAGAGACTCAGTCAGCAGTCTTGGTGCAAACAAGAGAGGGATTACCTTGGAGACCTAGCACTTAAGGTGACATTCCCCCACACATATATATCTTGTTTCCCTCCAACAAGGCTTTGGGAAAACACTTGGTTGTAAGTTGGGCTGCTGCGTGTTTGTCTTGCAAACTTGGAGAGGTACAGGAAGGGAATGCAAGCCCAGTTGCAATGCTGGGAGAAGGAGAGGAGAAAAGTGGGGAAGAAGCAGAGGAAGGAAGAAGAAGTAGCAGGAGAAACAGGAAGTAGGAGGAGGAAGAGGAGAAAGAGGCAGAAGCAGGCATAGTAAAATGAGCAGGAGGAGCAAGGACCTGGAACTCAGTTGTTGCAAGCCAATTGCAAGCCCAGCTGCTGGAGAACCCTTATTGTTTGAGTGCAGGAACAAACTGAATGAAGCCCTTACATGCCAGCCGGTGGGAGGGAGAGCAGGCAGCCCTCAGGTGAGACAGGCAAATTAATCACCTAACTGAGCAGCCCATTCTCTGCCCTAATCATTGCCTGGGTGGTTATGACACTGGGGGTGATGGGTGGGGCCAGCTGGGCTTCAGAATTACTGGTTCGCCGAATTGGATGTACAATTAACATCCAGTTCTCCTGAACCGGCCCAAACTGGTAGAATTCCAACCCTGTCCCAGTCCTTCTTTTCATTAAACTAGACATACCCAATTCCAGCAACCGTTCTTTACATGTTTTAGCCTGCAGTCCCCTAATCATCTTTGTTGCTCTTCTCTGAACACTTTCTAGAGTCTCAACATCTTTTTTACATTGTGGTGATCAAAACTGGATGCAGTATTCCAAGGGTGGCCTTTCCAAGAGTGGTATTAATCACTCTTAGTTTTGGTATTAAAGTGATATTAACACTTCACATGATCTTGATTCTATCCTTCTGTTTATGCAGCCTAGAACTGTGATATAAATACACATCATCATGCTATTTCTTTGCCATATATATTTGCATCCCAACTAGTGTATGTATAAGGTCACTATAAGCATCCCTTAAACATATATCCATAAATATATAACTAAAAATAATACTGTACATAGCCTTGTCTTATTCATTGTTCTCGGTTGAACATTCTATTAAGCATTGCATTTATTGTCAGCTAATACTTTATTTCTATTTTATACTTTGTTTATTACTTATCCTTTTTCAGCAACCAATTTTCACAGTTGTGTAAAATGTTCTGTAATTCAAGGATATTCACTTGATCATATGCTTCTTCTAAATCAGTAAGTTGCAATAAACTTGTTTTTCCATAATCATATATTCTCTAACAACCTGTTAAAAAACAGAAACTGGTTTGCAAATCCCTACCTAGCACAAATCTGCATGATATTTCTCAAATTTTATTCATTGTCATCCCTTGCTGCCTTTCAATCAGAATTCTGTCATTTTCCCAAGCACATTTAACCAAGTAATTCCCTTGTTGTTTTTGCATTTATTTTTATTACTCTTCTTTTTGTGTATGGGATCTACAATAGTTTTGTCTCAATTTTCAGGCATATATGCAGCCCTATTCACATCTTAACAAGTCACAAAGCCATCACACAGCCATAAATCTATAGCCCCATTTTAACAGTTAGCTAGTAATAATGTCTACATTTCCAATAAAACCATTTTTCAACATTTTCTTAATATGTGCAAATGATATTTGTTAAGCCTGGGTTCCCCAACCAGGGTTAGGTAGACAAGCTAAACAGAATGTGCAGCGTCAGTCAGATAGGCACACAGATAAATGAGTGAGCTAAGCTTGTATGTTT
>BLBF01000063.1:11715542-11755384 GCA_015471245.1 Laticauda colubrina | reverse complement strand
AGAAGAAGAAGAAGAAGAAGAAGAAGAAGAAGAAGAAGAAGAAGAAGAAGAAGAAGAAGAAGAAGAAGAAGAAGAAGAAGAAGAAGAAGAAGAAGAAGAAGAAGAAGAAGAAAATAAAAACCTTTCTACTGTTATTTCTTTAAGAAACAAAAAGAAATGAAAGGTTATGACTGGGCATTTAAGATCTGCCAAATTTGTGACTAGCTTGTGTTCCTTTTTCAAAGTGGTCCTTCAGGTACAAAAGTACAAACATTTATTAGACCAAACAAAGAAATCAATAGAATATGACCTGATAGCAACTCCCCAAATGGAAAAAGAAAAAGAGCACAAGAGAAGGAAGATATTTTGCTTGGTTGGAACTCAGGAGAAAGCTTTGGTGAAGAAAAACTATGCTCTGAGCTTTCAGAGGAAGAAAAATACATATTTTAAAGGATAGATTAGTTGACCCCTGAAAGGCAGGAGGAAATAAAAATTGTAATTAGTATTCACTACCAAGAAATGTGGGCTAACTGGAGCTACTGCTGGGTCTGAAGTATGTTGTCTGCCAATTATATGGATTAGGGATGAACAGTGAAGAGACAAGTTGATTGATTATTACCCTTCATGAACTTAATTTGTTCCATTTGGGAACAAACAATGCTGCAAAGAGCATTTACAATCTGATCACTATTGATTTTAAATATGGAGGAAGGGTATTCAATACACTGTGTTTATGTGCTCTCCATCATCCAACCTCAGAAACTTTAAGACATGTGAATTTCAACTCCCAGAATTCCCTGGCCAGTATGAATGGAAGTAGTTGAGAAAAGTTGCAGATGAATGGTTAGTTTCAATTGTGATGTCAATGGTTCCTAGTATCATATTCTGGATGCCCTGGATGAGGAACAACTGGCCACAAATGGGTTGCACATCATATAGATTGGCATATAATATTTGGTTGAAAGATGACAAGTTTGATCGAAGGCTGTAAATTGGACTCTATGAAGGTAGAAATCAGGCTTAGAAATTCTGAAATAAAAATATACACACTATAGAAAGAAGTGACAGTGCTGAAAAGATCTCTATATCTTTAAGCATGTTCAGCTCCAGATTATTATGGCTGCACCACAGGGCCATTGTCCAACCTCCTGTCTATATACAGACACATCACCATCTTGAATGAGGCCAATGACTCAATTTTGGCAATTTATTTTCTATTTAATCAGTTAAAATATTCAATCAATTTCTGATGGCTGACAAATTCTGGGACTTAAAGTCCACATATCTAGAGGGCGGCCAGGTAGGGCAACAGAAGGCCAACAGACTATAGGAGTTAAAGGGAATGCTTTGCAAGTAAAAAAGAGCTGACAATAATCTTTCCCTTACCTAACCATAGTCAACAAGAATGAAATACACAGAAAAAGACTCCCCAATCCGTATCAAAAGGGCTAAAAATAATAATAATCCAGTGACCATTAGATCAATGTCCAGATTTGTAAAGGCGAATGATCTGGAAATATACTATTACAAAGACACTTTAAAATGGATTTTTCCCCACAACTATAGCTAACTAATATTCACTTGTGCTTAGTTACAGTTTTTATAACTTTTTCTTAAGCAACTGCTTTTAGGCATAATCCATTCAATGGGGAGTTGGAAAGGAGATAGATTAATAAATCAAGGATAGCAGATTTTCTTGTGTCTTTTCCCCACTCTCAGAAAGAGAAAATTGCCAGCAAAACATCAGAAATTTCCTCAGTGGACCAGGCTTGGCAGTGTGTGTATTCCAATCAATGAGATTAATTAAACTCCATTATCATGTCTTTCTTAGTGCGCTTTGAAAGATTTACATTTTTCATCCCTATTTTCTTTCTTAGTTGAGTAGACAGTAGTAGGTATAGTGCAATCATAGCATACACTTATTTTGGGAGTAGTACAGTGGTTAAAATTCAGTATTGCAGGTTAACATTGCCCACAGCCTGGAGTTTGATCCTGATGGCTGGAGATTTTCTGAGCCTTCCATCCTTCTGAGGTTAGTAAATAGGAACTCAGCTTGTTGAGACAATATGCTGACATTGTAAATTTCCCAGAGAGTGCTGTAAAGCATTGTGTGTGTATATAAAGCTAAGTGCTATTGCTATTATTTTGTGCTCTCTACCAATTTCAGTAAACAGGGGTAGCTTCCTTTTACATATATACAACTTGCCCATTCACCCCCCTTTCTGTTACTCCTACTCCCTTCAAATACATCATATCATTTAACTGCTATATTCCAATTTTGCCTTTCACCCTACCACCTCTCAACTATAACTATTAAATTATTTTGCCTTTCTGCATCAACAATTCAAATTATTTCTTTTCCACACTCTAGTAATTAGTTTTTAATTAACAAGGCAATGAACTTTCTGAGGCACTATTTTTTCTGATTTCTTCCTTACTTTATTTTATTAAAGGTTTAGAGAAGATAAACACAAATAGAAAATAAATAAAATGAATAAAAGAGTAAAGCACAAATTAGATTGATTAGATTAACAGAGTTAGAAGGGACTTTGTAGGTCATCTAGTCCAACCCTTCATCCAATGGTGACCCTACACCATTTCTGACAAATGGTAGTCCAATCTCTTTTTGAAAACTTCCATTTAAGATGGTGATGTGTCTGTATATAGACAGGAGGTTGAACAATGGCCCTGTGGTACAGCCATAATAATCTGGAGCTGAACATGCTTAAAGATATAGAGATACGCGTGGATTTTAGGAGAAGCACTTCTATTTTATCATCTCTTACTATATTTGACAGCACAGTATCAGCAGTAGAGTCTTTCAAGTTTTGGGATTCTATAAGCTCCTAGGACTTGAAATGGACATTTAATATTAAAATCATCATTAAAAAGGCATAACAAAGTATGTTTTTCCTGCATTAACTCAGGAAGTCCAGAGTACCCTAAGAGCTGTTGATAATTTTACAGAGGAATTATTGAGTCTACCATTTGTACTTCTATAACTGTCTGATCTGGTACAGTAATCAAACAGGGCAAGTACAGACTTCAATGGATAGTAAAGATTGCATGCAATGATAGTTTTTTCACGCTTAACATCACTCTGCTGAACATCTAATTCTTACAATGCTATATAATGTCTATGTATAAACCATCCATGCAGTATGGTTAAAGTATTATTGTTTATCTTTCTTATTATCTTCTTTATACCCACTTTATTGATATGATGATGACGATGATGATGATTTATTTTATTTTTATTTATTTGTTTATTTGATTTGTCTATCGCAAGATAATGGTATAAGTATAAACATGAGAAAGAATACAGAAAATAAGTACAAATAAATAGGGACAATAGGACCGGGACAGGAGGCACAATGGTGCACTTATGCACACCCACGATGATGATGATGATGATGATTGTTCTGTATGGAACTTGGAAGGCTCCAAGTTCCCTATTCTGATTGGCCGAAAAGGCCATTCGCGGATTGGCTGTTAGAGAACCAATCTGGTTAACCCGCCAAACGGCGGGAACAGTTAAAGCAGTGTCATTGACCACAAGCAGCAGGCAAGCCGCTATAAAAAGGGCTGCCGCGGCTTGTGCTGTTGTTCCATTACTAGTGCCTAGCGAGTTTAATAAAAGAGTTTATTGTTGGAACCCTGTCTCACGCACTTCTTTCCAGATGGAACAATGATGATGATAATGATGATCTTGCTTTGCAGGTACACTTGCTTTGCAGGTACACTGCAGGTACTTCTGTATTGGAGACAAATTCCTTGTGTGTCAAATCACACTTGGTCAAATAAAGTTCAATTCAATTCAGTATGGAATGTTCATTGTAATTGGGCTACTACCCACTTTTCTGTCAAAGCAGATTGATTTAGATTTTGATCTAGTGAGTGCAAAAAGCTAAAAATCTTCACCCACAATATCTGACTATCATTTGCATGAATTGAATTACATTCAGTCGATTTCTGTTTTTAGGCTGAAAAGAAATTACTAGATGGAACTCATGGATAGTTGCAGTTTGGCATACAGTCATTGGTCCACATCCTTGGACTCCTTCCATCACCTTCCTTGCTTGATGTTATTTTTAAAAAGTGAATATAAAATCCCATTTTAAACAATTACATTTTGATTTATTTTCCTGTAGGAATAAAATTAATAAGCTACCTGTAGTACAGATTGGAACTGCAGGTGTTAATGTAATGCTTTCAATAACCCTAGAGGGAAAATATAAAGGTTTTTCTGAGAAGACAATGAAAAAACATATTTTGAAATCTTTTGTATGTCAATGAATCCTGAGCCTATTTCTGTGTGTTTATAAATCTTATGGCTTATTATGATGATTAACTAAACTTGTTGATAATAAAATATCTGACCCCCATCCACCCACCCACAGGATTTTCCTGAAAGTATGCCCTTTAACCCCTGGGTGCATTTTGGATACAATTGTTCTTTTTCATAGTTGGCATGGTAACCAAGAGGCACTTACTGACAGATCAATGCACGGCCACATCAACATAACATTTTCAACCGCGTTCCCAGAAGGAGATTTCCTTTTAAATATGTCATTCTGATTCAGATAACTAAATCAAGCTAAGCAGTGCAATGATAATGGATCACTTGCCTCATTAGCCGACTCCTGCTGTTCTCGCCTGCCAGGGAGCCCCTCTTTTAAAGCCTGGGCTAGGAGGCAAGGGACAAGCCTTCCATTATTTATTATTCTAGAGTGTTATTTTATTATGTCCTTCCTATTCATCGAGCTAAATTGGTGCTCAAAAGACAGAAAAGCTGAGAGATTGAGAGAGAAGGAAATGCAATATCATCCCAGAGAAAATTTACTAATTGTAAATTGAGTTTAATAAATTTGCACAAATAATCAATAAAGATTTGATTATGTTACAAGCACAAATCAATTAAAATGAGCATAAAATGTCTCCACCATTAACGCCTTAATCTTTCCCAGCCCTGCCCCTTTCAGTTTCTCAGAACCCTCAATATCATAAAATAACACTTGATGTGTTTCCAGTAGGCTTGGCCTCTGCTCGTGTTTAATTAAGATGACTTATTTCCAAATTGATCTGCACTCTAAATAATGACTTACATATATCAATTAAAGGATCCCCTTAACAAACATTTGGATGTAACCAAATATTTATGAGTTCATTTATGTTTATACCTTGTTTTTCTTCCAGGATATCATGGCAACATAACTAGTCTGCAACAAACTTAATTCCATCCTCTCAACACTATGAGGTAAAGATGAAAGATGATGACAGATTCAAATTCAGTGAGGCATTACTAATAAGGGCATTGTGCTATGACTAGGGAGATCCAGGTTCAAATAATCACAAGGCTTTGGGCTTCATTAAGTAGTTTTGGCTTGGGTGGGAAAGGTGAAGAAGTGGAGAAGAGGTGACTGGCAATTCATATCCTGCATGGCATAAGTCCTAACCCTGAAAGATATGTACATACACCCAAGTAATTTCTGCATAATACATAACCTTGCAAAATACAGACTTCCAGGAGGATTCATGCAGATAGGTTGTCTTAGATCACAAAGTAATCCTACTGTTTTCCCTTCCTATACCTTGTCTTTAAATGAGGAGTGAATATGTACTCTGAAAGTCATATGTGATTCTTAGTCTACATTCACTATACATTTTAGTCCAATTTCAGAAGCCTTTTTTCAAGTATTTAGTTCAGCTCCACTGATAGGAATGGCCTATTCTTCAGCTGATAACTCCCTTGTCAAAGAATAAGACGAATGGAGGGGAACTCAAAAGAGAGGGAAAAAGAGGATATCACTGAAAAAAAGTGATGATAGTCTAAAAAGCCAGGGTAACCCTGCAAATATGGCTCTTTTTTCCCCACTGTTTGCCTTCTCACTGCCAATTTGTGACCCTGCAATTGATATAACTTGAATCAGATATGGACACATGGTGGTTTAGAGTCCTTCAAAAAAATGCTATTGCATCAGTGGTGGGATTCAAAAAAATTTACTACCAGTTCTGTGAGCATGGCTTGGTGGGCATGGCAGGGGGAGGATACTGTAAAATCTCTAGTCAGAGTTGGTATTTGCTGGTTCTCTGAACTACTCAAAATTTCCAGAACCGATTCTCCAGAACTGGTCAGAACCTACTGAATACCATCTCTGTATCATATTTAAAATGTATAATCAAAGAGACAAAAAATGGTCAGATACATGACTGGAGAATAAATACCATGTTTCTCACAAAATAAGGCTGGGCCTTATATATATATATATATATATATATATATATATATATTGAGCCACGAAAAAATGGGTAGGCTGGAGGTGACTTAATTTCCTCCCCCACCTAGAACGGCCCATATGCACATACCTCTCCATGAGGTCATTTCTATCAGCCCTAGCATAGCTGCCTGTGTCCCCTCACCATTAGGCAGTGTCTTTCAGGTGATGGAAGCTCCCCAAGGGCAGTCACCATCCATTTTGATCAGCCAGTAGCAGCAGCATTGGGGTGAATGCACACACACACTCCCTCACCGCGAGGCCATTTCTATCGGCCGATGAAAGCTCCCCGAAGGCAGAGTCCCCAGATGCTTCGGGTTGAGGCATGGCTGCCCATGTCCTCTCACCATTAGGCAGTGTCTTTTGGGCAATGGAAGCTTCCCAAGAGCAGTCACCAGCCACTTCAATTGGCCAGTAGAAGCAGCCTCGGGGAGAGTGCACACACACATTCCCATCGTCCCTAGGCCACTTTTACAGGCTGATCAAAGTGTCTGGTGACTGCCCTTGGGAAGCTTCCATTGCCCAAAAGACACTGCCTAATGGCGAGGGGACACAGGCAGCCATGCCTTGCCCCGAAGCGGTTGGGGACTCTGCCTTTGGAGAGCTTCTATCGGCTGATGTTCTATTGGTAGATCAGGATATTCCAGCCTAGACTATCTGCAGGGCACTCCTAAAAGGCAAGTTTTCTCCCCACCCACCTCCACCCTTCCCCCCCATTTCTCTTCACCTCATGTAGTTCTAACTAATGATGTGAGAAATGGTGGGGAAACACATGGATTAAATAGGCCTAAATTTTGGGGGTGGGGCTTAATTTCACCTCATGCCTAGAAATCATGCTGGACCTTTCTATTGGTGGAGGCCGTATCGTTGGAGAAACATGGTAATTTCATATTTAATTCCAATGAAACAGAAATGAAATTAAATCAGATTTAGTTTTTATTCTAGCTTCAATGAATTGACTTGATTGTATCAACAATGGTTTTTGGGAGACCATTGGGCAAAGCTAATGCTAGAAGGAAAAGGTAAAAACGTTAAGCTGCCTTAGGTATGAGTTGAGGATGAAAGCAACATCAAGAAGTTGTGACAGAATTAAGAGGTGGCTGACATGTTTCTGTTGAGGTTAGTACAAGTCGGAAAACCTGCTAGGGTATAAACCATTATTATTATATCTGTTTTTCAACTGGAGGTGAAATATGTAATATTGGTTTTGAATAAATATATGATTGATATTCAGTTCCTTCTCAGCAGTTTGTAACAGCAATTTTACCTTTATCTAATCTTCCAAATCTAATTTCTTCAATTGTAAAAATGGATAGCTATACGTCTTAAGGGACACATGGTTTAAAATCTTTTTTATTCTGATTGTCATCTGATTTTTGTCATCTTTGACCTCATATGCTTAAAACATTTCCTCTCTTTTGTTGAGTTATATCACATAATATATATCATTAATACTGAATTCAGTTCTTTCAATATCACACTCTATATGAAAGAAGCCAAAGCAAGCAGAGTTCATTTCATTTCTAGTAAAATCTCTCAAACAATTTACATTCTTTTTATTAAAGTTAAAATGAGTAAATGTAAACTTGTCCTAAAGTTATTTGGAGTAACAGGATGCAGTTTTCATTTTAAAACATTAATAATAAAAAAAATCAAACAAAGACTAAGTACAATTAAGAGAATAAAACTGCACACCCTAAAACATGGAACATTATGATGGCAAGTAAAATAGACATCATGTTTAGAAGTGCCAGAATTATATATGGTGCCAATGACACTACCATAAAGAAAAGCAAGATATCACTCTGTTTAAGGAAAAGCTGTATATTTTAGAAGAATAAAAACATATTTATTTGAGGGGAAAGCATAACATTTTGTTGCAATCCCTGATTCTGTATAGAAAAATATTTATTAGCTCTTTCAAAGTATTTCTTTGCTAGCAAGCAGAATAAAAAGCAGGTGGGAGACACTTGCACTGTCCCCAAACATCTGTTTGTTTATATGAAAAAAAGTTCTAGGTTTAGCTGTAGTTTCTTTGTTTTTATTAGTGCGATGAACAGATAAGGCCCTCTATTAAAGGTTAACATTATGTTTTAAAAAGGACCACTGTTGCTTTTTTAAAAAAGTTTAGTTATGCTGACTTTATTATATTTGTGTTGCAAATGTCCAGTTAACCATTCGATGATAATATAGAGACAAAGACAGGGGTGGGATTCTATCAGGTGAACTTGGTTCATGTAAACTGGTAACTCTGAGGATGAGCTGGGAGCAAACTGGTTTGGTTTGCACCGACAATCAGCTGTTGGCCCACCTGCACACCTGGGCTCTAGGCTGTGCTTTATATACTGCTTTTCAAGCTCAGCTGATTCACACGGCATAGCAGATTGCATCACGTCACCTGTTTAACAGACAGAGATTGCTGGAGAAGGTCAGTTGCAAATGCTCTGCACGCATGCAAAGAGTGCTTAAAGTACATGCTCATCGAACCAGTTGTTACACTCAGGGGTGGGATTCTAACAGTTCTGTCCACCTCTGTAAAACTGGTAGTTCTGAAGAGCAGCAGAAAGAGAGCACACATAGAAACGGTTCTATGTCTGCTGCTATTTTGGCCCACCTGGGCTCTTATCTGACTTTTATTTCCAGCTTTTTCAACTGCAGCTGTTTTGCATGACACAGCTGCGATTGAAAAAGCAGGAAAAAGGGCTTTTCCAACAGCTGCACACTTTCACGCAGCGCTGCTCAGCTGTCCGGTAGCTCAGCAGATCATAAATTGCACTTGCACGACTCACGTGACTCATGCACACGTGCACAACACAGAGCAACAGAACCAATAGTTATACCGGTCAGATTCCATCCCTGGTTACACTGGTTGAATTGCACCCCTGGACAAAGAGCACTGTAACTCTAAGCTGTTATCCTGATGTCATCTGATATTGGTAGAGCAGAAATGATTGTCTTGGGTTTTTCTTTTGATTTCTTTTGTAATTATCTCCAATAGAAAAATTAACTTTTTATATGTTTCATATCAGGATATGAAGAGATGTTTTCAACAAGCAGAAGCCCCTGAACACTGCTATTTTCAGCTTTGAATTTTTTTAGCATCAACAAAAGACAGAAGGAGGGAGGGAGGGAGAGAGGGAGCATCCTTATTCAAATATTTTTTGATATACTTCATCCCTCTAGTTCTCTGACTGGCCATCATGCTATAAACTCATAGTAAACATCTACCCTTGTCCCCATTTAGGCTGTCAGAAAGATTTTTCACTCTCAGTTCTGTGGATCATTTGCCCCAAGCTGAAAGTTCATAAATCTTGCAATCATCCCAAGAATTTAATTAAAACTACAGGAAAATAAAATACAGACAAATGGTCCAAAATGGTGCATTCTGAGAAGAAGTGGAGAGAGTTTGAAATGTGTTGTTCAGAGGAGATATAATAAATGAGGACTGAATAGGTATAACAAATATCACCAAATATTCAGTCACTTAAAAACTCTCCAGCAATTAGAAATCACATGATGAGCTATTTTCTTCAGTGCTCCTGACTATTTGATTCTGGATGCTATAATACTTGGAAACAATGTTGAGTAAGCCCCTGTCACACTGCACCAATGGATGAAAAGAGGATGTAAAATGGAGAAAAACACTAGCCATTCGTTGGTTAATGCAATGCTTCCGTTCTTTACTCACTGCCTCCGTTTTGCTCTCTCTCTATCCGTCCAGCATCCGTCTATTGACATTTCATCCACTCAAAAAGTTTTGAGCTGCTCAAAACCTTCTGAGTGGAAAATGTATCCAACGCGTCCATTCTGCATCTGCAAGGCATACGGGGGACATCCGTTCTGCATCCGTCGGCATCCGTTACGCGTCTGCTACATCCGCTAGGCATCCACTGCGCCTCCGCGCAACTCACATCCGCTCCAGCAGAAAGCGGACACAGGAAGGAAGCAGAAAGGATGCGGAACAGACACTCAGCGTAAGTAGCACGGACGGAGAAAGGATGAAAGCAGATGCAGCACGCAAAGAAAGCATTTAAAATGGAAAAAACGTTCGCAGAGGGGACCTATCTCGGATATTAAGGATGTCTAGAGGATGCCTAGAGGATGCAAAAGGACACATAGGGGAAAACCTATATTGCCAATAAAAAGGGGGAGCAAGTCACCTGCATCTCACTTTCAGACCAGCAGCCCTGCGGTGCAGAACTCTGCAGCCTTCATCTGGCTCTTGCTCTTCCACAGCATCCATTCATGTCCACCTTGGATGCTAAAAAACCCCTTTTGGTAGCCACCATCATTCTGCAACAGTGCAAAGCCATCTACAGGCTCTGTGAACTCTACTACGGGAAGAAAAGGAGGCAGCCAAGAAGCGTCTGGGTCCGAAGATGGATCAGGAGAAGAGCAGAGTACGGACTGTACAACAAGCTGATGGTGGAGCTCAGGAACGAAGACACTCGTGCATTCCAGAACTTCATGAGGATGCCTCCAGACATGTTTGATGAAGTTGTGCAGCGGCTGACACCCAGGCTGACAAAGCAGAGCACCAACCTCCGGCCCAGCCTGGACCCTGGGCTCAAGGTGGCATTGATTCTGCCCCACCTGGCCTCAGGGACCACCTACAGGAGCATGCAGTACAGCTGGAGGGTGCCACCCAACACCATCAGCATTGTGGTCAGAGAAGTGGTGCAGGCCATCATCGAAGAATACCTGGAGGAGCTCCTCCAGTGCCCCTCCACTGAAGAAGGATGGAAGAAAGTTGCAGAGCTGTGGTATCAGAGGTGGAACTTCCCACACACCGTTGGAGCCATAGATGGCAAGAACATGGCCTGCAAAGCACCAGCCAAGTCGGGGTCCACTTATTTCAACTACAAGGGCTTCTTCAGCATTGTCCTCTTCGCCATGGTCGATGCTGACTACAAGTTCATGTACATCGATGCTTCAGGCAACGGGTCAGCTTCAGACGCCCAGGTATACAATGCCAGTCATCTCAAGGAGGGGCTGGAACGCAACTTCATCATGGGCTTCCCAGATCCAGGACCCCTGCCCAACGACACACAAGATGTGCCCTACTTCATCGTGGGGGATGATGCCTTCTCCCTCAGAACCTACCTCATGAACCCCTACACCTCCAGATGCCTCACCCGTGAAGAGAGGATCTTCAACTACAGGCTGTCCAGGGCAAGGCGGGTGGTGCAGAAAGCCTTTAGCATCCTGGCCAACAGGTTCCAGGTACTTCTCACCACCATGCAGCATCGCCAAGAGACTGTGAGGAAGATCGTGGAAATTTGCTGCATCCTGCACAATCTCATGCGCACCCGCTACCCAGTGTTGCAGAACAGGCTCGAGGACCTCCGACAAGGCAATGGGGACATGGAGCCTGGGGAATGGAGGCAAGTGCAAAACCTGAAAGACACTGAGGATGTGCAAGGCCCCAACAGAGCCTCAAGTGAAGGGAAGAAGCAGCGCAACCTCCTGAAACACTGGTGCAACTCCCCAGCTGGAGCAGTGGAGTGGCAAGACAGGATGGTAGATGATTAATGGATGCTTCCTTCAGCCTGTCTCATCACACGGATGAGATTGTGCCATGTATGTTGGGTGGGCCTACAATGAACAGGGCATTTAATAAAGAGTTCTGTTTATGTTGACATGTGTGGATCAATGATTACATTACTATTGATAATGAAGGGCCATAGGTGTGGCACCTGGGAGGGTGGACCATACAGTACCACTATGCTTGCACTGGAGGTTTATCTATCCCCCCAGCTATCTTAACCCATCCCACACATATCCTAACCCATCCCACAGGTATCCCTGCCCATCCCACAGCTATTATCCATCCCAAAGGTATCCCTGCCCATCCCACAGCTATTACCCATCCCAAAGGTATCCCTGTCCATCCCACTGCTATCCTTACCCATCCCACAAGCATGCAAAGGCTAAAACCATTTCTAAAAGTTTCCACCAAAACTTTATTTAATAAAATAAATGAGGCAAATGTGTGAAGCAAAGATAATCTTTATTAATAACAAGCTGTAAAAGAAAAATGACCCAAGTCAAGTGTCCAAATAAAGTCTACAGGTAGCCACCCAGTCTCTGGCATTCTTATCAGTCAATCAGAGGTGTGCCCAGTCTCAGGGGTGAAGGGTCCAGGTGCTGTGGAGGTGGCTGCTGCTGGAGTGCTAGTCTGAAGCGCCACTGGGGTGCCTGGCCCCGAGAGGACAACACGTGGTGGTGTGTTGAGGAAGCTCTCAGAGAGCTGGCTCAGCCCCGTGATGTTGAGAGCTCCTTCCTCCATGCCATGAGGTGTCAGTCCCAATACCGACGACAGATGTACTGAGGCCAGGCTTGGCTGTGGGGTGGAGGAAGGAGCAGTGTAGTGGGGCTATCTGGTATGCAGCAGGGTGAGGACTGGCGTGGGTGGCATCAGTAACATGGGTGGCATCGGTGGCATCGGTGGCATCAGTGGCGTGGGTGGCATTGGTGGCATCAGTGGAACTGGTGGCAACGGTGGTGTCCGATGAGCCTGTGCCTGGACTGGGAAGGGCTGCTGCCTGTGCTGCTGGACCTCCTGGTAATCGTAGCCCTGGTAGGTGAGGGCCTATGGAATGCCTTGGAATGGGAGTGACATCACCAGGGGTGGAGGAGCAGACCTGGACTGGGTGGGAGCAGGTTGCTCTGGATCTGGAGGGTTATGAAGCAGCTCTGTGATCCGGTCCTTCACCACCTAGTACTGGGGTTCCGCCATGTCATGAGGGTCTGGTTCACCTAGGTGAGGAAGGACTTGCAGTTGGAGGATGAGGAGATAGTGTGGACCAGCTGAGAGAGGAGATCTAAGCTGCTCCGGATGGTGTCCCTGATCTCCAGTAGGACAGTGTGGCTCTGGCCCTCCTGCTGTCTGGCTCTCTGCCTTTCTGTGGAGGTGGAGCTAAGGGGTGGATGCGGAAAGGACTGTGGTGGAAGTGCCGTCTCCTTTCTCCCACTGCACCAGGGAGTCCTCCACGTGCTCTGCCATGGTTAAAACACCTGTCCGCGGGTTCTCCGCCGTGGCACACTCCACAGAAACCTGCCTGGAGACAGGAGCTGACTCTCGGCCATAACAGGACTGGCTCTCAGCAGGCTGCCGGAGAGAGAGGGTCATGAGAGGGGCTGCTGCTGATCCTCGGTGGTGGATCTCACCCTCCAGGAAGCTGTACCTGGCCATGACATAGGTCTCTCTGTCTGTCAGCTTGACCGTGGCCTGGCCAGATTTCTTCAGGTGCAGCTTCCCGTGCCAGGTGTGCATATGTTTCCACCAACCGAGGAGCACCTCCGAAGTGTAGCCCAGGCTCTCTGCCTTCTCTCTCCAAGCAGCCTGCTTCCTTTTGGTGTCCCTGTACAGCCGGTGTCCCTTCCGCCACAGATAGTCATTCTCTCTCAGCCACTCCAGCACCTCATCCTCGTGTTTCTCCTCAATGGAGTATTTCCTCCTCTCCCATTCTCGCACATGCCTCTTCCTCCCTTTGGCAAGACCAGATGGGGCCTCATCAGAGGGGCTTCCAGGTTGTAGGGGCTGCTCCTCCACACCACCAGCAGCAGCAGCACCAGCAGGATCAGCAGCAGCAGCAGCAGCAGCACCAGCAGGATGATCATCATCAGCAGCAGCAGCACCAGCAGCACCAGGATCAGCAGCAGCAGAGTAAGCACCAGGAGCGCCAGCAGCACCAGAAGCACCAGCAGGACCAGGAGCACAAGCAGGACGAGCAGGACGAGCAAGACCAGGAGCATGAGCAGGACGAGCAGGACCAGCAGGACGAGCAGGACCAGCAGGACGAGGAGCAGCTACAGCAAAGTAAGTGTTAGGGATAACATTGTTTACCCTAACTGGTTTAGGTGAAATAATAACTATGATTCATAGTTGTGTATGTTAGTCTGCAGCTTTAACTGTGGGATAGTAATTAAGGGAGTGGTTATGAAAACAATTTAAAAGAAGCAAGACTACAGCTTGCTCTCACTCTGGCTTTGATGATCCCTGATTACTGCTTGGAATCAAGACTGCATTGCTCGAACGGGAGAGACAACAAAGGACTGATTTGTAAGTGAACTGACAAAGGATATTCTACATGGACTTTGCTACCTGAATATCCCTGAATGGACTGACTACTTGATACATGACTATTGGACTGATATTTGACTATGCCATGAACTTATAATGGAATAAACTATATTCTTGATAGCACAAGCGTATTTGTTATTTTTACTGTATGTTAATAAACATACAAGCTTAGCTCACTCATTTATCTGTGTGCCTATCTGACTAACGCTGCACATTCTGTTTTGCTTGTCTACCTAACCCTGGTTGGGGAACCCAGGCTTAACAGTAAGCACCAGCAGAAGCACCACGGCCAGAAGCAGCATCATCAGCTCTTCCAGAAGCAGCATCAGCAGAAGCCACAGCACCAGGAGCAGTGCCAGCAGAGTAAGCACCAGCAGAAGCACCACCGCCAGAAGCAGCATCAGCAGAGTAAGCACCAGCAGAAGCACCACTGCCAGAAGCAGCATCAGCAGAGTAAGCACGAGCAGAAGCACCACCGCCATAAGCAGCATCATCAGCTCCTCCAGAAGCAGAAGCAGCAGTAGCCCCAGCCCCAGAAGAGCGAGCCCATGCTACAGAAGCCCCAGCAGAAGCAGAGTGAGGGCCAGAGGGTGGGAGGGTGGCCCTGTCCCTCTTGCCAGGGCTGGCAGCAGATGGCTGAGGCTTGCTGTGCTTCCGCATGGTTGTGGAGTTGCTGGCTTGCAGGGAGGCTGGCAGGAACCAAGGCTGGCAGGAAGGCTGGCAGGGAGGCTGGCACCAAGGCAGGTAGGAAGGCTGGCAGGGAGGCTGGCAGGAAGGCTGGCAGGCAGGCATGAACCAAGGCTGGCAGGAAGGCTGGCAGGCAGACATGAACCAAGGCTGGCAGGAAGGCAGGCAGCAAGACTGGCAGGCAGACCGGCTGGCAGCAAGGCTGGCAGGGAGGCTGGCAGCAAGCCTGGCAGGCAGGCAGGCAGGCAGGGAGGGAGGCAGGCAGGCTTGCAGGCAGGCTGGCAGGCAGACTGGCAGGAAGGCAGGCACCAAGGCTGGCAGGCAGGCTGGCAGGAAGGCTGGCAGGAAGGTAGGCACCAAGGCTGGCAGGCAGACTGGCAGGCAGGCTGGTAGGCAGGCAGGCAGGCAGGTTGGCAGGCAGGCTTGCATCAAGGCTGGCAGGCAGGCTGGCAGGCAGGCTGGCAGGGAGGCTGGCAGGCAGGATGGCAGGATGGCAGGCAGCAAGGCTGGTAGGGAGGCATGCAGGGCAGGCTGTCAAGGCACTTGATGTGTCTGGAAGCAGGTCTTTCCTTTGAATGGTGACCTGCTTGGGAGCTGCCTCCCTTTATATCCATGGGGCTGACGCAATGCATCCTCCCCGCATGCGCAGTGAACGCTAGGCATCCGCTAGGCATCTGCTAGGCATCCGCTAGGCATCTGCTAGGCTTCCGCTGTGCATCCGCTTCATCCGCTGTGCATTTGCTTCATCCGCTCGGCATCCGTTCTGCATCCGCTGTATCCGTTCCGCGTCCGCTTTGCTGCGGTCCCCCGGAAGCCTTGCGGATGTGCCATCCGCTCCCATCTGCTTCCATCTTCTTAGGCTTCCGTTCTGCATCCGCTTTCAAGCTGCCCTGCGTCCTCCCCCCGTCCGTTCCTTTCCGTGTTATCCGCTCTGGTTATGCAAATTTTTGTCCCTTTTGAGAGTGGATAACAATGGATGGAACATTTTTCTCATCCGCTGTGTCCTTTTTACTGACGTTTTGCATCCATCGGCCAGTGTGACAGGGCTTGTACTGTGATCATTTTAAAGCACTTGGTAAGGGTAGAAGAATCTCAGAAGATTTCTCCATTGCCAAAGCTGTCATTATCCTAGCAAGCAACTCAAGGTAAACATAATGCTGCATCTTTTGTTTGCTGTTGCTATCTGTCACTTCATTAGATTTAAAGTACTAGTTACAAATATATCCTTCAACACCGAAAGCAATAAAAGGAAAAGTAAATAAGAAGTTATAAATATATATTCTGTACTGAGATTGTGTTGGAATATGGCTACCTATAATTAATTTATTAATATATTGTATTAATTTATTTGTTTACTTATTTTTAATTAATCAGTTACTTAATTTACATACACATGCAAGTATATTCTTTAATTGGGTCCAATTCTCAGAAAAAAACGGGGTTGCCACTTTTTTTGCAAAGTTTTTCGCAAATAATTTGCCATTGCCTCTTCCCAGGGCTGAGAGAAAATGGTCGGTCTAAGATCACCCAGCTGGTTTTGTGCTTAAGAATTGACAAGAACTCACTGTTTTTTATTTTTAGTCTAATGCCTTAACCCTGGCTGGCTGACTCTATGAATTATATATAATTGATAACTAATATCCAATAATTAATGAAAATATATATTGGAAATGTATCTAAAAATGCTGCAATTTTTCAACCCTGGTGCTTTTACAGTTCTGAAGTGCCTGAAGTTCATTATCCCTTTTTTAAAAAATATAAGAAAGTGCTAACTTTTTTCAGCTTGTTGGTAGTTTCATTTGGGATGTTCCCCTTCAATTTTTCTTACAGGTCTTACAACATTTGACAGTTACTCAAGAACTGACCACACTTGATCAAGAACTTGATCCCTGATAAACAGTTTCCCTAGTACAGGTAGTCCTTGACTTACAGTGGGGGGAAAAGTATTTGATCCCCTGCTGATTTTTTATGTTTGCCCACTGACAAAGAAATCATCACTCTGAAATTTCAGTGGTAGGTTTATTTTAACAGTGAGACAGAACAACAACAAAAATCCAGAAAAATGCATTTCAAAAAAGCTTTAAATTGATTTGCATTTTAAGGAGTGAAATAAGTATTTGATCCACTATCAATCAGATTTCTGGTTCCCAGAAATCTTTTAAACAGGTAAAGACCTCAGATGAAGAGCACTTTCTTAAAGGGAGTGCTCTTAATCTCATCTTGTTACCTGTATACTCTTCACCATGGCTAGACTGTCAATGAAATCAGGAAGAATATTCTGGACCAGGAGTCTTCAAACTTGCCAATTTTAAGACTTGTGGACTTCAACTCCCAGAATTTCTCCTCCAGTCATGTTAGTTTAGGAATTCTGGGAGTTGAAGTCCACAAGTCTTAAAGCTGTGAAGTTTGAAGACCCTTGTTGTAGACCTACACAAGGCTGGAATGGGCTACAAGACTATCACCAAGCAGCTTGGTGAGAAGGTGACAACAACTGGTGTGATTATTCGTAAATGGAAGAAACACAAAATCTGTCAATCTCCCTCGTCTGGGGCTACATGCAAGATCTCACCTCATGGAGGTTCAATGAACATGAGGTAAGGAATCAGCCAAAGAACTCTACGGGAGGATCTTGTCAATGCTCTCAAGGCAGCTGGGACCATAGTTGCCAAGAAAACAATCAGTAACACATTATGCCATAAAGGATTGAAATCCTACAGTGCCCACAAGGTTCCGCTGCTCAAGAAAGCACATGTACACAGACTTCCGGTTTGGGTTTCTTCAGCAACGGACTGAAATTGCGATCATCTGTGGTTTAGATCTGTACTTGCAGCTGGAGTGCCCCGAGCTGCCCAGATTCGGGGCTGAAGCCACCCCATAGAGGTGGTGAAGAAGGGGAAGCCATCAGCAGGGTTGAGGAGAGCTGCATCTCTCCTCCTCGGCTGGCCATTACTCCCTTTCCCACCGTAGTTGCAGCGGTGGTCAGAAATGGCCACCTCAAAGTAGAACTTGACTGAACAAGATTGTGCAGGAGGAAGTCTAAAAGAGAAAGTGACTGACCGGGTTGAATGGATATCATCTATTTAAGGTACCTGGAACCTGAATTTTAAAGACTAATACTATTCCAAAAAAAGATTTTAAGCTGTGAAAGAGAAAGGGAAAGGAAACAGAACTGGCTTTTTTTCCTCTAACATCGACAGTTTTAACCAACTTGGAAAATTAAGAAGAAGAGATTTGAATAAGAAATTGATACTAATCCATTTTGACATTAACAGGCTATTTCTAGCTGAAAATAAAGTGTCAAAGGGATAAAGATTCTTGGATAATTTAAAATTTTTATTTTAAAAAAGAAAGAAAGCAGTGGAGGGAAAACGGAAAAAAGAGGGTGAAATCTGGAAAATGGAGGAGACCACCTGGAACTTAAAAAAAGGGGGGGGGGATTTTAACAAGTCTTGCAAAAGATACATTGTAGCTGAAATTTTATTAAAAGATAACCAAGCCCCTGGAAAGAGAAAGTTAGAAAAGAAACAAGAAACAATTTTGGATTATTGGATGAATCCTGGAATTTTGGATGGAGGATCCTAATGAAATAAAATAAAATCAATTGGGGTTTGTTTAATTTTTTTTAAAATGGCATCACTCCTTGAAGAGTTAAAAATGAGACTTAAAGAACAAAAAGAAGAAGCACAAGATAGAAGAGGATCTTTTGGCTTCATATTTCAATTTTTAGAAATGGAGATCTTGAACTATGAAAAACAACAAGAAACGCTGATGGAACAAAAAGGGTGGGACAACAAAGAAGCCATCTTTAATGACCAAGCATTTTTAAGCAGGGTAAAAAAGGGAAAGGGGGAAAAGGGAGTTAAAAACTTAAGCACTGAAGCAACAACCAAAAAAAAGAGTAATTTGAAAAGTAATCATAATATCAGGAACAAGCAGAAGGGAGAATCACAGAAGGAGAATCAGATAGACAAGGTAATAAAAAGGGGAGGAAGAAGAAAAGAGGGAAGAGGGAAAGGAAAAGAAGCTACAAAAGACAGAAGCAAGATATAGAGGTGCAGGAAAAATGTACAAGAATTAAAGGTATAAACCTATTTAAAAGACACAGAGACAATGGTTAAAATTTATCTTAAGGAGAGGATTCTGCAAGGGTGCATGGGATAGCATTGTTATATTAGAAATAGAAAAGGGTTAGAAAATATGTTAGATGATTAAAGTGATAGAAAAAAATTCTATTGATGTGTAATGGAATATTTGTGAAGAGAATAAAACTCTCAATGATTTAAAAAGAACATTTTTAAAAAACTGAAAAGAAACATGGAAGATTTTTATCAGTTGACAAGATGAACTTGAATAAGAATAATAACTTTATTGACTACTGTTAATAACTATTGTTTGGTTTTTTTATTTAAAGACAGTAATAAGTAAAAGATGAACTATAGATGATTAAAGTGAAAGACAACTGATATTACTAGGTAATGTTTGCAAAAAGAAATAGAAATGTAAAAGATTATTATTTATATAAATGGCAGAGCTATACTTGAATAGAATAATTATTCTAGAATAATTATTCCATTTACTATTTTTATACATATATACGCAGATATATATACATATATCTACATCGATGACACATTTGTGATTTGACCCCATGGAAAAGAAAACCTAAACAATTTCCTAACACACCTAAACAGCACACACCCCAAAATCAAGTTCACCATGGAAACGGAAATAAACAAGCAACTACCATTCCTAGATGTACTAATCTACAAAAGAACAGATGGCACACTAGGACACACCGAAAACCAGAAGAAAACACACACCAACCACTACCTCAACGCCCAATCCCACCCACCCCCCAGCACAGATAAACTCCGTGGCCAAAACACTAATCACCAGAACCAAACGCCTGGCAGACAAGACACATATAAAGACTGAACTATGCACCCTGACTAAAGTACTGACAGCCAATGGCTTCCACAAAAACAAAATCACTAGCTTGATCCACAAAAACACACCAAGACATAATAGAGACCTAGAAGATCAACAGACCTATGGAACAGCTGTCCTGCCCTACATAAGAGGTACTACAGACAAAATCAGAAAGATACTACACAGGCATCACATCAAGACTGCCTTCAAAACAGACAAAAAAATAGCAGCCATCCTTAGAAACCCCAAAGACAAAATTGACCTGGAAAACCAAGGCATATATGAAGTTCCCTGTGCATCATGCCCGGCCACATACATTGGACAGACCAATAGAAGAATAAGTACCCGCCTGGATGAACACAAAAATGCAGTAAAAAAGCTGGACCACACCTCTTCACTAGTCCAACACATGAAAACCACAGGTCACAACATCAACTTCAATGGCACCAAAACCCTAGCCACTATAGAAAACCCCAGCCACAGAATCATCAGAGAAGCCATAGAGATTGAAAAAAGACCTGAAAGCATGAATAGAAGAGATGATTCCACCAGACTGTCAATCATTTGGAAGCCTGCACTCTCAAACAGAAAGATCTCCATGCCACAAGCCAGGCAAACACCTGGGCACAAACAGACTCCCCCTGATACCTCCAGCTCAAACACACCCCAACCAGGCACCCAGATGAAATCTAGCTTCCGAATAGATAATAGCCATACTTTCACGCAAAGCCAAGCTGCACTGAAAGCTTCCAATACAGAAACACAGTGTTGCCAGCCAGTCAAAGCCACAAAACAGACAGAAGAAACCAGAAACACCAATCAAACAAACTCCAAGAACAATAAACACAGACCAAGACTCCCAACCAATCAGGATGTTAAAAAAACCATCCTGGGACAGCAATAGGCTAGCCTCAAATTTAAAACTAACGTCTGTGATAGCCTGACCCACATACAAACTCAATACAGAAGCCTGATGATGGCAGATGAGATTCTGCTGAAATGTTGCTACAACTTTAAAAGCACTACAATGACGTGGGATAATACCCGAAGGAAGCTGAACAACACAGATATATATACAAATTTACTTTTTTCTTTTAAGAATTCAGTGTGTATTTTAAGGGAATGTACCAAGCAGAATTTGATTGAAAATAGGTATGTGTTATAAAACAGAGGTTAGAAAATGAATGTTATAACTGTAAACATGTAACTTAAATTTTTAAATAAGATTTGAAAAAAGATCCAAAGGTGTTACACTCCAGTCTAGTAATTACAGGGGAAAATTTGTTTTATGTGAAAAGATAATATGAAATTGTAAACAGGACAGACAAAAGTATGAAAACAATGATTAGAAAGATTTTAAAAATTAAAAAAAGATATGTAATTGAATTAAGAAAGGAATGAGGTAATTTAAAATAAGGCTATAGGAAGTAAAGAAGGGGAAAAGCTATTGAAAAAAATGTGAAAATAGTTATAAGATATGGATTAGAATGTATAAGATAAATATGTATTGAGTTTAAGCCTATATGGAGAAGTGATAACCCGGGGTCACGCTGCTCTCAAAAAAAGATATTTTATTTGTATTTGTATGTTTTGTGAAAATTTAAATAAAACTTTTATTAATAAAAAAAAAAAGCACATGTACAGATCTGTCTGAAGTTTTCCAATGAACATATGAATGATTCAGAGGAGAATTGGGTAAAAATCTTGGGGTCATATGTGACCAAAATCAAGCTCTTTGACATCAACTCAACTTGCCAAGTTTGGAGGAGGAGGAAGGCTGCCTGTGATCCCAAGAACATCATCCCCACTATCAAACATGGAAGTGGAAACATTATGCTTTGGGGGTGTCAGCTTTCAAGATTTTCTCCCTTTGCTTTGCATCTTTCGGCTGTCATAAGTAATGGGAGGAGGAGGGGAGAATGGTTGTGGGAAGTGAGCTGGAGGTGTTACAAAGCAGAACTGTATAAACTGGGGGGGTACATTCTTGCTTCGGTTTCTATCCTATGCAATGCGCAGCTGCAACCCTTTATCAAACTATGTCAAGGTCAATGGACAGAAGCCTCATCACCACCTGGAGATGCCCACATGATGATCAACACAACTTTTAATTGAATGAGCCAATTGAACTATTGGGGGTGGGAATGTTGCCATTATTTTGTATGTGTGATTTATGTGCCCATTTTCTCGGATTCAGAATTCTTTTGTTGCTTCCAGTTGATTTCCAGTAAAAGATATCTTTTCTCTGATTAAAAGAGTCTAAGAATTTCTTTCTTGGATTTTGAATGGAGCACCAGCTGACATTATACTGAATCTCCACATTACCAGCCCACCTGGAGAATTAATAAATTTTCTTCCGAGTGGGTCTGAAAACAATGTCAAATCCAGCCAGCAACCAAGAAGACCTGGGAGCAACTGGAGGACAAGATTATCTGCTGCAAGAGGAAGCAGGAGAAGCAGACTTGTTAGCAGAACTAAATCTTAGGGAAAAACCAGCTGTAAAACCGAAATGATCCCTGGGAGTCAGTTGGAAGGATCCTGAGGAAAAGCCTCCTCCAGGAGTGACCACTATCCATCAGCCTGGAAGAGAGGAGTCATGGCAAGAGAAGGAAAGAAAGAATTTTTCACTAACTCAAGCCGTGCATCCTCTAAATGAAGCTATTGGAAAACCTGAAACTGATCAAAAGTATAAGGCAGAGGAGGGGGAGGCATCCCCAGCCAGAAGAATCAGAGCAGCCACCCCCATAAATCAACCTGGGCTAGCGCAACAGGCAGCAGCAGCCCAGGGGCCCCAGCGGGAGGAATAATTGCCAGAAGATGTAGAACTCCAAAGGTGCCTCCATTGGAAGTAAAATATGGGGTGGGGGATTCCATGGAGTTAGGATTCTTCCTGGCACAAGTCTGGAGCCATATGGAGGAATACAGAGGGGATTTTTCCTCCAAAGCAGCCAAAGTTAGATGTGTGACCAGGGCTCTGGAGGAAAAGCTGCAAAGTGGATGGTGACTCTGCATAATGATAATGCCCCTCAGCTGATGAATTATGACCTTTTCATGACTGCGCTGCAGGACAGGTTTGAAGACCCATTTGCTGAACGTAAGGCCAGAATTAGGATGAAGACCATAAATCAGGGGCGGAGATCAGTGGTCGACTACACCCAGGAATTTAGAGAGCTGATGTGTCATATTCGAGGCTGGTCCCAGGAAGCCCTGATAGAAGCTTCTAAAAATGGGTTGAATGAAGATGTATATCAAAGCTGTATTGCCAGAAGAGACCTCAGTGAACTGCAGCTATAGTACCTGCTGGTGGTAGAGGTGGAAATTGATCTGACCCGAAACAGACACTGGGGGAATTTTGGTTGGAGCAAGTCCTCCCCCACCAGTCCTCGAGAAGTCTTAAAACCTCAAAAGGGAGGAATGGCGGCAAAACCCAAGACCACTGCTTGCTTCCGATGTGGGAAGGAAGGTCACTGGGCTGCAGATTGCCATGCCAAGCTAGAACCAAAGGGGACCAGGAGGAGGAAGAAAACCTTTAAAAAACCCAGCAAAGCCTCGTGAAATGGCGCTTAAAGCAGAGAAGGTTGTCGAGATCACCCCTCTGAAAGCAGAGGAGCTGGGTACTCCAACCTCTTCTGAAGAGAGTGAATCCAAATCAGAGGATGACCCACTGGTAAGCCTAAATAAGGGCCCTATGACCATTCCAGTGAGATTAAGGGTACCCACATTGGGAGCCAAAGGGAAAATGCTGGCCTTGTTAGACTCTGGGTGCCCAAAGGTGCGTAATCAGTTTGGAAGTCGTGGAGAAAATGGGCTTAAGGTTAAAGACTTTGAAAATGCCCATCACCTTTTGCCAATTGGATGGATCGGTAGCTGGGGGGTGGGCCTGCACGTTTCATAATGGAACCAATAGAAATGATGATGGGAAAGCATAAAGTTTTATTGTGGCTCCTGGGATGGAGTGGCCCCTAATACTGGGGTTGCCCTGGTTCCAGAAATGGAACCCCCACATTGATTGGAGGAGAGGGTCATTGTGCATACGTACTGACCAGCGTACTGACCAGGGGAGGGGCAATCTCAACTGAAACTCAAGAATCCCACTGAACTGGCCTCCACTGGCACCGAGAACCTGAAGGGCGAGGAGAAAATTCCAGAGGAATATTGGGACTTTAAGCCCATGTCACACTGCCCAACGGATGCAAAAAGGACACAGCGGACGAGCAAAATGTTCCATCCGTTGTTATCCGCTCTCAAAAAGGGGCAAAAATTTGCATAACTGGAGCAGATAACACGGACGCATGGAGGACGCAGGGCGGATGCAAAGCGGATGCAGAACGGAAGCCTAGCGGATGGAAGTGAATGGGAGTGGATGGCACATCCGCAGGGCTTCCGGGGGGTCTCAGCAAAGCGGACGCGGAACGGAAAGAGCGGATGCAGAGCGGACACCGAGCGGACACCGAGCGGATGAAGCGGATGCACAGCGGATGCACAGCGGATGCACAGCGGATGCACAGCAGAAGCCTAATGGATGCCTGGCGTTAATTGCACATGCGGGGAGGATGCATTGCATCAGCCCCATGGATATAACGGAAGCAGCTCGGAAGCAGGTCGCCATTCAGAGGAAAGACCTACTGCTGGATGGATTGGCTGCCTTGCCTGCCCTGCCTGCATGTCTGCCTGCCAGCCTTGCTGCCAGCCTTCCTGCCAGCCTTGCTGCCAGCCTTGCTGCCAGCCTTCCTGCCAGCCTTGGTTCCTGCCAGCCTCCTTGCCAGCCAGCAACCCCACAACCATGCGGAAGCACAGGAAGCCTCAGCCATCTGCTGCCAGCCCTTGCAAGAGGACAGGGCTACCATCCCGCCCCCTGCAACACAGGCTCGCTCTTCTGGGGCTGGCGCTTCTGCTGCTTCTGCTTCTGGAGGAGCTGATGACAAGCACTCCAACACCAGCCACCTCCACAGCACCTGCACCCTTCACCCCTGAGATTGAGTGACCAAGAGGAGTGCCAGAGACTCATTTTTGTCTTATAGCTTGTTGTTAGTAAAGTCTATTTATGATTCACACACTTGTTTCATTTCTTTGTTTTAATAAAGTCTTGGTGGAAACTTTTAGAAATGGTTTAAGACTTTGCTTGCTTGTGAGATTGGTAAGGATAGCTTTGGGATGGGTTAGGATACCTGTGGGATGGGTAATAGCTGTGGGATGGGTTAGGATACCTGTGGGATGGGTAATAGCTGTGGGATGGGTTAGGATACCTGTGGGATAGATAAACCTCCAGTGCAAGCATAGTGGGACTGTATGGTCCACCCTCCCAGGTGCCACACCTATGGGCCTTTATTATCAATAACAATATAATCAATCATCCACACATGTCAACATAAACACAACTCTTTATTAAATGTCCTGTTCATTGTAGGCCAACCAAACATACATGGCCCAATCTCATCCGTGTGATGAGACAGGCTGAAGGAAGCATCCATTAAGCATTTACCATCCTGTCTTGCCACTCCACTGCTCCAGCTGGGGAGTTGCACCAGTGTTTCAGGAGGTTGCGCTGCTTCTTTGCCTCACGTGAGGCTCTGTTGGGGCCTTGCACATCCTCAGTGTCGATCAGGTTTCACCCTTGCCTTTATTCCCCAGGCTCCATGTCCCCATTGCCTTGTTGACAGTCCACGAGCCTGTTCTGCAAGACTGGGTAGCAGGTGTGCATGAGATTGTGCAGGATGCAGCAAGCTTCCACGATCCTCCTCATTTTCAGACAAGGTATTAAATGTACCTGTTTGGAAAACAAATCAGTTACTATCCAAATAACTGTATTCCCCCCACTTTCAAGTAATTCCACTATAAAATCCATAGAGATTTCCTTCCATGGAGCCATTGGTCTAGCTACCTTTTGTAGTAAGCCTGCTGGTTTACCAAGAGGACATTTGGCTGAGGCACAGATAGGACAACTATCCACATAATTCTCAATGTCCTTTTTCAAGGTAGGCCACCAAAACTGCCTTTTAACCAAGTGTAAGATTTTCACGAATCCAAAATGACCAGCGGCTTTAGAGTCATGAGCTTGCTGTAATATTTGGTTTCTCAGCTTCGCTGGCACATAAAATTTGCCCCCCACCCATGCCAATCCATCTCTAACCGTACAGTTATTTGAGTGAGCAAGGAACCAACCATCAAGTTTTAGAGCATCTCTTAACTGTGCAGTCAAATCATTTGACAAATCAACCTCCTTCTTTTTCTGGGCTCTGGTAACCACTGGAGCTGCCAACTGTTTTGTTGGGACAATCGGTCGTACCACTTCTTGGTGAGCACTATTATATTGAGGTAATCTAGATAAAGCATCCGCCATGAAGTTCTTCCCCCCTGGAATGTACTTCAATGAAAAATTAAAGCATTTAAAGTACTGTGCCCAGCGAACTTGCTTGGGAGACAGCTTCTGGTTCCTTGCTCACTCAAATAACTGTACGGTTAGAGATGTCTGAAAATCCCACCTGCAAAAACGTTGGCTAAACTGTTTATTTTATATATCTACAGGTTACATGGGGTTCCTGAACACATAATCTCAGACAGGTGTGTCCAGTTTACCTCAATCTTTTGGAAGGAGTTCCTGAAGTTATTGGGCTCTGCCCAGGGCTGAAGCTCAGCCCACCACCCATAAACCAATGGGGTTTGTGAGAGAACTAACTCAGTATTGGAACAATATCTTTGATGTTATATAAATTATCAGCAAGATAATTGGGCTGACCTATTGCCATTCGCTGAGGTGGAATATAATAATTCAGTACATAGTAGTACTGGGTTTATTCCATTTAAAGTGGCTTCGGGACAAAACTTTGTACCCATACCCAAGTTTCCACAGGAGAAACCTAACATTCAGTCATTAGATGAATGGATAACACAGCTCCAGCTTCCCTGGCCAGTTACCTGTAAAGCATTAGATGATGCTCATCAAGCTCTTAAAAAAATTGCAGATAAAAAGAGAACTCCACAAAAACCATATCAAGTGGGTGACAAGGTCTTCTTATCCACCAGATATTTGCAGACCACACAAAAGTCAAAAAAGCTTGGACCTAAGTATGTTGGAGCTTTCTCTATTGAACAAATTGTGAACCCTGTGGTAGTCCAACTGAAATTACTAAAAACTCTTTGATGGATCCACCCTGTTTTCCACGTTAGTTTATTAAAACCTGAACATACCTCCGACTTGAGACCAACTCAGGTTAATCCACCTGTGTCATTGCTAATTGAAGGTGAACAACATTTTGAAGTTAAATAAATTTTGGATTCTCGAAAACGAAGGGGTCGACTCCAGTGTTTGGTTACTTGGAAACATTTTCCTCCCTCCCAGGCTGAGTGGGTGAATGAGAAGGATATTAGAGCTCCTATGCTTATCAAGGCATTTCATACTAAATATCCTGATAAACCCTAAAAAATTAGTATGCTGATGTTACATGTATATTTTCTATTACCTTCTATTTTTATCTTTTTTAGGACTAACGTCTCTTTTCTAGGAAGGCTGAATGTCAGCCTTCAAGATTTTCTCCCTTTGCTTTGCATCTTTCAGCTGTCATTAGTAATGGGGGGAGGAGGGGAGAATGGTTGTGGGAAGTGAGCTGGAGGTGTTACAAAGCAGAACTGTATAAACTGGGGGGGTACATTCTTGCTTAGGTTTCTATCCTATGCTATGTGCAGTTGCAACCCTTTATCAAACTATGTCAAGGTCAATGGACAGAAGCCTCATCACCACCTGGAGATGCCCACATGATGATCTACACAACTTTTAATTGGATGAGCCAATTGAACTATTGGGGGTGGGAACGTTGCCATTATTTTGTATGTGTGATTTATGTGCCCATTTTCTCAGATTCGGAATTCTTTTGTTGCTACCAGTTGATTTCCAGTAAAATATATCTTTTCTCTGATTAAAAGAGTGTAAGTATTTCTTTCTTGGATTTTGAATGGAGCACCAGCTGACAGGGGGTGTTTTTCTGCTAAGGGGATAGGACAATTTCACCTCATCAAAGGGACAATAGATGGGGCCATGTACCATCTTATCTTGAGTGAGAACCTCTTCTCTCAGCTAAGGCATTGAAAATGGGTCATGGATGGGTATTCCAGCATAACAATAATCCACAACACATGGCCAAGGCAACAAAGAAGTGGTTCAAGAAAAAGCACATTAAGGTCCTGGAGTGGCCTGGCCAGTCTCCAGACCTTAATCCCATGGAAAATCTGTGGAGGGAGCTGCAGGTTCGAGCTACCAAATGTCAGCCATGAAACCTAAATGACTTGGAGAGGATCTGCAAAGAGGAGTGGGACAAAATCCCTCCTGAGATGTGTGCAAACCTGGTGGCCAACTACAAGAAACGTCTTACCTCTGTGATTGCCAACAAGGGTTTTTCCACCAAGTACTAACTAAGTCATGTTTTGTGAAGTCAAAAGTCAAATACTTATTTCATTCATTAAAATGCAAATCAATTTATAATTTTTTTAAATGCGGTTTTTTTTTTGAATTTTTGTTGTTATTCTGTCTCTCACTGTTAAAATAAACCTATCATTAAAATTAGACATTGATCATTTCTTTGTCAGTGGGCAAACATTCAAAATCAGCAGGGGATCAAATATTCCCCCCCCCCCATATGACTGTAATTAAGCCTGGATTTACAGTTTTTTGGTGATCATTAAGCAGGTTACCACAAAACAAGATCTGACTTTATATATATATATATTTAATAACACTGAAGTCATTAAGCAAATGCTATGGTTGTTAAGCAAATCAATTGAATCATTGTTTTTTTTTTGCCAGAAATTGGAATTAAATATCAGCAATCAGCAAAAAAAAATACTGAAAATTTTGGTCACAACACCATGGTGGAGTGGCAGCCATTGTAACTTTTGAATCAGGTCATAAGAATCTTTTGGGATGTAATATTTGGCATAACTTTGAATGGTTGCTAAGTGACCAGTTGTAATTCAAGGACTATTTGTACAAAAACTTTTCCTGCAGCAACATATATTTCAACCCACATCATTGGTTTTAGACTTGACATTTTTCTTCTAGGCAGGTCAAGTGATTTAATATAAAAAAGACTGAAACCCGATGAGTCTACTTCTTGAACAAAATAAGCTGTAACTTAAGACATTGTTTTTAACCTTCTGCCTTCCTAACCATCTATGTTTTGTTCTCCATCTTACTTTACATGGGTTCTCCTCTACCATTGACTCTCTTTCTTTCAGCTGTACAAATCTCAGCCATAGATCTGTTTGTGGTCATATGTTCTGTCCATTCAAAATTCCCATCTAATCAACATTTCTTGCTCATAGACTGAAAGTTCATTACAGGATCCAATCTTGGTTAGTCACTGGGACAAAACATTTTGTCTAAACCTCTGGTCCGAATGACTGACCCAGATTGGATCCTGCAACATTATCCTGGGACAGGTATATGTGCCTTCATTTGTGAAGTTTCATTAGTCTGTAATTAAAGAACAAGTAGTGATGGAATGTTCACTCCTTAAGCCTTGTAAAATGCTTGTCCCTTTTAAATGTCAGCATCAACTATAAATCTAACATAATTTTCCTCACATAATAATAATCTACCATTTTCATATGCATCTGTCACCTGCCTGGCAGGCTATCAACTAAGTGCCACAAAAATAAACAACTGCATTTCAGATGCACACTTAATTCAGGCTTGGGTGAGGTTAGCGTGCTAAATACTTACATCCTTCAGTCAGGGGATTAAGGAGGAATGTTTTTAATTCAAAAGAATCCCAGTTGGCTGAGGCGTTGAGTATTTTTCTGTGATTAGCTGAATCCCATGAATTCAGTAAACCAGCCTAGCCCTTCCAAAAGACTTGAGGCTCTCAACTTCCTGCAAAATCCAAGCCTTCCATTGCAAAACTTACTGACAAAGTCCTGGTAGTTATTAACCACATCTCTTTGATTGGCTGCAGACACCAATCAGGCTCCACATATCCATTCCCCAGCCCAAGACACTACTCTTTCTGACAGTGATTCTACATAAGGGAAGAACACTCAACAGAGATATGTGGACCCATAAGCTTTTACATGCTTCCCAATGTTCCAAAGAGGCATTTGGGAGGTATGCTGTGTATACCCAGGAATTCTGGGAGTTGAAGTCTGTCTCATCTCAGGAATGCTCAGGCAATATTTATCTTTTAAAAATACCTGAGATGACGAGTTAAACACTACAAAGACTTCCATAGAAAGTTTTCTTTATTGGATTATATTAGGCATCCTTAAGATATAACTCACAGTTATGTTGAGATTCATCTAATGTCCAATCTTTGCATAGTCATCTTCATAGTGTGAAAAGATGGTTACCTTCATCCCATAACGATACAGCAAGGGAAGCTCCAGCACGATACTGGGTCCAGGCAAGAGTGAACAAAGGCTCCCCCCAACCCAACCAGAGGTCAATTCAGTGACCAATCAGGATTAAAGATGTGACTACATGACATGAACTACATCTCCCATGAGGCATTCCCTTAAGGGGGCAGCTCTCAATTCCCAACTAACTATATACCGTCTAACCAGCACAAAGTCCACCCCTGGGGTGGACAATAGAGTAAACTAGGGACTGACCAAGCCTGTATTATGTGATATTGAAGGGAAGCAGACTGCTGGAAGATTAGAAGAAAAGAGATGCAATAAGGATGTCTGAGAGTTGTAAAGTATTGTGTGAATTAGACATTTGGACCCTAAAATAATTCTTCTTCTTCTTCTTCTTCTTCTTCTTCTTCTTCTTCTTCTTCTTCCCCCTTTCCCTCCACTGCCCATTGCAAGTTTGCTCACTGAAATCTTTCTGCACATGGCTCATGGAAGATCAGAAAATTGCTGGATAGAATTTCTGAAAAGGCAATATTTGACTAATTACTTTGTTCATTTGCTGACAGAACCACAGTGACTGGGTTAAGTGTGTTGCACAAAGAGAGGAGGGAAAATCCTGGAGAGAACAGAGCCATTATATAGTTTCTAGGCTGACCTCCTTTCAGTAAAAATTTAGCTCTTTTATAGCTGAGCCAATTTTTTTTTCAGGATTTGAGTTCATGGTCAAAAATAGCTATAAAGGCCAGGGAAGAAATAAGTGGAGAAATCTGAGTCAGTATTAAGGCAAATGTCCACAGCACTTTCAAACACCAACCATATCAAAATAAAAAAAAACTTAAATGACTAAAATTTCATAAGACTGCAAAATGCTTCAATAACCTTACTGCTAACATTTTGTGTGCATTGGCCATTTTTACCCCCATGCCTTGCAAGATTTGGTGTCTACTTCAGATTTGGACTGCATGATAATGATGATAATGATGATAATGCAGAAGCAAAGCTGAGCCCATGTCAACGTCTTCTCCCAGAAGAATTCAAGGTATACACATACCCTTACTTCTTACTTTGGTGAATTACTTTCAGAGAATGCCTTCAGCTATGGTCGATCTCAAGCCATCTTCAGTTACCATGGGCGAATGGTGGCACTATATAAATGAACAAATAAATAAATAAATTAAAGGTATGTGCTATTCCACAATCTGTCTGCCTTATTGACAAAAAAATAAGAAATTGATAAACTTTTTGATGAATTGATGAAACTAAATTGATGAAATAAAAACAATAAAGTTACCTTCTTACCTGTATTTTGAAGCAAGTGGCTGGAAAAATCAGACTGTTCCATTCTTTTGGGACTTTGATCAACTTCGATGGTTATAAATGAAATTAAAATGTATTGGGTGGGGAGCAATTCAGGAGTTCTCCAGCTATTTTTACTACATTAGCTAATGTTTTTTATTATTGCCAGTTTGAGGTTTTAATTAATTGAATGCCTCTTCCTTTCTCTAAAGTACAGCATTCAACCTTGAAGATTTAAATGCTTTTCAGTCTCAAACATTGGTCTCTATAACCTTTTGCTTCACATTCACTGGTAGATAAACTCGGCTAGATTTTACTTTCAGAGATACAAGTAAAATTATAAAACCCCAGAACAAAAAGTTATCTAAATATTTTTGCAGTGTCAAAAGGTTTGATTTGGATGAACATTTCTCTTGTTCTTTAACTTTAGCCAGTTTTACCCAAATTTAAATTCTTTTGCCCAGTTTTTATATAAATAATGCTTGTGACCTTTTCTTCATTCTTTTTCCAACATTCTTTTCCCAACATACAAAATGTATTGAACAATGTGGTTTTCTTTTTCTTTTTATTTATTTCCATCAGATTCATCTCATGTGTTTTTCTAATCGAAATAGCAAGCATTAAAAGCTAATAAATAGAGATACCCAATCTATCATATGGATACACAAAGTAAAAGAGTAAGGATACACAAAGTAAAACACTTAAGAAGCATCTTAAGTGTTCTTCCCTGTTTTTCACTGTCAAAATAGTTTGAATGTCTTGAACAGGAAAAGGCTGATGTGACAACAGAAATACAGTCAATGATTCGTTTGTTTTTATTTTTTAAAAGCAGCTACAGTGGACCAGGGTTGAAGTGCAGTGTGCATAGGCATTTTTATATTTTGCCATCCTATACCACTTGCAGAAAGTTGCTGTCAACTTGTTTAACCAATTGTGGACCACATAGAAGAGTAATCTAATCCAAGGGCCTCCAATTTTGGCGACTTTAAGACTTGTGGACTTCAATTCCCAGAGTTTGGGAGTTGGCTGAATAATTCTGGGAGTTGAAGTCCACAAGTCTTAAAGTTGCCAAGGTTGGAGACCTTAATCGATGTTTTCTGGTCAGTTGGTAAGAAAGGAATCATCTTGTTCTCTATGTTTTGTGTATGAACACACAACCCTTCTCAAAATAAAATTGAAATTAAATATATTGTGATTCTATACTTTCCATAGTGGCTGATTTCCATTGCCCTCTAAACCAGGGGTCGCCAATCTTTTGAATCTCAAGGACCACCAAACTCATAATTTTAAATCCCAGAGACCACTAACCAGTTCTATGGGTGTGGCCTAATTTGTGAGTGTGGCTTGGTGGTCATGTGACTGACTGGGCATGGCTTGTATGTAAATATTATAAATATTTACATAAATATTGAATTTTTTATTAAAAAAGAGCACTTTTCACCCAAAATCAGGCAAAGCAGGCAGGCAGATTGAGTTGCTCCCAGAATCACAGATTCATTCAGATCTATCTATCTGCCATCAGCTAGCTCAGTCTGTCACATAAAATTTGCTTGCAAGCAAACTCACAAAATTAACTCGCAGCACACCATGTATGTAAATATTGATTTTTTTATATAAAAAAGAACAATTTTTACCCAAAATCAGGCAAAGCAAGAAGGCAGACTGAGTTGCTCACAGAATCATTCAGTGATCTATCTATCTGCCATTGGCTAGCTCAGTCTGTCACATAAAATTTACTCGCTGTGAGTCTGCACTGAAAAATAGAAGCTTCAGTCCTAAGGCAGGTTCGGCATTGCTTAAAAGCAGTGCTGAAGATCTAAAGACTAGCTAGAAAGCAAGAAATCCAACCATTTCCTGCTTCCTAGCTAATCTAAATCTCCCAGCACAGCAGAACAGATGATGGTCAGAAAAATAGCAATTTAGCAGGCAAGTTTGCCAGGTAAGGAGTGAGTGGGCAGGGAGAGTTCTGGCGGGCCATGTGGGCAGCTCAGCCTTGTGTTTCTGCACAGCCTAGATTAATTGATTTGGGGGGGTGCTCTGGGGGTGAGATTTCTCTGTGGCCCACCAAAATTTTCTCATGGCCACCACTGGGCTGCAGCCCACCAGTTAGCGACTGCTGCTCTAAACTTCTAAATTTCATGATGGCAGTTCTGTATTGAAAACAATTAATCACACCACTGCTATAAGATCCTCACAGTTGCGAAGCAAGGGAAGCCTCCTATTCCTACTCCAGAGAAAGAGTAATTTGACTCTTAAAATAGAATTTGCTGCTGTTACTGGAATACAGAGCTTGAATCAGAAGTTCTTCATGGGAACTTCTTCATAGGAAGATAGAATCTTCTTCATAGGAAGATAGAAAGTTACGACATGAGAATAATTCAAAAATGATTGTCATGGGAGGACCCATTGTATGGTTAGCAATGGTTTTTCTTGCCCTACTAGTACCATGTTTCTCAAACAATACGGCCTCCACCAATAGGAAGGCCCAGTATGATTTCTAGGCATGAGGTGAAATTAAGCCCCGATCCCAATATTTTGGCCTATTTAAACCATGCGTTTCCCCGCCATTTCTCACATCATTTGTTAGAACTACACAAGGTGAAGAGAAATGGAGGGGAAGGGCAGGGGGGATGGGGAAAACTTGCCTTTAGGAGTGTCCTGCAGGTAGCCTAGGCTAGAATATCCCGATAGCTGATAGAAGCTCCCTGAAGCCATGCCTGCCTCTTCAGGGCATGGCATGGCTGCCCATGTCCCCTCGCCTTTAGGCAGTCTCTTTTGGGCAATGGAAGCTCCCCAAGTGCAGTCAACAGCCACTTCAATCAGCCAGTAGAAGCGGCCTCAGGGCGAATGCGCACACACACTCCCCTTGCCGTTTCTATTGGCTGACAAAAGCTCCCTTGAAGGCAGAGTCCCCAGCCACTTCAGGGTGTGGTGTGGCTGCCCATGTCCCCTCACCTTTAGGCAGTCTCTTTCAGGTGATGGAAGCTTCCCAAGTGCAGTCATCAGCCACATCTATCGGCCAGTAGAAACAGCCTTGCGGCAAGGGGAGTGTGTGTGTGCACTCGCCCCAAGGCTGCTTCTACTGGCTGATTAAAGAACTTGGGAAGCTTCCATCTCCCAAAAGAGACTGCCTAAAGGTTGAGGCAACATGGGCAGCCTTACCATACCCTGAAGTGGCTGAGGACTCTGCCTTCAAGGGAGCTTTTGTTGGCCGATAGAAGCGGCCTCACGGCGAGGTATGTGCATATGGGCCACTCTAGGTGGGGGTCGAAATTAAGTCACTCTCGAAAAGATGGCCTAGCCGTTTTTTCAGGGGTCAAAAAAAAAATAAGGCCCAGCCTTATTTTATGAGAAACACAGTAGACTAGTACTTTGCTCTAGAAAAGCCTTGAACTTGCATCATTATCCCTTCCATTTGCCCTTTGGGCTACTGTTGGTGTATTCCCACAGAGCCTTTCAGTGCTGTAATCTTAAGCCCATGTCACACTGAACCAAGGGATGCAAAGAGGATGTAAAACGGACAAAAAACCTTGCCATCTATTGGTTAACGCGATGTATCCGTTCTGTACTCACTGCATCCGTTTTGCTTCCTCTTTATCTGTCCAGCATCCATTTATGGACGTTTCATCCGCTCCAAAAGTTTTGGGCTGCCTAAAACTTTTGCGTGGAAAATGTATCCAGTTTGTCCGTTCTCAATCCGCTACGCATCCGCTACGCATCCGTAATGCATCCGTTACGCATCCGCCATATCCGCTAGGCATCCGCTGCGCATCTGCGCAACTTGCATCTGCCCGGACGCAGGGAGAAAGCAGAATGGACGCGAAATGGACACAGAATGGATGCAGAATGGAAACAAAGTGTTTAAAATGGAAAAAACATTCGCAGAGGGGACCTATCTCGGATATAAAGGATGTCTAGAGGATGCCTACAGGAAGCCTAGAGAATGCCTAGCGGAAAACCTATACTGCCTATAAAAAGGGGGAGCAACTCGCCTGCATCTCACTTTCAAAACAGCAGCCCAGCGGTGCAGACCTCTGCAGCCTTCATCTGGCTCTTCCTCTTCCACAGCATCCAGCCATGTCCACCGTGGATTGTGACAAAGTCCTTTCAGCAGCCACCATACTTCTGCAACAGTGCGAAACCATCTACAGGCTCTGTGAACTCTACTACGGGAAGAAAAGGAGGCACCCAAAAAAAGTCTGGGTCTAAAGATGGTTCTCCAGAAGAGCAGAGTACGGACTGTACAACAAGCTGATGGTGGAGCTCAGGAACGAAGACACTCGGCATTCCAGAACTTCATGAGGATGCCTCCAGCCATGTTTGACGAACTTGTGCAGCGCCTGACACCCAGGTTGACCAAGACAAACACCAACTTCCTGCCCAGCCTGGAAACTGGGCTCAAGGTGGCACTCACTCTGCACCACCTGGCCTCAGGGACCACCTACAGGAGCATGCAGTACGGCTGGAGGGTGCCACCCAGCACCATCAGCTTTGTGGTCAGAGAAGTGGTGCAGGCCATCATTGAAGAGTACATGGAGGAGCTCCTCCAGTGCCCCTCCACTGAAGAAGGATGGAAGAAAGTTGCAGAGCAGTGGTATCAGAGGTGGAACTTCCCCCACACCGTTGGAGCCATAGATGGCAAGCACGTGGAATGCAAAGCGCCAGCCAAGTCAGGGTCCACTTATCACAACTACAAGGGCTTCTTCAGCCATGGTCTTCGCCATGGTCGATGCTGACTACAAGTTCATGTACATCGATGCTTCAGGCAACGGCTCATCTTCAGATGCCCAGGTATACAACACCAGTCACCTCAAGGAGGGGCTGGAAAGCAACCTCATGATGGGCTTCCCAGATCCAGACCCCCTGCCCAACAACAAGCAAGATGTGCCCTACTTCATCGTGGGGGATGATGCCTTCTCCCTCACAACCTACCTCATGAAGCCCTACACCTCCAAATACCTCACCCGTGAAGAGAAGATCTTCAACTACAGGCTGTTCAGGGCAAAACGGGTGGTGGAGAATGCCTTTGGCATCCTGGCCAACAGATTCCAGGTACTTCTCACCACCATGCAGCATAGCCCAGAGACCATGAGGAGGATCGTGGAAGCTTGCTGCATCCTGCACAATCTCATGCGCACCCGCTACTCAGTCTTGCAGAATAGGCTTGTGGACCGTGAACAAGGCAATGGGGACATGGAGCCTGGGGAATGGAGGCAAGGGCAAAACCTGATCGACACTGAGGATGTGCAAGGCCCCAACAGAGCCTCACATGAGGCAAAGAAGCAGCTCAACCTCCTGAAACACTGGTGCAACTCCCCAGCTGGAGCAGTGGAGTGGCAAGACAGGATGGTAAATGCTTAATAGATGCTTCTTTCAGCCTGTCTCATCACACGGATGAGATTGGGCCATGTATGTTTGGTTGGCCTACAATGAACAGGGCATTTAATAAAGAGTTGTGTTTATGTTGACATGTGTGGATGATTGATTATATTGTTATTGATAATAAAGGGCCATAGGTATGGCACCTGGAAGGGTGGACCATACAGTCCCAATATGCTTGCACTGGAGGTTTATCTATCCCACAGCTATTACCCATCCCAAAGGTATCCCTGCCCATCCCACAGGTATTACCCATCCCAAAGGTATACCTGCCCATCCCACTGCTATCCTTACCCATCCCACAAGCACGCAAAGGCTTAAACCATTTCTGAAAGTTTCCACCAAGACTTTATTTAAAAAAAGAAATGAAGCAAGTGTGTGAATCATAAATAGACTTTATTAACAACAAGCTATAAGACAAAAATGAGTCTCTGGCACTCCTCTTGGTCGCTCAGTCTCAGGGGTGAAGGGTGCAGGTGCTGTGGAGGTGGCTGGTGCTGGAGTGCTTGTCATCAGCTCCTCCAGAAGCAGAAGCAGCAGAAGCGCCAGCCCCAGAAGAGCGAGCCCGTGCTGCAAAAGCCCCAGCAGAACCAGAGTGAGGGCCAGGGGGCAGGATGGTAGCCCTGTCCCTCTTGCCAGGGCTGGCAGCAGATGGCTGAGGCTTGCTGTGCTTCCGCATGGTTGTGGGGTTGCTGGCTGGCAGGGAGGCTGGCAGGAACCAAGGCTGGCAGGAAGGCTGGCAGGAAGGCTGGCAGGCAGACTGGCTGGCAGCAAGGCTTGCAGGCAGGCTGGCAGCAAGGCTGGCAGCAAGGCTGGCAGGCAGACATGCAGGCAGGGCAGGCAAGGCAGCCAATCCGTCTGGCAGCAGGTCTTTCCTCTGAATGGCGACCTGCTTCCAAGCTGCTTCCGTTATATCCGTGGGGCTGACGCAATGCATCCTCCCCGCATGTGCAATTAATGCCAGGCATCTGCTAGGCTTCCGCTGTGCATCCACTGTGCATCCGCTGTGCATCCGCTTCATCCGTTCAGCGTCCGCTCTGCATCCGCTCGTTCCGTTCCACATCCGCTTCGCTGAGGCCCCCCAGAAGCCCTGCAGTTGCACCATCCGCTCCCATCCGTTTCCAACCGCTGGGCTTCCATTCCGCATCCGCTTTGCATCCGCCCTGCATCCTCCCCGCATCCTCCCCGCGTCCGTGTTATCTGCTCCGGTTATGCAAATTTTTGCCCCTTTTGAGAGCGGATAACAACGGATGGAACATTTTGCTCGTCCACTGTGTCCTTTTTGCATCCGTTGGCCAGTGTGACATGGGCTTTTTGGACAACAACCTAATTTGTTTAGGTTGCCTGAAGAAGGAGGGACTTCTTATTGCCCCAAAGGTACTTTTGCAAGAGGTAACTGGACTTTCTGGTTTTTCTTTGAATATGTTTTGCTTCTTATCCAAGAAGCTTCTTCAGCTCATTCTTCAGAGCTAAAGAAGCTTCTTGGATGAGAAGCAAAATGTCTTCAAAGAAAAACCAGAAAGTCCAGTTGCCTTTTGAAAAAGCACCTCTGGGATAATCATGACCTGGATGACTGAGAATCTCCATAGATGACTGCTTATTATCTTTGTGGTTTTACCTTATTTTCTGTGAAATTCTGGAAAATTGGTTAGAGATGTGAGACAGATATATAGTATTGCTCTATTGCTCTTGAAAATGTTTCAATATGTGTCTCAGTCGCTTGATTGTCTTGTGAGTGCAGATACTGTATTTCCTTTCTATCCAGTTCCAAAGAAGCCATCAAAATCCAGTCTGACTTCTGAGAACTGTGAGTTAGAAAGAACTAATGTAATACAAAATCTTCATGATGGTGTGGCATTTCTCCCATATCTTAATAATCAAGTTCACAAATCAAGAATTCATCTGGACACATCACTATGCTTTGGCAGATAGTAGCTGAAGACAAAAGCACTTTTGCCCAGCTTAAACAGAGTCATTGTTAATTTTAATCATTGTTAACATATGTGCTCAGGACAAGCCATGATGATGTCATATGAGGCATGTCACCCCATTACATAAAGCACCTTTACATGATGATGGCATGACACATAAAACACTACTTAATGATAATCATCCCATGCTACACTAGGATTCATTAATTTCTGATGAGTCTATAATGTAATAGCAAAAATGGAAATTTAGAAAGAGAAACTAAACTAAAGGGCCTGTCACATTGGCCGACGGATGCAAAACGTTTGTAAAAAGGACACAGCGAACGGGAAAATGTTCCATCCATTGTTATCTGCTCTCAAAAGTGCCCCGAATTTGCATAAGCAGAGCGGACAACAACGGAAAGGAACAGACGAGGGGAGGATGTAGCCAGGATGGAAAGCGGATGCTCCAAGGAAGCCTAGCGGATGGAAGCGGATAGAAGCGGATGGGAGCAGATGGCACATCCGCAGGGCTTCCGGGGGAGCACAGCGAAGCGGACGTGCAGTGGAAAGAGGAGATGCAGAGCGGATGAAGCGGATGCAGAGCGGAACCCTAGCGGAAGCCTAGTGGATGCCTAGCAGATGCAGAACGTTCACTGCGAATGCGGGGAGGATGCATTGCGTCAGCCCCACGGATCTCAAGGGAAGCAGATCGCAAGCAGGTCACCATTCAGAGGAAAAACGTGCTGCCAGACACAGCTCCAGCCAGCCAGCCATCCAACAACCATGGGGAAGAAGAGAAAGCCTCTGCCATCTACTGCCAGCCCTGGCAAGAGGGACAGGGCCACCATCCCACCCCCTGGCCCTGACTCTGCTGCTGCTGGGGCTTCTGCTGCTGGGGCTGACTCTTCTGGTGCTGGAGCTTCTGCTGGCACTGCTCCTGGTGCTGGTGCTTCTGCT
>BLBF01000063.1:11696507-11715532 GCA_015471245.1 Laticauda colubrina | reverse complement strand
TGGTGCTTCTGCTGGTGCTTACTCTGCTGGCGCTGCTCCTGGTGCTGGTGCTTACTCTGCTGGTGCTTACTCTGCTGGTGCTGCTCCTGGTCCTGCTGGTCCTGCTGGTCCTTCTGGTCCTGCTGGTGCTACTGGTGCTTACTCTGCTGATGATGATCCTGGTCCTGCTGGTGCTGCTGGCACTGCTGGTACTTACTCTGCTGATGATGATCCTGGTCCTGCAGGTGCTGCTGGTGCTGGTGCTGGTGCTGGTGCTGGTGCTGCTGGTGCTGGTGCTTCTGGTCCTGCTTTTGCTGCTACTGTTGTTGTTGCTGCTGCTGGTGGTGTGGAGGAGCAGCCCCTACAACCTCGAAGCCCCTCTGATGAGGGCCCAGATGGCTCTGCCAGAGGAAGGAAGAGGCATACGCGAGAACGAGAATGGGAGAGGAGGCAGTACTTCATCGAAGAGGAACATGAGGATGAGGTGCTGGAATGACTGAGGGAGAACGAGTATCTTTGGCGGAAGGGACACAGGCTCTATCAAGACACCAAAAGGAAGCAGGCTGCTTGGAGAGAGAAGGCGGAGAGCCTGGGCTACACTTCAGAGGTGCTCCTCGGCTGGTGGAAGCCATGCACACCTGGTATGGGAAGCTGCACCTCAAGAAATCTAGCCAGGCCACGGTCAAGCTGACGGACCGAGAGACCTACGTGATGGCCAAGTACAGCTTCTTGGAGGGTGAGATCCGCCACCGAGGAGCAACCCCTCTGACAACCCTCTCTCTCAGGCACCCCGCAGAGAGCCAGTCCTCTTCTGGCCAAGAGTCAGCTCCTGTGTCCAGGCAGGTATCTGTGGAGCGTGCCATGACGGAGAACCCCCCGACAGCTGCACTACCCGTGGCGGAGCATGTTGAGGACCCGCTGATGCAGTGGGAGCAAGGAGGGGGCACTGCCACCAGAGACCAACCAACATCCACCCTCAGCTCCACCTCCACAGAAAGCAGGCAGAGAGGCAGACCGGAGGGGCAGAGCCACACTGTCCTGCTGGAGATCAGGAACACCATCAGAAGCAGCGTAGATCTCCTCTCTCAGCTGGTACACACCGATGTCCCATCCTCCAACTGCAAGCCCTTCCTCACCTAAGTCAACCAGACCCTCCTGGACATGTCTGAATCACAGTACCAGGTGATTAAGGACAGGATCACAGGTCTTGTTCACAACCCTCCAGACTAAGCTGAACATGCTCCCACCCACTCCAGGTCTGCTCCTCCACCCCAGGTGATGTCACTGCCCTTCCAAGGCTTTCCACAGGCCCTCACCTACCAAGGCTATGGCTACCAGGAGCTTCAGCAGCACAGGCAGCCCTTCCCAGTCCAGCCACAGGTATATTGAACGCCACCGGTGCCACTGATGCCACTGATGCCACCGATGCCACCCACGCCACCGATAGCACCCATGCCACAGATGCCACCCATGCCACAGATGCCACCCACGCCTCACCTCGGTCAGCTGCAGACCAGACATCCCAACTACACTGCTCCTTCCTCCACCCCACAGCCAAGCCCGTCCTCAGAACATCTGTCATCAGGATTGGGGCTGACAACCCATGTCCTAGAGGAAGGGGCTCTCAACATCACAGGACTGAGCCAGGTCTCTGAGAGCTTCCCCTGTTGTCCTCTCGGGGCCAGGCACCCCAATGACACCTCAGACCAGCACTCCAGCAGCAGCCACCTCCACAGCACCTGGACCCTTCACCCCTGAGACTGGGCATGCCTCAGAGTGACTAAGAAGAGTGCCAGAGACTGGGTGGCTACCTGTTGACTTTATCTTTGCTTGGGACACTTTACTTGGGTCATTTTGCTTCACACACTTGCTTCATTTATTTTCTTAAATAAAGTCTTGGTGGAAACTTTTAGAAATGGTTTAAGCCTTTTCATGCTTTTGGGATGCGTTGAGATAGCAGTGGGATATCTTTGGAATGGGTAATACCTGTGGAATGGGCAGGGATACCTTTGGGATGGGTAATAGCCGTGGGATGACTAATAGCTGTGGGATAGATAAACCTCCAGTGCAAGCATAGTGGGACTGTATGGTCCACCCTCCCAGGTGCCATACCTTTGGCCCTTCATTATCAATAACAATGTAAGCATTGATCCACACATTTCAACATAAACACAACTCTTTATTAAATGCCCTGTTCTTTGTAGGGCCACTCAACATATATGGCCCAATCTCATCAGTGTGATGAGACAGGCTGAAGGAAGCATCCATTAAGCATCTATCATCCTGTCTTGCCACTCCACTGCTCTAGCTGGGGAGTTGTACCAGTGTCTCAGGAGGTTGCGCTGCTTCTTCCCTTCACGTGAGGCTTTGTTGGGGCCTTGCACATCCACAGTGTCTATCAGGTTTCGCCCTTGCCTCCATTCACCAGGCTCCATGTCCCCATTGCCTTGTTGGAGGTCCACGAGCCTGTTCTGCAACACTGGGTAGCGGGTGCACATGAGATTATGCAGGATACAGCAAGCTTCCACGATGCTCCTCACAGTCTGTGGGCGATGCTGCATGGTGGTGAGAAGTACCTGGAACCTGTTGGCCAGGATGCCAAAGGCGTTTGTCCACCACCCGCCTTGCCCTGGACAGCCTGTAGTTGAAGATCCTCTCTTCATGGGTGAGGCATCTGGAAGTGTAGGACTTCATGAGGTAGGTTCTGAGGGAGAAGGTGTCATCCCCCACGATGAAGTAGGGCACATCTTGAATGTCATTGGGCAGGGGGTCTGGATCTGGGAAGCCCATGATGAGGTTGCGTTCCAGCCCCTCCTTGAGGTGACTGGCGTTGTATACCCGGGCATCTGAAGCTAACCCATTGCCTGAAGCATCGATGTACATGAACTCGTAGTCAGCATCGACCATGGCAAAGAGAATGATGTTGAAGAAGCCCTTGTAGTTGAAATAAGTGGACCCTGACTTGGCTGGAGCTTTGCAGGCCATGTGCTTCCCATCTATGGCTCCAACGGTGTGGGTGAAGTTCCACTTCTGATACCACTGCTCTGCAACTTTCTTCCAGCCTTCTTCAGTGGAGGGGCACTAGAGGAGCTCCTCCAGGTATTCTTCGATGATGGCCTGCACCACTTCTCTGACCACAATGCTGATGGTGTTGTGTGGTACCCTCCAGCCGTACTGCATGCTCCTGTACGTGGTCCCTGAGGTCAGGTGGTGCACAGTGAGTGCCACCTTGAGCCCAAGGTCCAGGCTGGGCCGGACGTTGGTGCTCTGCTTGGTCAACCTGGGTCTCAGCCGCTCCACAACTTCATCAAACATGGCTGGAAGCATCCTCATGAAGTCCTGGAATGCACGAGGATCTTCATTCCTCAGCTCCACCATCAGCTTGTAAGACAGTCCGTACTCTGCTCTTCTCGCGATCCATCTTCGGACCCAGACACTTCTTGACTGCCTCCTTTTCTTCGTGTAGAACAGATGAAAGAGCCTGTAGATGGCACTGTTGTAGAATGATGGTGGCTACCAAAAGGAGTGTGTGATGATCCATGGTGGAGATGACTGAATGCTGTGGAAGAGCAAGAGCCATATGAAGACTGAAGCGGTCTGCACCGCAGGGCTGCTGGACTGAAAGTGAGATCCAGGTGAGTTCCTCCCCCTTTTTATAGGAAATATAGGTTTTCCACTCAGTGTCCTTTTGCATCCTCTAGGCATCCTGCAGACATCCTAAATATCTGAGATACGTCCCCTCTGCGAACGTTTTTTCCATTTTAATGCTTTGTATGCAAGCTGCATCTGCTTTCATCCTTTCTCTGTCCATGCTACTAACGCTTTGTGTCCATTCCGCGTCCGTTTCGCTTCCTCCCTGTGTCCGTTTTCCGCTGGAGCGGATGTGAGTTGCGCGGGTGTGTAGCGGATGCCTAGCGGATATAGCGGATGCGTAATGGATGACGACGGATGAATAACGGATGTTCCCCGGATGTGTTGCGGATGCAGAATGGACATGTTGAATACATTTTCCTCTCAAAAAGTTTTATGCAGCTCAAAACTTTTTGAGCAGATGAAATGTCAGTCAACGGATGCTGGATGGATAGAGAGGAAGAAAAACGGAGTCAGTGAGTACAGAACGGAAGCATCGCGTTAACCAACGGATGGCAAGTGTTTCTCTCCCTTTTACATCCTCTTTCAATCCGTTGGTGCTGTGTGACAGGGGCTTCAGGAACAAAGCGCTGAAAGGAAAGAAGAAGAAAAATGTCCAGAAAGCATTATTCAACAGAGTAACATTGATTCCTATACTGTGTGTAAAACTCTTCTGTAAGTCCATTCATCATATAAATATCATCAATCAATTCCTTTTTAACACTGTTTCAGCTGGTTGAAACTGAGTGGAGTTTTTTTAGTATTTATGTTTAAAGCTGCTAAGATGGTGGAGCACCCTCCACCTAATTTTCTGATTCTGTAACTCAGGGTTTCTCCAAATTGTAAAATCTATCTCTCTTTAGGACAGGAGTCTTCAAACTTGACAGTTTTAAGACTTGTGGACTTCAAGTCCCAGAATATCTCCTTCAGTCATATTAGCTAAGGAATTCTGGGAGTTGAAGACCACAAATCTTAAACTTGCCGAATTTGAAGACCCTTGCTTTAGGATGTAGAAACAAGGTCTATAAGCAGTGTAAATATTTTTTCAGTTGTACATTGTTACAATAAATTCACTTTTCCCCAAGTTTCATTGTATTGTTTTCATTCTTCCTTTCTATTCATTTTGGTGTTTTGATTTTTAACAGAGTTGTGTACATTAAGAATACACTAAAGGGAGGTACAATGGCAAAAAAAAAAAAAGAACCCCCCACTGCAACTAGTTTATCAAACTCAAAATAGTTAATAATTTGGGCTTAGTTCATTGAAAAAGATAGAAAATGGTATGACAGCTGTAAATGATAATGTATATATGTCAATATCCTTGTGGGTAATTAAAGCATGATGTGCTAGCCAGCATAATGAAGGAAAACAGGTGATAACAGCAATATGTTTGCAATTAGAAAAAAATAAATAAATAACATAAAAGCCTTGTCTGTGGCCTGCAGTTTCCTTTCATCACCATACTTCCTGAGAACTATTAACTGGTGGAAAGGCAGTTCAGAAGCTCCATCACTGGAAATTTTTAAGAAGAGACTGGACAGCCAATTCTCTGGAATGGTGTAGGGTCTCTTGCTTGAGCAGAACTCGGTCCCTTCCAAATCTGTTATTCTGTTCTATTCTGAGGTGATGCTGTCCTATGCCTATTGACTACAGTATCCATTGTGGAGAATGAACACTGTATCTTGATTGTTTATTTGTTTCTTTATTGCAGGATCAAATTGCTGAAATTTTCTAGGTGGGCCTCTTTGCAGGGTGCAGGTATTTTATGATGCCCACACTAAAAGATCAGCACTGCCTATTGATTTCTAATAGGTGCATTCATTGAATTTCATTCCCCAAATGGTTAACCCCTTTTGATACGTCTTCCTTTTGTTATTTAGATCAGTGGGGGAAACTTTGTTGGATATATGAGAATATACCCACTCTTCCTGTATTTAAGTAAATGATCCAAATGTAGGCCTTTTGTCAAGCTTTTGATAGTTTTAACTTTTTTTGAGGATTGAATTTAAAGTGGATTGTATTAATACAGTTTTGTTTCTCATTTATAGTTCGTTACTGTTTTTATAGTTAGAAATCTCTTTGAATGTTGGAATAGGTAGAAAAGTGGGTATAAATTCAAAATAAATAAAAATAATTACACTGTTCTCTACTAATCCTCATTCCCAGTTCATTGTTCTCTATAATGCTACAAACTCCCTTTTTCTCCTTCTGCTATATCACATAATTTCAGAGTACTATAAGAGTATCCAATCCAAGGCTCCAAATAGAATAGAATAGAATAGAATAGAATAGAATGGAATGGAATGGAATGGAATGGAACGGAACGGAACGGAACGGAATGGAACGGAATGGAACAGAACAGAACAGAACAGAATAGAATTCTTTATTGGCTAAGTGTATTTGGACACACAAGGAATTTGCCTTGCTGCAAATACTCTCTATATACATAAAAGAAAAGATACATTCATCAATAGTCAAGAATCATAAGGTACAACACTTAATGATAGCCATAGGATACAATAAGCAATCAAATCATACCAGGAAACAGTCAATATAAATTGTAAGGATATAAGCAACAAAGTTACAGTCATACAGTCACAAGTGGGGGGAGGGGCGATAAGGAGTGATGAGAAGATTAATAGTAATGCTGACTTTGTAAATAGTTGGACAGTGTTGAAGGAATTATTTGTTTAGCAGAGTGATAGCATCCAGGAAAAAACTGTCCTTGTGTCTAGTTGTTCTAGTATGCAGTGCTCCATAGCGTCATTTTGAAGGTAGAAGTTGAAACACTTTATGTCCGGAATGTGAGGGGTCTGTAAATATTTTCACAACCCTCTTTTTGACTTGTGCAGTATACAGGTCCTCGATTGAAGACAGGTTGGTAGTAATTGTTTTTTCTGCAGTCCTAATTACTCTCTGAAGTCTGTGTCTGTCTTGTTGGGTTGCAGAACCAAACCAGACGGTAATAGAGGAGCAGATGACAGACTCAATAATTCCTCTGTAGAACTGGATCAGTAGCTCTTTGGGCAGTTTGAGCTTTCTGAGTTGTTGCAGAAAGAACATTCGTTGTTGTGCTTTTTTATGACGTTTTTGATGTTAGGTGGCCATTTTAGGTCTTGTGATATGATAGAACCTAGAAATTTGTAGGTTTCTACGCTGATACTGCATTGTCTAGCATTGTAAGCGGTGATAGTATGGGAGGGTTTCTCCTAAAGTCAACCACCATTTCTATGGTTTTGAGTGTGTTCAATTACATATTGTCCTGTTACACCACGAGGCTAGTAATACAACTTCCTGTCTGTTTGAAGATTTGTCATTGTCTTGAATGAGACCAATCACTGTTGTATCATCTGCAAACTTCAGTATTTTAACAGATGGATTGTTTGAGATGCGGTCATTGGTATATAGGAGAAGAGAAGTGGAGAAAGCACACAGCTTTGGGGAGGCTGTACTAATTGTACAGGTATCAGATGTTATTCTGCCTAGCTTCACCTGCTGCTTCCTATCTATTAGGAAGCTTATGATCCACTTATAAGTGTGTTCAGGTTTGGAGATTCAAGGTGTTGTGGGATGTAGTGAAAAGCCATATTAACAGCATCATCTGTCGATCTACAGTATTTGCTCAGCATGCAAATTGCATGCGATTTAACAGCGAATCCATGATGTTTTTTGGGTGGGACAGCACAAGCCTTTCAAAGGTTTTCATAACTACAGATGTTAGAGCAACTGGTCTGTAGTCATTCAGTTTCCTGATGGAAGGTTTCTTTGGCACTGGGATGATAGTAGAGCATTTGAAGCAAGAAGGCCTGAACCAAGAGTTTTTAGTGTTCATAGTATTATCATTACTAAAGAGCTGGAAATGTTTGTTTCACATTTAAATTATAACTTTTCTCCGTTTATACTTTTCATACCCATGTGTAAACTAAAACACAGTCATGTGCCTATATTTATGTTTTTCAAAATTTTGGGTTTTGTTTTGCAGTTCAAAAATGTACAAAAATAGATTTCTTGTAGGGAATTGATGTGTAGAAAAAGCACAAAACGGGAATGCAAAAACACATATTAAGGCCCTGTCACACTGCCCAATGGATGCAAAATGTTTATAAAAAGGACACAGCGGACGAGAAAAATGTTCCATCCGTTGTTATCCACTCTCAAAAGGGGCGAAAATTTGCATAACCAGAGCAGATAACACAGAAAGGAATGGACGGGGGGAGGATGCAGGGTGGATGGAAAACGGATGCAGAGCGGAAGCCTTGCGGATGGAAGTGGATGGGAGCGGATGGCACATCCGCTAGGCTTCCAGGGGACCTCAGCAAAGCGGACATGGAACGGATACAGTGGATGCAGAGTGGACGCCGAGCGGATGAAGCGGATGCACAGCAGATGCACAACGGATGAAGTGGATCACAGCGGAAGCCTTGTAGATGCCTGTCGTTAATTGCGCATGAGGGGAGGATTTATTGCATCAGCCCCGCAGATATAAAGGGAAGCAGCTTGGAAGCAGGTCACCATTCAGAGGAAAGATCTGCTGCCAGACGCATTGAGTGCCTTGCCTGCCTGCCTTGGTGCCTACCTGCCTGCCAGCCTTGCTGCCTGCCAGCCTTGCTGCCTGCCAGCCTTGCTGCCTGCCTGCCTGCTAGCCTTCCTGCCAGCCTCCCTGCCAGCCAGAAACCCCACAAACATGGGGAAAAAGAGGAAGCCTCCGCCATCTGCTGCCAGCCCTGGCTAGAGGGACAGGTCCACCCTCCCACCCCCTGGCCCTCACTCTGCTTCTGCTGGGGCTTCTGTAGCACGGGCTCGCTCTTCTGCAGCTGGGGCTTCTGCTGCTTCTGCTTCTGGAGGAGCTGATGATGCTGCTTCTGGCAGTGGTGCTTCTGCTCGTGCTTACTCTCCTGAGGCTGCTTCTGGCGGTGGTGCTTCTGCTGGTGCTTACTCTCTTGAGGCTGCTTCTGGCGGTGGTGCTTCTGCTGGCGCTTAATCTGCTGAGGCTGCTCCTGGAGGTGGTGCTTCTGCTGGTGCTTACTCTGCTGAAGCTGCTCCTCATCCTGCTGGTCCTGCTGGTCCTGCTCATGCTCCTGGACTTGCTGGCCCTGCTTGTCCTGTTCGTGCTCCTGGTCTTGCTCGTCCTTCTCGTCCTGCTGGTCCTGCTCATCCTGCTGGTCCTGCTCGTGCTCCTGGTCCTGCTCGTGCTCCTGGTCCTGCTCGTGCTCCTGGTCCTGCTGGTGCTGCTGCTGCTGCTGCTGATGATGATGATGATGATCCTGCTGGTGCTGCTGGTGCTGCTGCTGCTGCTGCTGCTGATGATGATGATGATCCTGCTGGTGATGCTGCTGCTGCTGCTGATGATGATGATGATCCTGCTGCTGCTGCTGCTGGAGGTGTAGAGGAGCAGCCCCTACAACTGGAAGCCCCTCTGATGAGGGCCCATCTGGTCCTGCCAAAGGCAGGAAGAGGCATATGCGGGAACGGGAGAGGAGACAATACTCCACAGAGGAGGAACACGAGGATGAGGTGCTGGAGTGGCAGAGAGAGAATGACTATCTGTGGCGGAAGGGGCACTGGCTGTACAGGGACACCAAAAGGAAGCAGGCTGCTTGGAGAGAGAAGGTGGAGAATCTGGGCTACACATCGGAGGTGCTCCTCGGCTGGTGGTAGCACATGCACACCTGGTACGGGAAGCTGCACCTCAAGAAATCTGGCCAGGCCACAGTTAAGCTGACGGACAGAGAGACCTATGTCATGGCCAGGTACAGCTTCCTGGAGGGTGAGATCCACCACCGAGGAGCAGCAGCAGCAGCAGCCCCTCTCACGACCCTCTCTCTCCAGCAGCCTGCTGAGAGCCAGTCCTCTTCCGGCCGAGAGGAGCATACCACGGCGGAGAACCCGCGGACAGGTGTTTTAACCATGGTGGAGCATGTGGACTCCCTGGTGCAGTGGGAGAAAGGAGACGGCACTTCCACCACAGCCCTACCCGCATCCACCCACAGCTCCACCTCCACAGAAAGGCAGAGAGCCAGACCGGAGGGACAGAGCCACACTGTCCTGCTGGATATCAGGGACACCATCCCTAGCAGCATAGATCTCCTCTCTCAGCTGGTCCACACCGACTCCTCATCCTCCAACCTCAATCCCTTCCTCACCTATGTCAACCAGACCCTCACGGACATGGCGGAACCCCAGTACCAGGTGGTGAAGGACCGGATCACCAAGCTGCTTCACAACCCTCCAGATCCAGAGGCACCTGCTCCCACCCAGTCCAGGTCTGCTCCTCCACCCCAGGTGATGTCCCTCCCATTCCAAGGCTTTCCACAGGCCCTCACCTACCAGGGCTACAGCTACCAGGAGGTCCAGCAGCACAGGCACCAGCCCTGCCCAGTCCAGGCACAGAGTCATCGGATGCCACCGTTGCCACCGGTTCCACTGATGCCACCCACGCCACCCACGCCAATGATGCCACCGACGATAGCAATGCCACCCATGCCACCGATGCCACCAACGCCAGTCCTCACCTAGCTGCAGACCACACAGCCCCACTACACTGCTCCTTCCTCCACCCCACAGCCAAGCCTGGCCTCAGTACATCTGTCCTCGGTACTAGGGCTGACACCACATGAAATGGAGGAAGGAGCTCTCAACATCATGGGGCTGAGCCAGATCTCTGAGAGCTTCCTCAACACACCGTCCCCTGTTGTCCTCTCAAGGCCAGGCACCCCAATGGGGCTTCAGACCAGCACTCCAGCACCAGCCACCTCCACAGCACCTGGACCCTTCACCCCTGAGACTGAGCACACCTCCGAGTGACCAAGAGGGGTGCCAGAGACTGGGTGGCTACCTGTAGTCTTTATTTGACTTGGGTCATTTTTCTTTTACAGCTTGTGATTAATAAAGTTTATCTTTGCTTCACACACTTGCCTCATTTATTTTTGTAAATAAAGTCTTGGTGGAAACTTTTAGAAATGGTTTAAGCCTTTGCATGCTTCTGGGATGGGTAAGGATAGCAGTGGGGTGGGCAGGGATAACTTTGGGATGGGTAATAGCTGTGGGATGGGTAAGGATAGCTGTGGGGTGGGCAGGGATACCTTTGGTATGGGTAATAGCTGTGGGATAGATAAACCTCCAGTGAAGGCATAGTGGGACTGTACAGTCCCCCCTCCCAGGTGCCACACCTATGGCCCTTCATTATCAATACAAATGTTAGAATTGATCCACACATGTCAACATAAACACAACTCTTTATTAAATGCCCTGTTCATTGTAGGCCCACCCAACATACATGGCCCAATCTCATCTGTGTGATGAGACAGGCTCAAGGAAGCATCCATTAATCATCTACCATCCTGTCTTGCCACTCCACTGCTCCAGCTGGGGAGTTGCACCAGTGTTTCAGGAGGTTGCGCTGCTTCTTCCCTTCACGTGAGGCTCTGTTGGGGCCTTGCACATCCTCAGTGTCGATCAGGTTTCGCCCTTGCCTCCATTCCCCAGGCTCCATGTCCCCATTGCCTTGCTGGAGGTTCATGAGCCTTTTCTGCAAGACTGGGTCGTGGGCGCGCATGAGATTGTGCAGGATGCAGCAAGCTTCCATGATCCTCCTCACAGTATGTGCCTCATGCTGCATGGTGGTGAGAAGTATCTGAAACCTGTTCGCCAGGATGCCAAAGGCATTCTCCACCACCGGCCTTGCCCTGGACAGCCTGTAGTTGAAGATCCTCTCTTCACGGGTGAGGAGCCTGGAAGTGTAGGGCTTCATGAGGTAGGTTCTGAGGGAGAAGGCGTCATCCCCCACGATGAACTAGGGCACATCTTGCATGTCGTTGGGCAGGGGGTCTGGATCTGAAAAGCCCATGATGAGGTTGCATTCCAGCCCCTCCTTGAGATGACTGGCGTTATATACCTGGGCATCTGAAGCTGACCCGTTGCCTGAAGCATCGATGTACATGAACTTGTAGTCAGCATCGACCATGGTGAAGAGGACGATGCTGAAGAAGCCCTTGTAGTTAAAATAAGTGGACCCCGACTTGGCTGGAGCTTTGCAGGCCACGTGCTTGCCATCTATGGCTCCAACGGTGTGGGGGAAGTTCCACTTCTGATACCACTGCTCTGCAACTTTCTTCCAGCCTTCTTCAGTGGAGGGGCACTGGAGGAGCTCCTCCAGGTATTCTTCGATGATGGCCTGCACCACTTCTCTGACCACAATGCTGATGGTGTTGTGTGGCACCCTCCAGCCGTACTGCATGCTTCTGTAGGTGGTCCCTGAGACCAGGTGGCACAGAGTCAGTGCCACCTTGAGCCCAGGGTCCAGGCTAGGCCGGAGGTTGGTGCTCTGCTTGGTCAACCTGGGTGTCAGCCGCTGCACAACTTCGTCAAATATGGCTGGAGGCATCCTCATGAAGTTCTGGAATACACAAGTGTCTTCGTTCCTGAGCTCCACCATCAGCTTGTTGTACAGTCCGTACTCTGCTCTTGTCCTGATCCATCTTTGGATCCAGACGCTTTTTGGCTGCCTCCTTTTCTTCCCGTAGTAGAGTTCACAGAGCCTGTAGATGGCTTCGCACTGTTGCAGAAGGATGGTGGCTACCAAAAGGAGTTTGTTATGATCCATGGTGGACATGACTGGATGCTGTGGAAGAGGAAGAGTCAGATGAAGGCTGCAGAGGTCTGCACAGCCGGGCTGCTGGTCTGAAAGTGAGATGCAGGTGAGTTGCTCCCCCTTTTTATAGGCAATATAGGTTTTCCCCTATGTGTCCTTTTGCATCCTCTAGGCATCCTCTAGACATCCTTCATATCCGAGAAAGGTCCCCTCTGCGAACGTTTTTTTCCGTTTTAAATGCTTTGTTTGTGAGCTGCCTCCGCTTTCATCCTTTCTCCGTCCATGCTACTAACGCTGCATGTCCATTCTGCGTCCATTCCACTTCCTCCCTGCATCCGAACGGATGCGAGTTGCGCGGATGCAGAACAGATGCCTAGCGGATATAGCAAAAGCGTAACGGATGCAGAACGGATGTCCCCCGTATGCCTAGCGGATGCAGAACGGATGCATTGGATACATTTTCAGCTCAAAACCCTCTGAGCGGATGAAACGTCAATGGACAGATGCTGGATGGATAGAGAGGAAGAAAAACGGAGTCAGTGAGTACAGAACGGAAGCATCGCGTTAACCAACTGATGGCAAGTGTTTTTCTCCGTTTTACATCCTCTTTCCATCCATTGGTGAAGTGTGACAGGGACTTTAGGATGAATGTGTTTTCTTTTAAAAAATATATACGCTAATGTTGAAATAGGATGGAACAAACTTAAGAGTGGAAAAAATGAGCAACTGAAGGAGATCAGTTCTGACAGTTTCATCCATCCCACCCAATAAGTATAATGTCTTTTGATGTTTGGAAGTATTGATGCACTTTTTTTCCCTCTTTGCTTTCTGAATACTGGCCCGATAATCCCATAAACTCACATTCTGGCAGCAGTGTTTGGGAGGGAGGTGGGGGGAAACTACATGGCTTACACCCATCACAGCTTTCTTTCTGAATAGCTTCCTTGTGGCACAATCTAACTTCTAGATTGTCTTCTTCCAATTTATGAATATCTTTTTACTAATCATAGACACCTTCTGAGCTTACAATATTTCAGTTCTTGAAATTTGTCTGTGTTTAGCAGCATTCTGGGCACCAGCTCCACTTTTTAGCTAATAGCAGAACTACCTATTTCTAGTTGCCATCCTTTGTAACTGTTTTTTTTTCTTTTTTAAAAGAAAGAGTGATAGTCTCAACTTGTTTTTGAAAACTGTTATTCTACACACAGAGAGAAATCCAGCTATGTAGGGTTATAACATTATGTGAAAGGAGCCCATTTGCTAATATTGGCAAATCCATTGGTAAACTATCCAGAATAAGTGCCAATTAAATGAATGAAAGTAGAAATCAAGCTCTGTTCAGCTTTCTTGGGAATAATTAAAATAACTGATATTTTAGTCTTTGCTACATTCACTTTAAACCAGTTGATACACAACCAAACTATTCACTGATCATTCTTTCCCATTGTATTTTCTAGGGCTGTTTTGCATTAATTGGCAAAATATTTCATTGTTCCTGTTATTTTTCCACTTAGTACATTTGTTTCATCCATTCTCAATATCCCATATAATAAATGGATGCTATAGATCAAACGGATCCATTTCATACAAAGAGATGCTGGTTCTTGTTTCTAGGCGAAATGTTTTTCTATTTACTTTACATAAATTAATATTTATCCATGTTGTGTCTATGTGTACTTTATTCTTCTTAAATTCCCTGTGCTGGAAGATATAAAATAATGAGGATCTTTTGTTATGCAGTAATTGGCTCCAATTGGTCACCTACATGTGAAAAGATATTAGCTGCTTAACATAGTGAATAATTAGAATTGCCAGTGGTCATTTGCATGCAATTGAAAAAAAAATCATTATAGCTTATTTCTGCCATTGTATTCTATTAAAGCCATTGCTGTATGAAAAGGATTTTTAGGGTATTATGTGTCCAATAATTGAGTAATGTACACTTCAAAGTGGTGGGGGTAGAAATAGAATAGAATGCAAAAGACAGAACTGCTACTTTGTGTCTCTATCCCTCTGATGGGTATCTTTCTCATGCATTCCTCATAATATCTGATGGAACCTAGATATTAAAAGAATAACATGAAAATATCACAGTAGTTGTTTCCCTGATGTCCCTCTCATATCAATGGAAGTTTTTAAAGGGTTATGATCATACAGAGCTACGTTGTTCCCAACATCCTGTTCACCACCTAGGCTGTCCCATCATGGTTACACTACCACAGTGCTACATTTTAAAGACATCTCTAGCCTCTCTTTTCCTAATTGTGCATTCATGTTGGGGGCTGAATGCAATGCTTGAGAATGTGAATTTATGGCAATCAATTCTCAATGAGATAGGAGACAACAACAGCCCCTTTATAGAACATTGTGGCTGTTAATGTATGGAGCTCATTCCATCAATCAGTATCATAGTAGCTGTTTAATCATTTGTTCTAGAAGTTCTAGTATTGACATCAAAGCTATTTTCTATGTTATCCAGGCTTCAGCCTCCACTTTCCAAGATTCTCCAACTGAAGACATTAGTTATACAATAGTGATCGGAAGCTTTTCACTTCTGAAAAAGTATTTTCTACAATATGATTATATTAGGTATGTCAGCTCTGGCACTGTTCTGTCATACCATTGTTCTAAGGAATAACAAGATAAAGTAAGTACCCTGTAGACTTGCAAAAATCCATCATCATGTATTTTCTCGGTGGATGACCCAAGCAAAAGCAGATTTGTTCAATGGGATATGTTAATCATTGTCTTAGAGAATGTTTCTAGTTTAAGAACAATAGCTTTGTCATGAGAACAATGACACATTTTGTTCTTGAAGCTTAGCTAGAAAGAATGACACTGAATTATTTTAACTCTTCAGATAACCTTATTTTCAAAAATCCAGTGCATTTAATATCTGTTTACTATTAATTTCAGCTTTTTTTCCCATGCCGTTCGTTTGAAATATTGGAGCATTCATTATTATCACTTGTAAAGTTTTTGTTGTTCACTAGAATTATGTATACTCATTGTAAACCATGCTGATCTTCTATAATAATAGGTTTATTCTGAAGCATGACATAATTATTATTCTGCAGGGGCGGTTTTGACCAGATTAGTTGGTATGCACACTCAGTTGACAGTGAATGATTTTTACAACTTGATTATGCTTGCCATGATACTGTTTATTTAACAGGATAGGTCAACCGCACAGCAGTTGATGGATATTCTTTTGTTCAATTTCATTTTTTACCTGACAATTGGAGCCTTAGCTATCTTTCTTATGAAGTTACATTTCTGATACAAAGCTTTTTGTCTTTGTCTCCTCTCCCAGGAATTTGGAACTGCCTGCCTCACTTTTTTGTTTTAGAGCAGCAAAAATATTTATTGTGTTAAATACAGATCTTGAGAAAAGAGGTGATACTGTCAGAAATGAAGAAGGTGTTGGTTTGACTTTCCACAAGAAATCACTTAACCCAGAAATCCTGGACAACTATTGACCAATTTCCAATTGCTCGTTGAAAAAGTGATGGGTCTACAGTTATAGAGAGCTTTATATATTATATATCCTCCTGGGCCTGCTGGCCTCAGTACCATAGACTATTATTTCTTTCTAGACAGCTTCACAGACTGACAGTAGGCATCCCTTTTCTTCTTTTTTTCCCTAAAGGGAATGAAGGATGTCTACCAGAGCTTACCTCTGTTATGATTCTGCCTCAAGTGGATTCCATTTGAAGGATAGATGTGGAAAAGTCTTCTTCCATTTTGCCTAGAAATCAGAGTCTATGTGCCAGATGTCAAATGTCTGTGGGAAGTATCCCTTCAGTTTTAAAATGAGTGTGATAGAGCTGGTCTCAAACAATCAGAGCTACAGATATATCAGTCAATGATGCTTCTGTGTTTCTCAGTGATTGATTTCACAAATCGAAGTCTGAAGAAATACACCAAAGCTGCACCTTATATGTGAACTGATCATTCTCTATAGGAATTTGCTTTCATTTTCAGGAGAATAGTATGTCCTGTTTTAAATGCTCCTTTTCATTTTTCTCAGTATCAAAAATTTGTGGATTAAATATAAACTAAGTGTCAGTATTTGTGCTGCAGCATAAGGAAAATGTAAATACAAATCTCAAATTTCCTGGTATTTCCCAATAATCTTAATTACTGAAGTGCTACTCAGTGTACATCATGGAATTCGCTCTTGAGAAATAGGAAAGGATGGTTTTCCATTGATCAACTGATTAACTGGGTCCCAACCAATTTCCAAAGATGCTAGGTAGATGGAACTGACATAGACACATCTCTTTAACAATATAAATGTGATTCAAAATAAGACATTTATTTGGAGAATAAAATACTCACAATGAATTTTTATAGGCAGTTATGGGTGTATGGTTTCAAATAGTTTCATAGTGTCAAAACAAAATATAGGGCAGAACCCAGCCAACTTGTATATCCTTAATTTTCTTCTTTCCTGTCCTTATGGATTAATTTTTCAGAGTGCTGAATTTGGCAAGCAAGCTCTCAAAGTTTCAACTCAGCTCCCTTAAGCCCCTGTCACACTGCACCAATGGATGGAAAGAGGATGTAAAATGGAGAAAAACACTTACTATCCGTTAGTTAACACGATGCTTCCGTTCTGTACTCACTGCCTCTGTTTTGCTTCCTCTCTATCTGTCCAGCATCCGTCTATTGACATTTCATTTGCTCAAAAGGTTTTGAGCTGCTCAAAACTTTTGAGCGGAAAATGTATCAAACGCGTCCGTTCTGCATCCGCTAGGCATACGGGGGACATCCGTTCTGCATCTGTTGTCATCCATTACGCATCTGCTCTATCCGCTAGGCATCCGCTGCGCATCCACACAACTCGAATCTGCTCCAGTGGTAAACGGATGCAGGGAGGAAGCGGAACGGACACGGAATGGAAGCGCAGCATTAGTAGCACGGACGGAGAAAGGATGAAAGCAGATGCAGCACACAAAGAAAGCATTTAAAACGGAAAAAATGTTCGCAGAGGGGACCTATCTCGGATATGAAGGATGTCTAGAGGATGCCTAGAGCATGCAAAAGGATGCTTCCGTTCCGCATCCACTTTCCATCCACTCTGCATCCTCCCCCTGTCCGTTCTTTCCGTCTTATCTGCTCTGTTTATGCAAATTTTTGCCCCTTTTGAGAACAGATAACAACAGATGGAACATTTTTCTCGTCTGCTGTGTCCTTTTTACAAACATTTTGCATCTGTTGGGCAGTGTGACAGGGCCTTTAATTATGGATGGCATAATTATCTTAGACTTAGATTAAAGACATATGAAAGTACCTCTAATCTTTGATATTAAGTTGTTGAGACCTGTGATAGTGTTGTTTTGAGTAAATGTAGGAGCATGGTGATCAACTGGGTTCATTGCAGTTTTTGGGTTTTGGTTATGTTAGTAAAATTGCTCTGGCATTTGTGAAAATCTGCTTCAGAGTGTAGTATGCATGTATGGGTACCTAGATAAATAGGTACCACTTTAGTAGGAAGGCAACAGCATTCCATGCACCTTTGGCATATAGTCATGCTTGACACATGTATACCTGAGAAGGTGCAGTGTGATTGCACAATAAGGACCATAGTTTATATTGTTAATAAAGTATTTGAGTTGGTTGTTCAACAGTGCCTTATCAACTGATACTTTGAAACTTCCTCCTTCACTTGATACTACCTGATGACATTGATCTAGACACTTCAAAAAAAAATTTTCCTCAAATTTCATCATTTCCTCAAAATTTCCATCAACCTTCACTTAAAACCAGCTATAAAACAAATCTAGTTCCTTGACAGGTAAAGGGAAAGTTTCCTCTGTCCAGTTGTGTCCGACTGTAGGTCATTTCTGTTTCTTAGCTGAGGGAGCCAGCATTATCTGAAGATATTTCTATGGTCATGGCCAGCATGAATATATGCCAAAGGTGCATGGAATGCTGTTGCCTTCCCTCTAAAGTGGTACCTATTTATCTATTTGCATGCTTTTGAACTGTTAAGTAGGCAGGAGATGGGGCAGGTAAAAGGAGCTCACCCTGTTGCATGGTGCTTAGGTCTCAAGCCCAGGCTGTCAGCTTTCCAGCTGACAAGCTCAGTGTCTTTAACTGCTGAGCCATCACACCCCCAGTTCCTTGATAGCATCATAAAATATACAATTGTCATCTATAATGTGATACAGAAAACTTACAAATCACCATCCATAGCTCCAACTTCTGTCAGAACTCACCAGCAAATCTATTATCTACAGCCAGGCTCCTCTTTATAATCACATTGGTTCAGATTTGCTTGACAAAAATGCTCAACTGGTGGAATTAAACCAGGCATTTAGGAAACTGAACTACCCACCCAGTGAGATCAATCGATAAATCAATACAACCAGATCAATTCTCAGGAAAGACCAATTAAAAGACCCCAAAAATAAAGCAACAGAACAACACTTATTGTTACCTCCCCACACCTTGTCCCTATTTACATCTTATATCGGTTTAACCATTCCGTGCATCTGATTGTAAGCTGTAGTTTTATAGAAAGATTATGCCTTTTTATAAAATTTGTTACTCTGAATAAGAGCTGTCAGGCTTCAGATAATTTCGATGACAAACCTCCATCAGGTCTCAGCAGACTAATCTCAGATCTTGTTTTCCCCTTCCTCATCTGTCTCCAATAAAAAAGAGGGAGGGAGAAGGAAAGGGAGAGAAAGCAGAAAAAAAATAACATTAAAATGCTATTTTGAACAAATATCTTTACAATATCTGTCTGGAATTTCTCTCTCCAGGGAAGATTCTTTCTTTCTTTCTTTCTTTCTTTCTTTCTTTCTTTCTTTCTTTC
>BLBF01000063.1:11676826-11696407 GCA_015471245.1 Laticauda colubrina | reverse complement strand
TCTCTCTCTCTCTCTCTCTCTCTCTCTCTCTCTCTCTCTCTCTGTGTTTCCCTTCAAAATAAATATTAAGATTATGTAGACTTTCCTGTGTTTGGTAAAAGGAAAAAACTATTTCCTTAAACACTGGAAAAATCCAAGCAAGTGTCACACAAACACTTGAAAGGGAACATTTTTCTAAATTTATCCAGCACATTTGATTAATTTCTGGAGTGCAATTCCCAGTCCTGGTGGGAAGACAGCTGTCGAAAAACAGCAAGAAGGAAATGGTTACTGTTTTCATAATTCAGAACATTTTCAAAGCACCTTTCCCCAAAAGAACAGGATAGAAAGGCAGGGAAGGCTGTAAGCCTTCCTTGATAACCATTTGCTGTTTCATTTTGCCTACTTAATAATAAAAATAAAACTAAAATATTACAGGCAAGCAGTTTATTCATTATGTTGCCCAGCAGGCAAAGAAATCGGCAAGAGCATAGGGTTGTTTTTTGTTTTTGTTTTGGTTGCTCCATATGTTTGTTTGCCAGCTTATACAGAAAACAGTAACACATATCCAGTTTGTGAAAAATTCTGAATGATGCAAATGCAAGAGAGTCAGTGGGAGCTGAGGGAGGAGGAATGTAGAAACCAGCATGAAGGAAATAGATCTAGAAAAGCAACAAGAAGATGCTTTAAAGCAGGCGAGTCTAAATAATCCATGACATAGTTCTCAATCTCTAGATAGGAAACAAGCAAAGGAAATTTCTGGAAAGGAGAAGAAAAAAGGAGGTTTCCCTTCCTCATCTTTAAATAAAGACCTTGGCTATCTTTCAAATGTTTAAGGAGAATGGATGCACTGATTTGTCTTTATTACATATTTAGGTTTACAGTTCAGAAGAAGGAAAATTGAAAACTAAAATTGAAAACCCTAATCCTAACCCTAAAGTAGAGCATAAAGATTTATTCATCATTGGAATTTTATGAGAAGAAATAATTGAAATATTATACCCTCCCACCAAAATAAGAAGGGAAGTTTATCTGGTTTGGGCATGTAATCCGGGAGGCTCCAGTAGAGACAAAACTAGTTTCTGATGCAGTATGAGATTTGAGAAATGAGCAGTAGAGTTTCTGCTCTAGAGACTTGGCTCAGCAAAGGAACGGGGAGGAAGAGAGACAGTATTATCTTATTCAAAAAAACAGAATAGTTACCTTTAACTATTTAATTAAAATTAAAGGGTGACTGGAAGGTTACTAAGCAGAGATGCTTCCAATTTCTATCGAAGTTTCCATTAAACCTAACAGAACAGTCAAAACAAATGTTGAACCTTCAGGTATTCCTACAATAGCTTTAACAATAGAAAAATGATACAAGGACTAATGCTTTGTGGGAATACAAAAAAGCAATAAAACCCCAGTCAATTAAATTTAACGAAGACTGATTTAGTTTTATGCTGGGAAAAGACAACAATGGATTCAGTGATGGACAGGTGACATAATAAGGGTTCCAATATTTGAGGGGCTGCCACAAAGAAGAAGGGGTCAATCTATTTTCCAAAGAACCAGAAGGCAAGACAAGCAATGGATAGAAACTAATCAAGGAGAGAACCAACCTAGAACTAAGGAAAAATTTCCTAACTGTGAGGACAGTTAAAACTAAGGAGAAATTTCCTGTGAATTAATCAGTGGGATTGCCTTCAGAAGTTGTGGGTGCTCCATCAGTGGAGGTTTTAAAGAAGAGATCGGACAGCCATTTGTCCAGAATAGTATAGTCTCCTACTAATTGGACCAGAAGACCTCCAAGTTTTCTTCCAATTCTGTTATTCTGTTACAATTATGAGAAACTTTGAATTAACTCTAGTCACAATTGGTTGAGGGCTTTGTGTTTCCTAGTTGATGTTTATGTATTCATTTATTAATGTTGAACCTCTAAGCATATTCTTTGAAAAATCTTTCAGGACCAGCTCCTTGACAAAACTATGGTCACAAGCCACGGTCATCCCCATCTTCAAAAAGGGAGACCCCAGCCTAGTTGAAAAATACAGACCAATCTCTTTATCCTGCATCACCTGTAAAGTCATGGAATCAATTATTAACCAATCCATCGTCCTCCACTTAGAAACAAACGATCTACTCTCCAGTAAACAATTTGGTTTCAGGAAAAAACTATCATGTAATCTGCAACTCTTCCACTGCAAAAACATATGGACTACACAACTCGATCAGGGCAAAGCAATAGACACAATCTACATAGACTTCTGTAAAGCCTTTGATACAGTGATACATGACAAACTATTCCTAAAACTAAAATCTTATGGTATCTCTGGACACCTGCATAACTGGATAGAAGCATTCTGTCAAACAGACAACAAAGGGTCAAAATGGGAGCATCCTATCAAATTTTGTACCTGTCAACAGTGGTGTTCCCCAAGGCAGTGTTCTAGAACCAACTCTTTTCCTACTTTACATAAGTGACCTCTGTGATCATATCAAGAACAACTGCATTGTCTTTGCTGATGATGTAAAACTATTCAACATAACAGACAATACTGCAACCCTTCAAAAAGACCTTGACTATGTATCAGAATTGTCAAACAAACAACAATTTCAAATCTCAACAAATAAATGCTCTGTCCTACATATTGGCAAAAAATATATTAGAAAATAAAATACAGGCTGAATAGTCAAGACCTTGCTGATGATCCAAACTCTGTCAAGGATCTTGGAGTACTCTTCTCTAATGATCTGAGTGCTAGAGCCCACTGTAACTACAAAGCCAAAAAGGCATTAAGAGTTGTTAACCTAATCTTATGTAGCTTTTCCTCTGGTAATATCACACTAATAACTAGAGCATACAGCTCTAACTAGAATTAGAGCTAACTAGAGCATAACTGGAATACAGCTCATCAGTCTGGAACCCACATTATGTATCTGATATTAACACTCCTCTCCTCGTTACAGAATATTTTATGCCACCAGACTTGAAAATCTAGATCTAGAAAACCTAGAACTATGCCACCTTCGGTCCGATTTTAGTATATAAAAGCATACATTGCAATGTCCTACCTGTGAATGAATACTTCAGCTTCAGCCATAACAAGACAAGAGCAAACAATAGATACAAATTCAGGGTCAATCGCACCAAACTTGATTGCAGGAAATATGACTTCAGCAACAGAGTGGTCAATGTCTGGAATACTCTTCCTCAAACCCCAAAAACTTCAACCTTAGACTGTTTACTATTGACCTCGCCCTTTCCTAAGAGGTCTGTAGGGAGCGTGCATAAGTGCACCAACGTGCCTACCGTCCCTGTCCTATTGTTTCTTTTATTTTTCTGATATGTATTCATGTATTCATAACTATATTTTTATTTATACCTATTATCTTGTAAGCAATTGACAAAAATAAATAAATAAATAAAAATAAATAAGTAAATAAATAAATTTATTTAGACACAGCAGGAATAGTTGTAAGCAGCCAAAATCTTACTTGGTCAGTTGATGGCTGGGTCAGTTGATGGCTGTGGAAATAGGTTGATGTTTCTGGATGTTTTTGCAGCTCTCATGAATTGATAGTGCTTTTTTGTGCAGAGAAGGTATCATCGAGTGGTAAGGGGTTTCCTGCTCATGTATGGGTTGGACTAGATGACCTCTAAGGTCCCTTGCCACTGTACTATTCTCCTGTTCTGATTATTTTCTCCGCGAATGTGAGCACTGGACTAATTGGTTCAATGATGCATTTGTTTGTTTTTATGGCTATCCATGGTACCTCAGGAATTTTCTCTGATGTTAATGTTCACGAACACCTTTACTATCCTGCTTCTATAAAACTCAAAACATTGCCTACACTTTAGTGGAGTCAGAAGAACAAATATAATCCCATCATTGGAATGACCGAAGATAGCATGTTCTATTTTTCTACACAGCATGGTGATGCTTTGTTTTTTCTTTTCTTTTTGTCATTTTTTTTCTGATGTTACCTAAAATAAGATGCCTTATATACAACTTGTTTATCCCTGCTTCTGCATTCCGATTTGTAACTAATTAGCTTTTAACCTTCTACTGGGGATGGGTATTCTTCTGATTTGGATTTGATGAATATGTAACAGAAGAAATGAAATAGATATCACATTAGAAATGCAATTAAGATTCCAACTTACCTCTTCATTCCCAAGCACAATAACAAATCTCTTGCATGTATGTGATCACTTTTTTTATCCATCAAGTAAAGCCCCTGTCACACTGCACCAACGGATGGAAAGAGAATGTAAATGGAGAAAAACACTTGCCATCCGATGGTCAACGCGATGCTTCCGTTCTGTACTCACTGTGTCCGTTTTTCTTCCTCTCTATCCGTCCAGCATCCATCGACTGAGGTTCCATCTGCTCAAAAAGTTTTGAGCTGCTCAAAAGTTTCTGAGTGGAAAATGTATCCAACGCATCCGTTCCGCATCAGCTAGGTATACGGGGAACATCCGTTCTGAATCCGTCGGTATCCGTTACGCATCTGCTACATCTGCTAGGCATCCGCTGCGCATCCGCGCAACTCACATCCGCTCCAGCAGAAAATGGACACAGGGAGGAAGTGGAATGGATGCGGAACGGACATGCAGTGATAGTAGCATGGACAGAGAAAGAATGAAAATGGATGCAGCTCACGAAGAAAGCATTTAAAACGGAAAAAACGTTCGCAGAGGGGACCTATCTTGGATATTAAGGATGTCTAGAGGATGCCTAGAGGATGCAAAAGGACACATAGGGGAAAACCTATATTGCCTATAAAAAGGGGGAGCAACTCACCTGGATCTCACTTTCAGACCAGCAGCCCTGCTGTGCAGACCTCTGCAGCCTTCATCTGCCTCTTGCTCTTCCACAGCATCCAGTCATGTCAACCATGGATTGTAACACACTCCTTTTGGTAGCCACCATCGTTCTGCAACAGTGTGAAGCCATCTACAGGCTCTTTCAACTCTACTACAGGAAGAAAAGGAGGTGGCCAAGAAGCTTCTGGGTCCAAAGATGGATCGCCAGAAGAGCAGAGTACGGACTGTACAAGAAGCTGATGGTAGAGCTGAGGAACGAAGACCCTCGTGCATTCCAGAACTTCATGAGGATGCCTCCAGCCATGTTTGGTGAAGTTGTGGAGCGGATGAGACCCAGGTTGACCAAGGCAAACACCAACTTCTGGCCCAGCCTGGACCCTGGGCTGAAGGTGGCACTCACTCTGCGCCACCTGGCCTCACGGACCACATACACGAGCATACAGTACGGCTGAAGGGTGCCACACAACACCATCAGCATTGTGGTCAGAGAAGTGGTGCAGGCCATCATCGAAGAATACCTGGAGGAGCTCCTCCAGTGCCCCTCCACCGAAGAAGGCTGGAAGAAAGTTGCAGAGCAGTGGTATCAGAAGTGGAACTTCCCCCACACTGTTGGAGCCATCGATGGTAAGCACGTGGCCTGCAAAGTGCCAGCCAAGTCGGGGTCTACGTATTTCAACTACAAGGGCTTCTTCAGCATCGTCCTCTTCGCCATGGTCGATGCTGACTACAAGTTCATGTACATCGATGCTTCAGGCAACGGGTCAGCTTCAGATGCCCAGGTATACAACACCAGTCACCACAAGGAGGGACTGGAACACAACCTCATCATGGGCTTCCCAGATCCAGACCCCCTGCCCAATGACACGCAAGATGTGCCCTACTTCATCATGGGGAGTGACGTCTTCTCCCTCAGAACCTACCTCATGAAGCCCTACACTTCCAGATGCCTTACCCGTGAAGAGAGGATCTTCAACTACAGGCTGTCCAGGGCAAGGCGGGTGGTGGAGAACGCCTTTGGCATCCTGGCGAACAGGTTCCAGGTACTTCTCACCACCATGCAGCATCGCCCAGAGACCGTGAGGAGGATCGTGGAAGCTTGCTGCATCCTGCACAATCTCATGCGCACCCGCTACCCAGTCTTACAGAACAGGCTCCTGGACCTCCAACAAGGCAATGGGGACATGGAGCCTGGGGAATGGAGGCAAGGGCAAAACCTGATAGACACTGTGGATGTGCAAGGCCCCAACAGAGCCTCACGTGAAGGGAAGAAGCAGCACAACCTCCTGAAACACTGGTGCAACTCCCCAGCTGGAGCAGTGGAGTGGCAAGACAGGATGATAGATGATTAATGGATGCTTCCTTCAGCCTGTCTCATCACACTGATAAGATTGGGCCATGTATGTCGGGTGGGCCTACAATGAACAGGGCATTTAAAAAAGAGTTTTGTTTATGTTGACATGTGTGGATGATTGATTACATTGTTATTGATAAAAAAGGGCCATAGGTGTGGCACCTGGGAGGGTGGACCATACAGTTCCACTATGCCTGCACTGGAGGTTTATCTATCCCCACAGCTATCTCCACCCATCCCACAGCTATCTTAACCCATCCCAAAGATATCCTAACCCATCCCACAGGTATCCCTGCCCATGCCACAGCTATTACCCATCCCAAAGGTATCCCTGCCCACCCCACTGCTATCCTTACCCATCCCACAAGCATGCAAAGGCTTAAACCATTTCTAAAAGTTTCCACCAAGACTTTATTTACGAAAATAAATGAAGCAAGTGTGTGAAGCAAAGATAAACTTTATTAATAACAAGCTGTAAAAGAAAAATGACCCAAGTCAAGTGTCCAAATAAAGTCTACAGGTAGCCACCCAGTCTCTGGCACTCTTCTCTGTCACTCAGAGGCGTGCCCAGTCTCAGGGGTGAAGGGTCCAGGTGCTGTGGAGGTGGCTGCTGGTTGAGTGCTGGTCTAAAGCGCCACTGGGGTTCCTGGCCCCGAGAGGACAACAGGGGACGGTGTGTTGAGGAAGCTCTCAGGCAGCTGGCTCAGCCCCGTGATGTTGAGAGCTCCTTCCTCCATGCCATGGGGTGTCAGTCCCAGTACCGACGACAGATGTACTGAGGCCGGGCTTGGCTGTGGGGTGGAGGAAGGAGCAGTGTAGTGGGGCTGTACAGTCTGCAGCTGTGTGAGGATTGATGTGGGTGGCATCGGTGACGTGGGTGGCATTGGTGGCATCGGTGGCAGCAGTGGCGTGGGTGGCATCAGTGGCATCAGTGGAACCGGTGGCAATGGTGGCATCTGATGAGTCTGTGCCTGGACTGGGAAGGGCTGCTGCCTGTGCTGCTGGACCTCCTGGTAGCCGTAGCCCTGGTAGGTGAAGGCCTGTGGAAAGCCTTGGAATGGGAGGGACATCACCTGGGGTGCAGGAGCAGACCTGGACTGGGTGGGAGCAGGTTCATCTGGATCTGGAGGGTTGTGAAGCAGATCGGTGATCTGGTCCTTCACCACCTGGTACTGGGGTTTCGCCATGTCCATGAGGGTCTGGTTCACATAGGTGAGGAAGGGCTTGCGGTTGGAGGATGAGGAGTTGGTGTGGACCAGCTGAGAGAGGAGATCTATGCTGCTCTGGATGGTGTCTCTGATCTCCAGCAGGACAGTGTGGCTCTGTCCCTCCTGTCTGGCTCTCTGCCTTTCTGTGGAGGTGGAGCTGGGGGTGGATGCGGGTAGGACTGTGGTGGAAGTGCTGCCTCCTTTCTCCCACTGCGCCAGGGAGTCCTCCACGCGCTCCTCCACAGTTGGAACAGCTGTCCGCGGGTTCTCCGTCGTGGCACGCTCCAAAGACACCTGCCTGGAGACAGGAGCTGACTCTCGGCCGGAAGAGGACTGGCTCTCAGCTGGCTGCCTGAGACAGAGGGTTGTGAGAGGGGCTTCTCCTCGGTGGCGGATCTCACCCTCCAGGAAGCTGCACCTGGCCATGACGTAGGTCTCTCTGTCCATCAGCTTGACTGCGGCCTGGCCAGATTTCTTGAGGTGCAGCTTCCCGTACCAGGTGTGCATGTGCTTCCACCAGCGGAGGAGCACCTCCGAAGTGTAGCCCAGGCTCGCTGCCTTCTCTCTCCAAGCAGCCTGCTTCCTTTTGGTGTCCCTGTAGAGCCTGTGTCCCTTCCGCCATTGATAGTCATTCTCTCTCTGCCACTCCAGCACCTCATCCTCATGTTCCTCCTCGATGGAGTATTGCCTCCCCTCCCATTCTCGCGTGTGCCTCTTCCTCCCTTTGGCAGAACCACATGGGCCCTCATCAGAGGGGCTTCGAGGTTGTAGGGGCTGCTCCTCCACACCAGCAGCAGCAGCAGCAGCAGGATCATCATCAGCAGCAGCAGCAGCAGCAGCAGCACCAGCAGGACCAGGATCATCATCAGCAGAGTAAGCACCAGCAGCGCCAGCAGCAGCAGCAGCATGAGCAGGACCAGGAGCACGAGCAGGACCAGCAGGACGAGCAAGACCAGGAGCACGAGCAGGACTAGCAGGATGAACAAGATCAGGAGCACGAGCAGGACCAGCAGGACGAGCAGGATGAGCAGGACGAAGAGAAGCTTCAGCAGAGTAAGCACCAGTAGAAGCACCACCGCCAGAAGCAGCATCAGCAGAAGCACCACCGCCAGAAGCAGCATCAGCAGAGTAAGCACCAGCAGAACACCACCGCCATAAGCATCATCATCAGCTCCTCCAGAAGCAGAAGCAGCAGAAGCCCCAGCCGCAGAAGAGTGAGCCGGTGCTACAGAAACCCCAGCAGAAGCAGAGTGAGGGCTGGGGGGGGGGGCTGTCCCTCGTGCCAGGGCTGGAAGCAGATGGCTGAGGCTTTCTCTTCTTCCCCATGGTTGTGGGGTTGCTGGCTGGCAGCAAGGCTGGCAGGCAGGCAGGCAGGCAGGCATGGTGGCAGGAAGGCTGGCAGGAAGGCAGGCAGCAAGGCTGGCAGGCAGGCTGGCAGGAAGGCTGGCAGCAAGGCTGGCAGGCAGGCAGCAAGGCTTGCAGGAAGGCAGGTAGCAAGGCTGGCAGGCAGGCAGGCAGCAAGGCTGGCAGGGAGGCTGGAAGGCAGGCTGGCAGGCAGGCTGGCAGCAAGGCTGGCAGGGAGGCTGGAAGGCAGGCAGGCAGCAAGGCTGGCTGGCAGGCAGGCATACAGCAAGGCTGGCAGGGAGGCTGGCAGACAGGCAGGCAGGCAGAAAGGCAGGCAGGCAGCAAGGCTCGCAGGCATGCAGGCAGGCAAGGCAGGCAAGCTGGCAAGGCAGGCAGGCAGGCGATGTGTCTGGAAGCAGGTCTTTTTTCTGAATGGTGACCTGCTTGCGAGCTGGTTCCCTTTATATCCACAGGGCTGACGCAATGCATCCTCCCCGCATGCACAGTGAATGCTCGGCATCCACTAGGCTTCCTCTAGGCATCCGCTAGGCTTCCGCTAGGCATCCGCTCGGCATCCACTGTGCATCCGCTTCATCCACTCGGCGTCCATTCTGCATCCTCTGTATCCGTTCCGCGTCCACTTTGCTGCGGTCCCCCGGAAGCCTTGCGGATGTGCCATCCGCTCCCATCTGCTTCCATCTGCTAAGCTTCCGTGGAGCATCTGCTTTCCATCTGCCCTGCGTCCTCCCCCCGTCCGTTCCTTTCCGTGTTATCCACTCTGGTTATGCAAATTTTTGCCCCTTTTGAGAGTGGATAACAATGGATGGAACATTTTTCTTGTCCGCTTTGTCCTTTTTACAAATGTTTTGCATCCATCGGCCAGTGTGACAGGGCCTTAACCTTGGTGAATTTAAAGTCAGCATTTGAAGGTTAGTTTTTCATTTAATATTTTGTAAAATTGATCTAAAAACAAACAAAATAAGATTCTCGGTTCTCAATGCCCAAACCTCCATATTTTTTTTTATCTGTAATGTCTTTAAATAAATACCATTAACTGATGAAATTTCTATTTAACAGATTCCCTTTGTGAATTAGTAAAAAATATTCTTGCTAGGCAGGTCCTGAATAATTTATCATACCACTCTGACAAACTACATTTCCCTTACCTATATTGAGCTTTTCCCCCGAGTTGTATAACTGAAGGAGTTTTATATGAATCATTCAAGAACAGTGATCCAATAACAGTGCATAATTGGGGAGGGGTAATGATTTCTTCAGTGAAGATATATATTTGACTAAAACTGAACATATCTCTTTTAGTTGTGACTCTTGGCAACAATATTCTTAAGAGCCACGGTGATGCAGTGGTTAGAATACAGTACTGCAGACTACTTCTGCTGCCTGCTGGCTGCCTGCAATTTGAAAGTTCGAATCTCACCAGGCTCAAGGTTCCGAGGTCAGTAAAATTGTTGGGGACAATATGCTGACTCTGTAAATCACTTAGAGAGGGCTGTAAAGCATTGTAAAGTGGTATATAAGTCTAAGTGCCATTGCTATTAAGTGTGGCACAATGAAATTCTGATTTAGATCAGAATTTAACTCTGCACTCTACCATGGAGCTTCTTAGGTGATCTTGAATCTTACAGGCTGTTCATCATGTAGGATTAGTTTTAGAGTTATTTAGGCTTACAAGTTGTTGTGAAGTTAGGATAGGAAGTATAAACATATGAAATGATAGAGACTTGCAATCCTGTCTGCTACCCAAATTAGACAATGGTCATCACTGTTCAGGTATGACAAAGAATTTGAAGATGAATAGCCCACAAACTGTATTCCAATAATACCAAACATCATTTTTACAAACCCATCAGCAATATTGTGTATGACCAAACAAGACTACAGTAATAGGATTGCTGTAGAGTTGTAATTGCAAGAATGTTTCGATCTCGGATGGCAAACCTCGGATAAAGAATGTTTCCAAGCAAATACAACTCAGGCAAACAAAGTCACTAATCTATGGATAAAGGACAATTAGAGAGGGGAAGTAGACATATGTTAGACTTTAACTAGAGATAATTAATTGTATGGATTACTGTACTAAACAGTAACAAAAGTTAAGCAGTAACCAAAGTTAACCAATGATGGAGGACAACTAAAAATGTATATAAATGCAAAGACTATACTCCAAAAAAGATCATCATCATAATTCAGTTGTCTGTGATCAAACAACTTGACTGCCTCATCATTACAACAAGTGGCATCTGAACAGGGACCCTCTTATTTTGTCCGCCAAGGATTTGGTGCACCTGAGGAACAAAGGAAGCATGTAGATGAATTAGGCTATTTGTTGAAGAAGAAGAATTCCGAGGTACCACAGAGAAATCTCTTAAGGCTGGTCCAGGAGATTGCAGCTCAGTGCCTATGGTACCCAAAAAAAGGGGTCTTTAAAATTAACTGATTGGGAACGTATTGGGAAAACATTGCATACTGAACCTCAAGCAAAAATAGAAATTTTGCATGTATGGCATTTATGTAGGCATGCAATTGAAACATTTGGCCACAATGAACTTTCTCTTTTAACACCTCCACCTTCATGTTATACAAATGCTGTCATTTGTCCCCTTCTTCACCTGAATATATGTCTTCAATTCCCTCAGCTCCTGTAGATACAGGGCAAAAGCCTCCTGACTCTATTATTCAGTCTTCTTTTCAGAAAATGGTAGAGACTTGTAAAAGGGATGCCTCTGTCTCAGGAACAGAACTTGCAGAATTACTGTCTGTTTGTCCAGTACAATATTGTCCTGGTCAGGGGCCACAGCTTGGACTGAAAGCAGCAGAATGGGAGGGTCTACCTTATCAGATCTTAAGAGAGTTTAAAAAGTCAGTTCCAGACTATGGGATTAGTAGTCATTTTACAAGAGGACTTGTAGAAGGAATAAAAAATGGTTACACAATGATCCCTGGAGATTGGAAGCAAATATTTCGCATGATTTTAACATCCATGCAATATGTGGTTTGGGAGAGTGAATATATGAGATATGCTCAAGCTGCCTCTTTAGGAGGAGGAGGAGCATATACAGTTAAGCAGCTATTTGGTTCTGGACCGTTTGGTACAATTCCTACTCAAGTTGTTCTTCCTCCAGCTACATTAACTATTGTTTCTGAATATGCCTTTCGTGCTTTTCTTAAGGTACCCCAAGCTGGAGAACCTATAGCAAATTTTTCAAACATTCAACAGAATGCCAATGAGCCTGATGCTGACTTTGTTGAGTGTCTGTCCAAAGCAATTAGACAGCAGTTTGATCATCAGGAAGCTGCTGGTGAACTTCTTTGCCAATTCGCTATTGAAAATGCTAATGCAGATTGTAAAAAGAGCTTTACAGCCATTAAAGGCTACTGCTCATTACACTCTGGCAGATATGCTGCGAGTCTGCCAGTATAGTGGATCACAAACTTATAAAATGCATATGTTAGCAGCTGCTATTCAGAAAGGACAGTGACCAATTGGTAACTGTTTTAAGTGTAAGAAGCCTGGCCACTTTCAGAAGGACTGTCGTTCTACACCTTTTGTGCTTCAGAATTGTCCTTCTAAGAAGTGCCCTATTTGTAAAAAGGGATTTCATTGGGCCAATCAGTGTTGGTTTCAGTCTGGAAACTTGCAAATGGCACCCACCCAGAATCCAAAGCGTGCCTTTCCCATCACTCTGACTCCTCCAGCAGTCTCTCTCTCACTCCTCCCCAACCACAGCTGGTAGTGCTGGGATCGATTAAATCACTCAAGAGGAAATTGAGTTTAAATTTCCCATGGAAGTTAAAATAGTTCCATCTCAATTTAAAGGTCCTCTTCCTTCGGGATTAGTTGGCTTAATTTTGCCTTGTTCTTCTGCACACAAAAAGGGCTATTTTGTTGTGCCTTGGGTAGTAGATTCAGATTACACTGGTATCCTCATGATTCAGATTTGGGTGAATCTTCCTCCAGTTCTTCCTTGTAATACTTCTGTTGCTCAGTTGCTTCTTCTTCCATATGAAATTCCATCTCCTGGTATAGATAATCGTGGGGATGCAGGATTTGGATCAACTTCTTTATCTGTAGGCTTACTTCATCAGCTGAACTCCTCTCATCTTTTGTTAATGCTCTTCCTTAATAAACAACCATTTCAAGGGTTATTGGATACTGGAGCCGATGTTACCATCATCTCCTCTTTACAGTGGCCAGTACAATGGCCAAAAATGACAGTTTCTTCATTGTGGGGAATAGGAGGTTCAACAGCTGCTTGGCAGAGTGTTCAAGAAATTAATGTTACAACATCTGCTGGTAAGTCCTTTTTCCTACAACCATACATTCTAGATATTCAAACTAATATTTGGGGCCATGATATCCCTTCTCTTCTTAATGCCCATTTGATTCTTGATGATGGCTCTTCCTCTTAAATGGTTCTGTTCTATGCCGGTTTGGGTGGAACAATGGCCATTATCAATTGAAAAACTCGCTGCTTTACAACAATTGGTTCAAGAACAATTGGCTGCTGGTCATATAGAACCTTGTACTCGTCCTTGGAATACTCCTGTTTTTGTTATAAAACAGAAAAATGGGAAATGGCATTTCCTTCATGATTTAAGAGAATTTAATACATGTATCCAACCCATGGATCCTTTACAATGTGGTCTACCAAATCCTAACTTAATTCCTAATTTTTATAAATTGTTGGTGGTTAATCTTAAAGATTGCTTTTTTACTATACCTTTGCAGCCTCAAGACAAAGAAAAATTTGCATTTACTGCCCCAGTTTTTAATAATAGCATGCCCACAAAACAATATCATTGGTGAGTGTTGCCTCAGGGAATGCTTAATTCCCCTATACTTTGTCAATATTTCATGGATAATGCCCTTCAACCCTTTCGGAATAAATTTCATTCCTATTTAATCTATCATTATATGGATGATATATTGATAGCAGCCCCGGATTTTGATGAATCTAAGTTGTTAAAAGAGTTAACGGATATTGTGGCACAACAGGGATTGTATATAGCCTCAGACAAAATTCAAAAGGTAGAACCTTATACTTACTTAGGACATAGAATGTGGCACAATTCCTCCATTCCAATTCTTCCTGAATTACAAGTACAGAAATCATATACATTAGTACAATGGTAAAAATTACTTGGCATTATTAATTGGGCATGCCCATTCTTCTACATTACAACTGGTGATATGTTGCCCTTATTTCAGTCTTTGAAGGGAGCACAATCATCAGGAGATATAGTTGTATTAACTGATCTTCAAAGAACATGACTTCAAGAAATATTGAATAAGTTTAAGCATCGATATGTGGACAGGATAACATCCTTAACAATAGGACTTTGCAAAGCTATTCTTCCCACTACACCCTTACCCATGGGATGTCTTTATTCTAATGTGTCCCCGCAAGTGGTCAACATTCCTGAATGGATTAATTTGTCAGCTACTCCACCTAGAAACATTTATCCTTATCAATCAGCATTAGAGGATTTGATTATTAATGGTTGTAAATGAGCCTTACATCTTACAGGACAAGATCTCATTAGCATAGCTTTCACTCGTACAAAAGTTGAACATGAGCATTTGATGATGATTTCAGAATCATATCAGATAGCCTTTTCTCAATATGTGGGAAACTTGTTGTATTCTTTACCCAAGGATCCTAGAATAGTGGTTACTACTACTTTAAATTCGGCCTTTTCTTCTATTTTTGTGCGAAATCCTATTTCTAAAGCTCTTACAGTCTTTACTGATGGATCACCTACAAGGGGTATGGTTGTCTGGCAGATTCAACAACAATGGTATTCTAAATTTACTGCCATGCAGACTTCAGCTCAACGTGCTGAGCTGGCTGCTGTGATTTTGGCTTTACGATTGTTCAATGACCAACCTATTAACTTGATTGTTGATACTCAATATGTGTATTTAGCTGTGCAATCTCTTCCCTTTTCTTATTGTGCTCTATCTTTGGATAAGAATTTGTTATCCTTGTTTTTATCTTTCAAGAATAGTTTAGAAACTCGCTTGTATTCTTTGTATGTAGAACACATTCGAAGTCATACTCCCTTGACTAATGCCTTGACTGAAGGAAATCGGAAGGCAGATGAATCCTTAAAGGTTGTTGTGTCTTTGTTTGCTGATCCTGTTGCTAGTCATTCTTATTTTCATCAAAATGCCAAATCGCTTGCAAAGCAATTTAAAATTTCATTATCTCAAGCCTGGGATTTTGTCCGTGCTTGTCCAGCTTGTCAGCAACTGGCAGTTCCCTCTTCAGTGGGTGTCAACTCACGAGGAACCCAAGCTAATCAAATTAGCAAATGGATGTAATTCAATTTTCAACCTTTAAGTTATACTGTTATCTTCATACGTCTATTGACACTCATTTACACTTCCTTTGGGTTACTGTTTCAAAACATGAATGTACTTCAGATGTTATTTCTCATTGCCTATCCTCTTTTGCTGTAATGGGTCGGCCTTCTCAGTTTAAAACTGACAATTGCGCCGCTTATATTAGTAAAGAATTTCAAACCTTTTGTCAGAAATGGAATATTATTTTAGTGCATGGAATTCCTTACAACTCTCAGGGTCAAGCTATAGTTGAGCGAGCTCATTGTACTTTTAAGGCATTGCTTCAGAAACAATTACAAACTGAGTCTCACCCTTACCATCTGCGAAAGATTCAAAATCTCATTATATACTTGGAATTATTTAACCTTTTCAGATTCTCTTGAAGACTCACCTGTTAATTTGCATTTTCAAACTACTGAATCTTTAGCAAGGTCTTTGGTAAAGTATCGCCAGGCTCCAGATCCAATCTGGAAAGGCCCTACACTGCTGATCACCTGGGGTCGTGGTTACGCCGCTGTGGAAGATCCTTCTTCTTGACCAGCAGTGTGGGCTCCAGTGCGCTGAGTTCGTCCGTATCATGGCATGGCATCAGGGCCTTCATAACCCAATTCTGGATTTCAATCTTCATCTGAACACAGAAGTCCGTCTTCCAAGGTTGATGTGCCCGCAACCCATCACTTGGGGCCAGGTTAAATCTCCTACATATCAAGCTCAACAATAACTGCAGCAGGCCTCATTACTTCAAACTCCTGAAAATCTTGTTGCTGCTGTTTTTGCTATTATTACTGCTAATTCTGTTATCATTTTACTTTGTATTTTCTTGTTTATGGTTAATGGTGTTTCTGCTCAAAATGAGACTTCTATGGTTCATCTTAACCCTAATTTGTGGGTTCATCATGCCCAATACATGTTTATGACACATGGCACAAATATTACTTTATACTATGAGCCCCCAATGGCATTTTGTAAAATTTCTTTTACCCCTAATTTGATCATGTCTTTTACATTTATTGTCTCACAACTACAATCTATTTCACACTCCTAGCTATTTTCTACATCCCCTCTCTTAACCCTCTCCAATTGCAATACATTTATAAATCTTTGAATCCTCCATTTAAAATAAAAAACGAGGATATGTAGAGTTGTAATTGCAGGAATGTTTCAATCTCATATGGCAAACCTCAGATAAATAATGTTTCCAAGCAAATACAACTCAGGCAAACAAAGTCACTAATCTATGGATAAAGGACAATTAGAGAGGGAAAGTAGACATATGTTAGACTTTAACTAGAGATAATTAATTGTATGGATTACTGTACTAAACAGTAACAAAAGTTAAGCAGTAACCAATGTTAACCAATGATGGAGGATAACTAAAAATGTATATAAATGCAAAGACTATACTTCAAAAAAGATCATCATCATAATGCAGTTGTTCATGATCAAACAACTCGACTGCCTTGTCATTACAATAGATTGCTATCATCTAACATTTGCAAATGTAGATCATTCACTATAGCAATAAAAACAAACTATGAGACTTCTTGTGACCAAGAGAGCAATTGCTTCATTTTAATTATTAAATAAAAAGTTGTGAAAATAGATATATTTAATAGCAATAGTCCCAAACAGAATTAAAACTGATCAGTGATAATGAATAAGTTCTTCAAATAGCCAACCTATTCCCATTCACAATCTGCAAAATTATCCAAAAATATGTTTATTTTAAATATTTAACTATTTTTATATGTTTAGAACTATACTCCACCCAAAGTGACTGGCTGAGATGGACAGTTATAGAAAATAAGTAAGTAAGTAAGTAAGTAAGTAAGTAAGTAAGTAAATAAAATGTAAAGCAAGAAAAAGATCCAGCAATAGTAAGCCAAGGGAATTAAAGACACAAGTCAAGAAAAAAGAAAATACATTTAAACATAGTTTACACCAACACCATTCACTAAACCATTTCACATTTCCATATTTGTAAACTAGTCTCATTTCCATTACACTACTTCTGTAGTTTAAATTTTCTCTGGTTACATTGTCTGTACTTTTGAACTAACAAATTGTCAACATTTTTGCATTTATGCTATCCTTTTTTCTATCACTTTTCTCTTGGACATCAATATTTATATCATTTCAATTCCAGTTTTCAGTATTCCGGTAAAGGTCTCTAACATGCTCCTTTTCCTCACTTTAGTTTTATCCCAAATCATTTACTCACTTTTTTTTAAAGATCCCTTTACTTTTTAAAGGCTATTTGTTTAAGCCCTTGTCACACAGCACCAACGGATGGAAAGAGGATGTAAAATGGAGAGAAACACTTGCCATCCGGTGGTTAATGTGATGCTTCCGTTCTGTACTCACTGCATCCGTTTTTCATACTCTCTATCCCTCCAGCATCCGTCTACTGACATTTCATACGCTCAAAAAGTTTTGAGCTGCACAAAACTTTTTGAGCGGAAAATGTATCCAACGTGTCCATTCTACATCTGCTACGCATACGGGGAACATCCGTTATACGTCCGTCGTCATCCGTTACACGTCTGCTATAACCGCTAGGCATCCGCTGCGAATCCGCGCAACTCGCATCCACTCCAGCGGAAAACAGACACAGGAAGGAAGTGAAACGGACGCGGAACGGACACGCAGCATTAGTAGCAAGGACGTAGAAAGGATGAAAGCGGATGCAGCTCGCATATAAAGCATTAAAATGGAAAAAACTTTCAGATAGGGGACGTATCTCAGATATTTAAGATGTCTGCATGATGTCTGGAGGATGCAAAAGGACACCAAGCGGAAAACCTATACTTCCTATAAAAAGGGGGAGGAACTCACCTGAATCTCACTTTCAGTCCAGCAACCCTGTGGTGCAGACCTCTTCAGTCTTCATCTGGCTCTTGCTCTTCCATAGCATCCAGTCATCTCCACCATGGATCATCACACACTCCTTTTGGTAGCCACCATCGTTCTACAACAGGGCAAAGCCATCTACAGGCTCTTTCACCTGTTCTATGCGAAGAAAAGGAGGCAGCCAAGAAGTGTCTGCATCCGAAGATGGATTGCGAGAAGAGCAGAGTAGGGACTGTATAACAAGCTGATGGTGGAACTGAGGAACGAAGACCCTCATGCATTCCAGAACTTCATGAGGATGCCTCCAGCCATGTTTGACGAAGTTGTGGAGTGGCTGACACCCAGGTTGACCAAGCAGAGCACCAACTTCCGGCCCAGCCTGGACCCTGGACTCAAGGTGGCACTGACTCTGTGCCACCTGGCCTCCGGGACCACGTACAGGAGCATGCAGTACGGTTGGAGGGTGCCACACAACACCATCAGCATTGTGGTCAGAGAAGTGGTGCAGGCCATCATCGAAGAATACCTGGAGGAGCTCCTCCAGTGCCCCTCCACTGAAGAAGGCTGGAAGAAAGTTGCAGAGCAGTGGTATCAGAGGTGGAACTTTCCCCACACCATTGGAGCCATAGATGGCAAGCACGTGGCCTGCAAAGCTTCAGCCAAGTCAGGGTCCACTTATCACAACTACAAGGGCTTCTTCAGCATCATCCTTTTCGCCATGGTCTATGCTGACTACAAGTTCATGTACATCGATGCTTCAGGCAACGGGTCATCTTCAGATGTCCAGGTATACAACGGCAGTCATCTCAAGGAGGGGCTGGAACGCAACCTTATCATAGGCTTCCCAGATCCAGACCCCCTGCCCAATGACACACAAAATGTGCCCTACTTCATCGTGGGGGATGACGCCTTCTCCCTCAGAACCTACCTCATGAAGCCCTACACTTCCAGATGCCTCACCCATGAAGAGAGGATCTTCAACTACAGGCTGTCCAGGGCAAGGCCGGTGGTGGAGAACGCCTTTGGCATCCTGGCCAACAGGTTCCAGGTACTTCTCACCACCATGCAACATCGCCCACAGACTGTGAGGAGCATCGTGGAAGCTTGCTGCATCCTGCATAATCTCATGCACACTGGCTACCCAGTCTTGCAGAACAGGCTTGTGGACCACCAACAAGGCAATGGGGACATGGAGCCTGGTGAATGGAGGCAAGGGCGAAACTTGATAGACACTGTTGATGTGCAAGGCCCCAACAGAGCCTCACGTGAAGGAAAGAAGCAGCGCAACCTCCTGAAACACTGGTGCAACTCCCCAGATGGAGCAGTGGAGTGGCAAGACAGGATGATAGATGCTTAATGGATACTTCCTTCAGCCTGTCTCATCACACTGATGAGATTGTGCCATTTATATTGAGTGGCCCAACAATGAACAGGGCATTTAATAAAGAGTTGTGTTTATGTTGAAATGTGTGGATGAATGACTACATTGTTATTGATAATAAAGGGCCATAGGTGGGATTGATAATTGATAATAAAGGGCCATAATAAAGGGCCACCTGGGATGGTGGACCATACAGTCCCATGATGCTTGCACTGGAGGTTTATCTATCCCACAGCTATTACCCATCCCAAAGGTATCCCTGCCCATCCCACAGGTATCCCTGCCCAT
>BLBF01000063.1:11664701-11676426 GCA_015471245.1 Laticauda colubrina | reverse complement strand
TGGGGAGGATGTAGCGAGGATGTTAAGCGGATGCTCGATGGAAGCCTAGTGGATGTTCGCTGTGTCCTTTTTACAAACGTTTTGCATCCGTCGGCCTATGTGACAGGCCCGTAAGCAATGTTCATCTACTTCAAAAACATTTTTTTTAAAAAAGTTTCTATCAAAATCACCTTTCTTCTTTTAATTTTAATCATTCTACGCTGCCTTTGATTATATTCATTGTGTGTCATGTTTTTCTCTTTGAAGATTGTAACTTTCTCACATCCTTGCCTTTTGCAACAATCATTCTTTTATACGGAAAGATTTCCTCATTCATAGTCTCTTTCACTTCATCATCCTCCTTCATACTTTCCATAATGTCACATACTTTTATATTATTATTTGAAATAAAATTATTCTCATTCTGTTTCAAACAGCTTCCACATCTCTTCTTTATGTCCATTTCCCAGTTTTTCTTTTGGAAGATTGGTATACTGTATCTACTAATATATTTTTGTCACATAGGCCTTTTCCATATCTCTCTCTGTGTATTTATTCCATTTTCAAGGTTTTTTACTTTATGCTTATTTTCCTTCCTCCAAATATTGACACCAGCAAAAAATAATCTGTCTCCTATTTAGAATCCTCCATGAGCTTTGCCCTTCAATAATTCTCTGCCTTTCATCATAAACAATACAATTAATCATGTTTTTGATTCATTTCTTTTTTATGCATATACATAAAGGTTACACCAAAAAACAGACTTTTTAAGCAGATACTTACCAAACAATCACAATTTCATTCATTTCTCCAAAATGTCACAATTACTTGTTCTTTAATTTCCTGTCATTTCCCATCATCTATTTAATGTCTCTTAAGGGGGAAAAGTTTTTCTTCCAGTTCACATTAATTCAGAAAGTTGTTCAATATTTTCCCAAACCCATCTTTGGTTTTTTCCATGATCACCATTCACTGAAATGCTAACTGAAACATACCAACATATGAGTTCCTCCTTGCATGCAATTGTTCAGACTTTTACATATTCAGGTGAAACTCAAAAAATTAGAATATCGTGCAAAAGTTCATTTATTTCAGTAATGCAACTTAAAAAGTAAAACTAATATATGAGATAAGACTCATTACATGCAAAGCAAGATAGTTCAAGCCGTGATGTGTCATAACTGTGATGATTATGGCTTACAGCCCATGAAAATCCCAAATCTACAATCTCAGAAAATTAAAACATTACATGCAATCAATAAAACAAGGTTTGTACATAGAACAATATTGGACCTCTGAAAAATATAAGCATGCATATGTACTCAGTACTTGGTTTGGGCCTCTTTTGCAGCAATTACTGCCTCATTGCGGCATGGCATGGAAGCTGTCAGACTGTGGCACTGCTGAGGTGTTATGGAAGACCAGGATGCTTCAACACCAGCCTTCAGCTCTTCTGCATTATTTGGTCTCATGTCTCTCATCTTTCTCTTGACAATGCCCCATCGATTCTCCATGGGGTTCAGGTCAGGCAAGTTTGCTGGCCAATCAAGCACAGTAATCCCACAGTCATTGAACCAGGTTTTGGTGCTTTTGGCAGTGTGGGCAGGTGCCAAGTCCTGCTGGAAAATGAAGTCAGCATCCCCATAAAGCTCATCTGTGGAAGGAAGCATGAAGTGCTCCAAAATCTCCTGATAGATTGCTGCATTGACCCTGGACTTAATGAAGTATAGTGGACCAACACCAGCAGATGACATGGCTCAACACAGACTGTGGAAACTTCACTGGACTTCAAGCATCTTGCAATGTGTGCCTCTCCATTCTTCCTCCAGACTCTGGGTCCTTGATTTCCAAATGACATGCAAAAGTTGCTCTCATCAGAAAAGAGGACTTTAGACCACTGAGCAACAGACCAGTTCTGTTTTTCTTTAGCTAAGGTAAGACACTTCTGATGTTGTTTGTTGTTTGGGAGCAGCTTAACAAGAGGAATACGACATTTGAAGTCCATGTCCAGGATATGTCTGTGTGTGGTGGTTCTTGATGCACTGACATGTGTGATGGTTCTTGATGCACTTCAGTCCACTCCTTGTGAAAGTCCCCAATACTTTTGAATGGCCTTTTTCTGACAATCCTCTCCAGGCTGTGGTCATCCCTGCTACTTGTGTACCTTTTTCTTTCTTTCTTCTTTCCTTCCTTCCTTCCTTCCTTCCTTCCTTCCTTCCTTCTTTCCTTCCTTCCTTCCTTCTTTCCTTCCTTCCTTCTTTCCTTATACTGTTTACATCTTATGCCTTTTACAGTCCAAGATACAATCCTCCATGTGTAATACTTATCACCAAATATTGACCGACGCTAAGGCCATCTTAAAAATCGATCTCTGCTATTTATCATGACTTTGTCAATGAAGGCTTTCAATGCAATCTTTTAATAAGATAGAGGAGAAGTAGAAGCCGAAATCATACCTTTGCCATATGAAAAATGTCTTGTAAATGATAAAGTTAGACTTCACACCAAATCTGACAGTAAGTCTTTTCTGTCTAGAAACTTGACCCTGCGTGTATGAATTGTTTTATTGCAGATACAAAAGAAGTCTTATATATACAGAACATCACCCTCCTTTGGTGTATACAAGTGAACCCCTATATGTATATATACAGAACCAGGTTTGTTTGTTTGTTTGCTTGTTTGTTTGTTTATTTATTGATTTATTTTTGTCAATTGCTTACAAGATAATAAGTATAAGTAAAAACATAGTTATGAATACATGGACACATGTAAGAAAAATAAAAAAAAATAAAAGAAACAATAGGACAGAGACGGTAGGCACATTGGAAAAGGGTGAACTCAATAGTAGACAGTCAAAGGTTAAAGTTTTTCAGGTTTGGGCAAGAAACCACAGGGTCAAGTAGAGCATTCCAGACATTGACCACTCTGTTGCTGAAGTTGTATTTCCTGCAATCAAGTTTGGTGCGATTAACCTTGAGTTTGTATCTATTGTTTGCTCTTGTATTGTTATGATTGAAGCTGAAGTGTTCATTGACAGGTAGGACATTGCAATGTATGATTTTATATACTATACTTAAATCAGACTGAAGGCAGCGTACTTCTAGGTTTTCTAGGTCTAGAATTTTGAGTCTGGTGGCATAAGGTATTCTGCAATGAGTAGAGGAGTGGAGAACTCTTATGAAATATTTCTGGATTTTCTCAACTGTGTTAATGTCAGATGTGTAATATGGGTTCCAGATTGATGAGCTATATTCGAGTATTGGTCTAGCATATGTCTTGTATGCTCTAGTTATTAATGTGATATTACGCAGTTGCTCTTAATATGATCACAGAGGTCATTTATGGAGAGTATAAAGAGAGTTGGTCCTAGAATACTGCCTTGGGGAACACCACTGTTGACAGGTACAGAATTTGATAGGATGCTCCCATTTTGACCTTTTGTTGTCTGTTTGACAGAATGCTTCTATCCAGTTATGCAGGTGTCCAGAGATACCATAAGATTTTAGTTTTAGGAGTAGTTTGTCGTGTACCACTGAATCAAAGGCTTTACAGAAGTCTATGTAAATTGCGTCTATTGCTTTGCCCTGATCGAGTTGTGTAGTCCATATGTTTTTGCAGTGGAAGAGTTGCAAATTACATGATAGCTTTTTCTTGAAACCAAATTGTTTACTGGAGAGTAGATCGTTTGTTTTTAAGTGGAGGATGATGGATTGGTTAATAATTGATTCCATGATTTTACAGGTGATGCAGGATAAAGAGATTGGTCTGTAATTTCCAATTAGGCTGGGTCTCCCTTTTTGACGATGGGGATGACCGTGGCTTGTGACCATAGTTTTATCAAGGGGCTGGTCCTAAAAGATTTTTCAAAGATTATGCTTCGAGGTTCGGCTATGGCAGTGGATAGCTTTTTTAAGAAGTAGTCACATATTCCATCCAGTCCAATAGATAGAGATGGTTTTAGATTGCACAGTGTTTTTTCAACATTGACTTCTGTAAAATCGATATGTATCTTTTTTTCTCCTTTCCCCACCTTTTGTAATCAACAAATTCTTAACTATTTTTCCCAGTCTGAATATCTTCCTTAATTCCAGTCAGTTTGGGCACATTTTAGCTAATGCTACTCCAAGCTTCTGAATCCTATTGTATACAGGCTTTAATTTAGAAATCAGCTTGCAGGCCTGCACATGATTTTTTGTATCTCATCAACACCCAAGTTATGAAAAGAAAATCTAATTGTAAATTATACATACAGAAATTAATTTACAACATTTGTAGTTTTCACATATAATTCCCAAAGACAAATGAACTGTGCTCATTTTCATCAAATTGCCTTAAGAACAAGCTGAACTATTTACCTGCAAAACTTTAACATGATCTTGGCACATTTCCCAAACCAATTGGAATTTGGAAATCATCCATCTCTTTCATCTTGGCACTTCAACCCCTAAAATGATTTCCATCCTTGGTTTCAAATCCTCTTCTCTTTAAACAATCTTAACAGGTTACAATTGCATAAAAGCAACCCAAAAAAGTCCTTTATCCAGGAAAAGGTATTGGCTCCTACATTTCCCTTGTGGGCCTGAAGCAGTGCAAAAGGAGAAAAGATGTAAGTCCTTCCAAGTGCTGGATCATGTTGGGGGAAAAAATATAACTCTGAAGGCAGTGGTGGGATTCAATTTTTTTTGCTACCAGTTCTGTGGGCATGGCTTGGTAAGTGTGGCAGGGGAAGGATACTGTCAAATCTCCAGTCATAGGTGGCATGTGCCAGTTCTCTGAACTACTCCAAATTTCTGCTACCAGTTCTCCAGAACTGGTTAGAACCTGTGGAATACCACCTCTGTCTGAAGGTCACCAAATCCTTCAGCCATATCTACTTTTAACAGGATATACTTTTTGTCTTTCCATACCACTCTTATAAGTAAAGTGGATGGAGGCTGAGGGACATCCTGGTGAAAGGAAGGAAAGCTGGAACTGTAGGTTGTCAGAGTAGGAGTAAAGCTAGACTTTTCTAGAAGCCAGAAAGGCAGGAAGGAATCATCACTTCCTTAAGGTGAACATTTGACCTCTCAGATAAAGTGATGTTGCTCTTTCTTTTCTGTGAAAACCTTTTCCAAAGCACCTATTTCTGAAACTGCAGGCTCCACTTGCTAAAATGAGATTGAGTTACTCACAGTTTTGTCCTTTAATGGTTTTTCTATTGATATTGTCCTTGCTATATAAACTATTGATAGACCAACCTCACAAAGCATGAGGTTTGGGAGCATCCTTAAATTATGGAGCAAAACAACCTTAAATAGAAACATAATCACAAGGCAGAACCACAACACTGGTGGGAGAATAAGAGCTAGACAGAGCAGAGAAAACTATGGGAAGTACAGCAATAAGAAATCATTCTCCAAGCTGTTGTTTACTTTCACCTCAACCTCTCCTCTTTGGCTGCCCCTCCCCCTCAACTTTAGAATTTAGAAAGAAAGAGGGAAAACAGATGATCAGAAAATAGAAAGTAAATGGATTTGATAGCATTCTTTCTATTTTTCTGTGCCTATGTGAGAAAACCTTTGAATTATTGAACGAAAAGAACAAATGTTAACATGTTCTCACTTGTTAAGCATTTATATACTGGCTTCTCATTAATAACAACTAATTTTACTAGTTTTGATTAGTATAGTTGAAAATATACCTTCCAGTTTTGTGTAAAAAAATACTACCTGAAAGAAGAGGCCTCATTTTCTCTAACTCGTTCACATTTTACAGTATGGCAGAAAAAGCTGATAGATTACTCTGATTACTTGCAACCTTGTTATTCATGGTTTTGTGTATTCATATTGAAAAATACTCATAAAGGTTTTTGTGCATTGGATCAATCATTTTTCTTATATTTGTATGCATTCATAAAGAGCAGGTGTGTTTTTCCAAATGGTTAGGCTGTTCATGCAATGTGCTCCTCCTTCTTTTCACTCCTCACAATAGTGATGTTCCACATGTTACTGGTCTTTGTTCAGAGCAACTTGCTGAGCTAGTGATAGAAGGAATCATTCCACTTACACCACTAGACCATACTAGCATCTCTTTCACAGTGTCAAAGAGGGGCTTCTTGGTTGCACCACTGATTACTGATGCTCTTGTGGCTCTTTGCGATGGTCACTGCATGGTATTTGTGGTTTAAGTGGTCTTCTTTCCTCTCAGGTATTGGACCCAGCACTGGCAATCATAACTGGTATAGTTCCTGGAAGTAGAAAGAGGCAGCAATCGTTATATAAAAAGTTATATGAGTCATGATGCACAAGCAGGGTGAATTTGAGGAAGAAAAAGACCATGAAAGTCAATCACAGTAAACACAGTGAAAATTTGGGACTAACATTAAATATAAAGAAGACCAAACTACAGGGAATCTTCAACATACAACAGTTTATTTAGTGACCATTTAAAGTTACAACAGCATTGAAAAAGGTGACTGTTTTCCACCATCACAACCACTGCAGCATCCCCATGGTCACATGATCAAAATTCAGATGCTTGTCAATTGACTCATATTTAGGATGATTGCAGTGTCCCTGGGTCTTGTGATCCCCTTTTGCAACTTCTGACAAGAAAGGTCAATGGGAAAGCCAGGATCTCTTAACAAGTATGCCACTAATTTAACAACTATAGTAATTCACTTAACAGGAAAGATCATAAAATGGGACAAAATTCACTTAACAAATGTCTCGCTTAGCAACAAAAATTTGGGCTCTATTTTGGTTGCAAGTTGAGAACTACCTGTAATGATAATTACAGGTAGTCCTCAACCAACCTTAGGCTTGACAGAAAATGTATTGAAGGGGTAAGCATCTGCCTTATATACTGTGTATGTATGTATGTATGTATGTATGTATGTATGTATGTATGTATATATGTATGTAGATTTTTTATTTATTTGATACCGTATATTATTTTTAATCCTGCCTTTATTACTTTATAAGAAACTCAAGACAGCAAACATACATAAGATTCCTTCCTTTTCCTATTTTCCTCACAACAACAATCTGTGAGGTGAGTTTGGATGAGAGAATATGTGTGGTCCAAAGTCACTTAGGTTTTCATATCTGAAGTGGGAGTAGAAGTCACAAAAACTTGGTTTTTAGGTCAGTACCTTAATCATTATATTAAAATATCCCTCTTTTAAAATCAACCATCAAGAATAAAGGAACCAGCATTTTAAAAATGCCACAGATTAGCACTTGGATAATTTTCATATTAAAGAGTTGTATGTAACATGAAATTAATAATATTCAGTAACTGACTGCATTGTAGCCAAGATCTGTTCTTTCTATATCCTTCCTAACAATGAAAGCAATCCATTCCTTTGTTTTTCATATCCTGAATATTAAATAGTTTGATTTTCTGACTGAATGTTCCCATTTTCCTTCCATATCACTGCATGGGATGTCAAAGTTGCCAATATACAATTGATTTGTTTTCCACTGTGTTGAACTTTCCCATGCTTATGCTTCTTACATCCCATGTTAAGCCCATGTCACACTGGCCAACGGATGCAAAAAGGACACAGCGGATGAGCAAAATGTTCCATCCGCTGTTATCCGCTCTCAAAAGGGGCAAAAATTTGCATAACCGGAGCAGATAACACGGACGCGGGGAGGACGTAGGGCGGATGCAAAGCAGATGTGGAATGGAAGCCCAGCGGATGGAAGCGGATGGGAGTGGATGGTGCATCCACTGGGCTTCCGGGGGGCCTCAGCAAAGCGGACACGGAACGGATACAGCGGATGCAGAGCGGACGCCGAACGGATAAAGCGGATGCACAGCGGATGCAGAGCGGAAGCCTAGTGGATGCCTGGCGTTAATTGCGCATGCGGGGAGGATGCATTGCATCAGCCCCATGGATAAAATGGAAGCAGCTCGGAAGCAGGTCGCCATTCAGAGGAAAGACCTGCTGCCAGACACATCGACTGCCTTGCCTGCCCTGCCTGCATGTCTGCCTGCCAGCCTTGCTGCCAGCCTTGCTGCCAGGCTTGGTTCCTGCCAGCCTCCCTGCCAGCCAGCAACCCCACAACCATGCGGAAGCACAGCAAGCCTCAGCCATCTGCTGCCAGCCCTGGCAAGAGGGGCAGGGCTACCATCCCGCCCCCTGGCCCTCACTCTGGTTCTGCTGGGGCTTCTGCAACACGGGCTCACTCTTCTGGGGCTAGCGCTTCTGCTGCTTCTGCTTCTGGAGGAGCTGATGACAAGCACTCCAGCACCAGCCACCTCCACAGCACCTGCACCCTTCACCCCTGAGACTGAGCGACCAAGAGGAGTGCTCATTTTTGTCTTATAGCTTGTTGTTAAAAAAGTCTATTTTTGATTCACACACTTGCGTCATTTCTTTTTTTTAATAAAGTCTTGGCGGAAACTTTTAGAAATGGTTTAAGCCTTTGCATACTTGTGGGATGGGTTAAGATAGCTGTGGGATGGGCAGGGATACCTGTGGGATGGGCAGGGATACCTTTGGGATGGGTAATAGCTGTGGGATAGATAAACCTCCAGTGCAAGCATAGTGGGACTGTATGGTCCACCCTCCCAGGTGCCACACCTGTGGCCCTTTATTATCAATAACAATGTAATAATTATCCACACATGTCAACATAAACACAACTCTTTATTAAATCCCATGTTCATTGTAGGGCCACTCAACATACTTGGCCCAATCTCATCCGTGTGATGAAACAGGCTGAAGGAAGCATCCATTAAGCATTTACCATCCTGTCTTGCCACTCCACTGCTCCAGATGGGGAGTTGCACCAGTATTTCAGGAGGTTGCGCTGCTTCTTCACCTCACGTGAAGCTCTGTTGGGGCCTTGCACATCCTGAGTGTCGATCAGGTTTTGTCCTTGCCTCCATTCCCCAGCCTCCATGTCCCCATTGCCTTGTTGATGGTCCACAAGCCTGTTCTGCAAGACTGGGTAGTGGGTGCGCATGAGATTGTGCAGGATGCAGCAAGCTTCCACGATCCTCCTCATGCTCTCTGGGCTATGCTGCATGTTGGTGAGAAGTACCTGGAACCTGTTGGCCAGGATGCCAAAGGCGTTCTCCACCACCCGTCTTGCCCTGGACAGCCTGTAGTTGAAGATCCTCTCTTCACGGGTGAGGTATTTGGAGGTGTAGGGCTTCATGAGGTAGGTTGTGAGGGAGAAGGCGTCATCCCCCACGATGAAGTAGGGCACATCTTGTGTGTCATTAGGCAGCGGGTCTGGATCTGGGAAGCCCACCATGAGGTTGCGTTGCAGCCCTTCCTTGAGGTAACTGGCATTGTATACCTGGGCATCTAAAGATGTGCCATTGCCTGAAGCATCGATGTACATGAACTTGTAGTCAGCATCGACCATGGCGAAGAGGATGATGCTGAAGAAGCCCTTGTAGTTGTGATAAGTGGACCCCAACTTGGCTGGCACTTTGCAGGCCACGTGCTTGCCTTCTATGGCTCCAACGGTGTGGGGGAAGTTCCACTTCTGATACCACTGCTCTTCAACTTTCTTCCAGCCTTCTTCAGTGGAAGGGCACTGGAGGAGCTCCTCCATGTACTCTTCAATGATGGCCTGCACCACTTCTCTGACCACAAAGCTGATGGTGCTGGGTGGCACCCTCCAGCCATACTGCATGCTCCTGTAGGTGGTCCCAGAGGCCAGGTGGCGCAGAGTGAGTGCCACCTTGAGTCCAGGTTCCAGGTTGGGTGGGAAGTTGGTGTTTGTCTTGCTCAACCTGGGTGTCAGGCGCTGTACAACTTCGTCAAACATGGCTGGAGGCATCCTCATGAAGTTCCGGAACGCCCGAGTGTCTTCGCTCCTGAGCTCCACCATCAGCTTGTTGTACAGTCCATACTCTGCTCTTCTCGCGATCCATCTTCGGACCCAGACTTTTTTTGGGTGCCTCCTTTTCTTCCCGTAGTAGAGTTCACAGAGCCTGTAGATGGTTTCGCACTGTTGCAGAAGGATGTTGGTTGCTGAAAGGATTTTGTCGCAATCCACGGTGGACATGACTGGATGCTGTGGAAGAGGAAGAGGCAGATGAAGGCTGCAGAGGTCTGCACCGCTGGGCTGCTATTCTGAAAGTGAGATGCAGGCGAGTTTCTCCCCCTTTTTATAGGCAGTATAGGTTTTCCACTAGGCATCCTCTAGGCATCCTCTAGGCATCCTGTATACATCCTTAATATCCAAGATAGGTCCCCTCTGCAAATGTTTTTTCCACTTTAAACGCTTTGTTTCCGTTCTGCATCCGCTAGGCATCCATTCTGCATCCGTTCCGCATCCATTCCGCTTCCTCCCTGTGCCCGGGTGGATACGAGTTGTGCGGATGCTCAGTGGATGCCTAGCAGATATAGCGGATGCGTAACGGATGCCTAGCGGATGCGTAGCGGATGCAGACTGGACGAACTGGATACATTTTCTGCGCAAAAGTTTTAGGCAGCCCAAAACTTTTGGAGTGGATGAAACGTCCATAAACGGATGCTGGACGGATAGAGAGGAAGCAAAACGGAGGCAGTGAGTACAGAACAGATACATCGCATTAACCAATGGATGGCAAGGTTTTTTGTCCGTTTCACATCCTCTTTGCATCCATTGGTTCAGTGTGACATGGGCTTTACTTACTCTCTCTTTGTCTTTGCAGCTTTGGGTTTTCTTTTCCTGCATGGCAACATCAACAAGTAGATATCCCAAAGGCTTTGTCATAATCTCCATTAATTCTCCAAGAGATTGTCAACTTGCTCTTCCCAGCAAGTTAAGTGCCATCTGACCTGAGGGGACCATTGTGCAGTACTATATCACTGTGTGGTTTTCTTGCTAAAATACGTGGTAGTTTACTGCTGCCTTCTTCCACACAGAATAAAATGATTTTGTCAATAAAGTGATCATCTGCTTCTAGCACTTTTTTATATGGCTGTTGCAAATATAGGAGCCTAGCTGGACAGCTAGGATGACCTTCACAGATTGGGTTACCCTGCTGGGAGCATATATTGCCATCCCTCCCAGAAACACACATTAACTGCCATGATGAAGTAGCCCAATTGGACATATGGGCAGAAGGTGAAACTACTTTATTCTTAATCTTATACTAATTCTAGTTGGAAAGAATAGTGGCAACTTCTTTCTAATGAAAACTTTGTTTTATGAAAATGAAAACTAGCACCTACTATCTACCTCCTATCAGTTAAGTGAGAATAAATTGTGCTGGAATATAATATTTAAAATATGTGCCTCTATGGGGTTAATACTTCATTAACTAATCATTGTTTTGTTTTCAGTCTGGGAATTAAAACATTTGACCTTGACAAGGATACTCTGCCCACTCTTATAACATCTGAGTCTAAATAAAGAAAAGAAACACAACTGCCTCAGCAAAATAACACCACCTCCAACTTAGTACAAAATGCCAACGTGAAGAAAGAGGCAAAATTCACCACAGTTAGCTTTTCAATTAGTAGCTTTTTAGTAACATATGTTGCTATAAGCATTATTTTTGCAATTAGTAGGCTGTGTTGATTGTATTTTTCCTTCTTTGTTGTTTGTTAGGTGTGGTTAGTGTTGTTAGCCCTTTTTTTAATGGAAGTTTGCTGATATAATTATTTGGGAAGAAAGGTAGTGCAAAATCAGACAAAAAACAGAAGCAGAGAAAGGTGTGTGTGTGTGTGTGTGTGTGTATGTGTGCACACGTGCATATACTGAAGGAGGAGGAGGAGGAGGAGGAGGAGGAGGAGGAGGAGGAGGAGGAG
>BLBF01000063.1:11653948-11664691 GCA_015471245.1 Laticauda colubrina | reverse complement strand
AAGAAGAAGAAGAAGAAGAAGAAGAAGAAGAAGAAGAAGAAGAAGAAAGGATATCTGGTTTGCTATCCGCCAAAATGGCAATCTCATATAAAATGGGAACAATACTTTCAATGCCTATTTTAGACTTTTCTATTAACTGAATTTAGATTTGTGTTTTTACAAAACTATGCCAATTGGTTTCAGAACTTTCAGGGTATAGATTTTTCTGCTTATATAATATTCTCTCTCTCTCCCTCCCTCCCTCCCCCCTCTCCCTTATACAAAGATACACATTTTTAGAATATCTATAATGTTTAAATAATATTCTAAAGGCCTGTGAGATTTACTGTTTGGGAAAAAAAGAAATGAGTTCCTTATTTGCTCTGTTTATCCAACCAAGAATATGGTTATTATGCCATAAAACGAAAGCACCCTCAAGTTGCTATTTTAATAGTAATCTACTGGAAATAAGGGTTAAACTTTGAAATCCAAGTTATGAGCCTACTCCCAATGGAGATTGATGGTGAGAATATTCCAGTGTAGCCATAAATGAACAAATATCCCAAATGTTTCCCATTCAGCCTTTGCAGTCCCTATGTAAAATGATCTATCAAAAGCCAGTGCCACAAAAGAGGTAATATTATTGCAGTCAGATTAAATAAAATAGAAAGCAATAATAATCCTTCATCCTTGAAGTTTTGGATTAAAGAAGGGAAGAAGTTTTTTGTAATGTTCACCTCTGACATTAACTTGCAAAGAAGCATTGCAGACACCTGCATTGGAATTGTCATTGTTTCCATGGTGCCAGCCTCCATCACCTATTTTTAATAGTTTACACAACAAGATCAAGGGTGTCCCAGCTGTTACTGCAGTGGTTGCTATGCAACCTTGAAATCAGAGTTCAGGAAGACAAGGAATCATGCTTGAAAAAATTTTCAAGTGTCTGCTTTCCTCCCTTTTCATCCTGTCCCATCTCCACCATTTTTCAGGATTTAAAATCAGACCTTGCCTCTCCCTTACTTTAAAATTCTGTACACAAATCAGTGGCATTTGGCACAAAGGCTGACAAGCTAAACTGGGGAATGAAGGGAAGTGGGGAACTAGTTTTCCTAACCACAAGCAGCACAATGTTAGCTTACCAAGCCCCTCTGACCCATAATAAAAGGGTAGTTAACATTTACATATTTTCCCAATTATATAAAACCATTTTGTGGTCTCCATGATCTGTCGTTGGTGTATAACATTGTTTTGCATAATTGCAGTGTGAAATAACCCATAAATCAATGGACCATCTTTTGGTGCCTGCAGAGAATCACGATGCTTTCCTGTGTGCCTAGGAATCTTAATGCCTTGCCAAGAATACACATACACATACACATACACATACACATACACATACACATACACATTCTCTCTCTCTCTCTTTCCCTCTCTCTCTCTCTCTCTCCCTCTATCTCTCTTATACTCTCTCTCATACTCTCATACACACTTTTTCTCATACTCTGTCTCTCTTTCTCATACACTTTCTCTCTCTCATATTCTCTCATAGTCTCTCTCTCTCCCTCTCTCTCTCACACACACACGGGGGGGGGAGGGAGAGAAAGAGAGAGGGGGGGAAATATCACAGTAAAAGAGACTTTTAAAATGATTAGATTATTCCAGGTGAATGTTGGCTGTTGCCAGATTGCTTTTTGTTGGTAGATATGAGTTTGTCTAAAATATGTTTATTTTCATGAATTATTATGCCATTACAATACATAAAAGTTTTCTGAGTCATCTAAGCCTGTTGAATTTCACCATTCAGAAGGCCAAAAGAAGAATATTTAGGCTACAGCAATTGTCAGAATGTTGATGGTAACTTATGCTTTAAGAAGCCAGAACATTTCAGAGATTTAACACTCAATCTGAAACCTCTAAAATGCTTCAAGAGATACTGAAGTTCTTTTCTTTTTTTGTGATACCCCAGGAAAGAATTTAATACATTTCATACATCTTGCATTATAGATTTGTGATTTATGTTTTTGTTCATTTATGTCACATTTTATTTATTTAAAATAGGTTTTGATGTGCTTCGGGCATCAGAACACCTTCACAAACAAACAAACAAAATGAAAAATGCACTGTATCAAAATAACAGCAGTAATTGCAGTTATTTTTTTTTCCTCAAATGAAACCAAAATAACATAAATTATAACCTTTACTACAAAAATATAGTAAATAGACTTTACCAACTGGCTAAAGTCCAAAGAGATGCATCCTCTTAAGTGGTGGTACTATCACTTTGAGAGCAGTACTTGCCTCCAGTAATCTAAACAAATGTCATATTTACAAGTTATTTTATTTTTTAAAAAAACCCTCTCAAAAGTTGGTAAATTTCTGATCTTTATTATTCAACTCAAGTGTCAAATACTGGAGAGCCTATTTCAACCTCATCATCAAATTAAACAATAAATGAATGAATTTAGGGGAGAGCTATGTATTTTTAATCTATTTAAATTATTTTACACAACTTTCTGAAAAATATAATTTGCACCTATTTAAAAGCAACACAACTGCTGTGAAACACTAGAACTCTGCTCTCTGTTAAAAAAAAAATCTTGGTAGGCAAGATTTAATTTTAGAAAGGTGTTTTTCATTGCTGTTTCTGAAACCAGAAAATGTTTCAGAAAATTGAGTGTGTAGTTTAAAAATGACAAAGCAATGAGTATATTTAGAGGGCCCTGCATTGCAATCCATATAGTTTCAGATAGGTAGGTCATATATTATAGCGGACATTAAATATTTAAAACAATTCTCAGAAATAATTGATATAAGCCACTATGCAATTACATTGTAAGTAAAACTGCACAAATATTCTGGTTGTGTTGTGTTAGATTCAGTCTCCAAAAAGCACTTTGGAACATGTAGGAGCACAAAGACTCGTTTGCATAAAATAACTGGGTCTTTTCCTGGGATTACAGCAGAATCTTATAAAATAGCATCATATAGTGGTGTCCATTTTTATTTCCATACAGATGTTAATTTGTAAACATTTTGATGATTTATGTGGTGATTGACATCTGTAGCCTAAGAGCAGCATGGTACACTATTCATACTTCTGCTTTTCTGAAGTGCTTCCTAGAATTACCATGAAAAAACAAGCAAAAAGTAAATCAAAAAAGTAAATCCCACCCTTTATATCTAAAACAAACTATTAAATCAATTAAATTTGCATTATTCCCTATATCCCTACTTCCTGAATGTCTGGCTTTTTAATTTGAATAGGAGGATTCAATCCAAAATATCATGTATCACAACCAGTGAAGAGATCCAATGGAGATGCTTGTGTGAATAAGTGCACAAGCTTATTTTACCTATTGTCAGCCCTTGAGAAGTTCACTTGACAGATTGTTGAGAAATTTCCTAGTGTTCACCAGAGACCCTGTGTATCCATGAGACACCTGAGACATATCATCAAAATGGGTCCAGCCTTACAGAAGACATTGATAGCTTCTCAATTGTAGTTAGATCAAGAAATGATCTAGCATTCCTAATAAAGGAATGTTAATAATAATACAACTGTTCCATGGCATAAATGAGATCTAATATATGACCACCGATATGTGTTAAATGAAAAATTACATGGAACTATGAATGACTACAGTCTATCAGCCCCAGCTCACCTTCAGGCTAGGTCACACTGGCCGATGGATGCAAAACGTATGCAAAAAGGACACAGCGGATGAGCAAAATTTCGGGGGTGGCTCCATCCATTGTTTTCCGCTCAGAAAAGTGCCCCAAATTTGCATAAACAGAATGGAAAACAACGGAAAGGAACGGACGTGGGTAGTACGTTGCGAGGATGGTAAGCGGATGTTCGTAGGAAGCCTAGTGGATGGAAGTGGATGGAAGCAGATGACACATCCGCAGGGCTTCTGGAGGAGAATAGCGAAGTTGACGTGTAGCGGAAGGAGCGGATGCGTAGCGGATGACGCGGACGCATCACGGACACCTATAAGATGCATAGCGAATGCGTAGCGGATTCGTAGCAGATGCAAAGCGGTCACTGCGCATGCAGGGAGGATGAATTGCATCAGCTCCATGGATATAAAGGATGCAGCTCGCAAGCAGTCACCATTCAGAGGAAAGACCTGCTGCCAGAGACATCTTGAAAGAACACCATGGTTCGTCAGTCAGGGAAGAAGAGGAAGCCTGTGCCTACTCCTGCTAGCCCTGGCAAGAAGGACAGAACCACCATCCCACCCCCTAGCGCTGACTCTGAAGCTGCTGGTACTTCTGCTGCTGCTGCTGGTGGTACTTCTCCTGCTGGTGCTGCTGGTGCTGTTGGTGCTGTTGGTGCTGCTGGTGCTTCTCCTGCTGCTGCTGCTGGTGCTTCTCCTGCTGCTGCTGCTGCTGTTGGTGCTGCTGCTGTAGTGGACCAGCCCCAAGGTCCTCAAAGCCCTGCTGCTGAAGGCCCTGAAGCCCCTGCCAGAGGGAGGAAGAGGCAAGGCAAGGAGAAGGGAGAGAGGAAACAGTACTCTATTTCCGAGGACCATGAGGAGAAGATGCTGGAATGGCTGAGGGAGAACGAGTACCTGTGGAGAAAGGGCCACAGGCTCTATCGTGACACCAAGAGAAAGCAGGCAGCGTGGAGAGACAAGGCAGAGAGCCTGGGCTACACTTCAGATGTACTCCTTGGAGGGTGGAAGCACATGCACACCTGGTATGGCAAGCTGCACCTGAAGAAATCTGGCCAGGCTGCTGTCAAGGTCACTGACTGGGAGATGTACGTCATGGCCAAGTGCAGCTTCCTGGAGGGTGAGGTCTGCCACTGAGCAGCAGCCCCTCTGTCAACCCTCTCCCTCAGACAGCCCACAGACAGCCACTCCTCTTCCAGCCAGGAGACAGCTACCGTGTCCAGGCAGGTGTCTTTGGAGGGCCCCACAGCAGAGACCCCCCGACATCTGTACTCCCCATGCCAGAGGATGTGGAGGATCCCCTGTCTCAAATGGAGCAAGAAGAAGCAACAGCCAGAGACCAACCCACACCCACACCCAGCTCCACCTCCAGAGAAAGCAGGCAGAGAGGCAGACTGGAGGGCCAGAGCCACATTGTCCTCCTGGAGATCAGGGACACCATCAAGACCAGCACAGGTCTTCTCTCTCAGCTGGTCCACAGCAATATACCATCCTTGAACCACAAGCCCTTCATCACGTACGTGAGCCAGACCCTCATGGACCTGCCCGAGGCCCAGTACCAGGTGATGAAGCAGAAGATCACAGCACTGCAGCACCACCCTCCAGGCCCAGCTGAACCAGCTCCAACCCAGTCCAAGACTGCTCCTCCACCCCAGGCGATGTCACAGCCCTTCCATGGCTTTCAATAGCCCCTCACCTACCAAGGCTACGAGTACCAGGACTTCCCAGAGCAGAGACAGCCCTTCCACAGATTTCAACAGCCCCTCACCTACCAAGCCTACCACTACCAGGACTTCCCACAGTAGAGGCAGCCCTCCCCAGTCCAGGCCCAGGTACATTGCACGCCACAGACGTCTCACCTCACCCAGCTGCAGACCAGACAGCCCCACTACACTCCTCCTTCCTCCACCCCACAGCCATGCCCCTCAACAGAAAAACTGTCATCAGTACTGTGCCTGACATCCCAGGTCCTTGAGGAAGGGCCTCTCAACCTCACGGGACTGAATCAGCTCTCTGAGAGCTTGCTGAACACACTATCCCCTGTTGTACTCTCAGGACCAGGCACCCCAATGGTGCCTCAGACCAGCACTCCAGCCACAGCCACCTCCATAGGCACTGGCTGCTCGACAGCTGAGACGATGGACATGCCTCAGAGTGACTGAGAATAGTGCCAGAGAATGAGTTGTTACCTGTTCACTTTATCTTTGCTTAAAGACAGTTTACTTGGTTCATTTTGCTTTTTTAATAAAGTCATACAGTTTACTTAAGACAGTTGTTAATAAAGGTTATCTTTGCTTCACACACTTGGTTCATTTTATTTACTTTATAAAGTGTTGGTGAAAACTTTGAAAAAATGGTTAAGCCTTCGCATGCTTGTGGGATAGATAAGGATAGCTGTGGGATGGGTAAGGATAGTTGTAGGATGGGTCAGGATAGTTGTGGGATGGGAAAGGATAGCTGTGGAATGGGTAAGGAGAGTTGTGGGATGGGTAAGGATGGCTGTGGGATTGATAAACCTCCAGTGCAAGCATAGTGGGACTGTATGGTCCACCCTCCCAACTGCCACACATATGGACCTTTTTTATCAATAACAATTTATTCATTGATCAACACATTTCAAAATAAACAAAGCTCTTTATTAATGCCCTATTCATTGTAGGGCCACTCAATATACATGACACAATCTCATCAGTGTTATGAGACAGGCTCAAGGAAGCATCCATTAAGCATCAACCATCCTGTCTTGCCACTCCACTACTCCAGCTGGGGAGTTGCACCAGTGTTTCAGGAGGTTGCGCTGCTTCTTCCCTTCACGTGAAGCTCTGTTGGGGCCTTGCAAATCCACAGTATCTATTAGGTTTTGCCCTTGCCTCCATTCACCAGGCTCCATGTCCCCATTCCCTTGTTGTCGGTCCACAAGCCTGTTCTGCAACACTGGGTAGCGGGTGCACATGAGATTGTGCAGGATGCAGCAAGCTTCCACGATGCTCCTCACAGTCCCTGGGTGATGCTGCATGGTGGTGAGAAGTGCCTGGAACCTGTTGGCCAGGATGCCAAAGGCATTCTCCACCACCCGCCTTGCCCTGGACAGCCTGTAGTTAAAGATCCTCTCTTCACAGGTGAGGTATCTTGAAGTGTAGGGCTTCAGGAGGTAGATTCTGACGGAGAAGGCATCATCACCAATGCTGAAGTAGGGCACATCTTGTGTGTCATTGGGTAGGGGGTCTGGATCTGGAACACCCATGATGAGGTTGCTTTCCAACCCATCCTTGAGGTCACTGGCGTTGTATACCTGGCTATCTGAAGCTGACCCGTTGCCTGAAGCATCGATGTACATGAACTTATAGTCAGCATCAACCATGGCAAAGAGGATGATGCTGAAGAAGCCCTTGTAGTTGTGATAAGAGGACCCTGAGTTGGCTGGAGCTTTGTAGGCCACATGCTTCCCATCTATGGCTCCAATGGTGTGGGGAAAGTTCCACCTCTGATACCACTGTTCTGCAACTTTCCTCCAGTCTTGTTCAGTGGTGGGGCACTGGAGGAGCTTCTCCACATATTCTTCGATGATGGCCTGCACCACTTCTCTGACCACTTTGCTGATGCTGTTGTGTGGCACCCTCCAGGCATACTGCATGTTTCTGTATGTGGTTCCAGAGGCCAGGTGGCACAGAGTCAGTGCCACCTTGAGTCCAGGGTCCAGGCTGGGCCGGAAGTTGGTGCTCGGCTTGGTCAACCTGGGTCTCAGACGCTCAACAATTTCATCAAACATGGCTGGTGGCATCCTAATGAAGTGCTGGAATGAAGTGCTGCACAAGTGTATTCGTTCTTCATTCCTCAGCTCCACCATCAGCTTGTCATACAGTCCAAACTCCACTCTTCTCCCAATCCATCCTCGGACCCACACAGCTCTTGGACGTCTCCTTCTTCTCCTTGGGTAGAAAAGGTGAAACAGTCTGAAAAGGGTTTCGTTCTGGTGTTGAATGATCGCAGCTACCATAAGGACTGTGTGATGATCCAAGGTGGAGATCAATGGATGATGTGGAAGAGCAAGAGCAAGGGTGAAAAGGTCTGTACACCATGGCTGCTGGACAGATAGTGAGATCCAGGTGATTTCCTCCCCCTTCTTATAGGAAATATCAGTTTTCCGCTAGATGTCCTTCCACATACTCTAGGCATACTACAGACATCCTAAATATCCGAGATGTCCCATATACAAACGTTTTGTCCGTTTTAATGCTTTATATATGAGATACATCCACTTACATCCTTTCTATTTCCGTGCTACAAACGCTGTGTGGACGTTCCGTGTACCTTTCGCTTCCTCCCTCTTTCCGCTTTCAGCTGCAGCAGATGTGAGTTGAGGGGATGGCCAGAGGATGCCGAGAGGATACAGCGGACGTTTAACGGGTGACAAACGGATGTAGAACGTTTGTTGCCCGTATGTGTCATGGATGTACATCGTACATGGCGAAAGTTCATCCTCTCAAAAAATTGTGTGCAGCTCAAAACCTTTTGAGCAGATGAAATAGCAGTAGATGGATGTTTGACATATAGAGGATATGAATCACGTACGTAGTGAGTACACAATGGATGCATCACGTTTTCAAACAGATGGCAAGCTTTTTTGTCCATTTTACATCCTCTTTGCATCCGTTGGTGCAGTGGGATATGGGCCTTATAAAGGTTGATCAACTAGATAAGTGGTTCCCAGTGGTTCAGTCCACTACCTCCTTGGTGCTACAAAGTCATCCTTGGTGCCTCCCACCCAGGTGTGGGATTCAAATTTCTGTGGGTGTGGCCCAATTTGAGGGTGTGGCTTGCTGGTCATGTGACTGGGCGGGTGTGGCTTGCTGGTCACGTGACTGGCTGGCATGGCTTGCTGGCTGGGCATGGCTTGTTGGTCACATGATGGGGCAGGTGTGGTTTGGTGGTCATGTGACTGGGTCGGCATGGACAAGTGACTGGCAAGCAAGTGGTCCTTACTTAATGGCCGGTTGTTTAGCAAGTGTTCCAATTTATGACTGGCCTCCCCAGAGATACTTGACCTGTTTTTGGAGTTTTGACAGCCATGCACACACATACACACACACTTCCTTCTAAAGGGCCTGTCACATAGGCCGACGGATGCAAAACGTATGTAAAAAGGACACAGCACACGAGAAAATGTTCCATCCATTGTTATCTGCTCTCAAAAGTGCCCCAAATTTACATAAGCAGAGCGGACAACAACAGAAAGGAATGGACGGGGTGAGGATGTAGCGAGGATGTTAAGTGGATGCTCCATGGAAGCCTAGCGGATGGAAGCGTATGGAAGCACATGGCATATCCGAAGGGCTTCCAGGGGAGCACAGCGAAGCAGATGCACAATGGAAGGAATGGATGCAGAGCGGATGCCTAGTGGATGAAGCGGATGCATCACGGAAGCCTAGCGGATGCCTAGCAGATGCCTAGTGGATGCAAAGCATGCACTGCGCATGGGGGGAGGATGCATTGCATCAGCCCCGCAGATATAAAGGAAAGCAGCTCACAAGCAGGCCACCATTCAGAGGAAAGACCTGCTGCCAGACACAGCTCCAGCCAGCCAACAACCATGGGGAAGAAGAGGAAGCCTGTGCCATCTGCTGCCAGCCCTGGCAAGAAGGACAGGGCCACCATCCCAGCCCCTGGCCCTGACTCTGCTTCTGCTGGGGCTTCTGCTGCTCGGGCTGACTCTTCTGGTGCTGGGGCTTCTGCTGGCACTGCTCCTGGTGCTGGGGCTTCTGCTGGTGCTTACTCTGCTAGCGCTGCTCCTGGTCCTGCTGGTCCTGCTGATGCTCCTGGTGCTGCTGGTGCTGCTGGTGCTGCTGGTGCTGCTGGTGCTGCTTTTGCTGCTACTGTTATTGTTGCTGCTGCTGGTGGTGGTTGTGTGGTGGAGCAGCCCCTAGAACCTCGAAGCCCCTCTGATGAGGGCCCAGATGGCCCTGCCAGAGGGAGGAAGAGACATACGCATGAACGGGAAAGGAGGCAATACTCCATTGAAGATGAACATGAGGATGAGGTGCTGGAATGGCTGAGGGAGAACGACTATCTATGGCGGAAGGGACACAGGCTCTATCGAGACACCAAAAGGAAGCAGGCTGCTTGGAGAGAGAAGGCGGAGAGCCTGGGCTACACTTCGGAGGTCCTCCTCAGCTGGTGGAGGCACATGCACACCTAGTACGGGAAGCTGCACCTCAAGAAGTCTGACCAGGCTGTGGTCAAGCTCACCGACCGGGAGACCTACGTGATGGCCAAGTGCAGCTTCTTGGATGGTGAGTTCTGCTACCGAGGAGCAGCCCCTCTGACAACCCTCTCTCTCAGGCAGCCCGCAGACAGCCAGTCCTCTTCTGGCCAAGAGTCAGCTCCTGTGTCCAGGCAGGTATCTGTGGAACGTCCCACGATGGATAGCCCCCCAACAGCTGCACTCCCCATGGCAGAGCGCATGGAGGACCCCCTGACGCAGTAGGAGCAAGGAGGGGGCACTTCCACCAGAGACCAACCCACATCCACCCCCAGCTCCACCTGCACAGAAAGCAGGCAGAGAGGCAGAGGGGCAGAGCCAAACTGGAGGGGCAGAGCCAAACTGTCCTGCTGGAGATCAGGGACACCATCAAAAGCAGTGTAGATCTCCTCTCTCAGCTGGTACACACCAACATACCATCCTCAAAACGAAAGCCCTTCCTCACCTAAGTCAACCAGACCCTCCTGGACATATCCGAATCACAGTACCAGGTGATAAAGGACAGGATCATCGGTCTTCTTCACAACCCTCCAGACCCAGCTGAACCTGCTCCCACCCAGTCCAGGTCTGCTCCTCCACCCCAGGTGATGTCACTGCCCTTCCAAGGCTTTCCACAGGCCCTCCCCTACCAAGGCTATGGCTACCAGGAGGTCCAGCAGCACAGGAAGCCCTTCCCAGTCCAGGAACAGGTACATCGTACGCCATCGGTGCCACCAGTGCCACCGATGCCACTGATGCCACTGATGCCACAGATGCCACCCATACCAAAGATGCCACCCATGCCACAGATGCCACCCATGCCACAGATGCCACCCATGCCACAGATGC
>BLBF01000063.1:11643484-11653938 GCA_015471245.1 Laticauda colubrina | reverse complement strand
CCACCCATGCCACAGATGCCACCCATGCCACAGATGCCACCCATGCCTCACCTCGCTCACCTGCAGACCAGACAGCCCCACTAAACTCCTCCTTCCTCCACCCTACAGCCAAGCCCGGCCTCAGAACATCTGTCATCGGTCTTGGGACTGACACCCCATGTCCTGGAGGAAGGGGCTCTCAACATCACAAGACTGAGCCAGATCATTGAGAGCTTCCTCCATACACCATCCCCTGTTGTCCTCTCAGAGCCAGGCACCTCAATGGCACCTCAGACCAGCACTCCAGCAGCAGCCACCTCCACAGCACCTGGACCCTTTTACCCCTGAGACTATGGGCACGCCTTAGAGTGACTGAGAAGAGTGTCAGAGACTGGGTTGCTACCTGTTGACTTTATCTTTGCTTGGGACACTTTACTTGGGTCATTTTGCTTTTACAATTTGTTATTAATAAAGATTATCTTTGCTTCACACACTTGCTTCAGTTCTTTTAGTCAATAAAGTCTTGGTGATAACTTTTAGAAATGGTTTTAGCCTTTGCATGCTTGTGGGATGGGTTAAGATAGCAGTGGGATGGGCAGGGATACTTTTGGGATGGGTAATAGCTGTGGGATGGGCAGGGATACCTTTGGAATGAGTAATAGATGTGGGATGGGTAGGGATACCTTTGGAATGGGTAATAGCTGTGGGATAGATAAACCTCCAGTGCAAGCATAGTGGGACTGTATGGTCCACCCTCCCAGGTGCCACACCTATGGCCCTTTATTATCAATAACAATGTAATCATTCATTCACACATTTCAACATAAACACAACTCTTTATTAAATGCCCTGTTCATTGTAGGGCCACTCAACAAACATTGCACAATCTCATCAGTGTGATGAGACAGGCTGAAGGAAGCATCCATTAAGCATCTATCATCCTGTCTTGTCACTCCACTGCTCCAGCTGAGGAGTTGCACCAGTGTTTCAGGAGCTTGCGCTGCTTCTTCCCTTCATGTGAAGCTCTGTTGGGGCCTTGTACATCCACAGTGTCTATCAGATTTCGCCCTTGCCTCCATTCACCAGGCTCCATGTCCCCATTGCCTTGTTGATGGTCCATGAGCCTGTTCTGTAAGACTGGGTAGCGGGTGCGCATGAGATTGTGCAGGATGCAGCAAGCTTCCACGATCCTCCTCATGGTCTCTGGGCCATGCTGCATGGTGGTGAGAAGTACCTGGAACCTGTTGGCCAGGATGCCAAAGGCGTTCTCTACCACCCGCCTTGCCCTGGACAGCCTATAGTTGAAGATCCTCTCTTCATGGGTGAGGCATCTGGAAGTGTAGGGCTTCATGAGGTAAGTTCTGAGGGAGAAGGCGTCATCCCCCACGATGAAGTAGGGCACATCTTGTGTGTCGTTGGGCAGGGGGTCTGGATCTGGGAAGCCCATGATTAGGTTGCATTCCCGCCCCTCCTTGAGATAACTGGCGTTGTATACCTGGGCATCTGAAGATGACCCGTTGCCTGAAGCATCGATGTACATGAACTTGTAGTCAGCATCGACCATGGCGAAGAGGATGATGCTGAAGAAGCCCTTGTAGTTGTGATAAGTGGACCCTGACTTGGCTGGAGCTTTGCAGGCCACGTGCTTGCCATCTATGGCTCCAACAGTGTAGTGGAAGTTCCACCTCTGATACCACTGCTCTGCAACTTTCTTCCATCCCCTCTCTTTCTCTCTCTCTCCCTCTCTCTCTCTCTCTCTCTCTCTCTCTCTCTCTCTCTCTCCTCCCTCCCTCCCTCTCAGACTGGCTTTGGTCTACTTTCCCGATGTGCCTATAGGGCTGGCGCTTTGAACATGGATGGATGGATGGATAGAGAGACAGAGAGAGACAGGTAGGTAGGTAGGCAGGCAGGTAGGAAGGGCTCAGTCAGAAGAACCAGGCTGCAGAAGGAGGCTAGGTTCTATGTCCAGGCCGGCCACTTCGAGCCAAACTGAGCTGAGCCACATGCCTTGGAGAGCCGCAGCTATACCCACTCGCATCCTGTGCGCAAGCCTGGCTGGCTGGAGAGGTGGAGGCTGGGCAGGTGCTGCGCACTCCCTTGTTTTCCTCCGCAAAAGGGGGACCTAACACCGTACCATCCACCCCTTCCACAACGCACCTTGGGAGGGTTTTGCTTTTGGGCCTTCTGGCACGCCTCCGCTGCTTCCACTGGAGAGGGCAGCCTGCAAGCTAAGGTGCCCCCTTTCCACCACCTTCCACCTCTCCCCCCCAGGCTTGGCAAGGTTCACCATGCACAAGTTCTACATTTGAGGCACCAGCTATGGAGTGATGAAATAGTCAATGGGCTGCATGGCCGGCAGTCAGTGACCCTACAGGCCCAGCACCTTAAACGCCCCTCTGCTGCCTCTTAGCGCCCCCCTGCTAGCCCCGTTGCCTCTTAGTGCCCCCCCAAGGCATCCCACTACCCTGCAGGGGGCAGTACCACCCACTTTGGGAACCACTGAACTAAAGTAAGGCTGTCAAATTTGCAGCCTGCAAGCCAGATCATACATGTTGGCCACGCCCATCTTCACACCTGGTTTAATGAAGGAGATAAAAAAAAGTCCCAATATGTCATGTGACAATTATATGGCAACATGATTTTGACACCCCAGAACTAGAGGATTCAACCATTAGCTCAACAACTATGTCCAGGAGACAAGGAGGGAACCAGGTGGGCAGCAGTTGGGCAGTACACCAGGAGATCCCTAGCTTTTACCTAAATATCGACATATTCTTCCAGTTCAGAAACTGTCATAGACAAGGTGTCACAAAGATCAAACTCTACTTCCTGGGCCTGGTTACCACCAGATGGTTAAATCTAGTTCATACAAAGGTTAAATCTCATTCATGCAGAGGAGTAAGCTAACTTCCTTAGCTATGATATGGGGATGCCTATTTCAATTAATATCTATTGTTTATTTAGTCCTCCAAAATAAAGAGCTGCCGAGAAGGTTTATTTGAAAAAAATTAGTGTATCTATTACAAAATTATCTATCCTTGAAAATATTTTTTAAAACCCACCCAAATATGTCTATGGAGATTTCCAATCATCCAAATCATGGTTGTCCCAAAGGTGCTGGTCAGAAGACAACTGGACTTTCTTGTTCTTTTTTCCTTGAAAATGTTTCACTTCTCATCTAAGAAACTGCTTCAGTTTTTTACCTTTAGGACCTCCCAAACATGGATTGATTACCGTGGCCAGCCCATGCCTACTATTGCTTACCTGGTTAACAAGAAAAAGAGTAATGATAAGATGAAATTTGCCAATACTCTTTCCCGTGAAAAATAGTAGGGATTTTATATCCCTGGTGATGTTTCATACAGTTTTTGGAAAGGAAGTTTGACCAGGTTAAGGGCTAGCCAAGTTAATTGCTTTGTGGAAATGGGGTCTAATATGTAAATGGACTGTATGTAGTTAAATGGGGCTTAATTGCATAACCACAAGCATTCCTTCTGCTTAGATCATCCCCATTTTGTACATGGCTGAAAAACAGATCTACATGTTGAAGCTGAGTTTCACTTCAACAAAGTGTTTTTCATGTGGAAATGACAGGTGACTCCATATGTCTGTTCATGTGCAGAAGCTAAACAATGCTGTTTTTCTAAGCAGTGGGAGTCCACCTTGCTTCACAATGCAAATTCTAAGCTGTACTGAAATGTAGCATCACTTTGAATCTCTGCACAGCTCTACTGAAAGAGCCTTGAGGTAATAAAAGAAAATAGGGGGAGTTTATGGTTTAATGCATTTGTTTATACTTTAGAAATAATGGTGGTACACCTGCAGTCTAGAATAAAATAAACAGAAAATTGTATCCTCTGTCTTCTGCAGTTTTCCCCACTGAGACATTAGTTTAAATGACAATTCATATAACATGGGTCCAGCAGTATTGAAACACTCAACAGAGTATAAATGATTATTTGTTCAATGCAGCATCTCATCCTGCATTCTTTTCTTTTTTTCTCCTTACTGTTGAAAATTGGCCATTGACAAGCAGGAACAATTGATTTTTTTCTTTTCTTTTCTCTCTTCACAGCTGTTTTGTAATTACATCCAAATGTAATATGTATCCACTCAGCTGCTCAACAGAACATTCTTTCATCATTCACTACCACTGTTATTATAGAAGGACTCAGCTCTCAAACTGTAGTTAGATGTACTCAATTTCTGCTGGGTTTTGCATTGTGAAACCTCTTCACTTGGGGACATTATAAGTCAAATGTTATAAATTGCATTAGTCTGGAACTTGGTGTACAAGCTGTAAGAAGAGATGCCAACAGGAGGGATATTCTCCTGCTTTAAAAAAAAAACAAAAAACCATTATTTAGATCTGAGCTCCAGCTATTGTTTTTATGCAAGATATATCCCCATGGTCATTATTTCAGACATCTCTTTTGTTAGAGGCTCTGTATTCTAAAATAATAAGCAGCAGATTGGCTGATAGTTTAAATGCATATATTGGGAGCTCAAGCTACAAAAAACTAGATAACATATATAATGTATTACATATCATCATCATGTACCATTTACTCATGTCCACTTGCTTACTGCAGGAATCTAGATTAAAATATAGCAAGAGATGGGTGTGGAACTCATTTCATAAAAAGAACTAGCACTTACACAATAATTGGTTCAACTATTGTTAACATTAGCAGGTGTTCCATAACTAAATTTGTTCAAATTTTTAGAATTTAGAATTCTTTTATTAACCAAGTGTGATTGGACACACAAGGAATTTGTCTTGGTGCAAATGTTCTCTGTATACATAAAAGAAGATACATTTGTCAAGAGTCAAGAATCATAAGATACAACACTTATTAATAGTCATAGGGTACAATAAGCAATCAAATCATACTAGGAAATATAAATCGTAAGGATACAAGCAACAAAGTTACAGTCATACAGTCACAAGTGGGAGGGAATGGGTGATAAGGAGTGATGAGAAGATTAATAATAATAGTACTGCAGACTTTGTAAATAGTTGGACAGTGTTGTGGTAATTATTTGTTTAGCAGAGTGGTGGCTTTTGGGGAAAAGCTGTCCTTGTATTTAGTTGTTCTGGTGTGCAGTGCTCTTTAGAGTCATTTTGAGGGAAGGAGTTGAAACAGTTTATGTCCGGGATGTAAGGGGTCTGTACATATTTTCACAGCCCTCTTTTTTGACTTGTGCAGTATACAGATCCTTGATTGAAGGCAGATTGGTAGCAATTGTTTTTTCTGCAAACCAGATTTCTAATTATCCTAGTTAGTTTCCACTGCCCTCATTGCTCTGATTATCCTCACTTAAATTCATTCCAGTTTCATTTGTCTCCTTCAAGTAAAGTGTATAGAATTTTAACCATCTGAAGCAACTGCATATAATATTCTTTTAAATATGATTCTTGTATGTCCAAGTAAGCTTTACCCATTAGTTATTTTCATCTCCACTTTTCTTGCAATATTATTTTTTCCTACCCTGTTTTCAAGGAAAATATGCACAAATTCCACCCGTGCTTTCTACAATTTTATAAACAACAAACTAAAAGACTCAAGGTCCATCCCACCCCTGAAAAGACCTAATGGCAAAGACTGCAACGACAACACCATCAAAGCAAACCTCTTTAACACATTCTTTGGCTCAGTATTTGTAAACAGCAATGTATCAAGCCCAGTACTTCCTTGTCGAACCACAGACAACTACAATGATCTAATACATTTCGATTTTACAGAAGGCATTGTTGCAAAAGCACTGCACAATCTAAAAACATCCCTATCTATTGGACCAGACAGAATATGTGCCTACTTCTTAAAAAAGCTATCCACTGCCATAGCAGAACCTTGAAGCATAATCTTCAAAAAATCTTTTAGGACCAGCTCCTTTCCAAACCTATGGTCACAAACCACGGTCATTCCCATCTTCAAAAAGAGAGACCCCAGCCTAGTTGAAATTTACAGACCAATCTCTTTATCCTGCATCACCTGTAAAGTCATGGAATCAATTATTAACCAATCCATTATCCTCCACTTCGAGACAAACATCCTACTCTCAAATAAACAACTTGGTTTCAGAAAAAAACTATCCTGCAATCTGCAACTCTTACACTGCAAAAACATATGGACTGCACAACTCGATCAGGGCAAAGCAATAGACACAATCTACATAGACTGCTGTAAAGCATTTGATTCAGTGGCACACAACAAACTACTCCTAAAACTAAAATCTTATGGTATTTCTGGACACCTGCATAACTGGATAGAAGCACTCCTGTCAAACATACAACAAATGGTCAAAATTGGGAGCATCCTATCAAATTCTGTACCTGTCAACAGTTAGGCAGTATTCTAGGACCAACTCTCTTTATACTCTACATAAATGACCTCTGTACTCATATTAAGAGCAACTGCATTCTCTTCACTGATGATGTAAAGCTATTCAACACCACAGACTATACTGCTATCATTCAAAAAGACCTCGACTATGTTTCAGAATGGTCAAACAAATGGCAACTTCAAATCTCAACAAAGAAATACTCTGTCTTGCCTATGAGCAAAAAGAACCAGAAAATAAAATACAAGCAGAATAGTCAAGACCTTATTGATGATCCAAACTCTGTCAAGGATCTTACAGAACTCATCTCTAATGATCTAAGTGCTAGAGCCCACTGTAACTACATAGCCAAAAAAGCATTAAGAGTTGTTAACCTAATCTTACATAGCTTTTTCTCTGGTAATATTACACTAATAACTAGAGCATACAAAACATTTGCTAGACCAATACTTGAATACAGCTCATCAGTCTGGAACCCATATTACGTATCTGATTTTAACACAGTTGAGAAAGTCCAGAAATATTTCACAAGAAGACTTCTCCACTCCTCTACTCATTGCAGAATACCTTATGCCACCAGACTTGAAATTCTAGATCTGGAAAATCTAGAAGTATGCTGCCTTCGGTCCAATCTAAGTATAGTATATAAAACCATACATTGCAATGTCCTACCTGTCAATGAATACTTCAGCTTCAACCATAACAACACAAGAGCAAACAATAAATACAAACCCAATGTTAATCGCACCAAACTTGATTGCAGGAAATACAACTTCAGCAAACAGAGTGGTCAGTGTCTGGAATACTCTACCTGACTCTGTGGTTTCTACCCCAAACTCCAAAAACGTTAACCTTAGACTGTCTATTATTGACCTCACCCCCTTCCTAAGAGGCTTGTAGGGGGCGTGCATTGTACCAATCGTGCCTACCTTCCTATCCTATTGGGTTTTTTTTCTTATAAGTATCTATCTCATGTATTCAAAACTATATTTATTCTTATACCTGTATCTTGTAAGCGATTGACAAATCAAATAAATACTAAAAAAAAAAAAAACACTTCAGAACCAATTTCTAGAGTAAATAAAACTGAGATTGGTCCAATATTAGTACCACCAGGTAGATCAAATCAACTACATGGGAAAGCTAAAACTATTTTGTGAAGAGTGGCTATAATGGAATTTTGCAGGTCTGATTGGGTTGTGTCTTCTTTTGTACTTATATCCATATAAATTCGGGAGATATCTGTCTGAGCTGCTTCCATCGACTTTCTACTTGTTTTGGACTTAAAAATACATTTTTCCCCTTGTCACTTTGGGTAATAGAACCTGCCTATCTCTGTCAAAGTCATCTTCCTTATTCTCTACAACCAAAGAGCTTTATGGCTACAAGAAGATGAGCTCATTTTTTCCTGTCATTCAGTTTTGCAAATAATTGTCTTGGAAGTTACCATTCTCACAGTAACTGTGCATCTCTTTCTAGAAATCATTATCCAAATATGCAACAATACAGTGTGACAATTTATTTATTTGTATCCTGCCTTCATTATTTTTCCAAATAAATCAGGATGGCAAACATATCCCGTACACTTCTTCCAATTTTCTCACAAGAACAACCCTATGAGGTGAGTTGGGTGAGTTGGGTTTTCATCATGTTAAATTATTCTGTTCTGTAATAGAAAACATATCACCACAGGGATTATAAACTCTACCCCTTATGTTATTTTTGTATGATATCACGATGCAAGTAAGAATGGGCAAAGGATGTTCCATGATATTACAAGGAACATTTCATCATTTGGGCTTCATCATGAGGAATGACTGCAAAGCATGACATTCAAATCACAATATCTCCTAGTAATGTTCACATACCAATGTAAAGGAGTGAAGGGCTTTGAAGTACAGTGAAAGCCTCATAGTGAGTAGCTATTCCTGTCTCTCACCCCCAACAATGAGTAGTACAATATGTCCAAGACCCAGATCTTCCAGCTGCAGAAAAAGGCCCTGTCACACTGCAAAAACGGATGCAAAGAGGAAGCAAAACGGAAAAAAAACCTTGCCATCCATTCTAAAACGCGATGTACTCACTGCCTCCGTTTGGCTTCCTCTCAATCCGTCCAGCATCCATTTATTGACATTTCATCCACTCCAAAAGTTTTAGGCTGCCTAAAACTTTTGCGTGGAAAATGTATCCAATTTGTCCATTCTGCATCCACTACGCATCCGTTATGCATCCGTTACGCATCCACTATATCCGCTAGGCATCTGTTACGCATCCGCGCAACTCCATCCGCTCCAGCGGTAAACGGACACAGGGAGGAAGCAGAACGGACGTGGAACAGATGCAGAACGGATGCAGAACGGAAACAAAGTGTTTAAAACGGAAAACACATTCTCAGAGGGGACCTATCTCGGATATTAAGGATGCCTAGAGGATGCCTAGAGGATGCCTAGAGGATGCAAAGGGACACCTATACTGCCTATAAAAAGGGGGAGCAACTCGCCTGCCATCTCACTTTCAGACCAGCAGCCCAGCGGTGCAGACCTCTGCAGCCTTCATCTGCCTCTTCCTATTCCTCTTCCACAGCATCCAGTCATCTCCAGCATGGATTGCGACAAAATCCTTTTGGCAGCCAACATCCTACTGTATCACTGTGAAACCATCAACAGTCTCTGTGAACTCTACAACAGCAAGGAAAGGAGGCACCCAAAAAAAGTCTGGGTCCAAAGATAGTTAGCCAGAAGAGCACAGTACCAACTTTATGACAAGCTGATGGTGGAGCTCAGGAGCGAAGACACTCGGGCATTCCAGAACTTCATGAATATGCCTCCAGCCATGTTTGATGAACTTCTGCAGTGCCTGACACCCAGGCTGAGCAAGACAAAAACCAACTTCCCGCCCAGCCTGGAACCTTGGCTCAGGGTGGCACTCACTCTGCACCACCTGGCCTCAGGGACCCCCTACAGGAGCATGCAGTACGGCTGGAGGGTGCCACCCAGCACCATCAGCTTTGTGGTCAGAGAAGTGGTGTGGGCCATCCTCGAAGAATACAAGGAGGAGCTCCTCCAGTGCCCCACCACTGAAGAAGGATGGAAGAAAGTTGCAGAGGAGTGGTATCAGAAGTGGAACTTACCCCACACCATTGGAGCCATCGATGGCAAGCACGTGGCCTGCAAGGTTCCAGCCAACTCGGGGTCCACTTATTTCAACTACAAGGGCTTCTTCAGCATCATCATCTCCGCCATGGTCGATGCTGACTACAAGTTCATGTACATCGATGTTTCAGGCAATGGCTCATCTTCCGATGCCCAGGTATACAATGACAGTCACCTCAAGGAGGGGCTGGAAAGCAACCTCATGGTGGGCTTCCCAGATCCAGAACCCCTGCCCAATGACACGCAAGATGTGCCCTACTTCATCGTGGGGGATGACGCCTTCTCCCTCTCAACCTACCTCATGAAGCCCTACACCTCCAAATACCTCACCCATGAAGAGAGGATCTTCAACTACAGGCTGTCCAGGGCAAGGCGGGTGGTGGAGAACGCCTTTGGCATCCTGGCCAACAGGTTCCAGGTACTTCTCAACACCATGCAGCATCGCCCACAGAGCATGAGGAGGATCGTGGAAGTTTACTGCATCCTGCACAATCTCATGCGCACCAGCTACCCAGTCTTGCAGAACAGGCTCGTGGACCTCCAGCAAGGCAATGGGGACATGGAGCCTGGGGAATGGAGGCAAGGGCGAAACCTGATCGACACTGAGGATGTGCAAGGGCCCAAGAGAGCCTCACGTGAGGCGAAGAAGCAGCGCAACCTTCTGAAAGACTGGTGCAACTCCCCACCTGGAGCGGAGGAGTGGCAAGACAGGATGGTAGATGCTTAATGGATGCTTCCTTCAGCCTGTCTCATCACACGGATGAGTTTGGGCCATGGATGTTTGGTTGGCCTACAATGAACAGGGCGTTTAATAAAGAGTTGTGTTGTTGTTGACATGTGTGGATCAATGCTTACATTGTAATTGATAAGGGCCATAGGGGTGGCAGCTGGGAGGGTGGACCATTCAGTCCCACTATGCTTTCACTGGAGATTTATCTATCCCACAGCTATCTTAACCCATCCCAAAGGTATCCCTGC
>BLBF01000063.1:11626143-11643384 GCA_015471245.1 Laticauda colubrina | reverse complement strand
AAAGGTATCCCTGCCCATCCCACAGCTATCTTAACCCATCCCAAAGGTATCCCTGCCCATCCCACAGCTCTCTCAACCCATCCCACAAGCATGCAAAGGCTAAACCATTTCTAAAAGTTTCCACCCAGACTTTTTAGAAAAAAAATAATGAAGCAAGCGTGTGAAACAAAGATAAACTTTATTAATAACAACCTGAAAAGTAAACATGAACCAAGTAAAGTGTCCAAATAAAGTCCACAAATATCCAGGCAGCCAGTCTCTGCTACTCCACTTGGTCACTCGGAGGTGTGTGCCCAGTCTAATTTTTAGGGTGCAGGTGCTCTGGAGGTGGGTGCTGCTGCTGTGCTGGTCTGAGATGCTGATGGAGTGCCTGGCCCCGAGAGGACAACAGGGGACGGTGTGTTCAGAAAGGTGTCAGACAGCTGGCTCATCCCCGCGATGCTGAGAGGTCCTTCCTCCATGCCATGGGGTGTCAGCCCCAGTACCGATGACAGATGTACTGAGGCCGGGCTTGGCTGTGGGATGGAGGAAGTAGTAGTGTAGTGGGACTGCCTGCTGTGCAGTGAGCTGAGGAGTGGCATGGCTGGCATCGATGTCGTCAGTGGCATCGTTGGCGTGGGTGGCATTGGTGGCATCAGTGGAACAGCTGGCAACAGTGCCGCCCGATGACTCTGCGCCTGGCCTGGGAAGGGCTGCTGCCTGTGCTGCTGGACCTCTGGGTAGCTGTAGCCCTGGTAGGTGAGGGGCTGTTGGAAGCCTTGGTATGGGAGGGACATCACCTGGGGTGGAGGAGCAGACCTGGACAGGGTGGTAGCAGGTGCCTCTGGGTCTGGAGGGTTGTTAAGCAGCGTGCAGATCCTCTCCTTCACCAGCTGGTACTGGGGATGCGGCATCTCCTTCAGGGTCTGGTTTAAATAATTGAGAAAGGGCTTGTGGTTGGAGCAGGAGGAGTCGATGGGGACTAGCTGAGACAGGAGACCTATACTGGTGTGGATGGTGTCCCTGATCTCCACCAGGACCTTGTGGCTCTCACCCTCCTGCGGTCTGGCTCTCTGCCTTCCTGTGGAGGCGGCGGTGTGGGTGGATGGGACTTCGGCAGCGGTGGACTCGATGTTACCTTTCTCCCACCGCACCAGGGAGTCCTCATCGCTCTCCACCAAGCTTTCAACACCTGCCTGGGGGTTCTCCGCCATGGCATGCTCCACCAAAACCTGCCTGGAGACAGGGACTGACTCTTGGCCGGAAGAGGACTGTGTCGCAGCAGGCTGCCTGAGAGTGAGGGTAGACAGATGGGCTCCTGGTGCTGCTTGGTGGCAGATCTCACCCTCCAGGAAGCTGCACCTGGCCATGACATAGTTCTCTCTGTCCGTCAGCTTGACGGCGGCCTGGCCAGATTTTTTGCGGTGCAGCTTCCCATACCAGGTGTGCATATGTTTTCACCAGCTGAGTAGCACCTCCGAAGTGTAACCCAGACTCTCCGCCCTCTCTCTCCAAGCAGCCTGCTTCCGCTTGGTGTCCCTGTACAGCCGGTGTCCCTTCCGCCACAGATAGTCATTCTCTCTCAGCCACTCCAGCACCTCATCCTCGTGCGCCTCCTCAATAAAGTACTGCCTCCTCTCCCGTTGATGCGAACGACTCTTCCTCCCTTTGGCAGGGCCATATGGGCCCTCATCAGAGGGACTTCGAGGTTGTAGGGGCTGCTCCTCCACACCAACAGCAGCAGCAGCAGCAGCAGCAGCAGCAGCAGCAGAATCATCATCATCAGAAACATCACCAGCAGGATCATAATCAGCAGCAGCAGCAGCAGCAGCAGCAAGACCAGGATCAGCAGCAGCAGAGTAAGCACCAGCAGCAGGAGCAGCAAGACCAGGAGCACGAGCAGAACGAGCAGGACCAGCAAGACCAGGAGCACGAGCAGAACGAGCAGGACCAGCAAGACCAGGAACACGTGGTCCAGGAACACCAGGAACAAGACCAGCAGGAGCAGGAGCAGCTTCAGCAGAGTGCACAGCAGCAGAAGCACCACTGCCAGGAGCAGCTTCAGCAGAGTACGCAGCAGAAGCACCACTGCCAGGAGCAGCCACAGCAGAAGCTCCAGCAAGAGAAGAGCGAGCCCAAGCAGCAGAAGCCCCAGCAGAAGCAGAGTCACGGACATGGGGCGGGAGGGTGGCCCTGTCCCTCTTGCCAGGGATGGCGGCAGGTTGCTGAGCCTTTTGCTTCTTCCCCATGGTTGTGGGGTTGCTGGCTGGCAGGAAGGCTGGCAGGAAGGCTTGCAGGCACCAAGGCTGGCAGGAAGCCTGGCACCAAGGCTGGCACCAAGGCTGGCAGGAAGCCTGTTAGGAAGCCTGTTAGGAAGCCTGGCAGGTAGCCAGGCACCAAGGCTGCCAGGAAGGCTGGCAGGCAGACTGGCTGGCAGGGAGGCTGGAAGGCAGGCTGGCAGCAATGCTGGCAGGGAGGTGGAAGGCAGGCTGGCAGGGAGGCTGGAAGGCAGGCTGGAAGGCAGGCTGGCAAGGAGGCTGCCCAGGAGGCTGGAAGGCAGGCTGGCATTAAGGCTGGCAGGGAGGCTGGAATGCAGGCTGCCAGCAAGGCTGGAACGCAGGCTGGAAGGCAGGTTGGCAAGGAGGCTGCCCAGGAGGCTGGGAGGCAGGCTTGAAGGCAGGCTTGGAGGCAGGCTTGGAGGCAGGCATGTAGGCAGGGCAGGCAAGGAACTCAAAGTGTCCAGCAGCAGGTCTTCCCTCGGAATGCTGGCCACGTGCGAGCTGCTCCCTTTTCTCCGGGGGGCTTGCGCAATTAACGTGCGACATCCGTTCCGCTTCCGCTGTGCATCCGTTAGGCTTCCGCTGTGCATCCGCTTCATCCGCTGTGCATCCGTTCTGCATCCGATTTTTCCGTTCTGCGTCCACTCTCCTGAGACCCCCCCGAAGCCCTGCGAACGCGCCATCCGTTCTGCATCCGCTGGGCTTCCGTTCCGCATCCGCTTTGCATCCTCCCTGCGTCCTCCCCGTGTCCGTTTCATCCGCTCCAATTATGCAAATTTTTGCCCCTTTTGAGCGTGGATATAACGGAAGGAACATTTTTCCCTTCCGTTGTGTCCTCTTTGCATCCGTTGGGCAGTGTGACACGGCCTTAAGATCTATATGATTCCCTAAAACATAGGAACTAAAGGTAATTTCCTGTTCCAGTTGTAAGGTAAGTACTTTTAAGAATAATGTTATCTAAAAATTATTTCAAAACTTGTATATTCTACTGATAATTATGTCATTTTTTCTTACTTTTGTTAATGAATGCTTATTGACTGTATACATATTAAAGCATGGCCAAAAAGAACAAAAACATGAAAATTAATCAAACATGTTTATTACCTTCCTTAATTTAGCCATATTTTGACAATAAAAAATTGGAGATGAACAACAGCCCTTCTTCTGAGCCTCTCTGAAGCATCTGGTGCTAGCTATGGTAAACAAGTTGCTCAGCCAGAGTTTACAGTGGGTGGCAATTCTTGTGCTTCTCAGACTATTTTGATCATCCTCTTTTAGTGATCATAGTTCCATTCTACAGTTTTTTGCCCTAGAATTGCATGTCATTCAGCAAAGTTTTGATCTTTGAAAAATAGTCTCTTTCGTAGAGAAAAGAGTCTTTGCATTAAGTACTCTGATGGATTCTCCACTTCACAATTCTATTTTCTCTATTTTTATATGAATTCATATGTATTTTCCTCAGTGTGCGTGTGTATGTATATGTACATGAGGTACAGAGATGGTTTAGAAATATGAAATATAAATAAAATAAATATTTATAAGTAATAAATGTTAACAATAAGAGTGTGAAGTTTTTGTTTTATGGCAGCTTTTCTACAGTTGCTTCCCTCACACATTCTACAAAGCTGCGAAGGGGACAAAGGCATCACTCAGAGGAAAAATATTTTTCTTATAAGACACTTCAATCAAAACCAACTCTGAGTTCCTCCTATTCATAAAATTAGGTTAAACTTTTTTCTTTTAACCACAGTTCTTTAAGTGGCTATGGGCAAGGTATGCTTATAACTACTCAAACCACCTCCAACAATGTGGATCAGTCATAGTTTCCAAATTCTCTTCAACAGCAATTCCATACATAGCATATTACAATAATTCAATCAGAGGGTGACCCAGGCACAAGTCAATTATGGGGGTGGGAGTGTAATCCCTTCCAGAGCCAAAAATACTGGTAGTACCTCCCTAGAATCAGATGGGTTATAAATTCAGAGCCATTCCATATTTCTGGAATAAAGCTCGACCTTTTCCTCTCATGCAGTAAAATCAGCCAATAAATAAGACTCTAGTGGTTTGTTGTCTCTAGTTTCATAGAATAGCATCTGATATAAAATGCTCATGGAATATAGTATTTATATATTTCCATTGTCAACCTTCTTGTGTATGAATCCATTCCCTGCTTTGTGAAAGGAATGAATTAAGTCATGTATGAATCACTTCAGGGCATATTTCTGAAGGGGATGTTTCTAAAACTTGGCAACTTTAAGATGTGTGGACTTCAATTTCCAGAATTGGATGACTGGGGAATACTGGAACTTGAAGTCCATACATCTTAAAGTTGCCAAGTTTGAAGAATAGTATTCTAAAATGTACCTTCTTGGTATTTCTGTATTTTTTTCCAAAAATAAATCATTAATGCCCTTATATATACCCTGCAAATACAGCATTGGAAAACAATCCCTTCATACTTTCGTGTTTTCTTTAAGTTGCCATGCTTCTGACATTTGGATGAGTTAACCCATTTAAAATCTGTCAAACAACCAGTAGGGAAATATGCTCCTAGCATTTTATTGTCCTTGCATCTTGACATTGATAGTGAGATGCATGCTAAATACTTTTCACCACCTGTCTGATTGAGTTCCGAGGCACTGTGCTAACTTGAAGCGCATATTTAGAACTCATATTCATACCTCTACACTTGCTACTCAACAATGAATATGATATTCTAAGCAAATGAGAGTGCTTCAAGTAATACAGACGTCGTACCAGAGGCTGTGAATGTCAAGTTTGAGAAGGTACCTGCTGAAGGTTTAATCACTGTAAATGAATAAATTAAGTAATATCACAGATGAATTAGCAGGAGGCTAATTGAAATACAGGTGGAGTCTTTCAGTAATGCACAAGGAAAATATGTTTTAAGAACAACTTTTAGAAAATATGTTGTTTTGTCAAACTACTGGACTTTTCAAAATCAATTGGGCATCTCCTGGCTAACATCGTTATTAGCTAATTACATGAAACACCTTATCAACAATATGTTGAAAGGTTATGGATTAAAATTAGCTCAAGGTGCAAGGAAGAGTAATGGCTGAATGAGTGATTATAGGATCTGATACAAGCTTCATTGATATCTTCTCATTAGGGAGATTATTCCTGTAGAAATGCAATCATTTTAAATATATTCCTTGATTTGAAACATGTATAAACCTTCATTAAATTGCAGAAAAAAACTATCCTCCCCCCAAAAAAAGACATACAAGCAAACATAGTGATTCAGAAAATGAAATAAGTGAAATAATTCAGTAAGGCAGACCAAAAGTAAAAAAACAAAACAAAATTAGTAGATTAATCTTATTGAGAGATGAAAGGGAGGGGTCAAAAAGTTAATTGTTGGGCAAGAAGCCCTATAGCAAATTGCATTCTAGACTTTACTCTCTAAGCCGCTTACAGAATTAGCATATTGCCCCCAACAATCTGGGTCTTCATTTTACCGATCTGAGAAGGATGGAAGGCTAAGACAACCTTGACTCGGTCAGGATCAAACTCCTGGCAATGAGCTTTATTAGCCTGCAATACCGCATTCTGATCACTGTATCACCACAGCTCTTCTACTTTTATTATGGCACTTCCATTGCACATTGCAGCCATCTTGCCTTTTTCTCTCTTACCCCACCCCCAGCAACCTGTAGATACTCTGAACTAACACTATGAAATGCAGTGGCGAACCGTGAGCACTATAGCTGGACCTTCACCTCAGCCCTCACTCTGAAACGCAGAGCTGGGGAAGTTTTCTCTGTATGAGGCAAACTCCTTGGGGTCCAGAAGGGCAAGGAACATCAGTTTCTCATGATCCTTGAACCTGTTCCTCAGCCAAATAAGAATGTTGTCCAGGATTTCACTGTGTAGCTGCTGGTAGGACTTCACCAAGGCCGATGATCTTTTGTTTTTGTCCCGTCCACTTAAAATCAAACCATGATTGGTCAGTTTTCCCATCAGTCTCCAAACCAAAACACAGAGCTTGGCCTTCCCCTGGATTCATGAAGTCCTAACCAATTAATGAGCCAGCTAACTGGGCTTTGATAGAGACGGACGATTCTGATTGGATAATATGTTTCAGGACAGTAACCCTTTCATTGCTGATGTGAACTTGACAGTAAACTTAACTTTAGAACATAGATTAGAGAAAATGTATTAAATGTATTGTATTAAATTAAATTAGATAGATTATATATAATAATTTAATACTTATATTTTTTGGTCCAGATTTTTTTAAGACCTTCTCTGAAGGAGTAGAAGGCCCTAAAGGTTCCCCTCTGATGAAATGCATGAGTTAAAAAAATAACATGTTTGATTGTTGCTTTGAGTTTAGTGAAGTTGCTACAGAGAAATTCTTTGAGAAGGGATTTCTACAGGGCATTCTCCAGTTGGATTCCCTCCTCACTTCAAAACAGACAATATGGCTGCTTGATGCATGTTGAAAGAGAATATTTTTGGCCAAATTTACATTGTCAAAGGACTATGGGCTACCAGCAGTCTTACTGACCATCAATTGATATAAAACAGAGGATAGATTTCACAAGGTCTCATCATCCAGATGTTTAGCTCCTGTCTGATGAATCAACATAGCAAAATGCACATTTTCTGGAAACTAGCAGTAAAAAGGGACAGCACCTGCATGTCCTTGCAGAATTCCTTGATGTACCTGGTTATCCTGCACCTCACAAGAAAGTAGAGCAAATTGGTCTTTGGTTTGATCCCTCAGTCTCTTCTTATATCCACAACTGCAATGTGTAATATTAAGTGGTAAATATGGGAATGAATTTCAGAGATAGGCAAAGCTAAAGCCCCTGTCACACTGCACCAACGGATGGAAAGAGGATGTAAAATGGAGAAAAACACTTGCCATCCATTGGTTAATGCTTCCGATCTGTACTCACTGCCTCCGTTTTGCTTCCTCTCTATTGACATTTTGCATCCGTCTATTTTTTGCATCCGTCTATTGACATTTCATCCGCTCAGAAGGTTTTGAGCTGCTCAAAATTTTTGAGCGGAAAATGTATCAAACGCGTCCGTTCTGCATCCGCTAGGCATACGGGGGACATCCGTTATGCAACCGTTATGCATCCGCTATATCTGCTAGGCATCCGTTCCGCATCCGCGCAACTTGCATCTGTTCTAGCGGTAAACGGACGCAGGGAGGAAGTGGAATGGACGCGCAGTGTTAGTAGCACGGACGGAGAAAGGATGAAAGCGGATGCAGCACGCAAAGAAAGCATTTAAAACGGAAAAAACATTAGGAGAGGGGACCTATCTCGGATATTAAGGATGTCTAAAGGATGTCTAGAGGATGCCTAGAGGATGCAAAGAGACACATAGTGGAAAACCTATATTGCCTATAAAAAGGGGGAGCAACTCACCTGGATCTCACTTTCAGACCAGCAGCCCAGCTGTGCAGACCTCTGCAGCCTTCATAGATGGCAAGCACGTGGCCTGCAAAGCTCCAGCCAAGTCGGGGTCCATTTATTTCAACTACAAGGGCTTCTTCAACATCATCCTCTTCGCCATGGTCGATGCTGACTACAAGTTCATGTACATCGATGCTTCAGGCAATGGCTCATGTTCAGATGGCCAGGTATACAACGCCAGTCACCTCAAGGAGGGGCTGGAACGCAACCTCATCATGGGCTTCCCAGATCCAGACCCCCTGCCCAACGACATGCAAGATGTGCCCTAGTTCATCGTGGGGGATGAAGCCTTCTCCCTCAGAACTTACCTCATGAAGCCCTACACCTCTGGATGCCTCACCCGTGAAGAGAGGATCTTCAACTACAGGATGTCCAAGGCATCCTGGCCAACAAGTTCCAGGTACTTCTCATCAGCATGCAGCATTGCCCACAGACCGTGAGGAGGATCGTGGAAGCTTGCTGCATCCTGCACAATCTCATGCGCACCCGCTACCCAGTCTTGCAGAACAGGCTCGTGGACCTCCAACGAAGCAATGGGGACATGGAGCCTGGTCAATGGAGGCAAGGGCAAAACCTGATAGACACTCAGGATGTGCAAGGCCCCAACATAGCCTCACGTGAAGGGAAGAAGCAGCGCAACCTCCTGAAACACTGGTGCAACTCCCCAGCTGGAGCAGTGGAGTGGCAAAACAGGATGATAGATGCTTAATGGATGCTTCCTTCAGCCTGTCTCATCACACGGATGAGATTGGGCCATGTATGTTGGGTGGGCCTACAATGAACAAGGCATTTAATCAAGAGTTGTGTTTATGTTGACATGTGTGGATGATTGATTACATTATTATTGATAATAAAGGGCCATAGGTGTGGCACCTGGGAGGGTGGACCATACAGTCCCACTATGCTTGCACTGGAGGTTATCTATCCCACAGCTATTACCCACCCCACTGCTATCCTTACCCATCCCACAAGCATTCAAAGGCTTAAACCATTTCTAAAAGTTTCCACCAAGACTTTATTTAAAAAAATAAATGAAGCAAGTGTGTGAAGCAAAGATAAACTTTATTAATAACAAGCTGTAAAAGAAAAATGACCCAAGTCAAGTGTCCAAATAAAGTCTACAGGTAGCCACCCAGTCTCTGGCACTCTTCTTGGTCACTCAGAGGTGTGCCCAGTCTCAGGGGTGAAGGGTCCAGGTGCTGTGGAGGTGGCTGGTGCTGGAGTGCTGGTCTGAAGCCCCACTGGGGTGCCTGTCCCCGAGAGGACAACAGGTGACGGTGTGTTGAGGAAGCTCTCAGACAGCTGGCTCAGCCCCGTGATATTGAGAGCTCCTTCCTCCATGCCATGGGGTGTCACCCCATTACCGAGAACAGATGTAATGAGGCCGGGCTTGGCTGTGGGGTGGAGGAAGGAGCAGTGTAGTGGGGCTGTCTGGTCTGCAGCTGTGTGAGGACTGGCATGGGTGGCATCTGTGGCGTGGGTGGTATCGGTGGCGTCGGTGGCGTCAGTGTCGTGGGTGGCATCGGTGGCATCAGTGGAACCGGTGGCAACGGTGTTGTCCGATGACTGCGCCTGGACTGGGAAGGGCTGCTGCTTGTGCTGCTGGACCTCTTGGTAGCCATAGCCCTGGTAGGTGAGGGCCTGTGGAAAGCCTTGGAATGGGAGGGACATCACCTGGGGTGGAGGAGCAGACCTGGACTGGGTGGGAGCAGGTTCCTCTGGGTCTGGAGGGTTGTGAAGCAGCTCGGTGATCTGGTCCTTCACCACCTGGTACTGGGGTTCCGCCATGTCTGTGAGGGTCTGGTTCACATAGGTGAGGAAGGGCTTGCGGTTGGAGGATGAGGAGTCAGTGTGGACCAGCTGAGAGAGGAGATCTATGCTGCTCCAGATGGTGTCCCTAATCTCCAGCAGGACAGTGTGGCTCTGCCCCTCTGGTCTGGCTCTCTGCCTTTCTGTGGAGGTGGAGTTGGGGGTGGATGTGGGTAGGGCTATGGTGGACGTGCCGTCTCCTTTCTCCCACTGCACCAGGGAGTCCTGCACGTGCTCCACCATGGTTAAAACAGCTGTCCGTGGGTTCTCTGCCATGGGACGCTCCACAGAAACCTGCCTGGTTCTCAGCAGGCTGCCGGAGAGCGAGGGTCATGAGAGGGGCTGCTGCTGCTCCTCGTTGGCGGATCTCACCCTCCAGGAAGCTGCACCAGGCCATGATGTAGGTCTCTCTGTCTGTCAGCTTAACTGTGGCCTGGCCAGATTTCTTGAGGTGCAGCTTCCCATACTAGGTGTGCATGTGCTTCTACCAGCCAAAGAGGACCTCCAAAGTGTAGCCCAGGCTCGCTGCCTTCTCTCTCCAAGCTACCTGCTTCCTTTTGGTGTCCCTGTAGAGCCTGTGTCCCTTCCGCCACAGATAGTCATTCTCTCTCAGCCACTCCAGCATCTCATCCTTGTGTTCCTCCTCAATGGAGTATTGTCTCCTCTCCCTATCACGCGTCTGCCTCTTCCTCCCTCTGGCAGGGCTATATGGGCCCTCATCAGAGGGGCTTCGAGGTTGTAGGGGCTGCTCCTCCACACTACCAGCAGCAGCAGCAACAGCAGGATCATCATCAGCAGCAGCAGCAACAGCAACAGCACCAGCAGGACCAGGATCAGCAGCAGCAGAGTAAGCACCAGCAGCACCAGCAGCACCAGTAGCATGAGTAGGACCAGGAGCACGAGCAGGACCAGGAGCACGAGCAGGACGAGCAAGTCCAGGAGCACAAGCAGGACGAGCAGGACCAGAAGGACGAGGAACAGCTTCAGCAGAGTAAGCACCAGCAGAAGCACCACCGCCAGGAGCAGCATCAGCAGAGTAAGCACCAGCAGAAGCACCACTGCTAGAAGCAGCATCAGCAGAGTAAGCACCAGCAGAAGCACCACCGCCAGAAGCAGCATCAGCAGAGTAAGCACCAGCAGAAGCACCACCGCCAGAAGCAGCATCATCAGCTCCTCCAGAAGCAGAAGCAGCAGAAGCCCCAGCCACAGAAGAGCGAGCCCGTGCTACAGAAACCGCAGCAGAAGCAGAGTGAGGGCCAGGGGGCGGGAGGGTGGCCCTGTCCCTCTTGCCAGGGCTGGCAGCAGATGGCTGAGGCTTTCTCTTCTTCCCCATGGTTGTGGGGTTGCTGGCTCACAGGAAGTCTGGCAGGGAGTCTGGCAGGGAGTCTTGCAGGCAGGCAGGCACCAAGGCTGGCAGGAAGGCTGGCAGGAAGGCTGGCAGGAAGGCATGCACCAAGGCTTGCAGGCAGGCAGGCACCAAGGCTGGCAGGCAGGCAGGCACCAAGGCTGGCAGACAGCAAGGCTGGCAGGGAGGCTGGAAGGTAGGCAGGCAGGCACCAAGGCTGGCAGACAGCAAGGCTGGCAGGGAGGCATGCAGGCAGGGCAGGCTGTCAAGGCACTCGATGTGTCTGGATGCAGGTCTTTCCTCTGAATGGTGACCTGCTTCCGAGCTGCTTCCCTTTATATCCGCGGGGCTGACGCAATACCTCCCCCCCGCATGCACAGTGAACGCTTGGCATCCGCTAGGCTTCTGCTACGCATCCGCTAGGCTTCCGCTCTGCATCCGCTGTATCCGTTCCGTCTCCGCTTTGCTGAGGTTCCCCGGAAGTCTAGCGGATGTGCCATCCGCTCTCATCTGCTCCCATGTGCTAGGCTTCCGCTATGCATCCGTTTTCCATCCACTCTGCGTCCTCCCCCTGTCTGTTCCTTTCCGTGTTATCCGCTCTGATTATGCAAATTTTTGCCCCTTTTGAGAGCGGATAACAACAGATGGAACATTTTTCTCATCTGCTGTGTCCTTTTTACAAACGTTTTGCATCCGTTGGGCAGTGTGACAGGGCCTTAAGCAGGATCAATGTTAGTTTGCTTTCAGAAAAAAATCTCTCCCCCACCCATTTCTTTTCCTATTTCCAACACATTATTTCCCCTTGGGCCATCTTGAACAATTAATATATCCATATACCCACATAATTTTGTTCACTTGTATATCGAGGAAATCACATTACTTTTCTTCTTCATCTCAGCACTTAAAGAGAAAACAGAGAAAACACAATTTTCTACCAGTGGAAATCCCATCCTAATTAAGTACAAGGGTTGAAATGGAGGAATTGGTTAACCGAGAATGCAAATGGGAATGCAAGTTTAGGCATCCTTCTTATCCACCATTCTTCCATTCAAATGAAACTCTGGCTGCTGGATGAATTACACATAATCGGATATCATAGGGTACTGCAGCTTTTCTCAACCTTAATAACTTTAAGATATGTGAACTTCAACTCCCCAAATCCCCCAACTACACTAAAAATAAAATAAAAGATTGAAATAAGGAAATATTGAATTTGGAATGGACCATGGAGATGTCCCTTCTTCCTGACCATCATGGGCTTACTGACCACAATATCTCCTAACAATAATAGATTGCCAATTTACGGGGAAAGGAAGAAAAGAATCCCTGCAGTTTTTATGCTAGTAGTCATTCTTGAGTATTGGGGGAGTCACACTCATCTCCATTTCAAGACCTTAGCCAGTGCTGTCCAAAGATATTTCTATGATCCTGTGGCCAGCATGACATTGTTGAGCACTGTTTCCTCCCCACTGAAGTGATACTTATTTATTTATTTGCATTTGCATTGTTTTGAACTGCTAAATGGGCAGGAATTAAGTGAAAACAAGTGCTTATCCCATCATATGATTCTTGGGTCTCAAACTTGGGCTGTCAGCTTTCCAGCCAACAAGCCTAGTGTCTTAACCACTGAGCCATGACACTGGCCAAATTTATAGGGAGAGGGACGAGAAATGTAAGGGTGAATCAAAATATCTAATCATATAACCCATAAGTTGCTAATCTATTATGCATTAGATCATGAAAGTGTCAGTTCCATGTTATGTGGAATCATAGGAAATCTGTTTCTTCCCAAGAATATCTGCAGTTACACGAGTGTCATAAATCCATTCTTTCAAGGATAAACAAGCTGTTTGTAAAACAACTGTTTTCATGAAAAGGATCAAGAGTCTAAGCATTCTCTCACACATTGCTAAAGGCTCTTCTTCATGGCTCTTGTATGATATAATTTCGAATAGCCATCCTATGCCATTTTGAAAAAATAACATTTGTGTAGCAATCAGAGTGGTGAGTAATTCACATTCAACTTTGTTTTGTATCAGTTATTTGATATCATGTTAACCTATGAACACTGATATGCATGAATCAGAAGGTTAACTTCATTATATTCTGATCTGCGTGATTTTCCAGACTCCTTTCATGGTACACTTTGCATGACACAGATTCTCTCTGCTTTCTCTGTGGCTGCTTCAGAAAGACTCAATCAGCTTTCTCTCCAGAAACTATATTCTTTTTTCATTGCCACATAACATATATAATATAATAGAGGTGGAGAATCTGTGGCTCTCCAGATGTTATCAAACTCTAGTTCCTACAATTAGAAACAATAGACAGGGATGATAAGGAATCTAGTCCAAGCATCAGAATGACCACAAGTCTTCTATACCTCTATACGTCTAACCTAGCAGGATTCACAAGTTAAGCAGAGCGTAAATTACAGTGGGATTAATTCAGTTCATATCTTCCAAGTTTGTATTAAACATAGAAAAAAAATGAAACTGAACCAAGTCTAGTTTTGACTCTGTATATTCCCTGTTTGCAGTGGAGAAGAAAGGTTGCCAGTTTGTTTTTTTTATCATTCTGCAATTTTAACAACTATATGAAGGCAGGTGCTAAATGATCTCAAATGTGAAATTCTAAATGGAGCAACAACTCTTGTATTTGATTGGGAGATTGCCAGAGAATGAAACTTTTGTTTAAGTCATCTTTTAGTAAAGCCTTTGATGTGTGCTTGTATGTTTATCTGTATATATCTGTGTGCATGTATGTTTACATATGTATACATGTATGCATACATTCATTCATACCACACACACATACAAGCTGAAATGAACTTAAAAAATAAAAAAAATTGGAGTGTGGGAGAAAAACTGACAGATTCATCCATTCCTAACAGATGGCCTTAAAAAAAAGTGTTCAGCATACCACATGCTCAAAAAGCCTCCCCACACCAGTCTTTTCTGTTTGTCCTTACATGCAACGACTGGAATGGAGATCCAAATGAAGCACAGATTACAATTCATATTTGTTAAGTCATTCTTTGATGTTCTGAATTATACATTGCATTGTAGTGGGTAGGATAACAAATTAAAAATGATCATTACAGAAAATTATTCCTTCTCCTCAGTCTCCAAGAGGCACATGAATATTAAAAGTCAGAAAGTTTTTGAAAATATTACATACAAATTTTTCCTCTTCTATATTTCATTTGATTTGATTGAACATTTTCTCAGAAAGCAGTGGTCAGAAGTTCTAGCTATTTTGTTTTAATAAATTTGAAAACCACAAGATAAAGTTTTACAATTTTGCCTTAATTACTAGAGATCAGCACTCATAAATTACAAATGTTGGCATGTATTGCATGAACAGATGGTAAACAACTTGGTGTCCTATGGAAAAATCTTCCTCTTCATTTTTTATTTTCTGCCAGAAAAAAAATGTTACCTTACTTTAAATTTAGCACATGAATTAGCAGAAATATACACCAGGACACAATCTTTTTCTTAATTGCAGCTCTCCAGTGGAACAAAACATGCTAATTAACTTTATGGTTGCATGGATCTGATAATGTTCACTTTTATTCATCACTGGCTTTAAAGGTTGATATTACTGGGAAATTTAAAAGGGAAAACTTTTTTTAAATGAGGAATTTTGTTATGCAATAATTTTCTCTAATTTTCTCAAAAAACACAGTGGAGCATTCTCACTAACAGATGCCTATACATCAAAATGTTATTGAAAGCACAAATTAAACCCACCAACAAAATGAGTATTCTCTCATTCATAGATTTTTTTGTGATAGAAATATTTTCTAGATTTTTTTTAAAAGAACAAACAATTATGAGATGTGTACCCCACAGGGACATTACAAAAGGATTTTTTTTTAAATAAAAAAAATGTATTGTTTATTTTAAATGTCCTGTTTCTCCAATTTCTGGGACAAATATCGTAGCCGCTATCCTGTAATATATCTAAACTAATCCAAGATGTACTGTGGGTGATGAAATCTGCATGGAGAATCTATATGCATAGGCATTTGTATACATACATTCACCCATTGGTAAATTATTCAAACATTTATCAACATGATAAGGGACAGTAACCTCATCAAGAGGTCTTCCAAAGATAAGACAAAGATTTTGACAAAGAATATGCTATTAAGACAAAAAGAAGAATTGGCAGATGTATTGAAAATTCAAGTCATGAACAAGGATAACTATTTGGGGATATACTTGACAGCAAGATGTAGTACATTAAAAGAGAACAAATACATTAAACTTAAACAACAGATAGCGTTAGACTTGACGAAATGGGAGAACCTACAACTGTCATTAATAGGGAGAATTTCAACAATCAAAATGAATATTTTACCCAGAATTTTATATTTGTTTCAAACAATACCAGTAAGGCTTGGAAAGGACTACTTTGAAGATTTAAATAAAATTGTGTTGAAATATATATGGCAAGGTAAGAAAACGAGAATAAAGTTAAAACTCTTACAAGATGCTAGAATTAGAGGAGGATTTGGTTTGCCTAATTGGGAGTTATACTACCAAGCTAAAAACTTGACATGGGCTAAGGAATGGATAACATTAAGAAATACTAGATTGTTGTCATTAGAAGGACATGATCTGTTGTTGGGGTGGCATGCCTTTTTATGGTATAAGGGAACTAAAACACAGGGTTATTTTAGAAGACATCACATACGGGAGTCTTTGTGGTTAAATTGGGAGAAGATTAAAAGACAATGCTATTTGAAAATTCCAGTCTGGTTATCGACTATTGAAGCATTTTCCTATCCTATAACATACAAGAAGGAACAAACAATTAGATATGGGGAAATTTTGAATGAAAAGGGTGAACTTAAATCTATGCAAAAACTAGAGGAACAAGGTATAAAGATGAATTGGTTTTCATATGCGCAAAATCATTCAATGTATGATAAAGATTTTAAAACAGGTTTTTATGATAAATTGACTGATTTGGACAAGATTTTCACAGGTACTGATGAAAAGGTGATTAAAAGATTATATGGATATTTGCTAGAAATTAAATTAGAAGAAGAAGAAGTTAAAGAAACTATGATTGCTTGGGGGAAAATTTTGGATATGGGATTGATTTAGAGAAATGGCAAAAAATTGTGGTTTCAAAATTATAAAGTGACAATGTCAACAGCATATAAAGAAAAAAAAATTGTATAAGATGTTTTACAGGTGGCATTTTCTCCCAACAAGAATAGCAAGAATGTTCAAGAATAAATCAGAAAAATGTGGGAAATGTCATCAGACACCTGGCTCATACTACCATATGTGGTGGACTTGTGCAGAAGCTAAAAAAATACTGGATTAAAATCCACACATGGTTGGAAAAAATGACAAAAAAGCATATAGATTTAAAACCAGAGATATTTTTATTGGGAATTCTACCTGATACATGAAGCAAAGATTTAAAATATTTGATTGTAAATGTATTAACAGTGGCTAGGACTGTATTTGCTAAAAATTGGAAAAATGAGAGAATACCATCAGAGGATGAAACTACTAAGAAAATACTGGAATGTGCTGAAATGAGTAGATTGACACTTGAAATTAGAGAACAAGAGGTTAAACAATTTTATAAAATTTGGGACCTTTTCTATCAATGGCTACATAACAAAATATAATAAAAGAATATGTAGAATTCTAGAAAATAATGAATATATAAAGATGTATTTCTTTTCTCTCTCTCTCTCTCTCTCTCTCTCTCTCTCTCTCTCTCTCTATATATATATATATATATATATATATATATATATATATATATATATATATATGTGTGTGTGTGTGTTTTCTTAGGCTTTCGCGGGTACTTACATGTGTGCTGTTTAGCTTCCTTCGGGTATTATCCCACATCATTGTAGTTCTGTTAAAGTTGTAGCAACGTTTCAGCAGAATCTCATCTGCCATCCTCAGGCTTCTGTATAGAGTTAGTATATATATCGGGTATTATCCCACGTCATTGTAGTTCTGTTAAAGTTGTAGCAACGTTTCAGCAGAATCTCATCTGCCATCCTCAGGCTTCTGTATAGAGTTAGTTCCTGGTTTCAAATTTGAGGCTGGTCCATTCTGATTGGTTGGGAGCCTGAATCTGTATTCATTGGACTTGGAGTTTGATTGATTGGTGTTTCTGGTTTCTTCTGTCTTTTTTGTGGCTTTGATTGGCTGGCAACACTCTGTTCTTGTGTTGGAGGCTTTCAGTGCAGCTTGGCTCCGTGTGAAGGGACGGCTGCTCTTCATTAGCAAGCTGCTATTCATTAGCAAGCTGGGTTTCACCTGGGTGCCTGGTGAGGGGGTGTTTGGGTTGGAGCTATCAGAGGGAGTCTGTTTTTGCCCAG
>BLBF01000063.1:11602111-11623737 GCA_015471245.1 Laticauda colubrina | reverse complement strand
AATCAAACTCCAAGTCCAATGAACACAGATCCAGGCTCCCAGCCAATCAGAATGGACCAGCCTCAAATTTGAAACCAGGAACTAACTCTGCACAGAAGCCTGAGGATGGCAGATGAGATTCTGCTGAAACGTTGCTACAACTTTAACAGAACTACAATGACGTGGGATAATACCCGAAGGAAGCTAAACAGCACACATGTAAGTTCCCGCGAAAACCTAAGAAAACAAATATATATATATATATATATATATATATATATATGTTTATATATAGAATGTCTTCCTTTTGTGGCAAGTTGGATCAGCAAAAATCAGGTGAGTTTTGACTTAGAAATAAATAATTTTTGTAAAGATACAGACTTGTATAGCTTCAGCGCAATTAGGTTAAAATGCTTTAAGGTTATTGTTGCTGTTGTTTAAATGGGAATGTTTTACAATGAGAAGAGATAGGATAAGTTGCTCAGCAACAGTGCCCAAAATACTAACAGAAAACAAAGGAAAAACTCAACATCTATTTAGGCTCAGTATTCTACCCCCAAAACAATATGTGATCTATCAAGACAGTGTGAAGAGAAGGAGTAGATCTATATTTATTTTGAATGAGTTTAAATCTGCAGTATCAGATGAATTGAATTCTAGAGAACTGAAGAAATTAATTGAGGGTTTGGTTGTCAAACCTGGATGAATGTTTTAACCGTGGTGGAGTGGGTGGAGGACTCCCTGGTGCAGTGGGAGAAAGGAGATGGCACTTCCACCACAGCCCTACCTGCATCCACCCACAGCTCCACCTCCACAGAAAGGCAGAGAGCCATACAGGAGGGTCAGAGCCACACTGTCCTGCTGGAGATCAGTGACACCATCTGGAGCAGCATAAATCTCCTCTCTCAGCTGGTCCACACCGACTCCTCATCCTCCAACCGCAAGCCCTTCCTCACCTATGTCAACCAGACCCTCACGGACATGGCAGAACCCCAGTACCAGGTGGTGAAGGACCGAATCACCAAGCTGCTACACAACCCTCCAGACCCAGAGGCATCTGCTCCCACCCAGTCCAGGTGTGCTCCTCCACCCCAGGTGATGTCCCTCCCATTCCAAGGCTTCCCACAGGCCCTCACCTACCAGGGCTACGGCTACCAGGAGGTTCAGCCGCACAGGCAGCAGCCCTTCCCAGTCCAGGCACAGAGTCATTGGGCAACACCGTTTGCCACCTGTTTCACTGATGCCACTGATGCCACCCACGACAATGATGCCACCTATGACAGCGCTGCCACCCATGCCAATGATGCCACCCATGCCAGTCCTCACCCAGATGCAGACCAGACAGCCCCACCTCACTACTCCTTCCTCCTCCCCAAAGCCAAGCCTGGCCTCAGTACATCTTTCATCAGTACTGGGGCTGACACCCCATGGCATGGAGGAAGGACCTCTCAGCATCATGGGGCTGAGCCAGCTGTCCGAGAGCTTTCTCAACACACCGTCCCCTGTTGTCTTCTCGGGGACAGGCACCCCAGTGGGGCTTCAGACCAGCACTCCAGCACCAGCCACCTCCACAGCACCTGGACCCTTCACCCCTGAGACTGGGCACACCTCTGAGTGACCAAGAAGAGTGCCAGAGACCGGGTAGCTGGCTACCTGTGGACTTTATTTGGACACTTGACTTGGGTCATTTTTTTTTTACAGCTTGTTGTTCAATAAATTTTATCTTTGATTCACACACTTGCTTCATTTGTTTTTTTTTTTAAAGTCTTGGTGGAAACTTTTACAAATGGCTTAAGCCTTTGCATGCTTGTGGGATGGGTTAAGATAGCAGTGGGGTGGGCAGGGATACCTGTGGAATGAGCAGGGATACCTTTGGAATGGGTAATAGCTGTGGGATAGATAAACCTCCAGTGCAAGCATAGTGGGATGGTATGGTCTACCCTCCCAGGTGCCACACCTAGGGCCCTTTTTTATCAATAACAATGTAAGCATTGATCCACATATTTGAACACAAACACAACTCTTTATTAAATGCCCTGTTCATTGTAGGCCCACCCAACATACATGGCCCAATCTCATCCGTGTGATGAGACAGGCTGAAGGAAGCATCCATTAAGCATCTACCATCCTGTCTTGCCACTCCACCACTCCAGCTGGGGAGTTGCACCAGTGTTTTAGGAGGTTTCGCTGCTTCTTCCCTTCCTGTGAGGCTCTGTTGTGGCCTTGCACATCTTGAGTGTCGATCAGGTTTCGCCCTTGCCTCCATTCACCAGGCTCCATGTCCCCATTGCCTTGTTGATGGTCCACAAGCCTGTTCTGCAAGACTGGGTAGCGGGTGCTCATGAGATTGTGCAGGATGCAGCAAGCTTCCACGATCCTCCTCACGGTCTGTGGGTGATGCTGCATGGTGGTGAGAAGTACCTGGAACCTGTTGGCCAGGATGCCAAAGGTGTTCTCCAAAACCTGCCTTGCCCTGGACAGCCTGTAGTTGAAGATCCTCTCTTCACGGGTCAGGAGTCTGGAAGTGTATGGCTTCATGAGGTAGGTTGTGAAGGAGAAGGCGTCATCCCCCACAATGAAGTAGGGCAGATCTTGCATGTCGTTGGGCAGGGGTCTGGATCTGGGAAGCCCACAATGAGGTTGCCTTCCAGCCCCTCCTTGAGATGACTGGCGTTGTATACCTGGGCATCTGAAGATGAGCCGTAGCCTGAAGCATCGATGTACATGAATTTGTAGTCAGTATCGACCATGGCGAAGAGGACGATGCTGAAGAAGCCCTTGTAGTTGAAATAAGTGGACCCCGACTTGGCTGGAGCTTTGCAAGCCACGTGCTTGCCATCTATGGCTCCAATGGTGTGGGGGGAGTTCCACTTCTGATACCACTGCTCTGCAACTTTCTTCCATCCTTCTTCAGTGGAGGGGCACTGGAGGAGCTCCTACTTGTATTCTTTGATGATGGCCTGCACCACTTCTCTGACCACAATGCTGATGGTGTTGTGTGGCACCCTCCAGCCGTACTGCATGCTCCTGTAGGTGGTCCCTGAGGCCAGGTGGCGCAGAGTGAGTGCCACCTTGAGCCCAGGTTCCAGGCTGGGCTGTAAGTTGGTGTTTGCCTTGGTCAACCTGGGTGTCAGGCGCTGCACAACTTGTCAGGCGCTGCACAACTCCAGCAAACATGGCTGGAGGCATCCTCATGAAGTTCTGGAATGCCCGAGTGTCTTCGCTCCTGAGCTCCACCATCAGCTTGTTGTACAGTCCGTACTCTGCTCTTCTCCTGATCCATTTTTGGACCCAGACGCTTCTTGGCCTCCTCTTTTTCTTCCCATAGTAGAGTTCACAGAGCCTGTAGATGGCTTCGTACTGTTGCAGAAGGATGGTGGCTGCCAAAAGGACTGTGGTATGATCCACGGTGGACATGACTGGATGCTGTGGAAGAGGAAGAATCAGATGAAGGCTGCAGAGGTCTGCACAGGTGGGCTGCTGGTCTGAAAGTGAGATGCAGAGAAGTTGCTCCCCCTTTTTATAGGCAGTATAGGTGTCCCTTTGCATCCTCTAGGCATCCTCTAGGCATCCTCTAGACATCCTTAATATCTGAGATTGGTCCCCTCTGCGAAAATTGTTTCCGATTTAAACGCTTTGTTTCCGTGCTGCATCCGTTCTGCATCTGTTCTGCGTCCATTCCGCTTCCTCCCTGCGTCCGGGCCAATGCAAGTTGTGCAGATGCACAGCGGACGCCAAGCAGATATAGAGGATGCATAACGGATGCGTAATGGATGCGTAGCGGATGCATAGCGGATGCAGAATGGACGAACTGGATACATTTTCCGCGTAAAAGTTTTAGGCAGCCCAAAACTTTAGGAGCGGATGAAACATCAATAAACGGATGCTGGATGGATAGAGAGGAAGCAAAAAGGAGGCAGTGAGTACATCACGTTTTCGAACGGATGGCAAGGTTTTTTGTCTGTTTTACATCCTCTTTGCATCCGTTGGTTCAGTGCAACATGGGCTTAACACTTGGTCTGTCACCTGAACTTATCTCCAACATATTTTCAAATCACCAAGACCAGGTAGATTACACTCCAAGGTTCTAAAGGAAGTGGCAGACATAATTTCAGAACCATTGAACTATATCTTTCACAGATCCTGGAGCACTGGGGAAATACCAAAGGACTGGAAAAGAGCTGATGTAATTCCCATCTTCAAAAATAAAGGAGGGGAGGGGGGAAATAAGAAACGAGATACCTATCAGCCTGACCTCAATACCTCAGAAGATTCTGAAAAAGACAATCAAGCAATGAATCAGTGAATATCCAGATGCAAATAAAATAATAGCCAAAAGCCAACATGGGTTTGTCAAAAACAGTTCATGCCAGACACATTTTATTGCATTCTTTGACAGTGTAACAAAATTAGTGGACCAGAAGAATTCTGTGGATATAATTTACTTGGACTTCAGTAAGGCATTTGATAAAGTAGATCACAACCTAGTACTTGATAAGATAGAAAAATTCTGTGGATCCATCAGGTGGATTTGTAACTGGCTAACCAACCACACTCAACATGTAGTTCTCAATGGAACTGAGAGATTCTCAATGAATCTACATCGATGGAAGTATACAGTGGGGTACCACAATGCTCTATTTTAGGCCCAGTACTCTTTAACATCTTCCTCAATGATTTCAATGAGGGTATAGAAATCAGGGGTTGCCACAAAGAAGAGGGAGACAAGCTATTTTCCAAAGCACCTGAGGGCAGGACCAGAAGCAGTGGAGGAAAATTAATCAAGGAGAGAAGCAACTTAGAACCAAGAAGAAATTTCCTGACAGTTAAAACAATTAATCGATGGAACAACTTGCCTCCAGAAGTTGTGAATGCTCCAATACTGGAAGCTTTTAAGAAAATATTGGACAATCATTTGTCTGAAATGTATTGGGTTTCCTGCCTAGGTAGGGGGTTGGACTAGGTAACCTCCAAGGTCCCTTCCAACTCTGTTATTCTGTTCTGTTCTGTACTAAATGATTGGCAAAAGTATTTGGCTGCCATTAGATACTGTCTATTTAAGAGAGAAAACACTCATTCAATAACAGTATAATTCTTGTAAGTACAATTTAGTTTTGCTTCACTTATGAGTTGGGAACAAAATGAAAGCACAATAATGGGAATATGAGAGAAAAATACATTGCTAGGTCAAATTTGTACTGTAAGTACAAGTGGAAAAGTTCATTTCAAGGTTTTGGCAACAATAGGAAAATGGTTTGCCTACGGACTTCTTCCAGATGATTTTTGGCAGAATCTAAAGTCCTGAATTTCAGTCTTATTCATACCTGCATACTATTTAATTTATGAGCCAATTAAATTTGCATTCTTCACCAATAATGGCACTTATGGTGGTTTAAAATAATAAAATACACATTAATAATGGAACCATAAGTTTAATTTCAAACATTTATACCCTTCCATTATAAAAGAGAAAAATGCATACACATTGCTAATACCTGTGCTTTATTGTAACACGTTATTACATATTCATTTATTTTGAACTTTTTCCATATCTTATATTAAAATAATTCCTAATCTGTAAACTATGTGATTATATAGAGCACAAAATATAAAAGAATCAATAGAACAGAGGCACACAAGTTTAGAAAGTAAAGATTGGAGAATATTTTGAAGGGTGTGTAATGTAATCTAATCATTTACCCAGTGTAAGGAATCTACTACTATATCATTCTCTCTAGAAGGCCATCCAGTCCCTGTTTAAACATCTCCAATAAAAGAGGCAAAAGTTTCCATTTTTGCTTGTAGTGTATTTTTCCTCAAATTCCATATGCTTTCTTGTAATTCAAACCTATTTTTCTTGAATAACACTGACTATTCCATCTTACACATAAAAGCCTTTCAGATACTTGAAAAGCAACTATCCTGTCTCCTTATAGTCCTCTCTTCTACAAACTAAATATATCCAGTGCCTCCAACCATTCTTATAAGTTTGTCTTTCAGCCCTCTGATCATTTTGGTTGCTCTCCTCTAATCACATTTCACTTTAACAATGTCATCCCTAAAGGCCCGGTCCCACTGGCCAACGGACGCAAAACGTATGCATAAGGGATACAGTGGACGAGCAAAATTTCAGGGGTGGCTCCATCTGTTGTCATCCGCTCCCAAAAGTGGCGAAAATTTGCATAAACAGAATGGAAAAGAACGGAAAAGAACGGTCGTGGGTAGTACGTAGCGGGGATGTTAAATGGATGATCATGGGAAGCCTAGCGGATGACAGCGGATGGAAGCGGATGATACCTCCGAAGGGGTTCCGGGGGAGAATTTTGAAGCAGATGCATAGCGGAAGGAGCGGATACATAGCGGATGAAGCGGATGCATCACGGACGCCTATAGGAAAAAAAAGCGGATGCCGCGCGGATGTATATCAGATGCAAAGCGTTCACTGCGCATGCAGGGAGTATGAATTGCATCAGCTCCACAGATATAAAAGGATACAGCACGCATGCAGTCAGCATACAGGGGAAAGACATGCTGCCACATACATCTAGCAGGAACACCGTGGTTTGTCAGTCAGGCAAGAAGAGGAAGCCCGTGCCTACTCGTTCCAGCCCTGGCAAGAAGGCCAGAACCAGCATCTCACCCCCTGGCACTGACTCTGAACCTGCTGCTGCTGCTGTGGTGGACCAGCCCCAAGGCCCTCAAAGCCCTGCTGCTGAAGGCCCTGCTGCTCAAGCCCCTGAAGGCCCTGCTGCTCAAGCCCCTGCCAGAGGGAGGAAGAGGCAAGGGAAGGAGAAGGGAGAAAGGAAACAGTACACTGTTTCCAAGGAGCATGAGGATGAGGTGCTGGAATGGCTGAGGGAGAACGAGTACCTCTGGAGAAAGGGCCACAGACTGTATCGGGAAACCAAGAAGAAGCAGGCAGCTTGGAGAGACAAGGCAGAGAGCCTGGGGTACACTGCAGAAGTACTCCTTGGATAGTGGAAGCACATGCACACCTGGTATGGCAAGCTACACCTCAAGAAATCTGGGCAGGCCTTTGTCAAGCTCACTGACTGGGAGATGTACGTCATGGCCAAGTGCAGTTTTCTGGAGGGTGAGATCCGCCACCAAGGAGCAGCCCCTCTGAGACCCCTCTCCCTCAGACAGCCCACAGACAGCCAGTCCTCTTCCAGACAGGAGACAGCTACCCTGTCCAGGCAGGTGTCTTCAGAGGGCCCCACAGCAGAGACCCCTCCCCGACAGCTGCACTCCCCATGCCGGCAGACTTGGAGGATCCCGTGGAGGATGACGCCCTGCTGTCACAAATGGAGGAAGAAGCAGCAGCCACCAGAGGCCAACCCACCCCCACCCCCAGCTCCAGAGGATGCAGGCATAGAGGCAGACTGGAGGGCCAGGACCACAGTGTGCTGTTGGAGATTAGGGACACAATGAAGACCAGCACAGAACTTCTCTCTCAGCTGGTCCACAGTGACATACCATCCTCGAACCGGAAGCCCTTCATCACCTATGTGAGCCAGACCCTCAGGGACCTGCCTGAGGCCCAGTACCAGGTGATGAAGCAGAAGATCACAGCACTTCTGCACAACCCTCAAGGCCTAGCTGAAGCTGCTCCTACCCAATCCAGGTCTGCTCCTCCACCCCAAGCGATGTCACAGCCCTTCCACGGCTTTCAACAGCCTCTCACCTACCAAGGCTATGACTACCAGGACTTCCCACAGCACACGGAGAACTTCTCAGTCCAGGCCCAGGTTCATTGCACGCCACAGACACCACTCCTCATCCAGCTGCAGACCAGACAGCCCCACTACACTCCTCCTTTCTCCACCCCACAGGCAAGCCCATCATCAGAACATCTGTCATCAGTCTTGGGCCTCACATCCCAGGTACTTGATGAAGGGCCTCTCAACCTCATGGGACTGAGTCAGCTCTCGGACAGCTTCCTGAACACACCATCCCCTCTTGTACCCTCGGGGCCAAGCACCACAATGGTGCCTCAGACCAGCACTCAAGCCACAGCCACCTCCACAGTCCCTGCCTGCTTAACAGCTGAGACCATGGACATGACTCAGAGTGACTGAGAATAGTGTCAGAGACTGAGTTGAACTTGTTAAGTTTATCTTTGCTTAAGACACTTTACTTGGTTCATTTTGTTTATTTAATAAAGTCATAAAGTTAAGAAAGTTAATAAAGGTTATCTTTTCTTAAGACACTTCAGACACTTTACTTGGTTCATTTTACTTATTTAATAAAGTCATAAAGTTAAGAAAGTTAATCAAGGTTATCTTTGCTGAAGACACTTCAGACACTTTACTAGGTTCATTTTGCTTAGTAATTAAAGTCATAAAGTTTTCCTAAGAAAATTAATAAAGATTATCTTTGCTTAAGACACTTGGTTCATTTTTTTTACTTAATAAAGTGTTGGTGAAAACTTTGAAAAAATGGTTAAGCCTTTGCATGCTTGTGGGATAGATAAGGATAGTTGTGGGATAGATAAACCTCCAGTGCAAGCATAGTGGGACTGTATGGTCCACCCTCCCAGCTGCCACACATATGGACCTTTTTTATCAATAACAATTTATTCATTGATCAACACATTTCAAAATAAACAAATCTCTTTATTAATGCCCTATTCATTGTAGGGCCACTCAACATACATGGCACAATCTCATCGGTGTTATGCGACAGGCTCAAGGAAGCATCCATTAATCATCTATCATCCTGTCTTGCTACTCCACTGCTCCAGCTTGGGAGTTGCACCAGTATCTCAGTAGGTTGTGCTGCTTCTTCCCTTCACGTGAAGCTCTGTTGGGGCCTTGTACATCCACAGTGTCTATCAGGTTACGTCCTTGCTTCCATTCACCAGGCTCCATGTCCCCATTGCCTTGTTGATGGTCGACAAGTCTGTTCTGCAACACTGGGTAGCGGGTGCGCATGAGATTGTGCAGGATGCAGCAAGCTTCCACAATGCTCCTCACAGTCTCTGGGTCATGCTGCATGGTGGTGAGAAGTATCTGAAACCTGTTGGCCAGGATGCCAAAGGCATTCTCCACCACCCGTCCTGCCCTGGACAGCCTGTAGTTGAAGATCCTCTCTTCACGGGTGAGGCATCTGGAAGTGTAGGGCTTCATGAGTTAGGTTCTGAGGGAGAATGCGTCATCACCAATGCTGAAGTAGGGCACATCTTGTGTGTCATTGGGTAGGGGGTCTGGATTTGGAAAACCCATGATAAGGTTGCATTCCAGCCCATCCTTGAGGTCACTTGTGTTGTATACTTGGCCATCTGAAGCTGACCTGTTGCCTGAAGCATCGATGTAGATGAACTTGTAGTCAGCATCAACCATGGCAAAGACGATGATACTGAAGAAGCCCTTGTAGTTGAAATAAGTGGAGCCTGAGTTGGCTGGAGCTTTGCAGGCCATGTGCTTCCCATCTATGGCTCCAATGGTGTGGGGAAAGTTCCACCTTTGATACTACTGTTCTGCAAGTTTTCTCCAGCCTTGTTCAGTGGTGGGGCACTGGAGGAGCTCCTCCACGTATTATTTGATGATGGCCTGCACCACTTCTCTGACCACTTTGCTGATGCTGTTGTGGCACCCTCCACGCATACTGCATATTTCTATATGTGGTTCCAGAGGCCAGGTGCCACAGAGTCAGTGCCACCATCAGTCCAGGGTCCAGGTTGGGATGGAAGTTGGTACTAGGCTTGGTCAACCTGGGTCTCAGACACTCTACAAGTTCGTCAAACATGGCTGGTGGCATCCTCATGAAGTGATGGAATGCACGAGGGTCTTCATTCCTCAGCTCCACCATCAACTGGTCATACAGTTCAAACTCCATTCTTCTCACGATCCATCCTCAGACCTACACAGCTCTTGGACATCTCCTTCTTCTCCTTCTGTAGAAAAGTTGAAACAGTCTGAACAGATTTTGGTTCTGGTGAAGAATGAGTGCAGCTATCATACGGACTGTGTCATCATCCATGGTGGAGAACAATTGATGATGTTGAAGACCAAGACCAAGGATGAAGAAGTCTGTACACCACGGCTGCTCGACTCATACTGAGATCCAGATGATTTTCTCCCCCTTTTTATAGAAAATATCAGTTGTCTGCTAGGTGTCCTTCTACATACTCTAGACATACTGCAGACATCCTTAATATACGAGATACATCCCAGATACAAACGTTTTGTCCATTTTTAATCCTTTATATACGAGATACATATGCTTACATCCTTTCTATTTCCATGCTACTGACGCTGTGTAGACGTCCCGTGTACCTTTTGTTTCCTCCCTCTTTCTGTTTTCAGCTGCAGCGGATATGAGTTGAGGGGATGGCCAGAGGATGCAGAGAAGATGCAGCGGACATTTAACGGATGATATTGGACACAGAACGTTTGTTTCCTGGATATGTCATGGATGTACATCATATGCGGCAGAAAGTTCATCCGTTCAAAAAGTTTTGTGCAGCTCAAAATTTCTTGCACGGATGAAATTGCAGTGGACAGATGCTCGACGGATAGAGCGTATGAAACACATGCAATGAGTACACAATGGATGCTTAGCATTTTCCAACGGATGGCAAGCTTTTTTTAACGTTTTACATCCTCTTTGCATCCATAAATGCAGTGGGACCGGGCCTTAAAATGCAGTTTCTTAAAGTGGATAGCAGTATCCCTTAGATTTATATACTACTTCACAGTTTTTACCATCCTCTCTAAGTTGTTTACAGAGTCAACATATTTCCCCCAACAATCTGAGTCATCATTTTACTGATCTCAGAAAGATGGAAGGCTGACTCAACCTTGAGAGAATCAAAATTGAACTGCCGAACTGCTGGCATGCTGGTCGTCAGCAGAAGTAGCCTGCAGTAGTTCATTCTATCTAACCACTGCACCACGATGGCTCTATACTGAGTATGGATCTGACTCACATCAATTAACAACTGGATCACAACCATAATCTGCTGAATATAAGTCAATCAATACAATTTTCCTTGCATCATGTATCTTTCAGAGAACCTTGTCCCATGTTGCTGAAAGCCTGTTGGGTTAGCAACAAAGCTTTGAAGAACTGTAGCAGTCAATAAGTAACCAATTCAGTTTCCTAAGATGAAATGTTTTATGCATATAAGCCAGTCTATTAGTCAGCATAGTTTTCAGAGTCAGGCACAACTTCTTTACCAAATTCAAGGGCTTTCCTCACAAATAATCAGATGGTTGAGTTCTGTAAAATTATTTACAAATGCAGCTATGAACATAGTCTGGTTGTTTCAGGACAATGCTCCATTCTTAAGTTAGTTCTGAACTACCATTGATGCAAGTTACCAAAATATGATGGATCATCTAGGTTTCCTCTAGATGTCAGGCTCCTGAATGGAAAATAACTTAATGTCAATGTAGTTTGATAGACTTGTGGGACCAGCACATTGTGCAAAAAAGTCACATGGTGCAATAAGATTGGATTAGTCTTCACTGTGAGTTGTGTTGGGGCATGAAAGGAGGCTCAGCTAATCTCATTGTACACATGTTGTACTCTGACAATAAAGGTTGATTGATTTCTATTTTGTGCACTCTGCATTGTGGTGAAGTTTTTCTCTCTCTGCTCCTGATTTTTTTTTGCCACAATATGGACACTTGTCCTCCTGTAATGTCTACCTTTTTTTGTAATTCAGCTAATATTAACTCCAACCCAGTGTCACCTAGTCAGATATTAGTCAACTTTTGAAATTTTTTTACTTGTTATTTAGGGTAGAACTTCAAAAATACTACTCTGAAGAAATTAAAAGGACAGCTTAGAGCTTTAGCAACAGAATCAACAGACTGGACAATTGTTGCCTAAGAGGTCCTTGATAGAGAAATAGGGAACAAAGCTAAAATATTTCACAGTTTCAAATCAAAACATCAGTTCCATAAGAGGGACATCCCAATAGCATTCTGCTGATACATATAAGTTCTCAATTAATTTATAATACATGTAACATTAATACCTATCTTTTGTGTCATCTACCATGCCATACCCAGACAAGGAATAATGGATGGAAACCGAACAAGGAGAGATTTAACCTGGAAATAAAGAGAAACTTTCTGACAGTGAGAACAATCAACCAATGGAACAGCTTACCCTTGGAAGTTGTGGGAGCGCCATCAGTTGAGACTTTCAATAAGAGATTGGACTGCCATTTGTCAGAAATGGTGTAGGGTCTCCTGCTTGGGCAGGGGGTTGGACTACATGACCTAGAAAGTCCCTTCCAACTCTAATTATCTGTTATTATTATCTGTTATGATTATTACCCTTCAAATCTTTAATTCCAGAATAAGCCTTGTCGTTTCTAAAAGATTTGAGCCAAATACTAGATTCTTTTTATCGCCCATGTGTGTCTCATATTATCTAGTTGTTATACATCTTCAGGATAAGTGTGAAGCTATGTTCTAAAATAATTTTCCCATTCTACAGATTGTCAAAAAGAACATTGGAAAGTTGAGAAGCACATGATTACTATGCTGATGGAAGTAAATATCCAGCAGCATTCGCTGTTCCAATTGATATTCTATTTAATGTTTCCTTTCAATTGATATTCATTGAGACAACTATCTACCAATCACCTTTCTTTTTTATTTATACTTTGCTCATCACCATAGCATCTGAGTGCCTTACATAAATCAGCAAATGCATAATCATTTGCTGGATATTTATGCAAATACATTATTCATTTTCCACATCCCTTCAATCTAGCAGTTTTTAGGAACACTAAAAAAGGTAATCTTTCTCATTAATTCTGTGTGCTTTGCTATGGCACCCATTAATTATAACAACTGGCTTTTTTGTGCTTTATTTTTAACTTTTGCTTTTCTTGATAATAACCAAATTTCAGCTGTAAAAGTTAATAGGCATTATAACAGTGTTATGATGATCTCAGCAAGGAAGCCATCTCATAAATGTAGTGAGCATTCCATAATAAATTAAGACAATAATGTATAATATTTTAATTCATTTAATATTCTCATATTTATTAAAGTGCCAAAACTGCAAGATTTGAAATGCAAACAATATACTCCCTGCTGCCAGAAACACGTGCAGCTCAGAGGAAGTGTTCATTGTATTTATCAACAGAGGGGATGTGTGGAAAGACTGCCAGAAGGAGACAAGATAAAGGAAGGCTGAAGTAAGAGCACACCTGCAAAACATAATGTCTGGATTCCCACCACATGCCAAGCCATAGTTTATTTTAAAATGGTTGATTGGACAAAAAGCAATTTGTTAAGTTTACACTATGTGCTAAGCTACAGACTAGATTTTGTAAGCTAGATTCAGAGATTCTGTAATGCCAAAACAGAAGAAATCACATTTTAGTTCTTCTTTTCTCTACCCCACTGTTCCTTAATTTAATGTCTTCTAAGGATATGGTATTCAACATATGGTGGGGATACTACAGAAACTGGAAACCAAAACATCTACTATAGCCAAAAATTCATTAAAGAATGTGGGTGGGTGCACGCGCATGCATGTGCGTACATGCACACACACACATATATTTACACACAGAGAGACACATATAATATTTCTGGGGAGCTGAATTTGAATTACCCTAAAGCCAGGGGTGGGATTCAAAGATCCCATCAACCAGTTCGCTGCCCAGTTGCTGGGTGGGTGTGGCCATTCTGGGTGTGGCCTACTGACACTTCTGGGAGGCCTGTTTTTTACCTTCCCAAGGGTCCAGAGGCTTCCCTTGGGCCTCTGGGAGGGCAGAAATGGCCTGCCCTGGGCTCTGGAGGCCCTACAGAAGCCAGAAACAAGCCCAATTCTGGTAGTTCCAGAAGTTTTTCCCCCTCCCAGAGCCTCCACATGGACTTACCTGCATCAAAAATGGGACATGTGGAGATACCAGGGAGGGAAGAGGCAAGGTGGGTGGGGCCAGCCAGTCAGTTCAAATACCAGTTCGGCAAACCAGATGCAAATTTTACATCATGTTCGCCCGAACTGGTCCGAACCGGCAGAATCCCACCCCTGCCTAAAGCTGACTATTTACTCAATATTTGATCAGAAGGGAACTGGATAACATCATATCCCCCTCCCAATTCCAGTTTAGCCTATTCTGGATGGGATAGTACCCATTCCCAACTCATGCTCCCAAAGTAGCATGTCAGCCAGAAAGAAACAAGGCATTTTAATGGTAAAAAATAAAATATAGTGAAAAACTGATAAACTGCCTTGAGGGTGGAATGCAATTTGATAATAACAAGAATATAACTGTTTGCATAGTATGATCCTATGTGGGTTGGCTGTGACTATATCTCATGTACACTGTATAAAAGCATGGTATCAATACCAGTTGGGAGTACTGTATGATAAAGTGGAGTCAGTTTTGACTCAACTGTATGTGTTCTTTTTATACTTTAAGAGGTTTTTAAAAAACATCTCTATATATAAAGCTTTCAAATGAGATAAAGAAAACAATATACTTGAAATATTAAATGAAGTGGGTCAAAAGCCTAATCTTATTCTTTAAAAGCCAATGAAAAGAAACTGCATCTTTGCATCCATCATCCATGAATTTGTCACAGAAATATATAACCAGTCAGATGCTGTCAAAAAAATTGGAAGAGATCTGAAGGCTAATCAAGTTTAAGAAGTATCTAATACCCCAACTCTATAAAACCTACATAAACCCCTCATATCAGATAATTTAGCATAAGATAAAATGGCGAAAGAATCATCATAAAGTCCTTTTTCTGGATTTTGTCAACAATTCTAGTTATCATCTATCGAGACATTGAGGTTTAAATAGAAGAAGCATATAAAAAGTCTATATCAAGACATATCAAACTTAAAATAGGGGAAGAAGTAGCTGGGGGCAGAGGGACAGACCTCTTTATGCTGAAAATACACAATAAATATTATTGTGAACACTGGTCATTTGCAGCACAAGATCTGCATTTATTTATCATTCAACATCAAGGATTATTTATTACAAAACTGTTTCATTCCTTCAAGCTCCTAGCATTTCTGGTTCCTTCCAGTTCAGTGATGTTAATACAACCTTAAACCCATGTCACACTGCACCAACAGATGGAAAGAGGATGTAAAACGGAGAGAAACACTTGCCATCCATTGGTTAATGCAATGCTTCCATTCTGTACTCACTGCATCCGTTTTTCATACTCTCTATCCATCCAGCATCCGACTAGTGTGATTTCATCCGCTCAAAAAGTTTTGAGCTGCACAAAACTTTCTGAGCGGAAAATGTATCCAACGCGTCCGTTCTGCATCCACTACGCATACAGGGAACATCCGTTCTACATCCGTTGTCATCCGTTACACATCCGCTATATCCGCTAGGCATCTGTTGCGCATCTGCACAACTCGCATTCCGCTCCAGCGGAAAACGGACACAGGGAGGAAGCGAAACAGACACAGAACGGACACAAAGTGGTTGTAGCATGGATGGAGAAAGGATGAAAGCGGATGCAGCTCACATACAAAGCATTAAAACGGAAAAAACATTCGCAGAGGGGACTTATCTCGGATATTTAGGATGTCTGCAGGATGTCTAGAGGATGCAAAAGGACATCTAGTAGAAAACCTATATTTCCTATAAAAAGGGGGAGGAACTCACCTGGATCTCACTTTCAGTCCAGCAGCCCTGCTGTGCAGACCTCTTCAGCCTTGCTCTTGCTCTTGCTCTTCCACAGCATCCAGTCATCTCCACCATGGATCATCACACACTCCTTTTGGTAGCCACCATCATTCTACAACAATGCAAAGCCATCTACAGACTCTATCACCCGTTCTACACGAAGAAAAGGAAGCGGCCAAGAAGTTCGAAGATGGATCACCAGAAGAGTCGAGTACAGACTGTATAACAAGCTGATGGTGGAGCTGAGGAACGAAGACCCTCGTGCATTCCAGAACTTCATGAGGAAGCCGCCAGCCATATTTGATGAAGTTGTGGAGCAGCTGAGACCCAGGTTGACCAAGCAGAGCACCAACCTCCGGCCCAGCCTGGACCCTGGGCTCAAGGTGGCACTCACTCTGCGCCACCTGGCCTCAGGGACCACGTACAGGAGCATGCAGTACAGCTGGAGGGTGCCACACAACACCATCAGCATTGTGGTCAGAGAAGTGGTGCAGGCCATCATTGAAGAATACCTGGAGGAGCTCCTCCAGTACCCCTCCACTGAAGAAGGCTGGAAGAAAGTTGCAGAGTAGTGGTATCAGAAGTGGAACTTCCCACACACCGTTGGAGCCATAGATGGCAAGCACATGGCCTGGAAAGCTCCAGCCAAGTCAGGGTCCACTTATCACAACTAGAAGGCCTTCTTCAGCTTCATATTCTTCACCATGGTCGATGCTGACTACAAGTTCATGTACATCAATGCTTCAGGCAACGGGTCATCTTCAGATGCCCAGGTATACAACGCCAGTCACCTCAAGGAGGGGCTGGAACGAAACCTCATCATGGGCTTCCCAAATCCAGACCCCCTTCCCAACGACACATGAGATGTGCCCTACTTCATCGTGGGGGATGACACCTTCTCCCTCAGAACCTACCTCATGAAGCCCTACACTTCCAGATGCCTCACCTGTGAAGAGGGGATCTTCAACTACAGGCAGTCCAGGGCAAGGCGGGTGGTGAAGAAGACCTCTGGCATCCTGGCCAACAGGTTCCAGGTACTTCTCACCACCATGCAGCATCACCCACAGACCGTGAGGAGGATCGTGGAAGCTTGCTGCATCCAGCACAATCTCATGCACACCCGCTACCCAGTGTTGCAGAACAGGCTTGTGGACCTCCAACAAGGCAATGGCGACATGGAGCCTGGTGAATGGAGGCAAGGGTGAAACCTGATAGACACTGTGGATGTGCAAGGCCCCAACAGAGCTTCACATGAAGAGAAGAAGCAGCGCAACCTCCTGAAACACTGGTACAACTCCCCAGCTGGAGCAGAGGAGTGGCAAGACAGGATGGTAATTGCTTAATGGATGCTTCCTTGAGCCTGTCTCATCACACTGATGAGATTGTGCCATGTATGTTGAGTGGCCCTACAATGAATAGGGCATTAATAAAGAGCTTTGTTTATGTTGAAATGTGTTGATCAATGATTAAATTGTTATTGATAAAAAGGGCCATATGTGTGGCAGCTGGGAGGGTGGACCATACAGTCCCACTATGCTTGCGCTGGAGTTTTATCTATCCCACAGCTATCCTTACCTGTACCACAGCTATCCTTACCTGTACCACAGCTATCCTTACCTATCCCACAAGCATGCAAAGGCTTAAACATTATTTCAAAGTTTTCACCAACACTTTATTAAATACAAAAAAATGATCCAGGTGTGTGAAGCAAAGATAACCTTTATTAATAACAAACTGTATGACTTTATTAAAAAGCAAAATGAACCAAGTAAAGTGTCTTTAAGCAAAGATAAAGTGAACAGGTAACAACTCAGTCTCTAGCACTCTTCTCAGTCACTCTGAGGCATGCCCATGGTCTCAGATGTAAAGAGGCCAGGGACTGTGGAGGTGGCTGTGGCTGGAGTGCTGGTCTGAGGCGCCATTGGTGTGCCTGGCCCCAAGAGTACAACAGGAGATGGTGTGTGCAGGAAGCTCTCAGAGAGCTGACTCAGTCCCATGAGGTTGAGAGGCCCTTCATCAAGTACCTGGGATGTGAGGCCCAAGACTGATGACAGATGTTCTGATGACGGGCTTGGCTGTGGGGTGGAGGAAGGAGGAGTGTAGTCGGGCTTTCTGGTCTGCAGCTGGGCGAGGTCAGCTATGTTGTCCAAGGAACCTGGGCCTGGACTGGGAAGGGCTGCCTCTGCTCTGGGAAGTCCTGGCAGTGGTAGCCTTGGTAGGTGAGGGGCTGTTGAAATCTGTGGAAGGGCTGCCTCTGCTCTTGGAAGTCCTGGTAGTGGTAGCCTTGATAGGTGAGGGGCTGTTGAAATCTGTGGAAGGGCTGTGACATCGCCTGTGGTGGAGGAGCAGACCTGGAGTGGGTAGCAGCAGGTTCAGCTGGGCCTGGAGGGTTGTGCAGAAGAGCTGTGATCCTCTCCTTCATCACCTGGTACTGGGCCTCAGGCATGTCTCTGAGGGTCTGGCTCACATAGGTGATGAAGGGCTTGCGGTTCGAGGATGGTATGTCGAAGTGGACCAGCTGGGAGAGAAGATCTGTGCTGGCTTTGATTGTGTCCCTGATCTCCAAGAGGACAGTGTGGCTCTGTCCCTCTGGTCTGCCTCTCTGCCTGCTTTCTGTGGAGGTGGAGCTGGGGGTAGGTGTGGGTTGGTCTCTGGAGGCTGCTTCTTCTTGCTCCATCTGAGACAGGGGATCCTCCACGTCCTCCGGCACAAGGAGTGCAGCTGTCAGGGGGGTCTCTGTCATGGGGCCCTCCAAAGACACCTGCCTGGACACGGCAGCTCTCTCCTGGCTGGAAGAGGAGTGGCTGTCTGTGGGCTGTCTGAGGGAGAGGGTTGACAGAGGGGCTGCTCCTCGGTGGCAGACTTTACCCTCCAGGAAGCTGCACTTCGCCATGACATAGGTCTCCCAGTCAGTGAGCTTGACAGCGGCCTGCCCCGATTTCTTGAGGTGCAGCTTTCCATACCAGGTGTGCATGTGCTTCCACCACCCCAGGAGGGCATTAGCAGTGTAGCCCAGGCTCTCCACCTTCTCTCTCCAAGCTGTCTGCTTTCTCTTGGTGTCGCGATAGAGCCTGTGGCCCTTCCTCCAAGGTACTCGTTCTCCCTCAGCCATTCCAGCACCTCCTCCTCCTCATGGTCCTCGGAAATGGAGTACTGTTTCCTCTCTCCCTTCTCCTTGCTTTGCCTCTTCCTCCCTCTGGCAGGGGTTTCAGGGCCTTCAGCAGCAGGGCTTTGAGGGCCTTGGGGCTGGTCCACCACAGCAGAAGCAGCAGGAGAAGCACCAGCAACAGCAGGAGAAGCACCAGCAGCAACAAGAGAAGCACCAGCAGCACCAGCAGCACCAGAAGCAGGAGAAGCACCAGCAGCAGCAGCAGCAGGAGAAGCACCAGCAGCTTCAGAGTAAGCACCAGGGTGTGGGATGGTGTTTCTGTCCTTCTTGCCAGGGCTGGCAGGAGTAGGCACAGGCTTCCTCTTCTTCCCCATGGTGTTCTTTCAAGATGTCTCTGGCAGCAGGTCTTTCCTTTGAATGCTGACTGCTTGCGAGCTGCATTCTTTTATATCCATGGAGCTTATGCAATTCATCCTCCCCACATGCACAGTGAACGCTTTGCATCCGCTATGCATCTGCTTTGCTTCCTATAGGCATCTGTGATGCATCCGCATCTTCCGCTATGCATCCGACCCTTCCGCTATGTGTCCGCTTCGCTATTCTCCCCTGGAACCCCTGCGGATGTATCATCCGCTTCCATCCACTGTCATCCGCTCGGCTTCCTACGAACATCCGCTTTACATCCCCGCTACATCCTCCCCACGTTCATTACTTTCCGTTCTTTTCCGTTCTATTTATGCAAATTTGGGGCACTTTTGAGAGCGGATAACAACGGATGGAGCCACCCCCAAAATTTTGCTCATCCGCTGTGTCCTTTTTGCATACGTTTTGCATCCGTCGGCCAATGTGACCTAGCCTTAAACCTGGTGTGTTATGAGCCAATTCTTTATTAGTCTGTATTTGGAAATTCTACAATATTTTAACCTGTTCATTGTTTACCTCTTCTTCATCTCTACATTCCCATCATTTTTTTCATTACTGACTTACAATAATGTTTATAGAGATTCCAGTGAATCATGTTGGTTGATATATTATGTCACTGTTTATAACTGTAAACATAACCTTAAGCAATCTTTTGCTGTACTGATATGAAAGTAGCATTTACTTCCTTATTCCAACTTGGTCTGAGATAACTTCAAAGCATGTAATATGTTTTGCTTTTCCACCCCTAAAGTTAGAAACAAAGTCCAGTGACCACTATGGTGAATATCACAGAATGCTTAATAGAAGTTTGGGGATGAGGTTGGCTCATTGCTGTGTTCTGGCCTCTGGTGTTTTCTCTGAAATTTTGTTATATGCTCTCTAAATAATTGTAACAGTAACACACAACTTTAAGAAACAGCCAACAGAGTCTACAAATAAGGTCAACAATATCAAAATGACAAGCATGAGAAATCAAAGCAGGTCCCCTTTTAATGTGGGTCACACAAATCTCATACCTGTAAGCATTGTCATAGTTTCATTCTGCTGGTCTGACCCACCAATTCATTGGAAATGACTTAGTTTTGCTTCCAAACATAACACAAAGGAATCTATGGGTGAGCAATGGGTGAGTGCATGGAAAAATAGGGCATGAAAGCTTCAATAAAGTTTCTCTCTCTGAAGAATTGTTGCCAACCATTTCTCTCTATTCATGATTTCTCCCTTATTTTATTTGATTTGGGTCAAGACAGAATGGGATCTGGAAAGAGAAACAAACAATGCTGCCAAGAGACTCCTGACAGAGTCCTGGTTGTTAGACTCCACTCCCTCTGTAATGCCGTGTTTGCAGATTCCACACTCACACACACAAAGTTGCTGATACACTAAAGAGGTAGAGCAGAAAAACCAGAAGACTGAACTAATTGCTTTGCCTATCAGAGGCTGCATATATGCACATGCATTGTAAATAACATTATAATGAGGATAATAGCATTCAGTAATGACATGGAATAGATGCAATAAGGTAAGAATAGAGATCAACAATGAGAGCAGAAAATTTCACGCTGGTGTAGTTTTCTGCTAGTTTAAGAAATGGTGTAGAGGACTTTAACTCAGTGGGGGAAAAGTCCCTTAATGTGATTTTGTTTTTGTTTTAAAGCACTGTAAAGGGCCTGTCACATGGGCCGACGGATGCAAAACGTATGTAAAAAGGACACAGCGGATGAGGAAATATTCCATCCGTTGTTATCCTCTCTCAAAAGTGCCCCGAATTTGCATAAGCAGAGCGGACAACAACGGAAAGGAACGGACGTGGGGAGCATGTAGTGAGGATGTTAAGCGGATGCTCCACGGAAGCCGAGAAGATGGAAGTGGATGGAAGCGGGTGGCACATCCGCAGGGCTTCCGGGGGAGCAAAGAGAAGTGGATGCACAGCAGAAGGAACAGATGCAGAGCAGATGCCGAGCAGATGAAGCGGATGAAGAGCGGAAGCCTAGCGAATGCCTAGCGGATGCCTATCAGATACAGAGCGTTCACTGCGCATGCGGGGAGGATGCATTGCGTAAGCCCCGCGGATATAAAGGGAAGCAGCTCGCAAACAGGTAACCATTCAGAGGAAAGATCTGCTGCCAGACACAGCTCCATCCAGCCATCCATCCAGCCAGCCAGCCAACAACCATGGGGAAGAAGAGAAAGCCTCTGCCATCTGCTGCCAGCCCTGGCAAGAGGGACAGGGCCACCATCCCACCTCCTGGCCCTGACTCTGCTTCTGCTTGGGCTTCTGTTGCTCGGGCTGACTCTTCTGGTGCTGGAGCTTCTGCTGGCACTGCTCCTGGTGCTGGCACTTCTGCTGGTGCTAACTCTGCTGGTGCTGCTCCTGGTGCTGGTGCTTCTGCTGGTGCTTACTCTGCTGGCACTGCTCCTGGTGCTGCTGGTGCTGCTGGTGCTGCTGGTGCTGCTGGTGCTGCTGGTGCTGCTGGTGCT
>BLBF01000063.1:11544912-11602101 GCA_015471245.1 Laticauda colubrina | reverse complement strand
CTGCTGGTGCTGCTGGTGCTGCTGGTGCTGCTGGTGCTGCTGGTGCTTACTCTGCTGCTGATGATCCTGGTCCTGCTGGTCCTGCTGGCGCTGCTGGTGCTTACTCTGCTGCTGGTCCTGCTGGTTCTTCTGGTCCTTCTTTTGCTGCTACTGTTCTTGTTGCTGCTGCTGGTGGTGGTGGTGTGGTGGAGCAGCCCCATTAACCTTGAAGCCCCTCTGATGAGGGCCCAGATGGCCTTGCCAGAGGGAGGAAGAGGCATACGCGTGAACAAGAATGGGAGAGGAGGCAATACTCCATCGAAGAGGAACATGAGGATGAGGTGCTGGAATGGCTGAGGGAGAACGAGTATCTTTGGCGGAAGGGACACAGGCTCTATCGAGACACCAAAAGGCTGCTTGGAGAGAGAAGGCGGAGAGCCTGGGCTACACTTCGGAGGTGCTCCTCGGCTGGTGGAAGCACATGCACACCTGGTACGGGAAGCTGCACCTCAAGAAATCTGGCAAGGCCACGGTCAAGCTGAGGGACCGAGAGATCTACATGATGGCCAAGTACAGCTTCTTGGAGGGTGAGATCCGCCACCAAGGAGCAGCCCCTCTGACAACCCTCTTTCTCAGGCAGCCCACAGAGAGCCAGTCCTCTTCTGGCCAAGAGTCAGCTCCTGTGTCCAGGCAGGTATTTGTGGAGCGTGCCACGATGGAGACCCCCCCGACAGCTGCACTCCCTGTGGCAGAGTGTGTGGAGGACCCCCTGATGCAGTGGGAGCAAGGAGAGGGCACTGCCACCAGAAACCAACCAACATCCACCCCCAGCTCCACCTCCACAGAAAGCAGGCAGAGAGGCAGCCCGGAGGGGCAGAGCCACACTGTCCTGCTGGAGATCAGGGACACCATCAGAAGCAGCATAGATCTCCTCTCCCAGCTGGTACACACCGACGTACCATCCTCAAACCGCAAGCCCTTCCTCACCTAAGTCAACCAGACCCTCCTGGACATGTCTGAATCACAGTACCAGGTGATCAAGGACAGGATCACCGGTCTTCTTCACAACCCTCCAGACCCAGTTGAACCTGCTCCCACCCAGTCCAGGTCTGCTCCTCCACCCCAGGTGATGTCACTGCCCTTCCAAGGCTTTCCACAGGCCCTCACCTACCAAGGCTATGGCTACCAGGAGCTCCAGCAGCACAGGCAGCCCTTCCCAGTCCAGGCACAGGTACATCGAACGCCATCGATGCCACCGATGCCACTGATGCCACCGATGCCACCGATGCCACCAATGCCACCGATGCCACCGACACCACACATGCCACCCAATTGGGACATTTGGGTCATTTTGCTTTTACAATTTGTTATTAATAAAGATTATCTTTGATTCACACACTTGCTTCATTTATTTTATTAAATAAAGTCTTGGTGGAAACTTTTCGAAATGGTTTAAGCCTTTGCATGCTTGTGGGATGGGTAAGGATAGCAGTGGGGTGGGCAGGGATACCTTTGGGATGGGTAATAGCTGTGGGATGGGCAGGGATACCTTTGGAATGGGTAATAGCTGTGGGGTGGGCAGGGATACCTTTGGGATGGGTAATAGCTGTGGGATAGATAAACCTCCAGTGCAAGCATAGTGGGACTGTATGATCCACACTCCCAGCTGCCACACCTTTGCCCCTTTATTCTCAATAACAATGTAATCATTGATCCACACATTTCAACATAAACACAACTCTTTATTAAATGCCCTGTTCATTGTAGGGCCACTCAACATACATGGCCCAATCTCATCAGTGTGATGAGACAGGCTGAAGGAAGCATCCATTAAGCATCTATCATCCTGCCTTGCCACACCACAGCTCCAGTTGGGGAGTTGCACCAGTGTTTCAGGAGGTGTTTCAGCACAAGTGTTTCAGCCTTCTTCCCTTCACGTGAAGCTCTGTTGGGGCCTTGCACATCCACAGTATCTATCAGGTTTCGCCCTTGCCTCCATTCACCAGGCTCCATGTCCCCATTGCTTTGTTGGAGGTCCACGAGCCTGTTCTGCAAAACTGGGTAGCGGGTGCGCATGAGATTGTGCAGGATGCAGCAACCTTCCACGATCCTCCTCACGGTCTATGGGCGATGCTGCATGGTGGTGAGAAGTACCTGGAATCTGTTGGCCAGGATGCCAAAGGTGTTCTCCACCACCCGTCTTGCCCTGGATAGCCTGTAGTTGAAGATCCTCTTTTCACGGGTGAGGCATCTGGAAGTGTAGGGCTTCATGAGGTAGGTTCTGAGGGAGAAGGCCTCATTCCCCATGATGAAGTGGGGCACATCTTGTGTGTCATTGGGCAGGGGGTCTGGATCTGGGAAGCCCATGATGAGGTTGCATTCCAGCCCCTCGTTGAGGTGACTGGCGTTGTTTACCTTGGCATTTGAAGATGAGCCATTGCCTGAAGCATCAATGTACATGAACTTGTAGTCAGCATCGACCATGGTGAAGAGCATGATGCTGAAGAAGCCCTTGTAGTTGTGAAAAGTGGACCCTGACTTGGCTGGAGCTTTGCAGGCCACGTGCTTGCCATCTATGGCTCCAACGGTGTGGGGGAAGTTCCACTTCTGATACCACTGCTCTGCAACTTTCTTCCAGCCTTCTTCAGTGGAGGGGCCCTGGACGAGCTCCTCCAGGTATTCTTCGATGATGGCCTGCACCACTTCTCTGACCACAATGCTGATGGTGTTGTGTGGCACCCTCCAGCTATACTGCATGCTCCTGTCCGTGGTCCCGGAGGCCAGGTGGCGCAGAGTCAGTGCCACCTTGAACCCAGGGTCCAGGCTGGGCCAGACTTTGGTGCTCTGCTTGGTCAACCTGGGTCTCAGCCGCTCCACAACTTCGTCAGACATGGCTGGAGGCATCCTCATGAAGTTCTGGAATGCACGAGGGTCTTTGCTCCTCAGCTCCACCATGAGCTTGTTATACAGTCCGTACTCTGCTCTTCTCGCAATCCATCTTCGGACCCAGACACTTCTTGACCGCCTCCTTTTCTTCGTGTAGAACAGATGAAAGAGCCTGTAGATGGCACTGTTGTAGAATGATGGTGGCTACCAAAAGGAGTGTGTGATGATCCATGGTGGAGATGACTGGATGCTGTGGAAGAGCAAGAGCAAGAGCAAGGCTGAAGAGGTCTGCACAGCAGGGCTGCTGGACTGAAAGTGAGATCCAGGTGAGTTCCTCCCCCTTTTTATAGGAAATGTAGGTTTTCCACTCGGTGTCCTTTTGCATCCTCTAGGCATCCTGCAGACATCCTAAATATCCGAGATACGTCCCCTATACGAACGTTTTTTCCGTTTTAATGCTTTTTATGCGAGCTGCATCCACTTTCATCCTTTCTCCATCTGTGCTACTAACGCTGCGTGTCCGTTCTGCATCCATTTCGCTTCCTCCCTGTGTCCGTTTTCCGCTGGAGCGGAATGCGAGTTACGTGGATGCGAGTTGCGTGGATGCGCAGCGGATGCCTACCGGATATAGCGGACGCATAATGGATGATGACAGACATCTAACGGATGTTCCACATATGTGTAGTGGATGTAGAACGGACGCGTTGGATACATTTTCCACTCAAAAAGTTTTGTGCAGCTCAAAACTTTTTGAACAGATGAAATGTCAGTAGATGGATGCTGGACGGATAGAGAGGATGAAAAACGGATGCAGTGAGTACAGAACGGAAGCAACGCGTTAACCAACGGATGGCAAGTGTTTCACTCCGTTTTACATCCTCTTTCCATCCATTGGTGCTTTGTGACAGGGGCTTAAGGAATGGTAAATTGAGGGAATAGGAGAAGATTGAAAGATTTTTCCCACTTTGGGTTTTCTTTGGTCCCCGGGAAAGTTAAAATTTTTACATATTTCTCCAAAATTCTATCACCATCAAAAAGAATGTGCTTGTTTAATTGGGAATGATTCTAGTTAATTGTCTCTATACTTATACTATGCAACTTTTTACACTGCAAAACACATCATATTTTATTTTCAATCAAGGCTTCCTTTTATTACTTCTCTCAGAGATCTCTTGCCACCTTAGTGACTTGCTTTCTGTATCAACTTTTTAAAATAAAAATGACAAATACAATAAAAATTTGACATGCTAGTTCATAAGGCCATGCAGATGGCTATCTGCCAGCCAACAGAATGCAGAAATATGGGCAATAGGACAATTTTTATTTTCATTTATTAATGTATACAATATAAATATAATGTATATTTACTTATAAATTTTATACACAGCCCATCTTACCTTAATGTAACTCTGAGCAGGCTTCATTAATATAATATTCATAAATAATAGAGTTATATTGGAATATAACAAATTTATTATGCACAGTACATTAAATAACATAATCTACTTTTGTTGCCCTGAGGTGAAAAACAAAAAAAACCCAATTCCTTTAACCAGAATACTCAAAAACATTCTGAATTTTGTCCCATAGAAACCATCTCTAAATTCAATCCCATCGAATGTTCAAATCAAAGTGGAAAGTTGAAATAAACAATCATTTGTTTCAATTTTCTAAATTTATTTGAAAGGCTGGGTCAAATTTAAAATTTTAACAGAATCAATCACTCAGATGGGACAATTTCACAAGACTATTAACAAAGCTTTTAAGTTTAATTATTTCTTTACAACATTTTCATCTTGCTCTTTAGATAAAGATTTCTCAGAACAGATTATATATCATGTAAAAAACAAGATAGACTATGTCAATTTTTCAACCAAAAAATAAAGGGATATCTATTTTTATAACAGAAAATGAGGAAAAAAAAACTTTTAAAAAACAGCTAGAATAATTTTGCAGATACAAGCACAAAATGTCTCAGAGAACAAAAAAGGTACACCTTGGACAATGCTTCTTCTTATAAAATCTTTTTCATTGGCTTATTCAAAATAAACAGAGATGCATTTAAAAATGGGCTGTCCTCCAAGTATTTTCTTCCTAAGAAGATTCCAACGCATTTTCTATTTAAGTGAAGCAAAACAAGTCTTTCCATTTAAAAACAACTAATTATTTCTGTCACACTGTCTCTGAAAATGAAACTTTTTATGTTCTTGGTGTAATCTCATTGTGAAGTTGTGTTTTCTGTTTCAGAGGCACCAAAGTTACTTTGGGCATGAATAAAATGAATTAAAATGTTCTTGCTTTAAAGATTTCTTGATTGTTCCTAGTAGTAGATCATATACAAAATGGCAAAGTGATCACAGGAGGTTTATGCAGGACATTTTGCTAAAGCCAGAGATAAACTATGTTCATCTTTTCTGAAGTCCATGGGTTATGCAAGCAGCAGGGATGGAAGAACTGAAGCAATAAATGAAGGCTCTGCAGAGGCCTGGCTTTCCCCTACCATCTTATATTATACATCCATACATTACAAGCACTGCTTGAACTATTGGCCCTGGCTGACAACAATGGGTATTCAGAACATTAGACATCTTTCTGGAGTCCCAACCTCTTGTTATCAGTTGCTGTCTTGGCAGCCACAGAAAACTAGCAAGGTTCTATATCTGTATGTGTATAGCCAAGCATATGATGATGCTGGGTGACCATCATGAAGGGGGGAAAACATCCCTGTAATCTAGTCTTATAATATGGCAAATGGGATGTATTAAATAAGGAGTTCCTCCCATTTGCCAAAAAGCAAATGGTAATTCAGTTACATTGGTGGGATGATTACATTAGACGACTAAGAGGTAAAAGCTTGGTTGTTATAGTGACTAACATTTCTCTTTCTGCCAAGTGTGTTGCTACAAGTCACCTAGTGAGTGTTGTTCTAAGATGGGCAGACATACAAGTCCAAAATAAATTTAAATTTAAAGAATAGGAACAGGAACGGGAGGGGAGAGGGAAAGACGACAGAAATCTTATTCAATTTGGACTATGAAAAAACAGGCAGCATACTCTAGCTTGGCTCTGTTCTCTAGTATGCTTGCCTGAACCACGTATAACTGCACTGGGCAAGTTATAAATTCTAGGTCACTATATTTCCATTTCCTCTATATCAGCCTTCCCCAATTTCTTGCCTGCAAGAAATACAACTGCCCAAAAATTGTACCCAGTACTGAGGGTTGTAATCCAGAAGAAAAACTGATAAGCAGCTGATTTAGGTATCTTGAACCTTTCTTTTATGATAATCTCTGGGCAGGACCTAATATTAACATCTTAACAGTGGACCAAGGTATCCTTTGTCTGAATATTAGAATGACTGTAAGTTACATCTATTTAGCACCCATTAAATATCACACTGCATAACAAGAAACATCAAGTTTTAAATATGGCATGGTGTGCTTTAGTACCCTTTTATATCTGATTCTCTATTAATGCTGAGTATTATCAGGTTTGTGGAGATAATGAATCTCAATGGCTGCTTCCATGTAAAAGCCAAAAACAAAATTTAGGAAATGAAGAACAATCTTCAATCTCTAATATCTATTTATGAAAAAAAAATCTACCATAGTACTAAATTCCCACCTTAGCCCTCACTGTTACTAGCTTTGTCTAGGATGTTAAATGTATGCAGAACATAATACAGATGATCTCAGTCTAATTTTTTTATGGAAAGAGATTTCAGTGCCAAGGATCTCTTAAAAGGCAGTTACCTTTAATAAGGAAGGACAGATGCAAAAGCTCTTGTCAGAGGTATTGCCTTTTCTTATCAGTTATGGAAACACAAATCCTTTGGTGCAATTTAATGCATGGGTCACAGTATGTCCCTTTAGATCAGATACTGCTGTGTCCAACAGCCAACCTCGGTACTGGTGAAGCCCAAAGCAATTCAGTGCAAAGTCATATATTCCACCAGTAATGTAGGTAGGTACATACCACCAGGTACGTTAATGACAAAGGTAGGAGAGCTTTGCAAAAATAGAATTTTTTAAACAATTACCTTGGTGGAATGCATTATGGACAGAATAGTTATAAGCCACTTCAAAGCAATAATGTATTTTGCAGATGTTGTCAGGCCCAGCCAAGCATGTCATAGAACAATTCAGCCAAATGGTAGTTCTTTATTTGCTCATACCACATGGACAGAGTCTTGCCAGACTAAACCTATATCATTCTAACCCTAAGAAATATACAGTGTGAAATTCTAATGAGTTGCTATCCTAAAACTCTTCATCTTACTCTAACCAGTTCTGGGCTATGTATCTCCCAGCCCACCTTTCTTTAAGTGTGTTTCCTCCATCCATCTCACTTCCTACCTCTTTTAGAGCTGTACCATTACAGGTGTAACTTGCTGGAGTTACATCAATTAATTTGATCTGAAATATATTGTCTTATCCTGAGTCAGGGTACAGGTCACTACAGCCAACACATTTTGGTTTCCAACTGGTGCTCCTGGTAAGGGAATTGTTAATTCAATACACCAGGTAGAAACAAATCTGATCTTTATATTTCCAAATCTCCTACGTTATTTTCACATAAGATTCTTTTTTTGTATCCAACTTATTTGGTTTATTTAAATACAGCTTTCCCCAACATTTTTAAAGTAGTTTGCCCAGCTGTATTCCGATATTTTTTGCAGCTCTTTTAACATAGACTTTTATTACTATCTATTTTCACCAAGAATGAAACAGGAAAGTAGTGTTCCAATATCCTGTCGAAGGGATAAATTCTATCATGTATTTGTATTTTAAAAAAAAGAGAAAGCACCATGTTCAAAAGTTTCCAAGTATAAAACTTCATATCCACTTCATTTCTGGACACTGGATAATTAAATTTCAACAGTGTAATCATCATCATCATCTCAACCACCTTTTTGATCTTCTCCAAGCATCTTATCTTGAGCTAATCTCTCCACATTTAAAAATAAAAAAGGGAAAGCCTTCATCATCTCTGAGTTCCTCCCCTAATTATCAACATATCCAACTGTTACTTAATTTAGATAATATCCTTGTTTGGATGAATGTAGCTGGGAACTTGGAACACCATATTTGATCACCTGTCAAATTGCCTCACTAACACCTCTGGTCCAGTGACCTCTAACATGGACTATTTATGGGCAAAGGCTTAGCAGTCTTCTGAAAAGTCATGCCAAGAAAGAATGCTCAGGAAATTAACAGATAATAGGTGCGATGTGGAGAAAAGATTACTGAATTGCAATAATGAAGATTAAGAAGAAAGAAAAAGGTGAATGGGGAATGTTTATTGTGGGAGTGGAATATATGAAAATGGAGCTAGTGCTCAAAGAAGAAGCAGAAGAGAGGAAGCTGGCTGTGTGTATTGGAAGTGAGCAAGGATGACATGGAGAATGATTTTTTTTAATAAAATGGGAAAACACTCTTGCTCACCCACAGAGAGACATAGACATAGGATGTCTGCTCCTAGAAAGAATACTGTGGTGTTTTTGTGAATCACGTATTTCTTTCAAACTGGAGTGGGTGAAGCAGTATGTCCCTCTCCCTTAAAAGTTCTATGATTGCGGATACCTCAAGTAGCTCACCTCTAGAGGTTGCAACCAATACAATGTCTGTGCTGGGAAGTTGAAAGTGGAACAAATCTGTTGATGATCATCTTGGATCCCTTCTACACTATTCTAAACATAAAGAGAAAATTGTGCTATTCCGTTCATGCTGTCAACTCATAAGTTAGAGTTCCCTCTAACTGAGTTCCCTCAGTTAGAGGAAACTGGAGAAAGTTCCAATGCAATCTTCATGGCCATCATTGAACTGGAGAAAGTTCCAATGCAATCTTCATGGCCATCATTGTCCAGCAGAATTGAATAACATTCTCCCAGGTACCTTTTGCCTCCCAAGGTGGTGTGATCAAATCTCAGGTAAAATTAGATGTCAAAAAGTTTATGAGAAAGGATAAAGCTTTCTTCCCTTTCCCACCATTCTTCACACAGATACAGAAACAGTAAAAGAGAAATTGAAAGAAAGAAAGAAAGAAAGAGAGAGAGAGAGAGAGAGAGAGAGAGAGAGAGAGAGAGAGAGAAAGAAAGAAAGAAAGAAAGAAAGAAAGAAAGAAAGAAAGAAAGAATGAATCTTCCCTGGAGCACAGGACTAGCAGCCTGTAAAAAAAAAAAACAGCTGACAGCACTAAGTTATGTTTATAGGGAGCTTCTGAAAAACCTGACAAATGCTATGGAAAGCACTAGTCAGCCATTACATGGGCTGATGCCTCAATAGAAGTCACATATCTGAATTCTCCTACAGCCAACCTAAGCCTAAGCCACCAGGAAAGAGGGTTCCAAGAGACTGGAAGGGAAAGGGTTAGTCTCCAGCAGCCTAACATGGCCCTTGAGACATGGTCAGATTTCACTGCTTTCAATCTGGAACAGTTAAAGATGATTTTAAGCTTCTTAGGTTGTAGGCTAGAGATGAAGGCAATGTTCTGAGAACATGGCAACAAAAACCTATTACCTGGATACGTTTCTGCTGTGGGTAAGAAAATGCACTTGTGAGCTAGAGATTTATCTATTAGGTTCTCTCTCTTCTACTTTTATTCAGTTTTCTCTGCTACTTGATTCACTGAGCTGACACATAAGACTGTAAAAAGAAAGATGTAGAATCCAGGATTGCTAAATAAAGCTTCCCCAAAGGGGAGAAAAATAGAATACTAATATTAATACTAGAACATTTGAACTTCACATAATGTTCACTTGAGCCAGTGCCCACCAATTTATTTTTAGTTGTGAGAACCAAAGCAGTATAAAAGCATTTGATTTAATTTAATTTAAAAATACCAAAGAATTGGCTTTTCCTGCAGCACTATTCCTTTCCTTTCTTGATCCAATGACTTCCTTCCTTTACCCTTTACCCTTTCCTCTTCCTTTCCTGCTCTTGCACTCTGGATATACATAAGAAAACACTGACTGATTTGCAAAATTGGTGGACTCCATTGAGCAGACTGTTAATTAACTAATCATCCCACTTTCTATTTTAAAGGTGAATAAGGGGAAGAAAGTCATTTAAGATACAAGGAGAAATCATTAGATTTTAAAATAATTCAGAGGAGAAAACTAATTGATGTTTAAAAGGGACCCTTTCCCTATCTAAGTTAAAAGGTGGGAAGGTGAAAAAAAACATTTTCTGATTGCTTATTATTTAAATTGGCAGAATAGTATTCTAAATGGATAGCAAATAGTATTCCAAATGGACAGCAAACAAGGAGTGACTATCAAATGTGTTTGTATCAGAGGTGATACTCAGCAGGTTCTGACCAGTTCTGGAGAGCTGATAGTGGAAATTTTGTGTAGTTTGGAGAACTGCCAAACACCACCTCTGACTGGCCACACCCCCATCTATTCTCTGCTTCCCGAGTCCCAGATGATCGGCTTCTTCTTTTGTTGCCCTGCACAGGAAAACAGAGCTGGAAAGCAAATTAGTGGGGTTGGGAGGGAATGGGATTTTGCAGTATCCTACCCTTGGAGTGGGGTGGGAATGGAGATCTTACAGTATCTTTTTGTGCCACGCCCACCAAGCCACACCACGGCCACTAAGCCATGGCCACAGAACCGGTAGTAAACATTTTTGAATCCTACCACTGGCTTGTATATAAACTGTGTGTTAGCAGTGTTTAACTGAAAATTAACTGTGCATTAGCTGTATGTATATGTTAACTGTGTTTGGTTAATTTAATTTTTGACCTCACTACATTGTGAATTGGTCTTGCTCATTTTGGGAGAACAGAATCTGGAATGCTACTAAAAAAAATAAAAAATACTTGCAGACTATTTGACCTAAAACTATTCATAATTATCTATCCAGTTATAGAGAATATATAGAACATAGTATGTTGCTTAGGGCTGAGATCTCTACTTAGTGAAAGGATGTATTAGATAACTTCATCCTATGAACCCAGCCTTTGTCCAGTATTTATCTGATGTTAAAATAGTGGAAAAAAACTATGTATATCTGATGGGCTGATTGGAGGAGAAAAATGCAATGCAGTAAACCAAGACTGTATCCTATAAATTCTTCAGAATCCATTCTGGAGACTTATATCAGGAGGAAAGTTAGCTACTAAGATAACAGAAACAGAATAACAAAAAAATATGCCCTTAGGAATGTATGGTGAACATTTCATGATTTCTCCAATGACCCCTGCAGACATAAACTTCTAACAGATTGCAGGTAAAACATGTTTGGCAACTGGTTAAATGTGGGGTGACATCCAGTGAATAGAGGTACTTGAGTATTTATGTACATATATGTTTATTTCCAAGTCAATATATAAACATAAACTAATGAGCTGTCATCCTTTGAAGGAAGCGAGTATGAAACTATAACATAATTGTAGCAATCTGATCAAAGACTTGAAGGAAATGGACTCGTCAAGAGGAAGGCGTATGCCTCAATCTCATCGAGGCTTGTATACATGTAATTCCCCACAGCTGGCTTCTGTATGAATCTCAGGGTCTTAATGAACTCAGTCTGGGCTCTTGAAAATGTCTCTCCCAGCAATCTAACAGAAGCTAGGGGGATTCACAGCCCTACAACACTTCCTCAACAATCAAGTTTCTTATGCAACAGCTCCTCCCTTCCCACATGCTTTCCACACTTTTTGTTCCATTACTGAAAAAAGTCATTTTGAATCGGCTCTTGTCTAAGAGTTAATAGTATGTCACTGAACATGTTAAAGAAGGTTTGACGGAAGCAGTGTTGAAATATCTGCTCAGTTGGTGTATACTCAAGGAGTGACCTCAAAGCACTCATATTCCCATCATTTAATGGAGAACCAACTCTGCAACACAAAATCATAGGGAAGATGAGAACAGGCAACAATTTTCCCTTATTAAATTAATAATAAAAATATTATAATCACCCAAATTTCTCATTTTGAACACTTGTATATGTAGCCTTTTTTTTTCTTCCTATATTCCATATCATACCATCTCTCTTTCCCTCTCTCATTCGCCATTGGGGTTAGTTTCAAAATTGGGTAATTTCTCTCAGGAATTCAAAATGATATCAAAGCAAATTTAGTAATATTTATGCAATGTATCATGGAAGAGAAGAGTTTCTATTCTGTTACTTTATCTTTACTTCACCTATCATTTTTATTTCACTGGTCTACATGGACCACATTTTTAATTTTATTGGCCTTTCCTTTCACTGAAATGTTAAAGGCCTTTATATATGAGCATTTCAAGATCTCAACATGGCAAAAACAATTTCATCCAGCCTTTTTCATATGCAAATTCAATTTCCCTCAAAGCCTATCCTCCCTATGAACCATTTTGCAGCCCTGACAGCACCCCAGAATGTATAAAACCTAAACAGCAGGCATATTTTGAAAGATATGAAAAGTTTGAAGGATGAAGTGAATGATTTAAACTTTGAAGAAATTTAAACCATTCATTTCATCCCTTGAAACTTCTCAATCTTACTAGCCCCCAAAACAAGCCAAAAATATGTCTTTACTATGCAGTTATATGGTCACATCTGGAACCATAGTGGTGCAGGACTGCAGGCTAACTTACTGCTCATTCCAGGAGTTTGATTCTGAGCAGCTCAAGGTTGAGTCAGCCTTCCATTCTTCCAAGGACCCAGATTATTGGGGGCAATATGCTGACTGTATGAACTGCTTAGAGAGGGCTGTAAAGCACTGTGAAGCAGAATATAAATTACATGCTCTTGCTATTAGCTACACCCCTACAGTCTTTGGAGGCCTAAGAAATCTCATTACCATCCATCCCCAAAATATTGTATATTTCTACTGGACATATTGGAAATTAAACTATTTATTTCTCAAACCAAAGTCTCTATTTCCAAATAACCAAATACCCCCACCAAAATGTAGGTTTTTAACAAGAAAGAAAGCTGTTGGAATGAACTGCATAAGTTAATACTTTGACTTAAAACTAATGTATGAAAGTTATAGAATCCATTAAATCAGCTGCTGGATGGCTTATCTTAGAATTGACAGTGAATAAGCAATTAGGCCCTTTATTCTAATATGGATGACACTCTGGGGCTCCAGGCTGTCAGACTTTCATCAGTGACTGGGCTGTGGCTGAATGACAGTAGCTCAGAGGCCACTGTTACCTCCTTCATTATTTCTCCTCATAGCATATCTGAAGATTATTCTGTCATTCATCTTTCCAGTCTGCTGGGCTCCCTCTCCACCTTCCCAAAGTTCTACTGCACTTCTTCAAATATAGTATTCCTCTATAGAGATTGGGGGAAAATGTAATAAAGGCTTTATCAGGTTAGATTTAAAATACCTGTAATCCAGCATCCTGCTTCATGCGGTAACCAACTTAACGATAAGCAGAATAGAAATAGGCTAACATTAATTATTGCATTCAAATGCACCATCAAAATATTGAAAACAGCACTGAAAGAGCCCACATGGAATACACATTGTGTATACTATACCAAAAGTCATATTCAATTTAGTGAGTCTTAAATAATATATGTGCTCAAAAGAATGCTAGTGTCAAGCCCAAAACTAAGAATGACACAGCTGTGTTTTTTTTATACTTTCACATCTGTAGATAAAACCTCGCCAGGCTGAATACTCTGTTATCTGTTTCTAAAAGGTACACTGTGAACTATTAGAGAGTAGGTGCCTTCTCCCTATTTCACTCACACATACTATCTGGACTGAGTTGTCTCCTACACCTCTGGATTACCCAAAGGTGCTTTTTTTAAAAAAGCAATTGGACTTTCTTTGTTTTTTTCCTTGAAGACGTTTCAATTCTCATCCAAGAAACTTCTTCACTTCTTTTTTTTTTTAATTTTTATTGGTTTTTTAAAATAAACTTAAACAAACAAAACATAAAAACATCAGGCCATCTTCCATATATGTACATACAGTGTGCCGGTTGGTTTACAAATTGTTTTGTGCTTCCATTTCGTAGTCTTCAATTACAATTACATTGTATATGATCTCGTATTTTCAATCCAATATTAAATACATTGGTATTATTATTAATCAATCATTTGACTAAACTTTTATTCATTCATGCTTTAGGAAATAATCATATTTTATTTACTTTATTTTGTGACAATTCATATTATCATCCCAAATCTATTCTAAAATCATTTTGTAGATACAATAAGGAAAGAATACATCTTTATATATTTAGTGTTTTCTGAAAGTCTATATATTTCATTCCTATATTTTATTGTCTAACCATTGATAGAATAGATCCCAAATTTTATAAATTTGTTTATCATCCTATTCTCTAATTTCAAATGTCAATCTGCTCATTTCAGCACATTCCAATATTTTCTTAATGATTCCTCCTATGATGGTATTTTCTTATTTTTCCAGTTTTTAGCAAATACAATCCTAGACTCTGTTAATACATTTACAATCAGGTATTTCAAGTCTTTACTATATATTTCAGGAAAAATTCCCAATAAAAATATTTCTAAAAATCTATATGTTTTTTGTCATTTTTTCCAACCATGTGTGGATTTTAGTCCAATATTTTTTAGCATCCGCACAAGTCCACCACATATGGTAATATGAGCCAGGTGTCTGATGACATTTCCCACATTTTTCGGATTTATTCTTGAACATTCTTGCTATTCTTGTCGGGGGAAAATGCCACCTGTAAAACATCTTGTACAAATTTTCTTTATATGCTGTTGACATTGTCATTTTATAATTTTGAGACCACAATTTTTGCCATTTCTCTAGATCAATCCCGTATCCAAAATTCTTCCCCCAAGCAATCATAGTTTCTTTAACTTATTCTTCTTCTAGTTTAATTTCTAATAAATATCCATACAATTTTTATCACCTTTTCATCAGTACCTGTCAAAATCTTATCTAAATCAGTCAGTTTATCATAGAAACCTTCTGTTTTAGAATCTTTATATCTTGAATGTATTTGCGCATATGAAAATCAATTCATCCTTATACCTTGTTCCTCAAGTTTTTATATGGATTTAAGTTCACTGTTTTCATTCAATATTTCACCAAATCTAATTGTTTGTTCCTTTTTGTATATTATAGGATAAGAAAATGCTTCAATAGTCAATAGCCAGACTGGAATTTTCAGATAACACTGTCTTTTAATCTTCTCCCTGTTTAACCACAGAGAACTCCTGTATATAATGTCTTTTAAAGTACCCCTGTTTTAGTTCCTTTATACCATAAAAAAGCATGCCACCTCAACAACAGATCATGTCCTTCTAATGACAACAATCTAGTATTTCTTAATGTTATCCATCCCTTAACCCACATCAAATTTGTAGCTTGGTAATACAACTCCCAATTAGGCAAACCAAATCCTCCTCTAATTCTAGCATCTTGTAAGAGTTTTAACTTTATTCTCGCTTTCTTACCTTGCCATATATATTTCAACACAATTTTATTTAAATCTTCAAAATAGTCTTTTCCAAGCCTAATTGGAATTATTTGAAACAAATATAAAATTCTGGGTAATATATTCATCTTGATTGTTGATATTCTCCCTATTAATGACAGTTGTAAATTTTCCCATTTTGCCAAATCTAGCACTAGAAACTTCTTCACTTCTGACTGCAGTTCTGGTGCTGAATGGAAGGATTTATATTCTTTCCAGTCATTTGGTCATTAGTATTCTTTCTGAGAGTCATTGAGGTCACTTGCCCTTAGGTCACCTTAATAAGTGCAAATGGGTGCTGAACTTTCTTCGAACTGCTGAAAGGACTGTGTTGGAAACAGGATAGGTGGTGTCATATCCGTCAGCCTCTGTTGATAGAGGATTGTTCAGTCTTAACATGGATGGCCTCTTTGACCCCTCTTTCAAACCAAAATCCTTCAATTCTCTACCAACCAAAAAGCTTCTTGGATGAGAAGCGAAACAGTTGGCTTTTGAAAAAGCACCTTTGGGACAAACATGACTTGGATGATTGAGAATCTCCATAGACACCTCTGGAATATACCTCTCTCCTAGGACTCCATCTCCTTATTACATTCCATCATAGCTAGTGTCTTTCTCTTTAGTCCCTCCTTTAGTCCCTTTCCAGCAGGGAAAGAGAGGACCTGAAGTCAATTTGTTTTTATTTTTTTAAGTTGTAGTATGTGGGGTGGGGAAGTCTGAAAAAGAAGTTAATGTGATATTTACATGCTAAGCATTTTAGTAAGTTTACTAAAAAGTAGACAAATATTAGATAATTAGAAAGATAAACTTGTAAGTACAATCCACCAATGAAGTGTTGCCTACATGCTGTTCCAGGCTGTTTCTTAAGCCAACTTCACAAACTGTAGTCATGGTTGACAATGGAGTTGAGTTGGTTCTCTATTGCAAATCCTAACTCCTTATTCTCATGTTTCTGCTCTTCCCATCCACACAGGGAAAGTCAGCCTTGCTGGCTTGTTCTTTGGTGGACCTGTCTACCAGTGCCTGTGTTTAGGCATTTCTTCATCTCTGTCATCTCCATGCCTTTGTTTTGTTTTCCCAGATGTTTTCACACATGGGTACACCTTCCCTCTTCTCTCCTTGGACATTAATGCAGACTATTCCACTCACTCACTCTGTCTCTCTTTGTCTCTGTCTCTCTTTGTCTCTCTGTCTCTCTGTCTCTCTCTCTGTCTTTCTCTCTGTCTCTCTCTCTCTCTCTCTCTCACACACACACACACACACATCCATGGTATTATTGTAGGTCTGTTACTACAATAATCAAAGCAATAGAGAACAGATTGGTCTTTCCTGCCTTTATAATTCATAGAAATTTTATAGCAGAGAAGAACTGATAAATCAGCATAAGTAGAAACAAATAGCAGCATTCCTACATCCCTACATTAAAAATTAAAAAAATGAAAGGGGGAAGTTTTGCAGTACTAGTAATATGGGGTAGGAAACTAGGACAAGCATTTTTCACCCTGCCTGGACAGAAAGGATGCTCACAGGAATGTTTAAGAGCTGCATGGAGCCCAGGTTCCTGAATGTTGAGAAAGCTTTACTCACTTAATGGGTCATTATTTAAAAAAACAGCAGGTATCAACCAGTAGAAAATATAACTACCCAACCACCGAACAACAATATGGTTGTCTAGGACAGCAATTAATTGTTGGAGGGAAAATCATATTACTAAACACTGCAGGCAATCTGAGCTAGGGTTGCTACTGGAACAAAACAAAATGCTGGTGACTATCTGCTCAGAAGGATCTAAGACAGCTTGGGCCAGGAAAGAATAATTTTGAATGGAAATTGGAGAAGAATGGAAGGGTTACATTTCAATAGAAAGCGTTGAGTATCCCACTCCAGCAATCGGCCAAGCAGAAAGTAGAGATTTACCCTTAGAAAGACATTCTTCTTTCCACTGTATTGAGCATGAATAGTATCAGATAGGGAGGATCAGAAAAGCAGCCACTATTAATTTTCATTATCTTTTGTAAGTTTTTAAACTATTGCTATACAATTGCAATTGTTATTCTGTTATCCATTCCTGTTCTATCTCTGGTTTTTTTGTTTATTTTTTTTTTTTGTTTGTTTGTGAGAATCCCTTATCCTACTTTCACCATCTTTGTTTGGAAAGCTTAATGCCAATCTGCTCTCTTTACATACATGTACACATATAGAATATACTTCATTTACTACATCCTTAAGTTCTTTTCTTTTTCTTTTTTCTTAGTTTTCAAAATTATGTTTCAAATTTTCCTGCCCCCAAAATACCAGACGTGGAGAGGTTTCTCTCCTTCCAATAACCTTGGATGGTCTTACCACCAAACCTGAACATGGCTCTCCTGTTTGCAAGAAGACAAAATTATGTTCAATAAATAAAGGCCCTCTCTTCCTCTTCTGTTTAATTGTAATATACACAAACATCTGCTTCTGATTTTAGTTAACACTGATTGCTTTTCAGTAAACAGGCGCTTCCCATGAATTTTTTTAATTCTTTTTTTTAAACCAAGGTCTAAACATTTCATTTTAAAATGGTACACAAGCCTCATAGCATTTTGCAGCTGGTAAACAAAGGATAGGATGGTGGATAGATTAGATTCTGTTGTCCTCATCATGACCATTCATAGTACCAGAGTCATAGATTTCCCTTCCATAATTCTTCAGAAATAGTTTCCTCATCTCTTGCTGAAATACATAATTGTATCTAAATATTATAATGATAATCAGATAATCTGTTTCAATTATTTTGCAAAGTTAATGTTTTTATTACAATAAGCTTGAAATTGTATTATATAAAAATTCCTTGTAACTCCCTTTTGGGCATGTAACATCTGAATCATATTACAGTAGATCTTAGTTCAAATAATTATCCCTGAAGGTCAGCAGGCAAATTATCCATGCATAGAAGAATTCCCCAATGCCCTAAAGAGATTTTGTAGCTGTGTGTTGGGTTTAAGAGGCTGAATTGAGCTAAAACCATCTTCATTTTCATCTAGGTTCAAATTACTTCAGTTTTCCCTTAATTGTTTAATGATCTCCCACCCACCCACACAAACACATATATTTTCCACATTAATTTCTATATGGAGCCATGGAGTCTTCAGACCAATTCTGCTCACTATTATATTCCAGAAGAACACCAGCCTAGTTAGCTGAAGCTCTATATCAAGCTTCAACAGACCTGCTTCAGTCAAAACAGAAAGCTTTCTTCAAACTGATTCTTATGTTCTGGCTCAGGAATTGAAAAAAATAAAAATAAAAATTAGCACTTGTGTTCTCTTGTCCAACAACAATATAACTGGCTGCTTCAGTGGTGGGATTTGATTTTTTTTTTTTTACTACCAGTTCTGTGGGTATGGCTTGGTGGGCATGGCAGGGGAAGGATACTGTAAAATCTCCAGTCAGAGATTATATTTGCAGGTTCTCCGAACTACTGAAAATTTTCACTACTGGTTCTCCAGAATTGGTCAGAACCCACTGAATACCACCTCTGGGCTGCTTCTTTTAAAAATGAGCCCACTGGTTTCATCCCCTTAGGATTTCTCACAAGCTGTAAATCAGGAGTCAGAGTCTACTAATAAAATTCACTTTTTTAGCAGGGCAACTCCAGGCTCTTCTCTCTATGGCTTGTAAGCGGAAGAACAATAATGAATCCTAAAGTAACCCTTTTTCCATTTTTGAATGACAGGACTAACTGAGGGAAATTAGTTTAGCCCAAAAGAATCTGAGGGCTTTTTATATTATAGTCAGTTCTCCCCTGTCCCAGTCCCAAATGGATTTTTGTTTACATGACATAATAACCCTACCTTTGATTAAATTAAGTATGCCAAGTAAACAGTGCCATTATGGAAAAACAGAACTTTGCCAAGTAATCAGTTCACTTTCATTAATAAGAATCCATTTCCCTTCTGCTGGCTCCTCCCCCTTCAGATTTTTATTTAATCTGTGTTCTAATATTACTAATTGATATAAATTTACCTTCTTGCACATTAGATTCAATATCTAAGATGTTCTCATTACAACAGTTATGCTTGAAGGCAGAGTTTCAGGATGAGCATCTAAAAATAATCTGCCTTGGAATTATATGGAATATGTTGCATTGTGGCTGGCAGCTTTGAATAAAGTTTGTTAGAATCTATCTTTCTCTGATTCAAAATCTACTCACAAAAATATTGTGAAACAGTCGTCCAAAAACACATTTCAGGCATATACTTAGGAAAGCAGGGTGGTATAAGAGGGGGCTTTTGGAAACTTTTTCTTTTTCATTTCATTTAAAACTTCATTTGGCCTTTATATTAAACTCCATTTTGCAGGAGAAAGTTACCCACAAAAACACCATATGTTAAAAAGATATGTGGATAATAGACAAATACAGATTTAAAGAAAAGTAAAAGAAAACACAACAGACTTTCATGCTGTTGCTTTCTAAGAGACTAACACAAACTAAATTTATACTGGTCTGCACATCTCTTATTCCAGGCTTGCATGAACAGTGGCAATCTGCCGGTGCCTCTGCACAAGTGTATGAATTGGCTTTAATGTGAGGAATTAGGTGAAAGGATTCTACCACAACAAGATGCCAGCTTGCATAATGTTGCTAAGCAGGACACAAATCAAGGACATTTACTTCTACTCCAGCTTGTTTCACTTTTTTGCAGAAATTATATCTGGCCTTAGGACTTGTTACCCTCAACCAGCCTAGCTTACCCCAAGATTTTGCAGTGAGGAGCAAAGAACTTCAGATACATTGGTAATGTAAGGTTGGAAAATTATAAACAAATTAATTTGTGTGGATTAAAAATGGTAGGATGCCATGTCTGTATTTCAGCATCTTTGCCTTTTAACTAGCAGCTTGCTATGAATAATATTAAGAAATTATAGCTGGCAAGCAGAATCACAAAATAAGGCTTCCCCATTTGGTTGTTGTGCTCAGAACATTTTTTTCAGCTGGCACCTTTATGCACCAGTTAATGTAATCTGAGTACCTTATATGGTAGATTCCATGTTGATCTCCAACACACTAATTTCAGTTGCAATTACAGTGAAGATAAAAGGGGCAGGGATAGGCTAAATTCTTCAAGCCATCTTCTCTTGGCATTGAGCTGGATCCCATTTCCTCCACCCTTCCCACATTGCAATGTCAGGGGTGCAAAACTGCCTTTGAAAAACCAGAAGTCTTCAGGATTTGATTAGAAGATTTAGGAAAACTTTGGTGGCCAAGAATTTGCTTAAAGTTAGATGGGGGAACAAAAGTCTACAAAATTGGCAGATCCACATCACATTTGTGTCCAAATAAATTGGGGATGTGATTTTATTTATTTTACTTTAACCATGATACATATATTTCAGTGTGAATCTATACATTCTATTTCTTCTCCATTTTATTTCATAATGGCAGCAACTATCAGTTTCATCACAGTCAAACGTCTATAATGACTATCATAACATGAACCAAATTACATTTCTTTTACTCATTTCATAGAACCAGTTCAATTGGGTCTGTAAAAATACTTTGATGCATTTTTTGTTTTAAGTTAGGACTTTTTGGGGGGCTAACTAATGGTTTATAGTTATTTTTATGTGATCTTTATTTCATATCCTTTTTTGGAAATACAAAAAAAAAAACCTTTGTAATTTCAGCTATCAGTTTCTACCTCTCATATTAAAACCTTAATCATCTTCTTCCAACCTAGCTTCTGTCAATATATATTCTACATATAGGTTCAATAAAGGAATAATATATAAACTTATCCTACTTCATTGCCAACCTGGAGCTAGTCTATTTTACCATATTCTGTCCAGAGTAAACTATTTAATTCATTTTAAAGGGGAAAATAAACCTGTTTGTCAATCTGCTTTCTTTGCCTCCACTACTTAAATATGATTTCACTTCATTTCCAATCTTGTTGGAGCATCTGATATGCAATAAATGAAATACCAGTGAAGAATGACATCAAATACCAACAGATATAGCAAATGTACAATAGGAAACTTTTGCTAATTATATTTCAAAGGTTTTCAATGAGCAATGATTGTCCTATTGCTATGGAAAGAATTCTATCAAGACTGTTCACTTAACATAATAAACAAAGGATAGAAGTTTATAAAGTAAATTTCCACAAAAGCTTCTGTTTGAATTGTCAATCCTCCTATAAATCTGGATGCAGTCAAGCAAGTTTTTAGTCATTGTCCTATAAATAACTCAAGAAGACTGACTTCTTTTTTTGAGCAAGGAGCAACATGTGAAGATGCAGACTGCTCTTCAGCAATAATCCACTTCACTGAATGAAGTGAAGTGGTTTTTCTGCACTGTGTTCAGCCTAGGATAATGGGACAATTGTGATACTTATGATCAGCTGCCTGTCCTTAAACTACTTTGATATAAATATAATCCCATTATCTAAGATGACAATTTCAAGCAATTAGATTTGAAAATAATTGCAGGGGTTCTAGTTAATTAAATGTTTGTGAGGACAATACATCTATTTGGAGTTCCATAAGATGGCCCCCACAAGGTCAATATGAAATCCTAATCAAAGTTTCTTGGTCACTTCCTGGCATACCTTTGGAAAGTTATATCAAGTAACCTGGCATATGTTTCATATATTTATAACAGTGTTAATATTCAAGAAAGCTCTTGGCCACCAGAAGCAGCTTTTAACCAAGGTTTTTGTTCCGTCTGGAAAGAAGCGTATGAGACCGGGTTCCAAACAACAACTCTTTATTTCAAACCGCTAGGTAAAGAAACGGAACATAGCCCAAGCCGCAGCAGCCCTTTATATAGCGGCTAGCCTGCCTGCTTGTGGCCAAAGACAGTTATTTATCTCTTCCCGCTGTTTGGTGGCTTCCCAGATTGGTTCCTAGTGAACCGACCCCAAAGTGGCCTTTTCAGCCAATCAGAATGAAGTACTTGGAACCTACCAAGTTCCATACAGAACACCCCTCCCCCTTTAGTTCAGTCCAACGTGGGTGACATAGTCATGCAGGTAGGTGGGGCTTTTCCTAGTTCTAGTTGACCTGCGCGGCTCAGTCTTGTTTTGGTCTTCAAGCGGTTCGGATGGGATCGCTGCTTCTACCTTCTTCATGGAACCTCCTGGAAGGGTGAGTCAGCCATGCCGCTCCTGCCTGAATCTCTCGGGCCGGTTGAGATGGCTCCGCTGCTCCCTCCTGGTTTGGCCAGATTGGTTGAGCTGGCCTGGCTGCCACCTTCCAGGAAGGCCTCACTTCGCTCTCCTGCTCCCGGACTTCTTTCTTGGGGTTCATCTAACCGTGAGTGCTCCTTTTGTTTGGTTAGATTGTCATTTTGCAGAGTTTGTTGTCTTGTTATGGGAGGTTCATCTCTCCCTTTTTGACTCCCCATGGACCCCGAGGAGTTTCCCAGTCTCGTATTGGAGCCTATGAGGGGGTAGGCCTCGCTTTCTGACAGGCATGGCATGTTGCAACCCAGCATTCAATGTCTTTGTCCAGCCCTGGCCACCAGACATAACTCCTGGCCAGGGCTTTCATCTTAACTATGCCCGGGTGACCCTCACGCAACATGCCTAGGACGGTTTCTTGTAGGCTGCTTGGGATTACCACCCTGTCACCCCATAAGATGCATCCCTTTTCGATAGACAGCTCGGTCTGTCTGGTACAGAAAGGTTTAAAAGTCTCAGTTTTTTTATTTTCCTCCAGCCAGCCTTTACCTACCCACTTCAGTATTTGCGCTGTCAAAGGATCTTTGGCTGTGGCTCTCGCAATGTCGGCTGCAGTCAGCGGTAGCTCTGGGCAGGTCTCAAGTTGGAATGTGGAGATAGTTGGAGCAGGGTTGTCTTCTGTGACGGGCAACGGGGAATGGCTCAGGGCATCACCGTGCAAGTTGGCTTTGCCAGGTCTGTGGAATAGCATGTAGGAGTAGGCAGCAAGGAATTCAGACCACCTCATCATTCTAGGAGACAGAATGTTCGGGGTTGGCTTGTTTCCTGCTAGGATTCCAAGGAGAGGCTTGTGGTCGGTTACGATAGAAAAAGGTCTACCGTAAAGGTACTCATGGAATCGTTTGACCCCGGTGACAATTGCCAGGGCTTCGCGATCAAGTTGGCTGTAATTTCGTTCTGCCTTGGAGAGTGTCTTTGAGTAAAAGGCGACCGGTGCCTCTCTGCCATCTGGAAGCTGGTGACTCAGGATGGCGCCGACCCCAAAAGGTGAAGCATCACAGGTGACCGTCAGAGGCAGGGTGTTGCTAAACCGGATAAGAACGGTGTCTGACATTAATAGGTCCTTAATACTTTAGAAGGCTCTCTGTTCCCGGTGGCCCCATGTCCAAATGGTTTTTTTATCTAGCAGTCGATGTAGGGGTTCTGCTATTGTCGCCTTATGGGTTAGAAACACATTGTAAAAATTTATGAGGCCTCAGAACGCCTGGATATCGGTTTTGTTTTTTGTCTGGGAGCATCTTTGATAGCCTTCACCTTCTTTTCGGTTGGGTGAATGCCTTGCTCATTGATTAAATAGCCCAAAAATTCAACCCGGTTAGTGGCCAGTTCACATTTTTCCTTCTTAACTTTTAGGCCTGATTGTCTAAAGCGAGTTAAGACTTCTTTTAACCTGGTTTCCAGCTGGCTGGTGTTTTTTGCTGAGATCAGTATATCATCGAAGTATGGGACGACACCTTTGATTCCGTTTAGTAGGTGTTCCATGAGGCTTTGGAAAATGCCTGGGGCAACGCTAACACCGAATTGGAGGCGGTTACATTTGAATGCCCCCTTATGCGTTACTATCGTTTGTGCCTCTGCTGTTATTGGATCAACAGGTAGCTGCTGATAAGCTTGTGCGAGGTCAAGTTTTGTGAATATTTTTCCTCCCCCTAGCAAGTGCAGTAAATGTTGCACTACAGGCACTGGGTATGCGCTTTGTTGGAGCGCGTGGTTCAGGGTTGCCTTATAGTCCCCACAGATGCACACCGACCCATCTGGCTTTACCGGTGTGATGATAGGGGTTTCCCACTTGGCATAGTCGATTGGTTCTAAAACCCCTTGCGCAATCAACTTATTCAGCTGTTTGTCAATTTTTGGTTAAGCACGAATGGAACACGTCTGGCCTTTAAACGAATGGGGGCTATTTTTGGATCTAGGCTAGATCCTAGAGTCCCGTCGAATACATCTTGTAATGCGTGGAGTAGGTTCTCCTCCCAGTTGGTAGTAGCGATGTGGTTGATCCCGGTCATCCCGATTCCCAGAGGCGCGAACCATTCAATTCCTAGCAGACTAGTGCGGTCACGGTCAACAATAGTCAGAGGCAAGACTTCGGCGTGTTGTTTAAATTCAACTAAAAAATGTCCAAGGCCAACTACTGGGATTCGATTTCCCTGATAGTCTTTTAGCACAAGTTTTTGTTTCTTTAGTTCTTTCTGCTTGATGTTCGGAATAAGGCACCGGATGGTATTCCAGGATACCATCGATAGGAACGACCCTGAGTCGACCTCCATCTCGCAGGGTCTCCCCTCAATGCTCACCTCTATCTGAACCTTCTTTCCGCTTTCCGCCCTGGCATTATCAATGGTGACTGTCTGATGCATTTCTTCTCTGTCACCGGTTCTTTTATTTCGGTTGCATAGGTTGCCGGCTTATCTGTCATCGTGTTGGGGGGGGGGTGCTGCCATGTCTTTTTGGACTATAGCTCTTTTTGTTGCGGCAGACCCTTTCGATGTGCCCCCTTTTATTACAACCCCAGCATATTGCATCGAGGAACCTGCATTCAGACCGCGGGTGATTGCCTCCACAGCCTGCACATTGAAATTCCCGCCGATTCTTCCTCTTTTCACACCATTTTCTATCTGAATAAAGTTTATGGACATCTTCATCGTCGTCTTCGGTGTCACTCTGGGTTTTGATGTCCTCGTGGTGGGTTGTCGCTGTGGGCTGTTTCTTTCCTTCCTCTGCCTTCTTTTCCCTGGTTTGGGTCAGCAAGTCTGGAATTGCATTTCTTTGTCGCATGGTGGCTGTTGACTTTTTTGCTGCTTCGGCAGCGGTTGCCTCAACAATGGCCTCGGCCACAGTTATGTTCGGCCTGTTGAGTAGTTTGCTCTGAAGGGTAGAGTCTTTCAGGCTGAGGACTATATGGTCTCTCATAGCCTTGTCCATGTTTTGAAACTCACATGCTCCTCCAATGTGTCTCAAGGCTACCACAAAGTCTACTATGGTTTCATCCTCCTTCTGGTCCCTTTTGTAAAATTCATGCCTTTTGATTAGATTGGAGACCACCAGTGCATAGTGTGTTTGGAGCATTCGGTTCAGGTTGGACCAGGTCATCTGCTTAACATCTCTGGGGTTTGCCAGCGCCTTCACCATTTTGAATACGGCCGGTCCGCAGTATGTAAGGAAGACAGCCCTCTTCTTTTAATCTGAGATTTCTTCCATCTCATTGCTTTCTAAGAACATAAGAAAGTGATCGATATACGATTCCGAATCCTCTACATCTGGATTGAAGGTTGCGGGCGGTGCGTTGTTATCAGCCATCTCTTTTCGCTCAGTTCAGATCGCCGCGTGCTTCAGTCTCTGCTTCTACAACGATCCCACCCTCGTCGCCAGTGTTCCATCCAGAAAGAAGTGCGTGAGACCGGGTTCCAAACAACAACTCTTTATTTCAAACTGCTAGGTAAAGAAACGGAACATAGCCCAAGCCGCGGCAGCCCTTTATATAGCGGCTAGCCTGCCAGCTTGTGGCCAATGACAGTTATTTAATTCTTCCCACTGTTTGGCAACTTCCTGGATTGGTTCCTAGTGAACCAATCCGTAAGTGGCCTTTTCGGCCAATCAAAATGAAGTACTTGGAACCTACCAAGTTCCATACAGAAGAGTTTTCATACAAACTATTTTAGGATATGCTTCATGCGATGTAGTTAGAATGGTTAGGTGAATCACTTCTGGAATAACAAAATGATTTCTCCATAAGAGATAACCTTTATAGACAGATATCTCACAGGGGCATGTTCTGAATGCCTTAAATTCTTCTGGTAGCGTGTCAGTTGACCAGCCCTTCTACACCCAATTTAATAACAAGCTAATCAGTTAATATCATGATTTGATTAGTCTGAATTTTAAATTAGGTGAGGGGCTGTAGGATTAAGACTGTCAATAGTAGCATCAGCACTGAAAACAAGAGACTCAGGATATGTTATTGTCCATCCTGGTTTGCAGACAGGTGTGTAAATATAACATGAAACAAAAGTTTTCAAGGCTGCATGACAAGATGATAATATTAAGAATGTACATAAATGGCCCTGTTTTTTGACAAGGTTGTGGGGGGAAGCAGGATGGCACCTGAAATTGTGTGACTGAAGCTCTTTATTTAAATGTTTCACACTTCCAAAAGAAGTGGGGTTTGAATATGCAGATCCAATAATCCTCTGGAGTTATTTTAAAAAAAATCTCTTTCTTTTAGCTCCTGAGCTTCCTGCCAGATATCTGTTTTTCCTCTTTTATCACCAATAACATCTTGTTGTAATGAAATGGATTGGGTAGAGAGAACCAGGAGCTATTACTAACATGGAGAGGCTTCTTGCACAACTTCTATGAAACTCTGAGCTAAATCCAAAATAATAAATTCTACCCAAACTGGTACAAACATTTTTATGTATATACATTAGGGCTGTTTCAAACCAGGAAGACTCTAACAGAGTTTCAGTTCAGGCATTTTGATTTTCATGAGTATGCATTGCCTTCCAGTTCTACTTTGGACTCCTATACATTATTTTTTGCCAGTAGTCCCTGTGACTTCTAGAAAATTCAATTTAATCATCAATGGGTTAGGTTATTTCAAATGGTTCTCAACCTAAGTCCACAGATCCCTTGGGGGGGGGGGGCTGCAATGTCACAAAGGTTTGTTCTGATTTAATATTTTGCTTTATAATCTTAAGTCATGGGGGTTCATGGCCAAGGCTATAAAAGGTATTTAAAGGGAGCCTGTGGTGAAGAATAGGGTTATTTCATTGAGTAAGGCATTTATGGTTACTAATTAGATATATTTACTTCCAACATTTTCTCTAAGTTCACATCTCTGTACAATAAATGTAAAGGAGTTCCTCTAAATGTTTCCCCACACCTCAAAAAATACCTTTTCGTGATATTAACAAACTAAATTTACTCAAGCTATGTAATTATTATTATCACCTTTTAATAATAAATCTTTTAAAATGTATTTTCCTCTCAAGAAATATTGATTATGTAGCTAAATATATTGGGCTGCCTACTGGCTTACTGGCTCTGTTCACACTAGATATTTAATTAGATCAGGTCAAAATTTACCTGATGGACTTATATAATGTTTTATGTGTTCATTGTGTATTTTAGTTTTTCGTGAATGCTGTTTTGTTAGTTAATAGTTTAATATATATGGAAACTCAGAAAATGTGATAGTTCAGAAATCAGATTAAATATGTTGTAAAACTGTGATCACAAGAAGCTCTATTGAAGAAAGGTTGCCCTAATGGTCTTGTTTTAGCTATGGGACACCTTTGTTATTTCTAAAAAGAAGGACATATTTTCAAAAATAGCATTTAAGCAGCATTTTAGAAGGCTAAAAGGATTTTTAAAAACCAAAGAAAGATGAGCTATGAATAGATGGAAAAGCCACTAAAGTTGGTAGCCCTATTCAGTCATGCTGGAGAAAGGGGAAATGTATATATGCGCTCCTGAAAATTAGCACTCTTGACATAAGCACATTCCAAAATAAGTTCCTTACCAATCTTTAAAGCCCTTGAAGAAAAAAAAAAAAAAGCAAAGATGAAAAAGATTCACACTTTGAACAGAGTTGACCTCTTTGAACTCAATTCCCATTTGACCTTGAATATGATATTCAATATTTCATAAATTACTTTCTCTATTTTAACATTTCACTCTCAAACGTATTTGTTTCAAGATCTTAAAATGGAAGGGAAGGGGAAGGGAAAGAGGAAAGTTTTCAAGAACTACCCTGGCAAGCAAACAGTGTTGACTATGACAGCAAGGTCATTTCTTTGACATATTCAGGGGATGATTCCCAAAGAGCTCCATTATGTTCCCTCTAAAATATGAATAGTATTATCAAAGTTATGGTCTACCATTGGAAATTCTCATATTCAGGAATACGATTTTAATGCATGGTTGCTAAATTTTTTATCTTTACACTATATAGTGTGAAGTAACGCTATGGCTAGCTTAAAACTAATGTCTTCATATAGAAAAATAATAATACAGGAAATTATATAAAAACACCTTGTTCTGTATAGAATTGCTGGAATAATTTGCAAAAGGATTTTGTGGGAGTGAGGTAGGGAAAATAATGAACTTATTCTGTTTCTCAGAATAATGCTACTATAGACACAAACACACACATCTGATGGGTTTTTAGAATTGGTCATGATGTCTTTGTCAGAAAAGAGTACTGAGTACATCCCATAGTGAACACTCAAAGTCATGAAATCAAACAGTTTATCAAATAAAGTACACATTTCTTTTTTAGCTTTCTCTTGCCTATATCTAAATATCTTTGGGTCAGGAGATAGAATAAAAGGTGGTGGTGGTGGCAGGGATTTCATATATTATTCTTGACCTATGTTCCCATACAGATTTAAATTAATTGTTCTTAATTTCATAATAAATAAAAGAACATCAGCTATTCCTATAGTTGGAAGAATGCTGAGGCATGCAGGTGAAAAACCCATGCTGGCTTGAAATGCTTCCATCAAATCATTATGGAGCACAACAAAATAATCTGTGAAAACAATAAGCCATTCTGAAATGCCTCCTGATATAGCTGATTTGTATGGATCATTTTTAAAACTCTCACATTATTCATCATAGACTAACCATTATTAGAACATATGTGCCAGTTTTGACATCTACAGTAATAGAGTATTCATAGGAACATAAGAACTCAATTTTTAAGGTGTATCTAATGCTGGATTATGCTAAATCAGAGGCCAATGTCCACAGTAGGACATTGACTCAAATAGCTTTCTCTCATTTGTGTATCCCAGCAATGAGATTCCAAAGCATTCTCCCTTCTGATGCTGCAAGATAATAATGGCTATCAAGGGTATAGTCATTGCTGTTTTATTTTCTATAAATATCTTTAATCCACTTTGAAAGCAACACAAATTAACAGTCATCACACATTGTAATGCCCGATTTCAAAGCCTGAGTATGCCCTTTGTAAATTCTTCTTTTTTTCTGTCCTGAATGTCTCAACTCTCAGCATTTCTCCCATTCTCCATTTTTTTTTCATTCTGTTTACTGGTTTGGTTTTTTTTACAACATGGATAATATCATACATACTTATTTGCAGATGGCACCAAGCTATCAGGAATAGCCAACATTCCAGAAGATAGGCTTAAGATACCGAAGGATCTTGACAGACTTGAACATTGGGTGATATCTAACAAAATGAAATTCAATGGTGAAAAATGTAAAGTCTACATCTAGACAAGAAAAACAAAATATGTATACAGTACAGTACACAATACAGTATATGTGGTACCTTGCTCAATAGTAGTAATTGTGAGAACAATTTTGGAGTTCTAGTGGACAATCGCTTAAATACGAGCCAGCGGTGTGCTGCAGCTGCCAAAAAAGCCAACACAGTTCTAGACTGCAAAAACAGAGGGATAAAATCAAGATTCCTCTGTTTATGTAGATGAATCAAGATGAAGTGTTAATACCACTTTATAATGCCTTGGTAAGGTCATGGTAGAGTTTTTCCTGCCTAAGCAGGGGGTTGGATTCGAAGACCTCCAAGGTCCCTTCCAACTCTGTTATTCTATTTATTTATTCTACAGATTTAAATGGCTGCCCACACAATAACAGAAATTTTAAGCGGCAAACAAAGATGAAACATAATACTGTTCTCAACATCAGTTAAAAAGAAAGAGGAAGGAACCAAGTTGAAGCTGCTATAAAAGTCTCAGTATCCACATATCACAAACTATCATGCCAGAGTTTCAGAGCTCCATTAACATCTTGGCTCCAGGATGGCATGCCTATCAAGTCCCAGGTTTCACTTTTTTTTTTTCTAAGCGGAGCTATTGTAAAGACAAGAGTCCTTAATATATGACTGCTCTTTTAACAAAGGCCCAAAGTTACAACAGTCTTGGAAAAAATGACTTACAACCTGCATGTTGTGATTCGCCGGCAGCCTGTGCAGATGGTAGTGGAATCAGACAGTCGGGAAGAATAGGGACCAGTCTGGGAGTCTGGAGAAGACTTGGACGAGGGTCCTGCATCCGATGCAGAGATGGGGCCAGGACCATCTGGGAATGGTGTTCTGACTCTGGAGCCTCTGGAGTCTGCCAGCAGCGAGGCAGAGGGTCAAGGGGAGCCTGTTCCCAGTGCACGTGTGTGCAGAGCTGCGAGAAGGCAAGAGCAGCTAAGACAAAAGGAGCAACTCAGGAGTGAGGGTTTGAGGTGATAATACTCCCATAAGATATCAAGGACAGGCACAGGGGAAGAAACCTTTGTAGGAAGCAAAGTCGTTCATTCTGTTCTGGTTAATCCTTGAAGCTCTATGTGGACTTTGTACTTGTTGGTTTTTTTATAGTTCATTTGGCACTTTTGTTGTTGGCAGCAATTCAATGGAAAGAAAGTGGGCTGGTGGTAAGTTGTGTCATGTGAAGTACCACATCTTGTCATCACCTACTCAGTCAACCCAGGAAAGTAGTTGAGATTATAGAATAGCTGGAAAATTTTTAATGGAAGCTTTCATGATACTTGCTGTGTGCCTCTGTGTGTGTGTTTTTAACCACCCGGAATAATTTGTGTGTGACCGCATAAATCATATAAACAAACAAATGGCTTCTAGCATTAGTTAATTTAAACATTGACTCAGTGTGATCATTTACTGTTGTAACTGTTGATGAAAAGATTTGACAAGTTAAGTGACTGGGAAAGCACATTGTAGAAAGAATGCTGGTGGAGTATTGGGGAACAATAGGTAGGAATAGATTATTCATCAAATGGTTGGTACAGCTCTCCTATACAGGCTGTCCTTGACTTATAACCACAATTCAGGCTCAAATTTCCATTGTAAGTTGTTGTATTTGTAAATTGAGTCGGACTTGATTTTTTGACACTTTTTACAATGGTCATTAAACAAATCACCATGGTTGTTAAATTGATCCATCTTCCCCATTGGGTGGTTTTTGTTTTTTTGGGCTAGAAATTGGTTAAAAAGGTTGTACATTTCAATCATATAATTAACAGGATTCTGCAACTGGTTGTAATTGTGAGCCAGTTTCCATGTGCCCAATTTGAGATTGGTGATGTGACAGTCATAAGGACAAATGCAGTGTTCTGACCAAGGCTTCCAAGACTGTAATTAAGCGCACGCTTAGTTATAACAACTCTTGTTTTATTTCAGTGCTGGGAATTATGTTCATTCCCAGCCTGTAATGAGTCCCAAACAGCACATTTGTTCTAATGATTGGTATGACACTGACACCTGACTTACAGCTTTCCCAAATTTCCCAGAGGTAACAGAGGCCTTTTCTTTTATATTTCTTTCCATAATTCTGAAGTTTCTGTTTTTGTTCACCCTTTCCAATCAGAAAAACCAATGCAAACATTTGTCTTGTGAGAAGTTCCCTTGGATTGATACGGAGGAGGCCAAGGGTGCTCTAAAACAGTGTTTTTCCACCTTGGCAAAAAGAAAGAAAGAAAGAAAGAAAGAAAGAAAGAAAGAAAGAAAGAAAGAAAGAAAGAAAGAAAGAAAGAAAGAAAGAAAGAAAGAAAGAAGAAAAGAAAAGAAAAGAAAAGAAAAGAAAAGAAAAGAAAAGAAAAGAAAAGAAATGGACAGGAAGAAGGCCTCCAGGCTTTTTTTATAGCTAATTAAAGAATAGCGGTCCCAATACAAAACCTGGATCTTACAATCATGAGCTGTCAATGCATAATGATAAGTGCTCTCACTGAAAGAGGTCGTCTTAAGTGAACAGGTCTATAAAATATGAGCACTGAAATCTCTGTCCTTGAAAATGTTTCCAATATTCTCTTCACCTTTAAAATAAATTGCAGAAGGTTTATATCTTTCATCAGCTTGAATGAGACTGAAGTAGCCAAAAAAAAGCATTTTTTTTTCTTCTTCAAACTGGAGATCCTTTGAGAGCTGTTCACTGAGTGTTCTTCATTTGATATCATTAAATAATTTAGTGTTGGCAGAAAATTAATCCCTTCACTGCTTTCCTCAAGATCATTATTAGCAATTTAAAAGTATCCATTGCAGTATAGATTCTTGGAGGACTTCCTTTTTTATCACTTCATTGCAAGAAGTACCAGTTTCCTTTTTTTAATTGGAACTGATTTTTAAGACTAACAACTTTTACTCAGGACTGTGAAGTTTGTTGGACACCTGTGTTAAGGGGCATTTCCAAAACCTGTGAAAAAAAACCAAATAAATGTTTTACACTTGTTAACTCTTTTCTTTGTAAAAATATATTAAATTCTACAAATATATAGAAATTGAATGAATGACTAAAAACACAAATGTCTCTAACATTTCCAGTTCTTAAACGATGGGGGACTGTGTTGCATTTCTTACACTTACATGTAAATTAAATTAATTTCTAAGATTCCCAAGAACTCATGCATCTCAGATTAAAGTATCCCTAAGAGTAAAATCCACTGTGATATTAATTCCCATTAATTTCATGATCTGCCTCAGTGTGTAGTCACATGAACTATTCAGAAATCTAATTTTATTGTCATAATCTAAACACATATTTATCTGATATGAGAGTAGTTAATACCACCAGTTTTGACTGTTATTTTGTCTTTGAGATTCACACACACACACATACATATATATAATGTATAATTAATTTTACTATTTTCAAAGATACTTTCATCAGAAAAAAATGTCTGCTTGAAACTTTCTTAGATCACAGTTTTGTTAAGGTTTTTTTTTTTTTTGCTTTTAAGTTGAAACCCTCTAAAATAGCCTCTCTTTTTCTCTTCTTAATTTCAAAAAGACACACACCAAGAGTCCTTGATCTTCATTGCTTGATTTTCACTGATTTCGAATCTCTCGAGTTGTGAAGTAATTAAGTCATAAAGTGTTCAAGAAGGTGAAGCTTTTGCCAATCAAATGTTCATGATAGCAACTAAGGACACATCCATCGGCCTGCACGCTGCTTGATCCACAAGAAACTAAATTCCTGTTGTCTCCTTGCAAGGACCACTTTTTCTGGACCACTGCTGGGTGATCTCCCAATTTCTCCTTCCTCCAGAGAAATAATCTCCTGGCTGGCTGGCAGATCCACTGCTGTGGTGTCTAAGCTTATGTAGCTACTCACAGACCTGTTTAATTAGCCATAACACCTCTCTTAAAACTAACAATTGTTTTGTTTTTGTATGCCTCACTAATTTCATCTCAAAATCATCCTGAGGGTTTTGGTCAAAGAGTTGTTACAATATCCAGTGGTAATTATCTTTTGTTTCCTGATGTGGTTGATCCAGCATGTAATTTGATAAATCTCCATCTTTAAGGTAATGTACATTTCCCAATAAACTTACAAATTCTCTGTCTAAGCTGAAAGCTCAGTAAATATATTCTGTAGCTTACCAGCTCTCAAACAATCCTTTAAAAATGTTCATGTTTACTATAGGTAGCTAAATCAAGAATTTAATAAGAGCATAAATTTTGAAAACACATATTGAGACAAGATACAGGTTTGTTTTGTTCAGAGGTACATGTGATTGTTTCTGGACTTCCTGTGAGGTCATACAATGTGTATGTTCATGTATTATGTATGTATGCATGTATGCATATATGTATGTAATGGAGATTATTTGGATTATATATCATGTTCAACATGATATATATTTGATCAACATCATTGTCACTCCCTCCATGAGATAGGAAAGAATCTTGGGACAAGGATATTATGGCCACTCAAAGGACCATAAAGTTCAAGTCCCATGTCACTAAAATTCACTCAGATAAATGACTGACAGAAGTGCCAGATTGATGTAAGGCAATGTATTAGAAGCCAGGAGACAATGAGTTCCTGCCCTAGGCATAAAGGGGCCAGTCCCCTTGTCTCAGCCCTTGAAAGAGAGCTGGAAAACTCTTTTTATATTCTATATTATAAGAATTTATCCCTGTAACCATTAGAGTCAGGATTGACACTATGGGAAATAACAATAAATATCTTACACAATTACCTTGGAATATTGGAGCATTAGAATTGGAATATTCTTTATTAGCCATATCTGATTGGACACACAAGAAATTTATCTCTTGTGCATAACCAATGTACATACAAACAACTAAGCGATAAGTCATAGATCATAAAGATACAAACAACAAATGATAAATCATAAGATACCAGTAAAAAATGGTATAGGAAACATGAGATGAGTAAGAGGAGGATAATAGCAATACAGCCCTACTATATGGGTAAAGATCTTTAGCATAAGACAGTACTATGGGAATTAGGTGTTTAGCAGATTGATGGCATGGGGGGGAAGCTAACTTTGGGTCTAGTTGTTTTGGAATGCAATGCCCTATAGCCATGAGGGTGAACCAGCTGATTTTCAGCTACTTTGAGGCCTTTTTTGGCCTCCCAGAGGCTCAAGGGAAGCCTCTGCAGCCTTTGCAAGACAAAAAAAACAGGCTTCCTGTATTTCCAAAAATACTAGAAGTGACAAAAAGTGACATTTTTTTGGCCTCCAAAGGCTGCAGAGGCTTCCCTCAAGCCTCTGGGAGGCTGAAAAAGGCCTCAAAGTGGCTGAAAATCAGCTGGGAGGTGTGTAATGCAGGTAAAAGGGTGGCAGGGAGATTGCATGTGAATGCGGAAGGGGCATGGAGGGCTGCACACATTGCCTTTTGGGTGCTGGCACGCACAATTTTCATCGCAGGAACCCAAAAAGGTTAACCATCACTGCACTACAGTGTCATCTTGAGGGCAGAAGTTGAAACAGTTTATGTCCAGGATGTGAGGGGTCCATAGATATTTTCACAGCCCTCTTTTTTACTCATGCAGTATACAGGAGAGATGGTTTAATGGTGGACAGAATCACATGCATTGGAGCTCCTGAGCAAAAAAGAGATGCTGAGAGTCCCTGGTTTTAGGCCCTCTGTTGGGATTTGTATTTGAGTTTGTATTTTGATTGGTTGTAAGACTCCATGATGGGCCCATACAGGGGTAACTTGGCAGGTTGTCTTTTGCTTGGTTGATGCTTGCTGGGTGATGATGTAATGAAAGGGCTTTGGGCAATTCCTATTATGGCTCTGCTTGAAGGAGGAAGATCTTTGTTATGTAGAATACTCTGGCCCAGGCCTTAATGGCCCATTAAAAAGGGGGAATGAGTTTCTGCCTCTTTGAGTTTCTACTTCTCTTTTAGGGAAATATTCTGCCTTTTTAATATATCCCAAAATATTGCATTTTTCTAGGAGGGGTGGGTGCTAACTTCCTACACTTATAGAATTAGGCTTTTAAAAAGGTGACGAATGTAGTAAACTCAATTTTCCTCTCCACCTAAGGTGTGGAGAAATAGCTAAAAACTAATAGCTGTTCCTGTTTCACCTGGTTTGTCCGTAAAATCTTCTGACTTTGTGGAGTTCAGGTGTATTGGTCCCCTTCAGTGGTGGGATTCAAAAAAATTTACTACTAGTTCTGTGGGCATGGCTTAGTAGGTGTGGTGTGGCTTGGTGGGCATGGCTTGGTGGGAGTGGCAGGGGAAGGTTATTGCAAAATCTCCATTCCCTCCCCACCCCACTAACCTGCTTTCCAGCTCCGTTCTCCTGTGCAGGGCAACAAAAGAAAACCCAGCCAATCAGCTGGGACTCAGGAGGAAGAGAATAGATGGGGGTGGGGCCAGTCAGAGGTAGTATTTGCTGGTTCTCCGAATGACTCAAAATTTCTGCTCCCGGTTCTCCAGAACTGGTCAGAACCTGCTGAATACCACCTCTGGTCCCCTTGTCAATCTGCTTGGATAAAAATTATTCTGTTCATGTCTAAATTGATCCTGTACATTCATCTGTACATATGCATACTGTATGTGTATGTGTGAGGCATATGCCTGTTGTTATAGTACCTGGTAAAAACACACACCTAGCAGAGAAAACATCAGCTCATGGCCTTTCCTCTCCACAAGGTTCTTTTGAACTGGATATTGAGGACATTAAAGTGAGATGTTGCTGCCCTTTTCTTGCTCACTGCTCTTCCTTTCCATATATTTCCTTAGCAAGGTTAAGGTTTTTGGCTCAAGGAGAGGGAGGAAAATCCTCTGCTTCTCAAAGTTTAATCTGCTTTTGTAACAAAACCTAAAAAGAAAGGAAATTAAACAGATGCATGTTTGAGGAGAAAGAGCCTATTTTATTTATCACTCAGTCCTACTTTACCTTCATTGACCTAATTACTTCCCACACCAGGGGAAAGAGCACAGAAGAGCTGAAGGAGCGTGGCTGCCACCTAGTGGACATCAGCTGCCAAAAAGCAAAGATTGAATTCTTGAGGCTTGATGTTTTAATATGTCTAGCGCACAACTACTATATAGGTGACCTTCCTTGGTGTGCTGATGTGAAGACTGAGGATATCTGCATTTTACAACTCTCCGCCCTATCATAAGCTCTAAGACTTTAGTGACTAAAATTTTAAAGTAAGAGTGAAATATATTCCTCCAGGAGGTAAGTGAGCATGCAAAGGGTCTCACCAAATGCAAGTGCATTTTAAAGAACCTACATTTGTTGAAGGAAAAAAAAATGCTCTTTGATAATATTAAGGCAAGCTTGAAGAAAACATATAATGCACAAGCTGGATGCAAATATTTCAGAAAGAAACCCAAGAGTGTTGGCTACCTTCCTACCTGAAGATTTATAATTCAAATTCAAGCTTTAAAATGCAGAATGAACAATAATATCACAGCCTTGCCTCATTCTTTGTATCTGATCTTCCTGAGAAATTATAATGATCATTATCATTTTCAAGAATTGCTTTGCAGGGATATTAACAAGACTTTATATTAAAATGAGTATGTCTCATACAAAATGATCTACACTTAGTGCCCTGAATAATATTGTGGTCAAGCAGCAAAAGGCAAATCATATATAGATATGTGTATCCTGTGTGTGTGAATAAGTGAGCCAGTGTGTTAGAGTGGTTATAGTGTTGGAATGAGATCAAGGAAACTTCTGGGTAACTTTGAGCTAGTCATTATCACTTAGACTAATACAAACACACAAACACACACACACACCCTTCTCTGTCTTGGATGACAAAGGTTGCATAAGAAGGTTAAAAGAGGGGATATAGCGTGTCCAATTTTAGACATACAGATAATACAGATAATTAGAGTTGGAAGGTACCTTGTAGGTCATCTAGTCCAACCCCCCACCCAAGCGGGAGACCCTACACCATTTCTGACAAATGGCAGTCCAATCTCTTATTGAAAGTTTCAACTGATGACGCTCCCAAAACTTCCAAGGGCAAGCTGTTCCATTGGTTGATTGTTCTCACTGTCAAAAAATTTCTCCTTGTTTCCAGGTTAAATCTCTCCTTGTTCAGTTTCCATCCATTATTCCTTGTCTGACCTACAGGCACTTTAGAAAATAGCTTGAACTCTTCCTCTCTGTGGCAGCCCCTCAAACATTGGAAGATCGCTATCATGTCTCCCCTGGTCCTTCTCTTTACTAGACGAGCCAACCCCAGTTCCTGCAACCGTTCGTTGTATGTTTTAGCCTCCAGTCCCCTTATCATCCTGGTTGCTGTTCTCCGTATTTTTTCTAGAGTTTCAACATCTTTTTTATAATGTGGTGACCAAAATTGGATGCAGTACTCTAGGTGTGGTCTTACTAAGGCTTTATAGAGTAGTATTAGTACTTCCCTTGATCTTGACTGTATCCCTCTGTTAATGCAATTTAGGATCGCATTAGCTTTTTTGGTGGCGGCTGCACACTGCTGGCTCATATTTAGCTGGTTGTCCACTAAGACTCCAAGATCCTCTCACAGTTACTGCTATTGAGCCTGGTTTCACCCAGTCTATATGTGTACTTTTGGTTTTTCTTGCCGAAGTGTAGGACTTTACTTTTCTCTACATTGAATTTCATTTTATTAGATATAGCCCAGTGTTCTAGTCTGTCAAGATCCATCTGGATCTTGACCCTATCTTCTTAGGGGTTAGCTATTCCTGCCAGCTCAAGGGCCTGTCACATAGGCTGACAGATGCAAAACGTATGTAAAAAGGACACAGCGGACGAGAAAATGTTCCATCCATTGTTATCCGCTCTCAAAAGTGCCTCGAATTTGCATAAGCAGAGCAGACAACAACAGAAAGGAACGGACATGGGGAGGATGTAGCGAGGATGTTAAGCGGATGCTCCATGGAAGCCTAGCAGATGGAAGTGGATGGAAGTGGATGGAAGCGGATAGCACATCCGCAGGGCTTCCAGGGGAGCACAGCGAAGCGGACGTGCAGCGGAAGGAACGGATGCAGAGCGGATGCCGAGCGGATACAGCGGATGCATCACGGATGCCTAGCGGATGTCTAGCGGATGCCTAGCAGATGCAAAGCGTTCACTGCGCATGCGGGGAGGATGCATTGTGTCAGCCCCGTGGATATAAAGGGATGCAGCTTGCAAGCAGGTCACCATTCAGAGGAAAGACCTGCTGCCAGACACAGCTCCAGCCAGCCAACAACCATGGGGAAGAAGAGGAAGCCTGTGCCATCTGCTGCCAGCCCTGGCAAGAAGGACAGGGCCACCATCCCAGCCCCTGGCCCTGACTCTGCTTCTGCTGGGGCTTCTGCTGCTCGGGCTGACTCTTCTGGTGCTGGGGCTTCTGCTGGCGCTGCTCCTGGTGCTGGGGCTTCTGCTGGCGCTTACTCTGCTGGCGCTGCTTCTGGTGCTGGGGCTTCTGCCGGGGCTTACTCTGCTGGCGCTGCTCCTGGTGCTGGGGCTTCTGCTGGTGCTTAATCTGCTGGCGCTGCTCCTGGTGCTGGTTTTTCGGCTGGTGCTTACTCAGCTGGCGCTGCTCCTGGTCCTGCTGGTCCTGCTGGTGCTGCTGGTGCTCCTGGTGCTGCTGGTGCTGCTGGTGCTGCTGGTGCTGCTTTTGCTGCTTTTGCTGCTACTGTTGTTGTTGCTGCTGCTGGTGGTGGTGGTGTGGTGGAGCAGCCCCTACAACCTTGAAGCCCCTCTGATGAGGGCCCAGATGGCCCTGCCAGATGGAGGAAGAGGCATACGCGAGAACAGGAGAGGAGGCAATACTCCATCGAAGAGGAACATGAGGATGAGGTGCTGGAATGGCTGAGGGAGAATGAGTGTCTATGGCGGAAGGGACACAGGCTCTATTGAGACACCAAAAGGAAGCAGGTTGCTTGGAGAGAGAAGGCAGAGAGCCTGAGCTACACTTCGGAGGTCCTCTTTGGCTGGTGGAAGCACATGCACACTTGGTATGGGAAGCTGCACCTCAAGAAATCTGGCCAGGCCATGGTCAAGCTGACGTACCGGGAGACCTACGTGATGGCCAAGTGCAGCTTCTTGGAGGGTGAGATCTGCCACCAAGGAGCAGCCCCTCTGACAACCCTCTCTCTCAGGCAGCCCACAGAGAGTCAGTCCTCTTCTGGCCAGGTGTCAGCTCCTGTGTCCATCGACTGTTTCCTTGATCTTTTTCTTGTTTTCTTTTATATGTTGAAAGAAACTTTTTTTATTATCTTTGACTTTTGTTGCAAGCCTTTGTTCATTCTGAGCCTTTGCTATCCTGACTTCGTCTTTGCAGATTCTGGCTATCTACTGATATTTTGCCTTAAGCCCCTGTCACACTGCACCAACGGATGCAAAGAGGATGTAAAACAGACAAAAAATCTTGCCATCCGTTGGTTAATGCGATGTACTCACTGCCTCCGTTTTGCTTCCTCTCTATCCATCCAGCATCCGTTTATGGACGTTTCATCCGCTCAGAAAGTTTTCAGCTGCTCAAAACTTTTGCGCAGAAAATGTATCCAATTCGTCCGTTCTGCATCCGCTACACATCTTTTCTGCATCCATTATGTATCCACTATATCCGCTAGGCATCCGCTGCGCATCCGCGCAACTCGCATCTGCTTGGACGCAGGGAGGAAGCGGAATGGATGCAGAACGGATGCAGAACAGATGCCTAGCAGATGCAGCATGGAAACAAAGCATGTAAAATGGAAAAAACGTCCATTGAGGGGACCTATCTCGGATATTAAGGATATCTAGAGGATGCCTAGAGGATGCAAAGGGACACCTATACTGCTATAAAAAGGGTGAGCAACACATCTGGATCTCACTTTCAGACCAACAGCCCTGCTGCAGACCTCTGCAGCCTTCATCTGACTCTTGTTCTTCCACAGCATCCAGTCATGTCCACTGTGGATCGTAACACAGTCCTTTTGGCAGCCACCATCCTTCTGCAACAGTGCGAAGCCATCTACAGGCTCTGTGAACTCTACTACGGAAAGAAAAGGAGGTGGCCAAGAAGCGTCTGGGTCCGAAGATGGATCGGGAGAAGAGCAGAGTACGGGCTGTACAACAAGCTGATGGTGGAGCTCAGGAACGAAGAAACTCGGGCATTCCAGAACTTTATGAGGATGCCTCCAGCCATGTTTGACGAAGTTGTGCAGCGGCTGACACCCAGGTTGACCAAGGCAAACACCAACTTCCGGCCCAGCCTGGAACCTGGGCTCAAGGTGGCACTCACCATGCGCCACCTGGCCTCAGGGACCACCTACAGGATCATGCAGTATTGCTGGAGGGTGCCACCCAACACCATCAGCATTTTGGTCAGAGAAGTGGTGCAGGCCATCATCAAAGAATACAAGGAGGAGCTCCTCCAGTGCCCCTCCACTGAAGAAGGATGGAAGAAAGTTGCAGAGCAGTGGTATCAGAAGTGGAACTTCCCCCACACCGTTGGAGCCATAGATGGCAAGCACGTAGCCTGCAAAGCTCCAGCCAAGTCGGGGTCCACTTATTTCAATTACAAGGGCTTCTTCAGCATCATCCTCTTCGCCATGGTCGATGCTGACTACAAGTTCATGTACATTGATGCTTCAGGCAACGGCTCATCTTCAGATGCCCAGGTATACAACGCCAGTCACCTCAAGGAGGAGCTGGAACGCAACCTCATCGTAGGCTTCCCAGATCCAGAACCCCTGCCCAATGACACACAAGATCTGCCCTACTTCATCGTGGGGGATGACGCCTTCTCTCTCATGACCTACCTCATGAAGCCCTACACCTCCAAATACCTCACCCGTGAAGAGAGGATCTTCAACTACAGGCTGTCCAGGGCAAGGTGGGTGTGGAGAACGCCTTTGGCATCCTGGTCAACAGGTTCCAGGTACTTCTCACCACCATGCAGCATCACCCAGGGACTGTGAGGAGCATCGTGGAAGCTTGCTGCATCCTGCACAATCTCATGCGCACCCGCTACCCAGTCTTGCAGAACAGGTTTCTGGACCTCCAACAAGACAATGGGGACATGGAGCCTGGGGAATGGAGGCAAGGGCGAAACCTGATAGACACTGAGGATGTGCAAGGCCCCAACAGAGCCTCACGTGAAGGGAAGAAGCAGCGCAACCTCCTGAAACACTGTTGCAACTCCCCAGCTGGAGCAGTGGAGTAGCAAGACAGGATGATAGATGCTTAATGGATGCTTCCTTCAGCCTGTCTCATCACACTGATGAGATTGGGCCATGTATGTTGGGTGGGCCTACAATGAACAGGACATTTAATAAAGAGTTGTGTTTATGTTCAAATGTGTGGATCAATGCTTACATTGTTATTGATAATAAAGGGCCAAAGGTGTGGCACCTGGGAGGGTGGACCATACAGTCCCACTATGCTTGCACTGGAGGTTTATCTATCCCACAGGTATTATCCATTCCAAAGGTATCCCTGCCCATCCCACTGCTATCTTAACCCATCCCACAAGCATGCAAAGGCTTAAACCATTTCTAAAAGTTTCCACCAAGACTTTATTAAAAAAAAGAAACGAAGCAAGTGTATGAATCAAAAATAGACTTTACGAACAAGAAGCTATGAAACAAAAATGAGTCTCTGGCACTCCTCTTGGTCACTCAGTCTCAGGGATGAAGGGTCCAGGTGCTCTGGAGGTGGCTGGTGCTGGAGTGCTTGTCATCAGCTCCTCCAAAAACAGAAGCAGCAGAAGCCCCAGCCCCAGAAGAGCGAGCCCATGCTGCAGAAGCCCCAGCAGAACCAGAGTGAGGGCCAGGGGGTGGGATGGTAGCCCTGTCCCTCTTGCCAGGGCTGGCAGCAGATGGCTGAGGCTTGCTGTGCTTCAGCATGGTTGTGGGGTTGCTGGCTGGCAGAGAGGCTGGCAGGAACCAAGGCTGGCAGGCAGGCACCAAGGCTGGCAGGCAGGCTGGCAGGCAGGCAGGCACCAAGGCTGGCAGGCAGACTGGCTGGCAGCAAGACTGGCAGGCAGGCAGACAGCAAGGCTGGCAGCAAGGCTGGCAGCAAGACTGGCAGGCAGGCAGACAGCAAGGCTGGCAGGGAGGCTGGCAGGTAGGCTGGCAGCAAGGCTGGCAGCAAGGCTTGCAGGCAGACATGCAGGCAGGATAGGCAAGGCAGTTGATGTGTCTGGAAGCAGGTCTTTCCTCTGAATGGCGACCTGCTTCCGAGCTGCTTCCGTTATATCCATGGGGCTGACGCAATGCATCCTCCCCGCATGCGCAATTAACGCTCGGCATCCGCTAGGCTTCCGCTGTGCATCCGCTGTGCATCCGCTGTGCATCCGCTTCATCCGCTGTGCATCCGCTGTATCCGTTCCGCATCCGCTTTGCTGCAGCCCCCCGGAAGCCTAGTGGATGTGCCATCCGCTCCCATCCGCTGTGCTTCCGTTCCGCATCTGCTTTCCATCCTCCCTGCATCCTCCCCCCGTCCGTGTTATCCGCTCCGGTTATGCAAATTTTTGCCCCTTCTGAGAGTGGATAACAACGGATGGAACATTTTTCTCGTCCATTGTGTCCGTTTCACATCCGTTGGGCAGTGTGACAGGGCCTTTAGTTGTATGTCCTTCTTTCCATTTTTTGTACTTGTCCTTTTTTTCTTTCAATTTGCCAAAGAGATCTTTGTGTTGCCATGCTGGTTTCTTCTTAGATTGGATCTCCATCAAGATTAGGTCTTGGTTCTCCATCAAGATTAGGTCTTTTCTAGAGATTAACTGTTCATTAAAAATAAGCCAACATAAATACTTTGTTCTAAAGAGGATTGGTCATAACAATACAGTGTCCCTGGAAATGCATGATCTCCCATTTCATTTGCAAGAATCTTCAGGATCTCATGCTTTGATCAAAATGACAAAAACAGCATTATGATAGCAATAGCACTTAGACTGATATTCCACTTCACAGCCCATGGTACAAACTCTGTGCCTTTCATATGTTTGTGTGACATTGCAATGTCTGTTCAAAGAGGGTGAAATTCAGCAATGTTATAACACTCTCTGGATCTCACTAGTGATGGTATTCAGCAGGTTCTGACATGTTCTGGAGAACTGATAGAGGAAATTTTGAGTAGTTTGGAGAACAGACAAATACCACCTCTGACTGGCCCTACCCTCACCAATTCTGTGCCTCCCGAGTCCCAGCTAATCGTCTGGGTCTTCTTTTATTGCCCTTCACAGGAGAATGGAACTGGAAAACAGATTAGTCAGGTAGGGAGGGAATGGGATTTTGTAGTAACCTTCCCCTAGAGTAGGGTGAGAAAGGAGATTTTACAGTATCCTTCCCCTGCCATGCCCACCAAACCACACCATTCCCACCATGTCACTCCATGCCCACCACACCACGGCCACAGAACTGGTAGTAAAAAAAAATTGAATCCCATCACTGGATCTAACCTGTAAGTGTACCTCTGCTGCAATTAGTGTGAGAATTGCAGTTAAAATAAAAGCAAACTGGGAAGCCCAAGCACCAATGATAGAGTTATTTTGCTAATAACAAAGGAAGAATATATCATGCTCTTAATGCTCTATTCCTAAGAGCCCTGGTTGACTACCCTACTACATATTAGATACTCTGTAATTTTGTGAACCACTTGATCATAGGAATAAGAAACATAGGAGACCTTTAATTGACCTTGAACATTCTGAAAATGTAATTATCACCAAATTCTAGAATCTAAGCTCGGGTTGACAGTTCTTAGTAGTGTGATTTTATAAGTCCACACTGAGCGTTAGTGATGCATTTCAAAAAGTACTGAGTGTATTTGCCCAATGACCCAATTCTTCCTTCATTTCTGTCATTTCCAGGTAAAGATGGCTATTTATCTAAACTCACCATCATTATACAAAATATGCCTGACGACTCATTTCCAAATAACTGGTAAATGTCAAGAATTTTCAAGTACTTCCTAAAATTGTCCAGGATGCTATCTGGATCCTGAACTTTAAATGCTTAGCAATCATTTATGATAAATATCTGTTGTAGAGACACTGTATCTATGTATATTGCACTTCGTATCCCCATTCTCAAGTCTAGAAGGTTTTGTTGGAGCAGACACACTCTAATCTTTTGCAGTTTAATAGTTTTGAATGACATATTCATATTCTTCATTACAAATCCCTATAATATATGATGATTTATATGAAGTTAGAAAAAATCCTAGTTTTCAAAGGATAGCATAATGAAGTGGGTGCGTGTTACAATGATCTAAATTTAGGACGGAAGTAATTCAGTGCTATTAAAAAACATCTTAACCAATTTAGTCAACCTTTCACATTTTATTTTGTAACAACTTTTGCAAAGTTTTAGTGGAAAAAAAACCAGAAACAATTTTTTTTAAAAAAAGAAATCAAGTTTGCTTTTCTCATTTGCAGGAAGCTAGCATCAAATGTAGAATGTGTAATGTCCTACTGCTACATGTATTGGTGACCCAGGTGCCAAGATACAACACAATGACTTTAGTAGAATAAGTATCAAAAATAGGTTGAACTCAAACACATTATCTCATACATCTAGGAATATCCACAAAAGGAGAAGGGCAAATTATGTTGCTTTCAAACAACTTCTCTTTAGGATGCTTTTCACCCATCACTAAGGTATCTTGTTAATTGTTTGATCCATTCAGCAAACTCCCAACCGCCTAAAAATTTAACACCACATTTGCTTACTACATATCATGTGCTATATTTCTTGTAATATGTTATACTAAAATGCCCGGCACTGGTGACAATGTATTAAAACCAGTTCTCATCAATTAAATTAAAACCTTCATTGGCAAAGTACAGCTGCTACAAGCAACATTTTAAAATGCAGATTCTTGCCTCTTTTTGAAGCACACCCTCAATTAAATATAATAAGCAATGTGCTGTTCTTAAACATTTCACTACAACAGATGTAGTGTAAAAATACATGGATTTTATTTTAAAACATGTCATATTCCAGTTTACCAAATACATTCATTTATTTGTTTTAGGAGACTGAATCAAGATGAAAGCATACTATCCATTAAACAATCCTGTTTTCAATCAGTTAGGTAAATGGGAGAAAATTTGAAAAAGAATAAATAAATCAGATGGAGCAGAGCTTCTGGAAATACCAATAGAGACTGGCCCAACCCGACTGTGGCCAACACCAACCTTGCTAACACAAGGGCTGATGGGGTGGGAATGGGTTCCAGGAGGAGGGTATGACAAAAAGGGGGAGAGGCCCACAGCTGAGGAATGAGTACAAGCCATGGTGGCAGCTTCCCTGAAGACAACCCTCCTCCTTTTCCTTTTCATGCAATATGCTGGCCGGCTGTTGCAGGGTCGGGAGGGCATGCACAAACAGGGATACCCTCCTCAAGTGAGTGTCTGGGCTCAGCCAAAGCACAGCAAAGGCACATGGAGTGGGTGGGTTGACCAGCTAATGGGTGAGCATCTTTGGCGAGGACATTCCCGCTTTGTCTGAGCCTGAATCCCAGGTTGGGCATGCAAGATTCAGCAGAGCCATCCCTCTTTTCCCACTGTCCTGAGCTTCTTTGCTCCTTCAGCTGAGTGGTGCCACTAGCAGCTATTGAAAAGCATCTTCCAGGCAGCAAAGGTATACTTTAAAAAGGAATTACAGGTTTTTATTATAATATTTTATAATAATATTTTATTATATTATAATTATAATATCTCTGAACTCAGACAGAGGCTCCAACCTTGGATTGTATGCTATAGGATGACAATGGACAGGTAGTAATTGATTAAAAGAAAATCAAAGGAAGATGGAAAGAGTATACTGAAATATCTGTCAGTGTTCCAAGTTACATCCTCCAAAGTAAAAGACTCTGAGACCATCATATTCTCAAAGATCCATTTTACTGGAGAGGTCATATTGGCACAGCTGGGGAAAACCTGAATTGGAGAGTTCCAGGTTTCCCCCAACCCAAAGAAACCAAGATCCAGCCCCTGTACCCAACAATTCATCACATGGCCCAATCAGATCTTCGCATCAACTTGAGATAACCCCCTTCCAGGTGCAGAGTAAACTGTCCTTGAGTCTCCAAGAAAGGAATGCTACTATGGCTACTCTTCCACCACTCCTTGAAATCCCCACTCCCAAATTCCTCGGCATTGAATGTGGCAGCCGATAAGCCTCAAAAGAAAAATGGCTTCCAAAGCTGACAACATCGTGCAGTAAAGATATCAACATCCAAGACACCTTAAACAATATTTCTTACTTAAAAACCTCTAGTACTAGAACATGAAGTTAGATGAGCACTCTCTCATGAAGTCAGAAAGTACAGTAACTGATGGAATGCCCACTGAAATATAGCAATGAACAGAAGGTTTTAACCAAGCTATTCCAGCAAATCCAAAGAATGATATGATAATCACTCAATTGAATAAAGTAATTCTACATTCCAATGGCAAAACAGGAAGAGTATCTTGGAAAAGATATTCAAAAGACTTGATTGAGCATTGGTTAAAGTGCAGTATTGCATGCAAACTCTGCCCATAGTCTGAAGTTTGATCCTGATGAAACTCAAGGTTGACTCAGCCTTCCATCCTTCCAAGGTAGGTAAAATGAAGATTGAGATTGTTGGGGGCAATATGCAAGTAAAGCTTCTGCATTGTAAACCACTCCGAGAGTTCTATCAAGTGCTGTGGTGTGGTATATAAGCCTAAATGCTATTTTAATACTAAATATCATGAAGTGTCTATACCTACAAATATCAGGATCATGCATGGTATTGCCTGGGACACTCTATGCAAGTTGGACTTTAAAGAAACAGGATAGGAAAAGTATTGATGACTTTGAAACTCGGTGTTGGAGAAGACTCCTGAGAACACTAGGAATATCCAAGAAAACAAACCAATGGATCATCAAACAAATCCACCCAGACCCAAAGGTGCTTTTTCAAGAGGCAACTGGACTTTCTGGTGTTCCTTTGAAGATGTTTTGCTTCTCATCTTGAATGAGAAGCAAAACATCTTCAAAGAAAAACCAGAAAGGCCAGCTGCCTCTTGAAAAAGCACTTTGGAACAACCATGACCTGAATGACTGAGAAAATCCACAAACAAATCCACCCAGAGTTCTCATTGGAGGCACAAATGACCAGTCTTAAATTACCCTACTTCAAGCCTGTTATGTGAAGACTCAACTCTCTGGAAAAAGCTCTGATACTGGGACAGGAATAGGAAAGAAAAATGGGCCATCAACAGCAAAATGGATGGACTCAGTTACATTGGTGATGAGGGCATAGTTGGGACACTTGAAATAACAGACAAAGGATAGAAAGTCATGGAAAAGATCTATGTTATCACTAGAAACTAGAAAATTATTTGATGGCACATAATCAATGTATAAAGTAATATAATAGAAGAAAACAACATTAAGACAAAATATAAAATAATGGCTGAAGCAGGATGAACAACATTTTGATGGAATGGAAACACTGTCCCCATTATAATGCTGTTTTCTCCAATTGACATCACATATAGAAAATATGCACACTCATACAGAACCAAGCCTTTCCCTCATATACATGCTATTCAGCCTTCACATATTATTATTGAATTGAATTCCTATAACACATAATCCATTTCTGGATCTATATGGTGCAGATTTCATTTTCTATGATGTCTGAAGTTCTCGAAACATAATTAGAGAGGTCAGCTCTAAATACAGCAATTAAATATTAGATGCAGTATTTCAGGTGAGGCTCTCATTACTTACAGTTAATACATTCTTTATTGAAATAAATAAACACATTCTAATAGGGCCATTAAAAACAGATTGATCTGTATTCATACTGAAATTCAAATCACACAGATGTTCACAAGTACTTAATTTGTATAATATACTAGAGTTTGTAAGGACAAACATTTTCAGTATTTTGCCTGATTGTTCAATCAAATTGCTCTCTGCCTTACTGCTAGGATTTTGAAGACAATATACTAAGGTATTAATATTGATACAACTATATTATATAAAACATTGCTTCTTTTTCTTTATGTTGATCTTATTACTATTAGGAACACATAGTATGATTGCAGAAGAAAAGATTTAAATTTCAAAATTAAATTAGAAATATGACATCCTAAATAATGACAAATATTAAAAACATAATGTAAAGCTAGTGGTTAAAATTCCCACCTTAAAGCAATTTGAATTAGGCATTGCTATTAAAACAATAGTCACTCTTTCACCTCAATAAATGAATCCAATAACAAAACATTATTTTTGTGTTTCTTTACCTTACTTTACCTTACCTCACCTTACCTGGCTGCATCAGTTCTCCATTCAATTCACTTTCCTGTTAATAGTCAAAAATGGCCAAGAACATATCAAAAAAAAAGATTCAAAAGCAGAGGACAATGATGGTGTCACTGCCTGCATTCACACCAGATGCAAAACTTGTTTACCCTTGAACTTAATTGATTTTTATAGCTAAGTACACTGAACATGCCCTGTCCATTTTATTAGTTTACAATTAACAGAATCACAGAGATAAAAAGGATCATGTAAGCCATGACTCAAACTCATTACTTGGTGTGAAAATCCCAGTGAAAGCATTCCCAGTGAAAGCAAGTCAAATATTTGTTTAGCCTCTGGTTTAATATATCCAGAGGTCAGAAGGGAAGGCCAGCCCTTTTTGGATAACTACGAGTTCCACTATCAAATAACTCTTTCTTTCTAGTTTTCCCTCCAAAATATTTAATTTGTCTTTCGATAACCTGGACTCATTGTTTTGCCCTGCACTCAAGTTGTAATCTTGATTTTTCTGACATCCTTTGAGATATCACTTTTATAAACTTTCCTTTCCAATATCTTGATCAATGTAAGCACCCTGAAACTTTCATCACTGCTGAACTAATGTGTTATTTAGCCTAGATTCAGAGTTTTAGTGGACACAAGACTCTAAAGATTCTCCCGTTGCCCTAAAAAATTGGCCCTACAAGATAAACCCTAAGGATTTACTGTACATAAAAAAAGGGCTGTCCTCACCAGCCAAGAATATTCAATAGGTACCAATAGTAGCTCTTTCCATCAAATAAGGGTCAAGCAAATAGTACATGTGATTGCACCTATGGAATTGCCTCTTTGGGGATACAACAGTATTCTAACAGTGAAATAGTTGAATATGGATTTAGGTTGCTAAAGATATAGAGGGAGATGAAAATGACTAATGAGATTGTGGGAGAAGAAAAGCAGTTACTATGACTTGTTTTTTTTTTTTGCCAGATTCAGGTATAAATGGAGAATAATTCTTTCTTTGAATCTGTTCCAGTTGGCCTGAATCCTTCCTAAATTCTGGTGCCAAGAAATTTTCTAAGATTGTTTTCATAAGTAATATTTGCCAAACTGTGTAGCGGTCAATTCAACTTCAGTTCTCCATCAGTGGAGAACTAGTCAAGTTGCATCCATTGCTTTCCATTAGGGAGATTGTTGCCCTCAGTGGATGTGTGGCTGCCCACACCTATTTAATTTGAGTGATCTCTATGCTTTCATCAGAGAATGAAACTTGTTTGACTTCTGTGTTTGGAATGAACTGAGGTTTTGTTTTTGCTTTTTATTTCAGACAGAAGCCTATATCTCAGAGGTGGCATTCATCAGGTTCTGACCAGTTCTGGAGAACTGGGAGCAGAAATTTGAGTAGTTCAGAGAACCAGCAAATACCACCTCTGACTGCCCCCACCCCCATCTATTCTCTTCCTCCTGAGTCCCAGCTGATCGGCTGGGTCTTCTTTTGTTGCCCTGCACAGGAGAACGGAACTGGAAAGCAGGTTAATGGGGTGGGAGGGAATGGAGATTTTGCAGTATCCTTCCCCTGCCTGTCCCACCAAGCCATGCCACCAAGCCATGCCACACCTATTAAGCCACACCCACAAAACTGGTCGTAAAAAAATTTGAATCCCACCACTGCTATGTTGTTGTTGTTTTGGTTCTTTTAAAGGGTTACCACATCCAAAAGGTGACCACTTATCTTAGCCCAGAAAGATGAAAGAAGGCCCATGAAAATGAATTTAGACAATAGGCTGTTTCTGGTAGCATACCTAAGTCCCAAATCAAAGGCAATTGTTTCTTCTCCTGATTATTCTGAATATTACACATATCTTTAAGAGCATATTAAAATATGAAGAATTTCTGACACAAAGAATATTTTAATAAAAGAAAGGAGCTGGCAGATAATACAACCCAGTAAAGTTAGTCAAAGAAAGATAATACCCAGCAGGCTATTTTTCAGTACGAAAAAAAAATGGAGTGTGTGCCTGGATCTCTTTCTTCAGTCAGAATATTGACATACAGAAGGTAAAATGTTTATGCTCTGAAATCCATTGTGGAAAAAAGTCAATCAAATTCATTTTCATTTGGTCTTTTGCCAATATCAGCAGCAAGTTTTGTTAAATTGGGTGAAAGCAAGAAACAAGAAGTATTAAACATTAATATTAGATGAACAAGAGCTAAAAGTACCTTTTGATTTTCTTTCTATGGCTCTCTACTCTAGAAATAACAGATGACATCAACTCATTATATAATGAAAATTTGGTTCACTTATTTCATTCCATATGTTCCTTATCAGGGATCGGTTCTATGCCACTTTCCTCTCTTCCATAACTTTTTCAGATGTCCTCCTCCCAAAACCAAAATGAACAGTATTGTTGTTGTTGTTAAGGCTAGGTCCCACTGGCCGATGGATGCAAAATGTATGCAAAAAGGACACAGCGGATGAGCAAAATTTCGGGGGTGGCTCCATCCATTGTTATCCGCTCCAAAAAGTGGCCCAAATTTGCATAAACATAACGGAAAAGAACGGAAAGGAACGGACGGGGGTAGTACGTAGCGAGGATGTTAAGTGGATGTTCATAGGAAGCCTAGAGGATGACAGTGGATGGAAGCAGATGACACATCCAAAGGGCTTCCGGGAAGAATTGCGAAGCGGATGCATAGTGGAAGGAGTGGATGTGTAGCGGATGACGCGGATGCATCATGGATGCCTATAGGATGCATAGCGGATGCATAGCGGATGCATAGCGGTTGTATAGCAGATGCAAAGCGTTCACTGCGCATGCGGGGAGGATGAATTGTGTCAGCTCTGCGGATATAAAAGGATGCAGCTCGCAAGCAGTCAGCATTCAGAGGAAAGATGTGCTGCCACAGACATCTTCGAATAACACCATGGTTCGTCACTCAGGGAAGAAGAGAAAGCCCGTGCCTACTCCTGCCAGCCCTGGGAAGAAGGACAAAACCACCATCCCACCTCCTGGCACTGACTCTGAAGCTGCTGGTGCTTCTGATGCTGCTGCTGCTGGTGGTGTTGCTGCTGCTGCTGGTGCTGCTGGTGGTGCTGCTGGTGGTGCTGCTGGTGGTGCTTCTCCTGCTGATGCTGTTGATGCTGGTGGTGCTTCTCCTGCTGCTGCTGGTGGTGGTGGTGCTTCTCCTGCTGGTGCTGCTGGTGCTGCTATGGTGGACCAGCCCCAAGGCCCTCAAAGCCCTGCTGCTCAAGCCCCTGAAGACCCTGCTGCTCAAGCCCCTGCCAGAGGGAGGAAGAGGCAAGGGAAGGAGAAGGGAGAGAGGAAACAGTACACCCTTTCCAAGGACCATGAGGAGGAGGTGCTGGAATGGCTGAGGGAGAATGAGTACCTCTGGAGAAAGGGCCACAGATTCTATCACGACACCAAGAGGAAGCAGGCAGCTTGGAGAGACAAGGCAGAGAGCCTGGGCTACACCTCAGACCTACTCCTGGGATGGTGGAAGCACATGCACACCTGGTATGGCAAGCTACACTTCAAGAAATCTGGCCAGGCCGCTGTCAAGGTCACTGACCGGGAGATGTTCATCATAGCCAAGTGCAGCTTCCTGGAGGGTGAGGTCTGCCACCGAGGAACAGCCCCTCTGTCAATCATCTCCCTCTGACAGCCCACAGACAGCCAGTCCTCTTCCAGCCAGGAGACAGCTACCGTGTCCAGGCAGGTGTCTTCAGAGGACCCCATGGCAGAGACCCCTCAAACAGCTGCACTCCCCATGCCTAATGACATGGAGGATCCCCTGTCACAAATAGAGGAAGAAGTGGCAGCCACCAGAGACCAACCCACACCCAGCTCCACCTCCATGTCCACAGAAAGCAGGCAGAGAGGCAGACTGGAGGGCCAGAGCCACACTGTCCTGTTGGAGATCAGGGATACAATCAAAACCAGCACATATCTTCTCTCTCAGCTGGTCCACAGTGACATACCCTCCTCGAACCGGAAGCCCTTCATCACCTACATGAGCCAGACCCTCATGGACCTGCCTGAGGCCCAGTACCAGGTGATGAAGCAGAAGGTAACAGCATTTTTGTACAACCCTCCAGGCCCAGCTAAACCTGCTCCGACCCAGTCCAGGTCTGCTCCTCCACCCTAGGCAATGTCACAGACCTTCCACAGCTTTCAACAACCCCTCACCGACCAAGCCTACCACTACCAGGACTTCCCACAGCAGAGGCAGCCCTTCCCAGTCCAGCCCCAGGTTCATTGCACGCCACAGATGCCTCACCTTGCCCAGCTGCAGACCAGACAGCCCCACTACACTCCTCCTTCCTCCACCCCACAGCCAAGCCCCTCAACGGACAATCTGTCATCAGTCTTGGGCCTGACATCCCAGGTACTTGATGTAGGGCCTCTCAACCTCACAGGACTGAATCAGCTCTCGGACAGCTTCCTGAACACACCATTCCCTGTTGTACTCTCGGGGCCAAGCACCCCAATGGCGCCTCAGACCAGCACTCCAGCCACAGCCATCTCTACAGTCCCTGCTTGCTTGACAGCTGAGACCATAGACATGCCTCAGAGTGACTGAGAATAGTGCCAGAGACTGAGTTGTTACCTGTTCACTTTATCCTTGCTAAAAGACACTTTACTTGGTTCATTTTGCTTTTTTAATAAAGTCATACAGTTTACTTAAGACAGTTATTAATAAAGGTTAACTTTGCTTCACACACTTGGTTCATTTTATTTACTTAATGAAGTGTTGGTGAAAACTTTGAAAAAATGGTTAAGCCTTTGCATTCTTATGGGATGGGTAAGATTAGTTGTGGGATGGGTAAGGATAGTTGTGGGATGGGTAAGGATAGTTGTGGGATGGGTAAGGATAGTTGTGGAATAGGTAAGGATAGCTGTGGGACAGATAAACCTCCAGTGCAAGCATAGTGGGACTGTATGGTCCACCCTCCCAGCTGCCACATATATGGCCCTTTTTTATCAATAACAATTTGTTCGTTGATCAACACATTTCAAAATAAACAAAGCTCTTTATTAATGCCCTATTCATTATAGGACCACTCAACATACATGGCACAATCTCATCAGTGTTATGAGACAAGCTCAAGGAAGCATCCATTAACCATCTATCATCCTGTCTTGCCACTCCACTGCTCCAGCTGGGGAGTTGCACCAGTGTTTCAGGAGGTTGCGCTGCTTCTTCCCTTCATGTGAAGCTCTGTTGGGGCCTTGTACATCCACAGTGTCTATCAGGTTTAGTCCTTGCCTCCATTCACCAGGCTCCATGTCCCCATTGCTTTGTTGAGAGTTGACAAGCCTGTTCTGCAATATTGGGTAGCGGGTGCACATGAGATTGTGCAGGATGCAGCAAGCTTCCACGATGCTCCTCACAGTCCCTGGGTGATGCTGCATGGTGGTGAGAAGTACCTGGAACCTGTTGGCCAGGATGCCAAAGGCATTCTCCACCACCCGTCTTGCCCTGGACAGCCTGTAGTTGAAGATCCTCTCTTCACGGGTGAGGTATCTTGAAGTGTAGGGCTTCATGAGGTAGGTTCTGAGGGAGAAGGCGTCATCACCCACGATGTAGTAGGGCACATCTTGTGTGTCATTGGGTAGGGGGTCTGGATCTGGAAAACCCATGATGAGGTTGCATTCCAGCCCATCCTTGAGGTCACTGGCATTGTATACCTGGTTATCTGAAGCTGACCCGTTGCCTGAAGCATCGATGTACATGAACTTGTAGTCAGCATCAACTATGGCAAAGAGGATGATACTGAAGAAGCCCTTGTAGTTGTAATAAGAGGACCCTGAGTTGGCTGGAGCTTTGCAGGCCACATGCTTCCCATCTATGGCTCCAACGGTATGGGGAAAGTTCTACCTCTGATACTACTGTTCTGCAACTTTCCTCCAGCCTTCTTCAGTGGTGGGACACTGGAGGAGCTCCTCCATGTATTCTTCGATGATGGCCTGCACCACTTCTCTGACCACTTTTCTGATGCTGTTGTGTGGCAGCCTCTAGGCATACTGCATGTTTCTGTATGTGGTTCCAGAGGCCAGGTGGCGCAGAGTCAGTGCCACCTTCAGTCCAGGGTCCAGGTTGGGATGGAAGTTGGTGCTCGGCTTGGTCAACCTGGGTCTCAGACGCTGTACAAGTTCGTCAAACATGGCTGGTGGCATCCTCATGAAGTGATGGAATGCACGAGGGTCTTCATTCCTCAGCTCCACCATCAGCTTGTCATAGAGTCCAAACTCCACTCTTCTCCCGATCCATCCTCGGACCCACACAGCTCTTGAACGTCTCCTTCTTCTCCTTGTGTATAAAAGGTGAAACAGTCTGAACAGGGCTTGGTTCTGGTGTTGAATGATCACAGCTACCATAAGGACTGTGTGATGATCCATGGTGGAGATCAATGGATGATGTGGAAGAGCAAGACCAAGGGTGAAGAGGTCTGTACACCATGGCTGCTGGACTCATACTGAGATCCAGGTGATTTCCTCCCCCTTTTTATAGGAAATATGGGTTTTCCACTAGGTGTCCTTCCACATACTCTAGGCATACTCCAGACTTCCTAAATATCCGAGATACGTCCCATATACAAACGTTTTGTCCATTTTAATGCTTTATATACGAGATGCATCCGCTTACATCCTTTCTATTTCCGTGTTACTAACGCTGTGTGGATGTTTCGTGTACCTTTCGCTTCCTCCCTCTTTCCATTTTCAGCTGCAGCGGATGTGAGTTGTGAGGATGTCCAGAGGATGCCAAGAGGATACAGCAGATGTTTAATGGATGACAACGGACATAGAACATTTGTTGCCCATATGTGTCGCGGATGTACAAACTTCTTGTGCGGATGAAATCTCAATGGACGGATGCTTGACAGATAGAACGTATGAAACACGAATGCAGTGAGTACACAACGGATGCATCGCGTTTTCCAATGGATGGCAAGCTTTTTTGTCCGTTTTACATCCTCTTTGCATCTGTTGGTGCAGTGGGACATGGGCTTTAGTTGCAAAATCATGTCCAACCCATCGCAACCCCATGGACAACATTCCTCCAGACTTTCCTGTCCTTTATCCCCCAGAGTCCATTTAAGCTCACACTGACTGCTTCAGTGATTCCATCCAGCCATTTCATTCTCTGTTACCCCCTTCTTCTATTGTCCTCAAACTTTCCCATTAGGCTCATCTCCAGTGAGTCTTTCCTTCTCATTAGGTGGCCAACGTATTTGAATTTCATCTTCAGGATCTTCTAAAGAACAGTCAGGGTTGATCTCCTCTAGGACTGACCAGTTTGATTGTCTTGCAGTCTAAAGGACTCACAGGAGTCTTTTCCAGCATCATAGTTCAAAGGCCTCAATTCTTTGGCACTCAGCCTTTCTTATGGTCCAACTTTTATAGCCATACATTGCAACTGGGAAAACCATAGCCTTGATTATATGCACTTTTGTTGACAGGGTGATGTCTGTGCTTTATAGTATGCTGTCTTCATTTACCATAGCTTTCCTCCCCAGGAGCACTACCTATTTTAACGGGGAAGAGATGCAATGAGGCTATAATTACTCTCAACTATAAGTTCTACAGAGTTGCCTCCCCATTGCACAAAAGGATGCAAATAGTCACTCAGACATAGTTATTATCTTATTGCCGGCTATCCTTGTCAAAATGGAAAGGGTCAATGCTGGAGAGTATGTGTATCAGTATCAATTCATATTTCTACAGGATTCCTGAAAATGGCTTCAGAAAACTTAATTATAATTAGTTTTAAAATTAGAATATGTATATTTTAAGCTAATTTGCAACTTTCCTAACTTCACATTAACTATATGTGTAGGCATGCAGCAAAATAATCTAGATCTTTTTTGGTGTGATATATTATTATTTTATTGCTAAACACATCTACTTCTTTGAGTTATATTACAGTAAACAAAATCACATTACATCTCTACTATATCAAAAACAGTGTGTGTGTTTGTGTGTGTGTGTGTTGCAGATGTGGTGCACAGTAAACCAAATTTAGCTGTACAGCTAAATAATTCTCAAAAGGTAATTGACAGCTGTTAAACAAGGAAGTTCCAGGACCATACCTACTGACCTTTAAAAGCTGGAAAAGAAGAAGCAGTTAAAGACTTAATGGCTATATGTCAACAAATGAGTGGAGTGGAGTGGAGTGGAGTGGAGTGGAGTGGAGTGGAGTGGAGTGGAGTGGAGTGGA
>BLBF01000063.1:11530512-11544902 GCA_015471245.1 Laticauda colubrina | reverse complement strand
GAGTGGAGTGGAGTGGAGTGGAGTGGAGTGGAGTGGAGTGGAGTGGAATAGAATAGAATAGAATAGAATAGAATAGAATAGAATAGAATAGAATAGAATAGAATAGAATAGAATAGAATAGAATAGAATAATTTACTGGCCAAGTGTGATAGGTCACACAAGCAATTTGTCTCTGGTGCATAAATTCCCAATGTACATACAAGCAATCAGTGCTAAATCATGATCATAAAATACAATCATCATAAATCATAAGATACAACACTCAAATGGTAGTCATAGGATATTAAATGAGCAATCAACATAAATAATAATAGGAGACTAAATAAAAGCAATCAACATAACTCATAAAGGCTAGGTCACACTGGCCAACGGATGCAAAACGTATGCAAAAAGGACACAGCGGACGAGAACATTTTCGGGGGTGGCTCCATCCGTTGTCATCCGCTCCCAAAAGTGACAAAAATTTGCATAAACAGAACGGAAAAGAAAGGAAAAGAACGGACGTGGGTAGTATGTATCAGGGATGTTAAAGGGATGTTCATAGGAAGCCTAGAGGATGTATATAGGATGCAAACCGTTCACTGCTCATCCTTTCTATTTCCGTGCTACTAATGCTGTGTAGATGTTCCATGTACCTTTTCTTTCCTCCCTCTTTCCGTTTTCAGCTGCAGTGGATGTGAGTTGCGAAGATGCCCAGAGGATGCAGAGAAGACACAGCGGATGTTTAACGGATGATAAACGGACATAGAACATTTGTTGCTCATATGTCACGGATTTACATCGTACACAGTGGAAAGTTCATCCGCTCAAAAAGTTTTGTGCAGCTCAAAATGTCTTGAGCGGATGAAATCTCAGTGGACGGATGCTCAAAGGATAGAGCGTATGAAACACGTATGCAGTGAGTACACAACGGATGCATAGCATTTTCCGACGGATGGCAAGCTTTTTTTAACATTTTACATCCTCTTTGCATCCGTTGGTGCAGTGTGACATGGGCTTAAGATACAAACAACAAAGTTATAGTCATAAGAAGCTAAGGAAATAGATAATAGAAAAGATGAGAAGGTTAAAAGTAATACAGCCCTACTAGGTGGTTTGATGTCCCAGGGTATAAGACAGTATTGTAGGAAATAGTTGTTTACCAAAGTGATGGCATGGGGAGAAAAACTGTCCTTGTGTCTAGTTTTTTTGTATGCAATGCCTTTGGATCATCTTGTGGGAAGAATTTGAACCTTTTATGTCCGGAACAGTTTATTTTCATATCCTTCTTTCTGGCTTGTGTATAATACAGGTTCTCAATGGCAGGCAGGCTGGTTGTGATTATTTTTTCGGCAGTCCTAACTATCCATTGAACTCTGCCTCTTTTATTTGGTTGCTGTGCCAAACCAGACAGTTATAGAGATGCAAATGACAGACTCAATAATTCCTTTGTAGAACTGCATCAGCAGCTCCTTGGGAAGTCTGATTTTTCTGAGTTGGTGCAGGAAGAACATTCTTATTAAAGCAATGTCAAACCCTGGACATGCCAAAGAATATGCCAACAACCAAACCACTGAAGCCAAGTTCTTAGTAATATAAATGGTTTGCAGAAATTAGTTGGTAACTCCTTTTCATTATTAATAGGTGCAGATTTGATTTCCGCCCCCCCCCCTACTTTTAAGCACAGTTGTTTGTGTTTCATTGGTCTGGGAGAGAGAGAGAGAGAAAGCAAGAAGGAGAGGGGGGGAGGGAGGGAGAGAGAGAGAGAGAGAGATCTACTCCTAGATTAATTTATTGAATTGATATGGCTGCCATTTCAAAGACATGATTCTGGTCAGTCAACAATTAAAGCTGAATAAGAACAGTAAACAACATTATGAACAACACAAAAAGCCGTTAAGAGTTGTTAACCTTATCTTATGTAGCTTTTTCTCCAGTGATATTACACTAATAACTAGAGCAGACCTAACATTTGCTAGACCAATACTTGAATACAGCTCATCAGTCTGGAACCCACATCATATATCTGCTATTAATACAGTTGAGAAAGTCCAGAAATATTTCACAAGAAGAGTTCTCCACTCCTCTACTTGTTGCAGAATACCTTACACCACCAGACTCAAAATTCTAGACCTAGAAAACCTAAAACTACACTGCCTTCTGTCCTATCTAAATGTAGTATATAAAATCATACATTGCAATGTCCTACCTGTCAATGAATACTTCAGTTTCAATCATAACAATACAAGAGCAAACAATAGATACAAACTCAAGGTTAATCGCACCAAACTTGATTGCAGGAAATACAACTTCAGCAACAGAGTGGTCAATGTCTGGAATACTCTACCTGACTCCATGGTTTTTTTTCCCAAATCCAAAAAAATTTAACCTTAGACTGTCTACTATTGACCTCACCCCTTTCCTAAGAGGTCTGTAGGGGGCGTGCATAAGCGCAACAACGTGCCTACCATCCCTGTCCTATTGTTTCTTTTATTTTTATTTTTCTTATATGTATCCATGTATTCATAACTATGTTTTTACTTATACCTATTATCTTGTAAGCAATTGACAAATAAAAATAAATAAATAAATAAAATTCTGTCTTCCTGGGTTCCATATAAGATGACCCACAATTCCTGAAGAAATCTGGAGCATGCCTTTCATTCCAGATCTAAACAAACAGAATATATCACTGGAAAGAGATGGCTGCATAAGTAACTCTACATATTATTTTGATGAATTTTTAGATTAAGTGTAATGATTTAATTTAGAAAAGCAGAGTGGTTCAACATAAGGAAGGGGATGAGATAAACATGTATATTTTTCCATATCTATTTTATGAATATGGGGCATTATAACAATAGAAGCATGAAAGAAAAGACAACCAGAAATCAAAACAGGAGGCTGACATGCAAACAATTTGTGATTTGCAGATGACACCATTTGTTAGCCAGAATAAAACTTGAGAGAGTCTGTTGTGAAAGTAAAAATAAAAAATTTCAAAATATGTGTTAATATTTACCATTGAGAATAAAAAAGTTACGTTTATGAATATAGTTGAGAGCAAAGAAGTGAATATGGCAATAATTCTGTTTTCTTTGTCTCAAGGAAGATTAAGATGAGTAGTAGGCTCGAGAAAAAGTATATTAATCCATGGATAAAAGGAAATGACAAACTTAGACAAGGTCAGGAAGAAGAATATTTTTTGGCAGCAAAAATCAGATAGTTAGAGTAGTCTTTCTAGCAATGTTGTATGACTGTAAAAGGTGGACATTGAGAAAGAACAAAAAGAACCTTTGATTCATGGTTCTAGTGATAGTTATTGAGAAGACCATAGAAGCAATCAATACTATAAGAAAGAAAGACTTCCTTTTCATTTGAGATAATTAGCAAGCAAAAATACACATCCTTCTGGCATAGTCATATGAAGAAAGAAGTTGAAAAAAGGAGAAGACAATGGATAAGGCTGATAGCTGATATAGATGACAAAACTGTCTTTAGAATTGCTACAAATTACTGTTGGGGACTGATCAGGGTTTTAAACATGTGCTTGTGCTCACCAGTTCCTAATTTAATTGCTCTCTCCATCCTAATCTGAATTCCATGACTTTGATAGGTGGACATTTGGAGACATATGGGACTTATTTAGAGTCCCTACAGATTTTGTTCCATTGTGCAGTCTGAGGATGTGGAAAAAATACTTGGAATGCAGAAGCTTACTAGTTATCTTTAGACTCTTTCTTGGAATGAGATTGTGTATTGATACTTGAGAGTGATTAATGCCTTTGAGGTGATAACTCAGTAGCTTTCTAGAATGAACATGGAGGAAGTAACCAGGAAAAACATTGTATTTCAGTTTTGATTATTCAAAGGGAAAGCTTATATATTTGTGAATCATACCTGGTCCAAATAATTATTGAAGTTGTAAGCCTGTATGCAAATTTAAAAAAAACTTCTTTGAGGGAGGAATATAAGTAAACCTTTCAAACCTTTACAATATTTCACTATCTCTTCTAAAAATGTTAACATGGTTTAAAGGTAACAAAATGTTATTAGTTAGTTTATGGATTTTCATGTAACTTAGACAATAAAATCAAGTAATAAAGGTACTGTATCTCTTCCATCTGCAGGCCATGGATAATAAATGAATGGTCTGCTCTCCCATTGTTATTTTTGCATCCCTTCCAACATACAGATCTGTGATTAGATTATATTTCTTTTTTTTTTAATCAAAAGTAAAACCCACTGAATAATTAAGAGACAAGTAATCCTTTTAACAACAACCAAACAAGACTATGATTGTTTAAATAATTTATGAAAGCTTAATCATTATCTTTAGGATAGTAGGGAACATTTAATAATAGGTCCATGGGAACTAAAAACCTGTAAGCTTTTTTCCTCTAGCCAGAAATGCACTTAAATTGGAATGTACAGAACTAATATATATAGTTTGGGTATATCCATAAAAGTCATACAATAGGCAGATCTGTCAAAAGATTTCTAGTATGAACTGCTCAATCAAAGGATAAGATGCTGAAAGAATGAGCAATTCGGTATCAGAGGATGGGAAAATTCTGCTTTTATAAAACTCTTATTAGGTAGAATGATCGCCTAGAATTACTGCCATCCAAGGAAGAAACAGTCATTTAAGTGAATGGCCTTCATTTATAACCGAACCCAGCAGTATTTGGGTGCACTTTTAAGCCCCTGTCACACTGCACCAACGGATGCAAAGAGGATGTAAAACGGACAAAAAAGCTTGCCATCCGTTGGTTAACGCGATGTATCTGTTCTGTACTCACTGCCTCCGTTTTGCTTCCTCTCTATCCGTCCAGCATCCGTTTATGGACGTTTCATCCGCTCAGAAAGTTTTGAACTGCTCAAAACTTTTGCATGGAAAATGTATCCAATTCGTCCGTTCTGCATCTGCTACGCATCCACTAGGCATCCGTTCTGCATCCGTTACGCATCCGCTATATCCACTAGGCATCCGTTCCGCATCCGCGCAACTCGCATCCGCTCGGACACAGGGAGGAAGCGGAATGGACGCGGAACGGACGCAGAACGGATGCCTAGCAGATGCAGCACGGAAACAATGCATTTAAAATGGAAAAAACATTTGCAGAGGGGACCTATCTCGGATATTAAGGATGTCTAGAGGATGCCTAGAGGATGCCTAGAGGATGCAAAGGGACACCTATACTGCCTATAAAAAGGAGCAGCAACTCACCTGCATCTCACTTTCAGACCAGCAGCCCAGCTGTGCAGACCTCTGCAGCCTTCATCTGACTCTTGCTCTTCCACAGCATCCAGTCATGTCCACTGTGGATCGTAACACAGTCCTTTTGGCAGCCACCATCCTTCTGCAACAGTGTGAAGCCATCTACAGGCTCTGTGAACTCTACTACGGGAAGAAAAAGAGGCGGCCAAGAAGCGTCTAGGTCCGAAGATGGATCGGGACAAGAGCAGAGTACGGACTGTACAACAAGCTGATGGTGGAGCTCAGGAATGAAGACACTCAGGCATTCCCGAACTTCATGAGGATGCCTCCAGCCATGTTTGATGAAGTTGTGCAGCGCCTGACACCCAGGTTGACCAAGCAGAGCACCAACTTCCGGCCCAGCACTGACTCTGCGCCACCTGGCCTGAGGGACCACCCACAGGAGCATGCAGTACGGCTGGAGAGTGCCATCCAACACCATCAGCATTGTGGTCAGAGAAGTGGTGCAGGCCATCATCGAAGAATACCTGGACGAGCTCCTCCAGTGCCCCTCCACTGAAGAAGGATGGAAGAAAGTTGCAGAGCAGTGGTATCAGAGGTGGAACTTCCCCCACACCATTGGAGCCATAGACGGCAAGCACGTGGCCTGCAAAGCACCACCCAAGTCGGGCTCCACTTATTTCAAATACAAGGGCTTCTTCAGCATCGTCCTCTTTGTCATGGTCAATGCTGACTACAAGTTCATGTACATCGATGCTTCAGGCAACGGGTCAGCTTCAGATAACCAGGTATACAATGCCAGTGACCTCAAGGATGGGCTGGAATGCAACCTCATCATGGGCTTCCCAGATCCAGAGATGTTTGAAACAAGGTTTGAAACAAGATGTAAAGAAGCAGAATTTATTTAGAGATAATGGGTAAACATATAACTGAAAAAGAGATTCTGCAAAGGTACATAAGACTGTGTTGTTGTATTTGTATTTGAAATAATGTTAGAAAATTGGAATAATATATGATTATAAAATGGGACAAAATATTTAATGTAACTTAGCGAAATTTTTTTTAAAATAAAATAAATGAAATCAAATATGAGAGAATTGAATTAAAGAAAAATGGGAACATTGTCATTGTATAATATTTTAAAATATAAGTGAAATAGGGGGAAGTAACTAAGCAAAATCTATAAGTGTTCCCATAGAAGCATGATACTTATTTAGAAAGGATTGTGTAAAATATTTAAGACTTAAATGAATATTAATTTTAATGATATAATTTCAATTGCTATGGATTGTTGTTTTAATTATATTATATATTTTAAAAAAAAAAATTTTTTGTTTTATAATATTGAGTCTATCTTTAGAATGTACTACGCAGAATCCAAATGAAAATTATGTGTTATGTTAAGCTTTAAAACTAGGGGAAGGATAAGTATAACAAGGCATTATACTCCAATCAGTCATTACAGAAGAAATTTTGTGTTAATGAGAAAAGATAATAGACAGCTGAAACAGGACAGACAAAGGATATAAGTATAATGATTTAAATTGAGATGAAATAAATATAATAGAATTAAGAGAGTGAAAAGAGGGGAGAAGCTATATAGAAAATGTAAAATAGTAAATAAGAAATGGAATGCTATATAAAAGTAAGCATGAACTTGAATTTATGTCTGTACAAAAAAGATGTAACTCGGGATCAAACTGCCGTCCAAAAAGATATTTTATGTTTTTTATGTTTTGTGTTTTGTTTGTATATGTTTGTTTGTTAAAAATTAATAAAATTCTTTCAAAAAAAAAAGAGTGAGCCTGAGCAGCAGAAGCCCCAGCAGAAGCAGAGTCAGGGACAGGGAGCGGGAGGGTGGCCCTGTCCCTCTTGCCAGGGATGGCAGCAGGTTGCTGAGGCTTTTTTTGCCATCCACTCCCATCCACTTCCATCCGCTGGGTTTCTGTTCCGCATCCGCTTTCCATCTGCCCTGCGTCCTCCCCGCGTCCGTTCCTTTCCGTGTTATCCACTCCGGTTATGCAAATTTTTGCCCATTTTGAGAGCGGATAACAAAGGATGGAACATTTTGCTCGTCCGTTGTGTCCTTTTTACATATGTTTTGCATCCGTTGGACAGTGTGACAGGGCCTTTAACACTTTCTTATGAATTAATTCTTCATGTTTATTTTCTAAAAAACAAAATCTGAAGTGGCAATCAATATAAGAGAATGAAAAATCTAGAAAAACCTGGCATCAGCAATTTCTTCAGTACTTTAGAATGCAATTTTTTTTCCTGGCCCTGGAGATATCAGCAGATTCAGTGGTGGGATTAAAAAAAAATTACTACCAGTTCTGTGGGTATGGCTTGGTGGGCATGGCAGGGAAATGATAATATAAAATTTCCATTCCCACCCCACTCCAGGGGAAGGATACTGTAAAATCCCCATTCCCTCCCCATCCGACTAACCTGCTTTTCAGCTCCATTCTCCTATGCAGGGCAACAAAAGAAGACCCAGCTGGGACTTGGGAGGCAGAGAATAGATAGGGGTGGAGCCAGTCAGAGGTGGTATTTGCTGGTTCTCCGAACCACTCAAAATTTCTGCTACTGGTCCTCCAGAAGTGGTCAGAACCTGCTGAATACCACTATTGAGCTGATTGATTCAAAGTTGGTATCCCTTGACCATAGCTCTGTGTACTTTTAAGCTTCAGTTCTGTCTTTTCATTTTGCACTTTATAATTGCATAAGGGAACATACAGGTTTCTGTTGGAGAAGACAGAGACAAAGCAGGCATACAGCAGCTTTGTCTTCCATTTGTTGTTGTCATTTTTCATCTTTATTGAACAGTTGCTATAATGATTTGCCATTTTTTTGTTTCAAGAATCCTTCAGCCTTCAGCTGAGCTCTAGGTTTTTATGACACCATGTCTACTGTTTCAAGCTCCCTTATATGTTTCTGATATGTTTGTTTCTTTTCAGATTTTCACCACATTTTTGTGTAGCAAAATCGACTTTATGTCAGAAAATCAAATCTTTCATCATTGTTTTGTTCATTTCACAGTCCCTGTGGGGAAAAACTGCCTGGCTTGATTCTTCTTACTGAAATAAATATCAGTTGCAAAGCTGTTGTATCATCCTACCTTCCAATTTCCTCATTCCTCATTCTAGTAAGGTAGTACTCTAAGACATATCAAAACTTTCCACTACAACCTACAACCATGGATACAGAAGTTGAGGTAAACATCTCTGGCTGTAAACTACAGTGTTATGCATTCATCACAACTTTCAAAATTTATACATATGAAATATCAAAAATCTTAACAAACATGACTTCTCATCATACAATATTTTGTTTTCTGGAAAAACCAAAGTTAGATAAAACATATATAGAAAATATGGAATGGGAACAGCAGTAGAACTAATAATTTATTTGTTGAGCCATGGTGGCACTGTGGTTTGAATGCAGTATTGCAGGCTGACTCTGTTCACTGCCAGGAGTTCGATCCTGACTGGCTCAAGGTTGGTTCAGCCTTCCATCCTTCCAAAGCAGGTAAAATGAAGACCTAGAATGTTAGAGGCAATATGCTGACTCTGTAACCATTTAGAAAGTTCTGTAAAGCACTATGGAGTAGGATATAAAGCCCATGTCACACTGAACCAACGGATGCAAAGAGGATGTAAAACGGACAAAAAACCTTGCCATCAGTTCGAAAACGGGATATACTCACTGCCTCCGTTTTGCTTCCTCTCTATCCGTCCAGCATCCGTTTACTGACGTTTCATCCGCTCCAAAAGTTTTGGGCTGCCTAAAACTTTTGCACGGAAAATGTATCCAGTTCGTCCGTTCTGCATCCACTAGGCATCCGCTAGGCATCCGTTACGCATCCGCTATATCCGCTAGGCATCCGCTACACATCCACGCAACTCTATCCGCCCGGACGCAGGGAGGAAGCAGAACGGATGCAGAATGGATGCAGAACGTATGGAGCCATAGATAGAACACTGTTGGAGCCACAGATGGCAAGCACGTGGCCTGCAAATCTCCAGCCAACTCGGGGTCCACTTATTTCAACTCCAAGGGCTTCTTCAGCATCATCCTCTTCGCCATGGTCAATGCTGACTACAAGTTCATGTACATCGATGCTTCAGGCAACGGCTCATCTTCAGATGCCCAGGTATACAATGCCAGTCACCTCAAGGAGGAGCTGGAACACAACCTCATCATGGGCTTCCCAGATCCAGAACCCCTGCCCAATGACACACAAGATGTGCCCTACTTCATTGTGGGGGATGACACCTTCTCCCTCACAACCTACCTCATGAAGCCCTACACCTCCAGACTCCTCACCCGTGAAGAGAGTATCTTCAACTACAGGCTGTCCAGGGCAAGGCGGGTGGTGGAGAATGCCTTTGGCATCCTGGCCAACAGGTTCCAGGTACTTCTCACCACCATGCAGCATTGCCCGGAGACCGTCAGGAGGAACATGGAAGCTTGCTGCATCCTGCACAATCTCATGCGCACCCGCTACCCAGTCTTGCAGAACAGGATCGTGGACCTCCAACAAGGCAATGGGGACATGGAGCCTGGGGAATGGAGGCAAGGGCGAAACCTGATCGACACTGAGGATGTGCAAGGCCCCAACAGAGCCTCACATGAAGCGAAGAAGCAGCGCAACCTCCTGAGACAATGGTGCAACTCCCCAGCTGGAGCAGTGGAGTGGCAAGACAGGATGGTAGATGCTTAATGGATGCTTCCTTCAGCCTGTCTCATCACACGGATAAGATTGGGCCATGTATGTTTGGTTGGCCTACAATGAACAGGGCGTTTAATAAAGAGTTGTGTTTATGTTGACATGTGTGGATAATTATTACATTATTATTGATAATAAAGGGCCGTAGGTGTGGCACCTGGGAAGGTGGACCATACAGTCCTACTATGCTTGCACTGGAGGTTTATCTATCCCACTGCTATCCTAACCCATCCCACAGCTATTACCCATCCCACATGTATCCTAACCCATCCCACAGCTATCCTTACCCATCCCACAAGCATGCAAAGGCTTAAACCATTTCTAAAAGTTTCCAGCAAGACTTTATTAAAAAAAAAAGAAATTCAGCAAGTGTGTGAATCATAAATAGACTTTATTAACAACAAGCTATAAGACAAAAATGAGTCTCTGGCACTCCTCTTGGTCGCTCAGTCTCAGGGGTGAAGGGTGCAGGTGCTGTGGAGGTGGCTGGTGCTGGAGTGCTTGTCATCAGCTCCTCCAGAAGCAGAAGCAGCAGAAGCCCCAGCCCCAGAAGAGTGAGCCCGTGCTTCAGAAGCCCCAGGAGAACGAGAGGCCAGGGGGCGGGATGGTAGCCCTGTCCCTCTTGCCAGGGCTGGCAGCAGATGGCTGAGGCTTGCTGTGCTTCCGCATGGTTGTGGGGTTGATGGCTGACAGGGAGGCTGGCAAGAACGAAGGCTGGCAGGAAGGCTGGAAGGGAGGCTGGCACCAAGGCAGGCACCAAGGCTGGCAGGGAAGCAGGCACCAAGGCTGGCAGGAAGGCTGACACCAAGGCAGGCACCAAGGCTGGCAGGCAGGCAGGCAGCAAGGCTGGCAGGGAGGCTGGCAGGAAGGCTGGCAGGCAGGCAGGCACCAAGGCTAGCAGGCAGACATGAACCAAGGCTGGCAGCAAGGCTGGCAGGCAGGCTGGCAGCAAGGCTGGCAGGGAGGCTGGTAGCAAGGCTGGCAGGCAGACATGCAGGCAGGGCAGGCAAGGCAGTCAATGTGTCTGGAAGCAGGTCTTTCCTCTGAATGGCGACCTGCTTCTGAGCTGCTTCCGTTATATCCGCGGGGCTGACGCAATGCATCCTCCCCGCATGTGCAATTAATGCCAGGCATCCATTAGGCTTCCGCTGTGCATCCGCTGTGCATCCGCTTTATCCGCTCGGCCTCCGCTCTGCATCCGCTATATCCGTTCCGTGTCCGCTTTGCTGAGGCCCCCCGGAAGCCCTGAAGATGTGCCATCCGCTCCCATCTGCTTCCATCCACTGGGCTTCCGTTCCGCATCCGCTTTGCATCCGCCCTGCGTCCTCCCCACGTCCGTGTTATCCGCTCTGGTTATGCAAATTTTTGCCCCTTTTGAGAGCGGATAACAACGGATGGAACATTTTGCTCGTCTGCTGTGTCCTTTTTGCATCCGTTGGCCAGTGTGACATGGGCTTAAGTCTAAGTGCTATTGCTATTGCTATTATTTCCTTCCAACATTGGTAAATTGAGGAAAGATTATTTCTGCTACCCTGGGAGGTGCCATTGCTCAGAGAAGGTGGGGAGAGCATTGACTGTATGACAACTTTACATACATGTTGGTTACTCTGTTTAGTCAACTGTGATGAGCCACATCTGGACCACAAGTAGCAAAGCTGAAAAATGTGAAGTCACAAATAAGATTTCAGTGAGGTACTACTGAGGATTATGCAGACAAGTCATCCTAACAATCACTATATCAATCCCTTGAGGGTGTTCAAAATGCCTTGCTTGTTTTTATTGCTTTTACGCTTTCCTTAATTCAATTCAGTCCAGCATTTTTACAAGGATTCTAAAAGTCAATCAAGCCAGAAGCAGGAAAATGCAGAAGTAAGGTGAGATTTAAATCAGAGAAGCCTAATCCTATCTTTCTAGTTGATTTTTGTGTAGGTCAATCCCTCAGGTTGGTGTATAATTCTGATAATCCATCAGAGCCAGCAGAAAGGTTGGAAATTCTTCTATTACTACTACAAAATCAGGCTTTTTAATGGAAAACTTGACAGTTTGGAAGCAGGATGGTAACATTAATTCAGAGTTAAAAGTGGGAGTGAATAATAAGTGAACAAAAAACAATTGTGCTTTCACATTTGACAGGCTTCTGTAAGAGCACATCATAAAGCTATATACAGTACTAGTTAGGCAGTCTCTATTCCCCACACCTCTTTAAGTAGCAAAAGTACATATTGAGCTTTGCCTTGAATAACCTGAATCTGGTGATATCCTTCTTTCAATTTTTGCACTTTGATTCCATTCTGCACCATCTAACTTAGGGGTGTCAAACTTGCGTTGTCACAGCAGCAGCACATGATATATTGTGACTTTTTCCCCCTTTGCTAAACCTGACTTGGCCGTGGCTAGCACGTGACACATCAGGGCCATGGGCCACAAGTTTGACAGCCCGTATGACCACAATTGAGAGGTGGGATGTAAATATTTTTACTACAGATTTTGTGGGTGTGGCTAGGTAGGAGTGGCTAGGTGGGAGTGGTCATGTGACTGGGTGGGCATGGCTTCCTTTTTCTTTTTTGCAGCATCCCCCCCCACTCTGTTTTTGTGTGTGTTTGTGTGTCCTGGACCTCAGAGAAGCTTTCTGGGTGAAGCAATAAGATAGTGAGAGGGATTCTGGCACAGCTGCTTGTCGGAAGAGCTGATTGTTGGGAGGAAAAAAAGAAAAAACAGTTTAGCCAAACAGTAGCATTTTTTACTACCAGTTCACCAAAGCCGGGCCAAACTGATAGAATACTACCACTGCCCTGATCTAACTGCTACTTTATGGATTGCTTCTTTAAGAAGGATCTTCTTCAGAGAATGGGCGTTGGTAGAAGTTACTGTGAATGCCCTTTCTATCTATGCTGTGAGAGAGCCCAGGATAGATTGACTCCTTCCTATGACATCATAGCTGAGTCTGTACTAAGATATAAAAGCCAGCCCCCAGGAGAGACCCCAGCTTTGGCAAAAATACTTGACAGACTGAAAGGTGTCTCTGAAGGCCCAAAATAAATACAGAAATATGTCTTACCCTCTCTGGACGAATCAAGGGAGGGGCTGGGCTCTCTCGCAGCATAGATAGAAAGGACGTTCATGGTAACTTCTACCAATGCCCATTCTCCTCCATGCTGCATCGAGAGCCCAGGATGGAACATACCAAATCTTGTATGTCCATGGGTGGGTCCTCGTCTGGCTCATCACACCAACTGTGGAACCACTCGTTGAAGCACCCGTCTGCCAAAGGATGCAGTCGTCAAGGCAAAAGCATCCAGACGGTAGGGTCTGATGAAAGGAGATGGGGATGTCCACGTGGCTGCACAACAAATCTCCTCCAAGGATGTTTTGGTCGCCCAGGCAGCAGAAGTGGCCGCGCTTCTGGTAGAGTGCGCCATTAGACCTCAGGGAAGTAGAAGGGCTGCACCTTTGTAGGCCTGCTCAATGCAAGACCTGACCGACCTGCTAATAGTAGGAGAAGAGGCCTTGTGCCCCAAGTGAGAAGGGAAAAAGGAAACAAACATGGCTTCCGACTTCCTGAAGGAGGAAGTGCGCTTAATGTATATTCTAAGAGCCCTTCTTACATCTAGCGTGTGCCACTGCCGCTCTAAGTCATGGTGCGGGAGAGGACAGAAGTCAGGCAAAAGAATGTCCTGGGGCCTGTGAAACCAGATGTTAACCTTCGGAATAAATGAGGGGTCCAGATGAAGAACAACCCTATCATCGTGAAAGGAACAAAGGTCTTGTCTGATGGAAAGAGCAGCAAGATTGGAAACCCTCCTGGCAGAAGTGATGGCAACAAGGAACACTACCTTCAGAGTCAGGAAACGGAGAGACACTGTTCTAAGGGGTTCAAAGGGGAGTTTGTAAGGGCATTAAGGACCAAATGAAGCTCCCAGGAAGGATACCTGTGAACCACTGGAGGGTGCAGGTTGGAAGCCCTTTTCAAAAAACTCCTGACTGAAGTGTAATGGAAGTGTAAGAAGGAAGCGAATCCCATGAAAGGACTGAGGAGAGGGCTGCAACCTGCCTGCATAAGGTGTTGGGGCACAAACCTTTCTCCAGCCCATGCTGAAGGAAGCTAAGAACTTCTGCCAACTGGGCTGAAGCAGGAGAAAGATACTCTCTAAGGCAACATCGGGAAAAAGCCTTCCAGGTGGCATCATAGATGCACCTTGTAGAAGGTTTGCGAGAAGCCAGGATAGTGAGGATGATCAGCCTCCTCTCACCACTGCCGTTCAAGTGCCACACGGTCAGCTTGAACCACTGGTGAAGGGAGATTAGATGGGCAGGGATCCTCCAAGGAGAAGCCACAGATAGGTTGACCAGGTCCACAAACCAGGGCCTTCTTGGCCAATAGGGTACCAGGAGGAGCTCCGCACATTCCTCCAACTGTTGTAACTATGTATCATTCATGTGTTTGCAACTGTGTATCATTGC
>BLBF01000063.1:11506117-11530502 GCA_015471245.1 Laticauda colubrina | reverse complement strand
CAATCACCCCCTTGTGAAGGAGCATAATAAAAGAGCGTGTACCCAGATATTCTGGGTGCACTCATCCCGAGGAACTTCATCTCCTGTCGTTTCTTTCTCCTTTCGCTCCCTATCATGAGACGCCCATCTGATGCGGGATTGCAAATACCGCATCCAACCTCTTCCAAATTACTGCTGGAATGATGGGAAGCAGGGGAAAGGCATAGAGGAGACCCTTGGGCCATCTGCACCAAAGAGCATTGGTTGCCTCCGTTCCCTGGCAAGAAAACCTGGTGAAGAATCTGGTGATTTGGGCATTTTAAGGAGTGGAGAAAAGATCCACCTTCTGTGTTCCAAATCTGAGGAAAAGATCCCTGAATACGGAGGAATGGACCATTCTGCCTGGTTGACTAGGCTCCTACTGAGCCAGTTGGCCTGGGAATTGCTGACCCCAGAGATGTGGTCCACCGAGATCGATAACAGGTGTTTCTCTGCCCATAACCCCAACCGTAGAGCCTCTCTCATGAGGGCTTTGGACCTCATCCCCTCTTGCCAGTTGACATGAGCCTTTGCAGCCATGTTGTCCATAAGGACTAGAACATGAGCCGGTCACTGATTGCCTGAAATGCTTGAAAACCAGAAAAATGGCTCTGAGCTCTAGCCAATTTATGGGAAGGGTCTGTTCGGATCTGGACCAAATGCCCTGAGCTATCTGGCCCTGCATATGGGAACCCCAACCCAGGAGGTTGGCATCGGTGGTTTTCACTAAGCCTGTCTGGGTCCCGAAACAGGAGTTCCCTCCAAATAGATGGGGAATGCCACCAATTGAGAGATCTCCAGATTTGTGGCAGGAGTGAGACCTTGATGGATGAGTGGCTGGTTCCTGCTCGCTGGTAGGGAAGCAGGAACCATTGGAGGGCTCTTTCTTATAGTATTGATTGCTTCTATGGTCTTCTCAATGACTATCACTAGAACCATGATTCAAAGGTAGCTTTCTTTTGTTCTTCCTGCCAATACAGGAAACCATCTCCCCCAGAAGTTTGGACAACAGCGACAGGGCGACAATTTGATATTGCTGGATCTGGCTGATGATCTCTGCAAGGCTCCTTTCACGAGTTGGAGACAGGAAAACCTGGCATGACATGGTATCGATGACTGCTCCCAAGTGTTACAATTTGGTTGTAGGAGAGAGCTGGCTCTTTTTGGTATTGATGGAAAATCCGTGACTCTGGAGACATGACAGGGTAATTTACAGATCCCAATGGGTCACAAGGATGGAAGAGGAAAGAATCAAAATGTCATCCAAGTAGCATTGGATCCTCACTGGAATAGAACACAGAGATGCCACCAATGCTGCCAGAACCTTTGTGAAGACCCTTGGAGCCGATGAGAGGCCGAAGGGAAGTGCTCGATACTGGTAATGGGTATTCTGATAACAGAAATGGAGAAACTGGCGATGATGAGGCCAAATTGGGAGGTGGAGGTAAGCCTCAGTGAGATCAATGGAAGAGAGGAGGTCACCCTCCTGAACGCTCTCTAAAATAGAATGAAGAGTCTGCATTTTAAATCACCTGTATTTTACAAATTGGTTGAGAAATTTTAGATCAAGTATGGCTCACCACCCCTGAGGTTTTGAGAACGATGAAAAGGCAAGAATAAAGTCCATATCCCCGTTGAGACGGGGGAACAGGTTGAATAACCCTGATTTCAAGAAGGTGCTAAATGGCCTGATTCATGAGGGCTTGCCTGGAAATGTCCCAACACACAGGACAAATCAAAAAAAATTTGGGGGGTGGGGTTAGGAAGTCCAATTGTAACCCTGACCTAATAGTGCTGAGCACCCAGGTGTCCATCGTTGACTCCTTCCATTTTGAAGCAAAGAAGGCTAGGCAACCTCCAATGGGTGGGGAGAATGAGCGATTACTTAGAGTGACAGAAGAAATGACCCACTCCCCCCCGAAAGGGCCATTTACCAGTAGAAGGTTGTTGCCTGCCAGATGTTTCCACCCATTGGTCTTGGTGTTGGGAGTATGGCCTGTGAGAGTGGGGGAAGCGAGATGAGGTCTCCACTCGGAAGGCAGGAGAGTGAAAAGGAGCACGGTAGTCGGCTCTCTTCCAAGAGGAAGAGAGAATTTTATATTTATCTCTGGTTTCGATGAGATAAGGTTCCAGAACATTACCTAAAAGCTTATCGCCTGCGAATGGAATTGAAGCCAGCTTCCATTTTCAGCATGACTCTGCCTGCCAATTTCAGAGCCATAAAAGTCTTCTTGCTGCTACAGAAGATGTCGTGGCCTTGGATGCAAATTTGGCAGAATTGAGAGTGGCATCCACAGTGAATTACGCCACTGCAATAATCTGATTAAGGTCTTGGTGAGACCGAAGGTCAGAAGCAGGCAATCTATTCTGGAGTTGGCACAGCCACTGTATGGATGCCCTGGTGAAGAAGGATGCTGCTGTTGAAGCCCAAACAGCCCAAGCAGCAGCCTAGTGATTGCGCTTGAGGATCTGTTCGGAACGTTTATCATCCAGTTTCGGGATATCTTCTGGCTCCGTGGGAGTGCCAGAAGATGAGAACGAGGCCAAAACTGGAATGTCAACACAAGGCACTGCCAGGACATTGTCCAGAGCTGCGCTGACATTGTAGAAATGCTTATTTAGAGAAGATGGGCAAGGACCTGCCGAAGGAGAAGCGCACTGTTCCTTGACCATGTCCAGGAACAAAATGGGAGAAGGCAAAACCTCTGCATGCACTACAGGCTTGGAGAAGAGTGAATCCCCTTGGCTAGAGGGATTTCCTTTTGGCTCGGGAGCCATTTCCTCTGGTGACAGCTTGGCAGTGACCAAGGCCTTGCTGAGTAATAGTCTGAAGAGAATAGGTTTGAAGACCAACACAGAGGATGTCTGCTCTGGGTGAGAATCCTCTTCCTCTGAAACATTTTGGTCAAAAATCTCACCATCTTCACACTCTGAATGAGAAGAGGAACTGTGTTCAGATGGTGAAGGCCTTCCTTCCTCATCAACCTCCTTCCATTCTGGTAGAGAATGGACCCTGAGGTCCTGAGGCCTGTGTAAATCAGGATGATGAGACAAGGAACTTATAGATTGAGAAGGGAGAAGGGCCTGAACCCTTTCCAGAGGTTGAAGAATTTGCTTGAAGCCTTCAGCCAATCCCTGCATAATGGCTGATGAGACTACATCTTGGATATCCCTTGGTCTATGCTCAAAGGTAGAGGCAGAAGGCTGAAGGCCCGCTGCTGTGGGAGTGAAGGTGGCTTCAGGCCTAGATTGAGGAGAGGTTTGAGGCCTGGAGAGAGGGGGAGGAGTATAGGGCACAGAAGCCTGTTGGACATAAGGCCCAGATCTGCTTAAATCCTGAGGTTCTGACTGTACAGCAAGAGCCTCAGGAGACCAGGATGGAAAGGCTCATAGATAACTTCTCCTCCCCTGGGAGGGCTTGGTTGGGGTCCACGAGTATCATCTGAAACATGCTATAGTTGCACTCCCTTCTGTTGAATAGTTCTCTTGAACTGCCTCTCTAGAGCTCTATGTCTGCGCTTCTCTGCTCTCAATTCAGCCTGAGTTGCCTTCTTAGGGGCTAGAGCCTTAGCTTTGATTTTAGCAGCCACTTCCCTCTGGACTGATTGGGTGCGTTGCCTACGTCTTTTTCTCCTATTGGGCTTAAGAGACTGTTCAACTGGGGGGGAAAGCTCTGTCTGAGCCTTATCTTGCTCCATTCGTAAAATAAAGGCTCTTGCGTTGGAAAGAAGCTGTTTAGAAATTTTTCTATTAAGCCCCTTTGGGTGTAAATGGTCCCCGGGCTTACAAAATGGTTGCTCACCTCATGGTGGAAGGCTTGAATCCAAGATGGCCACTGACTACAGGAAAACAGACTCCAAGATTGAAGAATCACTCCTTAGGCTATACAGAGCCCTGAGCGAAGTCAGCAAGGGAAAAACACAGCAACCAGCTACACAATCAGCTGGCTGGAGCTCTTATTAGTTTGCCGATTGTGTTTACAAACACTCCAAACTGTAGGCGTGGGGGAGGTCTGCAGATGCTGCTCAGCTTGCTTGCACAGAGCTCTGTGATGCTGCTCCCAATGTTGCAGGGCTCTCCTGAAAGAGCAGCTGTCCAGATCCCTGGGAGCTGCTTGAAGAGAGGAAAAAAGTACTGAAGATCGCTGGTGACTGCTAACAGAACGCTTTCAGAGACACAGCTACTGACTGAAAGGAGCTGAGTCAAAAGCTGGGGTCTCTCCCGGGGGCTGGCTTTTATATCTCAGTACAGACTCAGCTATGACATCATAGGAAGGAATCAACCCATCCTGGGCTCTCAATGCAGCATGGAGGAGAAAAGGAATGACCTTTTGCAGTGTTTATTATATACCCAAAGTCAGTCAGTGTAACTATTTTCTAAAATATTAGGAACAACATCCTTTTTTTGTGTGAGGATATATGTATCCTGAGCAACAATTTTAATTATTCAGTTCAAATAATAGAATGGATCTTAATGAACACTGAGCATTTTTATTTGATATGTGTGCATCCCAAAACACAGTGTAATACAGGAAGCCCTTGACTTACAACAGTTCATTTAGTGATTGTTCAAAGTTACAACAACACTGAAAAAAGTGAGTTACGGCCATTTTTTACATTTACGATCTTTGTAGTATCCCCATGATCACGCAATTAAAATTTAGATGCTTGGCAACTGGTTCATACTTATGTCCATTGCTGTGTCCCAAGGTCATGTGATCACTTTTTGCAACCTTTTGACAAAGTCAACAGGGAATCCAGATTCATTTAACAACCATGTTACTAACTTATCAACCACAGTGATTCACTTAACTGTGACAAGAAAGGTCATAAAATGGGAGAAAAGCCATTTAACAAATGCCTCACTTAACAGCAGAAATGTTGAGCTTAATTGTGGTCATACATATTTTTTCTGACTTGAGTAGATTCTGAAACTTTCATTCCAGATTACTTTCTCTATTTTCTCAACCAACCTGCTGCAGAAATGTATGTTAACCTCCCAGAAGTTAAAATAAAAAACTGCCAAATTTTGGTTGCATGGTTTTGAATATTTCAACATGCAAAAGCCAAGGAATGCCTGTATAAGCTCTAAATTAGACATAACCTTTGTTTCAGCCACAATAAGAAAAATTATCCCAACTGCAAGAGGAGAAAGCCTCAATTCATGGCCCACCCACATGTTGTCCTACACTTTGCAACCCTGGTCCTCTAAAATACCTTTAGCCCCACCATGACCAAAATTTGCCTTGCTCTGCTTTTCATCACAAGAGCAGGAAGTACATGGCATGTGACACAAGGTTCAAAAGCCGAGTCAATTCATAAACAATTCCATAAGTTTAGGAATATGTACAAACACTGATTATCCTTTTTCTCATCAAGAGGAAATTGTTTATTTGTTTATATCAAGTAGCCATTGTTGCAGGGATGCCAAAGCAATATGCTGTTTATCATCTTTGTATTCTTTTTGTTTCTAAGCTCAGATTAATATGGTAGAAGTAGTCTCAGTAACATAAGGTGATTTTCTTTATTGCATACTTACAGTTTATGTCACCATAAAACTCTTGGCAAGAATGGAAAGGTTAGGAGGAATAAACAAATGCTATAAAACATATCCAAATAGATTGTATAAACAATTATTGTACTGTAGGAAATAAATGATTTAATGAGTGATTAGGGACAGCTGTGGAATATAAGCCCAACTGGAAGTATTAAAAAAGCTTGGTTTTTGCAGAATTTATGATTGGCAAATTTATCTTTTTTATCTTTATCCCAATGAGTACATTTAATATCCTTTCTGTCAGGCTATGAATGAACAAACTTGAAAGACAATGAAAATATAGCGAAGACATTTGTTATATTCATAACAATATTCCATAATGCCTAGAGTTCTATGATGGTCCAAGACAGGGCTGTCAAACTTGCAGCCCGCGGGCCAGGTCAAACACTGGCCCTGCCCACACCTGGTTTAGTGAAGGAGAAAAAGTCCCGATACATCACATGACACCACCAGTCTAAGAAATACAGATGTTATCTATATCTGCATACTTGCAGTTTGGAAAAAGACATTCTAGCTCTCAGTATTGTCAGGAAAGAATTTCATGTATTCATGAATTTCATGTATTCATGAGGTTTGGGTCCGTGGTTTGGATATGTCTGCCATTTGCTCAGGCATACAAGTACACTTGAGGCCAGGGGTCTTCAAACTTGGCACTTTAAAACTTGTGGACTTCAACTCCCAGAATTCCTGAGCTAACATGACTGGAGAAGGAATTCTGGGAGTTGAAGTCCACAAGTCTTAAAGCTGTCAAGTTTGAAGACCTCTGCTTTAGGCCTTCTTCACCACCACACAGCTTTCCAGCTATACTAATTTGCCCTTCAGCCACTCTGAAGGGAATCAGATGTTATTTTATGGAATCACAAAAATTATTTGAAGGGATTTGTCTAAATTCAGAATTCAAGATTTAACCACATTCAATCCATATACCTCTAATTCTAATGGCACCTCTGTTTATGCTTCACAGTGTTCACTACATCAGGATGGACACAAATGTAGTTAAACCAAGCTAAGTCTCATTTACCTCAACTTCCTGCTCTGTGGTCAAACTATTAAATTATAAATTAATTACAAGAATTTATTATTTTGACACGTAAAGCTCTCAACTTTAGAAATCTCATAAGATACAGATGGATTTTCCTGTTGCCAAGCTTTTGAAACAAAATGATTAGAATTAACAAATAGGTCACAACCTTGGCAGCTATCCAGTATAATCTACCACTGTGCTGGTTGCCATAGAAACCAACAATTGTGAAAGTTCTTTCATTGCAATCTATATTTTATGCATAACAGATTAACACATTTGTTCTGTATAAAATGGTATAATCCAAAAGTATCAAATGTGATTGGCCAGAAAGGCCTGCATGGGATTGGTTCACTAAGAACCAATCCAGGAGAATTGCTGAAAGGCGGCAAAATCAAGTAACTGCCATTGGCTACAAGCCGGCAGGCAAGCCGTATATAAAGGCTGCCGCGGCTTGAGCCAAACCGTTCCGTTGTTGTAAATAATTGAAATAAAGACAATTGCTGTTGGAACACGGTCTACCTCGCATTTTTCCGGATGGAACACTGGCGACGAGGATGGGATCATCCTAAAATGTGAGACTGTGCATGCAGCAAATTGAAATCCAGGCTAGAAGCGATGGCTGGAAATAATGCACCGCCCGCACCCTTGAATCCCAATAAAGAGGATTGGGAATCCTACGTAGACTGTTTTCAAATGTATTTAGAAAGCAACGAGTTGAAGGAGATCTCAGACCAGCATAAGAGGGCTGTCTTCCTAACGCATTGTGGACCAACTGTGTTCAAGATGGCCAAAGCATTGGCGAAGCCCAGAGACGTAAAACAAATGACCTGGCCTGAACTCCAGCAGATGCTAAAGGCCCACTACGCACCAGTGGTGTCAAATCTCATCAAATGGCACGAGTTCTACCAAAGGGACCAAAAAGAAGGTGAGACCATCGCTGACTTTGTGGCAGCCCTCTAACAACTGGGGGGAGCATGCGAGTTCCTGAACTTAGATGAAGCCATGTGAGATCGAGTGGTCCTAGGCCTAAAAGACTCTCATTTACAAAGTAAATTGCTAAATAAACCCAATATAACAGTGGCTGAAGCAATCGCAGAAGCCACAGCCGCAGAAGCTGCGAAAAAGTCAGCGGCAATTATGAAGCAAATGAATGCGAATAACAACAAAATGATCCTAGCCAGAGGAAAGAAGCAAGTTCCCGCCACCACACATCACGAAGATTTTGATGAATCATCAGAATCAGATGATGATGATGAGGTCCACCGCCTATACGCCAACAAAAAAAGGCACGAAAAAAGAAACTGGCAGGAATGTGCCGGCTGCGGAGGAAACCACCCTTGAGCCGATGGCAGATTACTTGATGCCATCTGCTGAGCTTGCAAGAAAAGGGGACACATCGAGAAAGTTTGTAGGAATTGCAAAAATAACAGCCCTAACAGACGCAGTAACTCTGCACCACAAACTGAATCGAAGCAAGCCGAGAGAAAGTGGGAGCACAACAAACGAGCCGGTAACCGAGAAAAGACCCATCAAACTGTCACTATCGGAAGTGCTCAGACAGAAAGCAGAAGAAAAGTCAAAATCATCATAAAAATTGAAGGAAGCCCCTGTTAGGTGGAAGTCGATTCAGGATCTTTCCGGTCAATGGTGTCTTGGGACACAATCAGACGACTGGTCCCAAATATCAAATTAAAAGAACTCCAGAAACAAAAGTTAATTCTGAAGGACAACCAAGGGAATCGAATCCCTGTGGTAGGTCTAGGACATTTCCGAGTCACCTACAAGCAGCACGTTGAAGTCCTGCCTCTAACAATAGTCGACCGAGACCAACCCAGCCTCCTGGGCATCGAATGGTTCGCACCATTGGGCATCGGAATGACCGGAGTGAGCCGAGTAGCCACAACCGACTGGGAAGAAAGCCTGATACACGAGTTCCAGGACATTTTCAATGGCACCCTAGGCAGATACTGGGGGACCCCAATTTCCTTTAGCTTAGACCCCCAGGTGGCCCCTAGAAGATTAAAGGCCAGACGAGTTCCCTTTGCGTTAAAAGCAAAAATAGAGGAACAATTGAATAAATTAATTGACCAAGGGGTCTTAGAACTTATAGACCATGCTAGGTGGGAGACGTCAATAGTAACACCGGTTAAACCTGACGGGTCGGTACGCATCTGTGGAGACTACAAGGCTACCCTGAACCATGCGCTACAATAAAGCGCATACCCTGTGCCAGTTGTACAACATTTATTACACTCACTCGGGGAAGGAAATTTTTTTGCCAAACTTGATTTAGCACAAGCATACCAAGAGCTTCCAGTAGACCCATTAACGGCTGAGGCACAGACAATAGGGACTCACAGAGGGGCATTCAAATGTAACAGACTTCAATTTGGAGTAAGCGTTGCCCCAGGCGCTTTCCAAAGCCTCATGGAACGCCTATTAAATGGAATAAAAGGGGTCGTACCATATTTTGACAACGTCCTGATTTCGGCTAAAGATACGACCCAACTAGAAAAAAGACTAAGAGATGTACTAACAAAATTTAGAGAATCCGGTCTGAATGTTAAAAAAGAAAAATGCTGCTTAATGACCGATCACGTCGAATTTCTGGGCTACTTAATTGACAGAGAGGGTATACACCTTACAAGAAAAAAGGTCAAGGCTATTAGAGATGCACCACAACCAAAAAACAAAATGGAATTGCAGGCATTTTTGGGTCTAATAAACTTCTATAACGTATTCCTCCCCCACAAAGCAACGATAGCAGAACCATTACACCGTTTGCTGGATAAGAAAACTAATTGGACTTGGGGTCATGGAGAACAAAAGGCATTCCAGAGAATAAAAAATTTATTAACCTCAGACACCATTCTTATCCATTTTAGTAACACACTTCCATTGATGGTCACGTGCGACGCCTCACCGTTTGGAGTCGGTGCCATCTTGAGCCACCAATTGCCAGATGGGAGAGAGGCACCCGTCGCCTATTACTTAAAGACTCTTTCTAAAGAAGAACGTAACTATAGTCAACTAGACAGCAACTGTCGCCAGAGTGAAACGTTTTCACGAGTACCTCTATGGAAGAACATTTTCCATTGTAACTGACCATAAACCGTTATTAGGAATTCTGGCGGGAAACAAACCTACACTGAACATTTTGTCCCCATGAATGACTAGATGGTCAGAATTCCTAGCAGCATACTCTTACACATTGACACATCAACCCGGGAAACAAATCTCCCATGCAGACCCATTAAGTCGTACACCACTGCCAACAACAGAGGAAGACCTGGTGCCAACAATGACCACCCTGCAAATAGAAACATGCCCCGAACTACCAATATCTGCAAACGATGTCACCAGAGCCACCGCCAAGGACCCACTGACTGCCCGCATTTTAAACTGGGTAGGTAAAGGCTGGCCGGAAAACCAAAAAACTGAAAATTTTAAACCTTTCCGGACCAGACAGACTGAACTTTCAATTCAAAAAGGCTGTTTATTGTGGGGTGATCGGGTGGTAATTCCTGCTAGATTACAAACTAGAGTGTTGGGCATGCTTCATGAGGGCCACCCTGGTATTGTAAAAATGAAAAGCCTAGCTAGGAGCTATGTCTGGTGGCCTGGTTTAGATAAGGATATTGAATACTGGGTTGCTACTTGCACTAAATGCCAGAAAACCAGACCTTCCCCATCACAAGCACCCATAAGGGACTGGGAGACCCCATGAGACCCCTGCTCTCAGATCCATATTGACTTCACGGGTCCTACTAGGGGGCATACCTTTTTGATTGTCATAGATGCATACTCAAATTGGCTGGAAGTTGTAGTAATGTCATCTACGACAACCGATGTGGTTATTAAACAACTCAACAAACTATTCGCAATCCATGGATTGCCGGATGTCCCAGTGTCTGACAACGGGCTTCAACTAACCACTATACAATTTGAGCAGTACCTAGCCTCCCTAGGTATATGCCATGCACTAACCACGCCGGCCCACCCGGCAGCAAATGGTAGGGCCGAGAGAATGGTCAGGTTTACCAAAGAAGGTTTAGAAAAAATGGACCTCGGGGAAGACCAGGATAAAATTAACCGTCTACTCACCCTCCAACATATCACCCCCAGCACTGTAACTAACAAGAGTCCAGCAGAATTGTTAATGGGGAGAAATCTTAGATCACATTTAGATAGGTTACATCCAAACTACACTTTGGAAAGACCCCCCGATTCCTCCAGCCGTTTCCGCACGTTTGAAATTGGCGACCTCGTCTATGCAAAAAATTTCACCAGGGACCCTCTATGGCTTCCAGCCACAATCACACAAATAACAGGCCCCGGTCCTACTGCCTAACCGTAGACGATGGCAGGGAATGGAAGCGGCACATAGACCAGCTTTGTTCCCGAAATATTGAACGAAATACAAATACACAACCCCAATTAATAAAAATCAATGAAAACAAAACCAAAGAGGGGGGGGGGAAATACAAGAAAATAATAAGAAAGAACTTTTTAAAATAAATCCAGAACATCTAACCAATCAAAAAGAGCAAAAAGAACACTTACGGTTAGATGAGACTTGCGGGAAAAATCTAGACAAAGAGAAACCCGTCCTGGAAGGGGCCAGCCAAGCCAGCTCGACCTGCCTGGGAAAGCCAGGAGGGAGCAGCAAAACCACCGGCCTGAGCAACTCAAGCGGTAGCAAAATGGCTGACTCACCCTTCCAGGCGGTTCCATAGAGAAGAGCCGGAGAGACAGCAACCCCATCCGAACCGGGTGAAGTCTCCAGCGAAAATGAACCGCGCAAGTCCAGTAGAGTCAGAAGAAGCCCCACCTACCTGCGCGACTACGTCACCCATGTAGGACTAAACTAAGGGGGGAGGGGTGTTCTGTATAAAATGGTATACTCCAAATGTCTCAAATGTGATTGGCCAGAAAGGCCTGCATGGGATTGGTTCACAAAGAACCAATCCAGGAGAACCGCCAAAAGGCAGCAAAATCAAGTAACTGCCATTGGCTACAAGCCGGCAGGCAAGCTGTATATAAAGGCTGCCGCGGCTTGAGCCAAACCATTCCGTTGTTGTAAATAATTGAAATAAAGACAATTGCTGTTGGAACCCGGTCTACCTTGTGTTTTTCCGGACGGTACAACATTTAAAATAAGAAATCAGCTAATCAACATAGTACTGATGTTTCTGTTCTATGGAGCTGAAAGGCAACGTTCTGTTTTTCCTGTTTCTGTTTTATCATATTTACAATCAGAACATGGCACTGATAGCTGATGACCAAGCATCACAGCAGTTGCATTTTCTATTTTCACCTTGATAAGTTATGAATTAAGACCAAGTCACTTCCATCTTATCTATGGACACCATGATCCAACCAAACCTAAGTGACCCATTGATAAATGATAGTTTTAAGTAGGACTGAGCCAAAATGACTACATTATTTCACATGTTTTAGAGCAGGGTTTTCCAATCTAGGCAATTTCCAGGTGAATGGACTTCAACTCCCATAATTCCACAGCCAGCATAGGCATTGCTGAGAATTCTGGGAATTTAAGTCCACTCATCATCAATTGGCCAAGCTGAGAAACACATAGAATTCTTCACTATAAAAATCATGTTGCTTATGTTAGAAATGAAAGAGAGGGAGAACTCCAAATACTATTCAGTTTGGCATAAATAGTACGAGTGGTTAGAAAATAACCATTAATAATAAGAAATAAGAAGAATGGATTAGTATAACAACTATAAGAGACCTTAAGAGAATGGTAGACACATAAAATATATAAATATATATGATAGAGGTAATTACAGATAGAGATAACAGTTATTGGTTGATGTATATAAAACATAATATAATCAATAAGATAACTATATTTGTCAATGTCAAAATGCTGTCATCAACATGAATATGATTTGTATTGGTGGAAAATATAATACAAATCTATTTTAAAAAAAGAATCATGTCATACTCTTAAGACAAAAGTAAACAAACTAGATCTTTACAAAGACTAATTAGTTCAAATTATTGCATATAAAAGGGATTAGGTTTGGCCTTTTTATTGCCAGAGTTGCTAGTGAGTAGGTAATGTTGAAAAGGGATTAAATCGATAACTGAATAAATCAATTACAGAATCTTGGAAAATAGAAGTCTATGTGTACCCCTCATCATATGTCAAACAGTGTGTTAAGGCAGGGCCACTTAATGAGTTTCCAATTGTTTCTTGGCTCAAGGGGTCATTTGCTAGGCATTTAGCAAACATAAAAAGCATGTCATTCTGTTCTTGTTCTCCACTCTTTCAAAAACATACACTCCCAATCTCAGGGTTAGAGAAATCCTTTATGATGTTGTTCATAAGAAGCTACAACGAAGTAATGAATGCAGATTCTCATGTCAGTTACCAAAGATAAATTATCCTTATTATTATCAGTTACAACATCATGCCCAAAGAGATGGATAGTTTATTCTGAAATCAGAATTATCTGCCAAGTCCAATTGATGTTATTTGGTCATTGGCTATGTTTGTCACAGTGACAGTGACAAACCCAACTACTGTCTTTCCTATAGCTTTCCTACAAAAATAATGCTGTTGCTTCTTTGTTTTTCATGTCTTAAGGGGTAAACAATATTATCTTTTCACTGAAATTGTCCGATTCCAGTTTGTTTCAATTTTCTGATGTCTAGGATGTCAATTTGTAGCTGATTCATTTCATCTTTCACTGGGTTGAGCTTTCCCATGCTTGTGCTTCTTATCTTGCAAGTTTCTACTATAATTCTTTTCTTTGCTTCAGATTTTCTTTTCATGCATTGCAACTTCATCAGCTAGTGTCCCAAAGGCTTTAATCTAGCCATGTCATAAACACCATTATTACTCCAAAACATCCTCAGTTCTTCCTTAGTGTCTTGTTGAATGCCATCTGATCTGAGGAATCAATCATGTTATACTATATCATCCATCAATTTATATTTTCTATTCATGTGGTTTCCTTGATAGAAATACACAAGTAGTTTGCCATTGCCTTCTCCTGCACTGTATGAAATGATGCCTTTGCCGTGATCACTAAAGTGATCGCTTGCCGCCAACATCTTCCTGTGTTATGCTGTATATCATGTCTGGTTGCTAATTTTAGCTAGGAAGACTTTTGTGGCTTGGGTAACTTTGCTGGGTGTCTATACACTTGGGGTGCACTTTTTCTTGGAACATCACATACCATTAGGCAACATAGTAGGATTTTAAGCCCATGTCACACTGCACCAATGGATGCAAAAAGGATGTAAAACATTAAAAAAAGCTTGCCATCCGTTGGAAAACACGATGCATCTGTTGTGTACTCACTGCATACGTGTTTCATACGCTCTATCCTTTGAGCATCCGTCCACTGAGATTTCATCCGCTCAAGAAGTTTTGAGCTGCACAAAACTTTTTGAGCGGATGAACTTTCTGCTGTGTACGATGTAAATCCGTGACATACGAGCAACAAACATTCTATGTCCGTTTATCATCCGTTAAACGTCCGCTGTATCCTCTCTGCATCCTCTGGGCATCCCCTCAACTCACATCTACTGCAGCTGAAAACGGAAAGAGGGAGGAAACAAAAGGTACACGGACGTCTACACAGCGTTAGTAGCACGGAAATAGAAAGGATGAGCAGTGAACGGTTTGCATTCTATATACATCCTTTGGGCTTCCTATGAACATCCCTTTAACATCCCTGCTACATACTACCCATGTCCGTTCTTTTCCTTTCTTTTCCGTTCTGTTTATGCAAATTTTTGCCACTTTTTGGAGCGGATGACAACGGATGGAGCCACCCCCAAAAATTTGCTCGTCCACTGTGTCCTTTTTGCATACGTTTTGCATCCGTCGGCCAGTGTGACCTAGCCTTAAGGCAAAACAATGGTATTTTCAAAGCATAGATAGTCTGTTCATACTTTCTTGTGGCAGTGTCAAATATCCCCAATAATCTATTTAAAATTGTTCCATTCATCTTTAATGTCCTACCCAGTTGCTTGAAAATAAGATCCTTTAAGCTCAGATGGACATAATTTTGGACCAAAGATTGAAAATCTCTGATTCTTGAACCATTTTTCCCAAAATTTGCTCCTTCTGTAATTTCAGAAAACCAGTGACAGTTTCCTGCCACTATGATTATCATATAAACTGTAAATAAGACTTTAAAATATGTCAATTTTCATAACTGCCTTGACCTCTGTGTCTGTGGCCCTTCATAAGATTTAAGTATTGCTCCCAGCCACCAAAATACAGAAGATAGATGCAATTTATGCAGTAAAATCTTATTTGCTTCAATTACATTAAAACAGTTATAAATGTATTCTTTTCACAATTGCAAATATAGTCTCGTGTTCTAATATATATGGGTAATTACACTATAAGATAAAGCAATTTCATATTATTATAGGATTTTTATTATGTAGCCCTTTCATCACAGCTAATTTATTCTTTCTTTTGCATAGCATTCTTAATAACAACATGCATTTGGCTGCCACAGAATAAAAAATTCCCTGGAAATATTTTAGTAGGAGAGGCTTTGTTAGTATTGGAATGCCTTTTCTCATGAGAAATTATTGCCACATTTATTTCTTTTAAAAAAAAATCAGAGATCTTGTTGATCAGATATATTATAAATATTGCATTGGCCTATTGAAACAGGCTCATCACATTTCAAAAACATTCCATAAATGTTCCCTTCACTCAAGAAAAAATAGCAGTGATATGACATTTGAATGACTGAGCATTCAACACTTGATGTTATTTAACCACTATCTCTGTCACTGAGTCTATATAACCAAACTTTGCCTTAACCTCAATCCGTAAGCAATCACAGAACTTGCAGTTCTTAAAGAAAGCCTCCTCCTTCACAGAGAATAAATGAATAGATAAAAGGGAGAATAAAACGCTTTAAATGAAGAAGGATATTGGAGTGACTATAAGAGTGGGTATGCTTCATTGACAGGCTACTATCTATTATATACTTCCAGACATTTATTCAAGGCTTCCACAAAATGCCTGAAATTAATTTAAGGCAAAGCCAAATGTCTTCACATATTACCTGGACTTTTTTTTTTTCAAACTTTCAGAAAATTTCAACCAACCAGCTATGTATAAAAAGTATAAGGGACAGATAGAATGTTGAGACATTACAGACTTGTATTTTATTATGAGGCAGAATAGAAGAGCCTTGTGATTACTTTATACATTCTAGAGTATGAATAGAGATACATTCTAGAGTGTCCAGAGCTACAGATAGTCCTTGATTTATGACCACATTGAGCCCAAAGTTTCTGTCACTAAGTGAGACATTTGATAAGAGAATTTTTGTCCCATTCTGCAATTTTTCTTGCCCCAGTTATTAAGTGAATCTCTGCAGCTCTTAAGTAACACGGTTGTTAAGTGAATCCAGCCTTCCCCATTGACTTTGCTTGACAGAAGGTCACCAAAAGTGTTCACAAGATCCCCAGGACACTGCAACCACCATATATATGACGCAGTGGCCAAGCATCTGAATTTTGATCACATGACGATGGGGATGCTACAACTAGTCATGTGAAAATGGTCATGTCACCTTTTTTTAGTGCAGTTGCAATTTTCAATGGTCTCTGAAGGTCCTGTCACACTGCCCAACGGATGCAAAATGTTTGTAAAAAGGACACAGCGGACGAGAAAAATGTTCCATCCGTTGTTATCCGCTCTCAAAAGGGGGAAAAATTTGCATAACCAGAGCGGACAACACGGAAAGGAACGGATGGGGGGAGGATGCAGAGCGGATGGAAAACGGATGCAGAGCGGAAGCCTAGCGGATGAAAGCAGATGAGAGCGGATGGCACATCCGATAGGATTCTGGGGGTCCTCAACAAAGCGGATGTGGAACGGATGAAGCGGATGCAGAGCGGACGCGGAACGGATGAAGCGGATGCACAGCGGATGCACAGCGGATGAAGCGGATGCACAGCGGAAGCCTAGCGGATGCACAGCGGAAGCCTAGCGGATGCCTTGCATTAACTGCGCATGCGGGGGGGATTTATTGCGTCAGCCCCGCAGATATAAAGGGAAGCAGCTTGGAAGCAGGTCACCATTCAGAGGAAAGACCTGCTGCCAGACGCATTGAGTGCCTGGCCTGCCTGCCTTGCTGCCTGCCATCCTGCCAAACTTGCTGCCTGCCATCCTGCCAGCCTTGGTGCCTGCCTCCCTGCAAGCCTTGGTGCCTGCCAGCCTTGGTGCCAGGCTGCCTGCCAGCCTTGGTGCCAGGCTGCCTGCCAGCCTTCCTGCCTGCCAGCCTTCCTGCCTGCCAGCCTTCCTGCCTGCCAGCCTTGGTGCCTGCCACCCTGCCAGCCTTCCTACCAGCCTCCCTGCCAGCCAGCAACCCCACAACCATGGGGAAAAAGAGGAAGCCTCAGCCATTTGCTGCCAGCCCTGGCAAGAGGGACAGGGCCACCCTCCCTCCCCCTGGCCCTCACTCTGCTTCTGCTGGGGCTTCTGTAGCACGGGAGCTCTCTTCTGCGGCTGGGGCTTCTGCTGCTTCTGCTTCTGGAGGATCTGATGATGATGCTTCTGGCGGTTGTGCTTCTGCTCGTGCTTACTCTGCTGATGTTGCTCCTGGCGGTGGTGCTTCTGCTCATGCTTACTCTGCTGTGGCTGCTCCTAGCGGTGGTGCTTCTGCTGGTGCTTACTCTGCTGAAGCTGCTCCTGGCGGTGATGCTTCTGCTGGTGCTTACTCTGCTGAAGCTGCTCCTCATCCTGCTGGTCCTGCTGGTCCTGCTCATCCTGCTCGTGCTTCTGGACTTGCTCGTCCTGCTCGTCCTGCTCGTGCTCCTGGTCTTGCTCGTCCTGCTCATCCTGCTGGTCCATCTCGTGCTCCTGGTCCTGCTCGTGCTCCTGGTCCTGCTCATGCTCCAGATCCTGCTCGTGCTGCTGCTGCTGCTGCTGCTGATCCTGGTCCTGCTGTTGCTGCTGCTGCTGCTGCTGCTGATGATGATGATGATGATGATGATCTTGCTGCTGCTGCTGCTGCTGTTGGTGTGGAGGAGCAGCCGCTACAAACTGGAAGACCCTCTGATGAGGGCCCATCTGGTCCTGCCAAAGGGAGGAAGAGGCATATGCGGGAACGGGAGAGGAGGCAATACTCCATTGAGGAGGAACACGAGGATGAGGTGCTGGAGTGGCTGAGAGAGAATGACTATCTGTGGTGGAAGGGACACCGGCTGTACAGGGAAACCAAAAGGAAGCAGGCTGCTTGGAGAGAGAAGGCAGAGAGTCTGGGCTACACATTGGATGTGCTCCTCGGCTGGTGGAAGCACATGTACACCTGGTATGGGAAGCTGCACCTCAAGAAATCTGGCCAGGCCACGGTTAAGCTGACAGACAGAGAGACCTATGTCATGGCCAGGTGCAGCTTCCTGGAGGGTGAGATCCGCCACCGAGGAGCAGCAGCAGCCTGTCTCATGACCCTCTCTCTCCGGCAGCTGCTGAGAGCCAGTCGTCTTCCGGCCGAGAGTCAGCTCCTATCTCCAGGCAGGTTTCTGTGGAGCGTGCCACGGCGGAGAACCCGCGGACAGGTGTTTTAACTGTGGTGTAGCACGTGGAGGACTCCCTGGTGCAGTGAGAGAAAGGAGATGGCACTTCCACCACAGCCCTACCCACATCCACCCACAGCTCCACCTCCACAGAAAGGCAGAGAACCAGACAGGAGGGGCAGAGCCACACTGTCCTGCAGGAGATCAGGGACACCATCCATAGCAGCATAGATCTCCTCTCTCAGCTGGTCCACACCGACTCCTCATCCTCCAACCGCAAGCCCTTCCTCACCTACGTCAACCAGACCCTCACGGACATGGCGGAACCCCAGTACCAAGTGGTGAAGGACCAGATAACCGAGGTGCTTCACAACCCTCCAGATCCAGAGGAACCTGCTCCCACCCAGTCCAGGTCTGCTCCTCCACCCCAGGTGATGTCCCTCCCATTCCAAGGCTTCCCACAGGCCTTCACCTACCAGGGCTACGGCTACCAGGAGGTCCAGCAGCACAGGCAGCAGCCCTTCCCAGTCCAGGAGGTCCAGCAGCACAGGCAGCAGCCCTTCCCAGTCCAGGCACAGTCTCATCGGACGACACCATTGCCACCGGTTCCACCAATGCCACCGATGCCACCCACGCCAATGATGACACCTACACTGATGCCACCCATGCCACAGATGCCACCAATGCCAGTCCTCACACAGCTGCAGACCAGACAGCCCCACCACACTGCTCCTTCCTCCACCCCACAGCCAAGCCCGGCCTCAGTACATATGTCCTCGGTACTGGGGCTGACACCACATGACATGAAGGAAGGAGCTCTCAACATCACGGGGCTGAGCCAGCTGTCCGAGAGCTTCCTCAACACACCATCACCTGTTGTCCTCTCGGGGCCTGGCACCCCAGTGGCACTTCAGACCAGCACTCCAGCAGCAGCCACCTCCACAGCACCTGGACCCTTCACCCCTGAGACTGGGCACACCTCCGAGTGACCAAGAGGAGTGCCAGAGACTGGGTGGCTACCTGTAGTCTTTATTTGGACACTTGACTTGGGTCATTTTTCTTTTACAGCTTGTGATTAATAAAGTTTATCTTTGCTTCACACACTTGCTTCATTTATTTTTTTTAATAAAGTCTTGGTGGAAACTTTTAGAAATGGTTTAAGCCTTTGCATGCTTGTGGGATGGGTTAAGATAGCAGTGGGATGGGCAGGGATACCTGTGGGATGGGCAGGGATACCTGTGGGATGGGCAGGGATACCTGTGGGATGGGTAATAGCTGTGGGATGGGCAGGGATACCTGTGGGATGGGCAAGGATACCTTTGGGATGGGTTAAGATACCTGTGGGATGGGTTAAGATAGCTGTGGGATAGATAAACCTCCAGTGCAAGCATAGTGGGACTGTATGGTTCACCCTCCCAGGTGCCACACCTGTGGCCCTTCATTATCAATACTAATGTAAGCACTGATCCACACATTTGAACATAAACACAAATCTTTATTAATTGCCCTGTTCATTGTAGGCCCACCCAACATATATGGCCCAATCTCATCAGTGTGATGAGACAGGCTGAAGGAAGCATCCATTAATCATTTATCATCCTGTCTTGCTCCTCCACTGCTCCAGCTGGGGAGTTGCACCAGTGTTTCAGGAGGTTGCGCTGCTTCTTCCCTTCACGTGAGGCTCGGTTGGGGCCTTGCAGATCCTCAGTGTCTATCAGGTTTCGCCCTTGCCTCCATTCCCCAAGCACCATGTCCCCATTGCCTTGCTGGAGGTCCATGAGCCTGTTCTGCAAGAGTGGGTAGCGGGTGCACATGAGATTGTGCAGGATGCAGCAAGCTTCCATGATGTTCCTCACCATCTCTGGGCGATGCTGCATGGTGGTGAGAAGTACCTGGAACCTGTTGGCCAGGATGCCAAAGGCGTTTTCCACCACCCGCCTTGCCCTGGACAGCCTGTAGTTGAAGATCCTCTCCTCATGGGTGAGGCATCTGGAAGTGTAGGGCTTCATGAGGTAGGTTCTGAGGGAGAAGGCGTCATCCCCCACGATGAAATAGGGCACATCTTGCGTGTCGTTGGGAAGGGGGTCTGGATCTGGGAAGCCCATGATGAGGTTGCGTTTCAGCCCCTCCTTGAGGTGACTGGCATTGTATACCTGGGCATCTGAACATGACCCATTACCTGAAGCATCGATGTACATGAAATTGAGGTCAGCATCAACCATAGCGAAGAGGACGATGCTGAAGAAGCCCTTGTAGTTGAAATAAGTGGACCCCGACTTGGCTGGCGCTTTGCAGGCCATGTGCTTGCCATCGATGGTTCCAATGGTGTGGGGGAAGTTCCACTTCTGATACCATTGCTCTGCAACTTTCTTCCAGGCTTCTTCAGTGGAGGGGCACTGGAGGAGCTCCTCCAGGTATTCTTCGATGATGGCCTGCACCACTTCTCTGACCACAGTGCTGATGGTGTTGGGTGGCACCCTCCAGCCGTACTGCATGCTCTTGTAGGTGGTCCCTGAGGCCAGGTGGCGCAGAGTCAGTGCCACCTTGAGCCCAGGGTCCAGGCTGGGCCGGAGGTTGGTGCTCTGCTGGGTCAACCTGGGTGTCAGCCACTGCACAACTTCATCAAACATGGCTGGAGGAATCCTCATGAAGTTCTGGAATGCACAAGTGTCTTCGTTCCTAAGCTCCACCATCAGTTTGTTATACAGACCGTACTCTGCTCTTCTCCCGATCCATCTTCGGACCCAGACGCTTCTTGGCCACCTTCTTTTCTTCCCGTAGTAGAGTTCACAGAGCCTGTAGATGGCTTCGCACTGTTGCAGAAGGATGGTGGCTACCAAAAGGAGTTTGTTACGATCCATGGTGGAGATGACTCGATGCTGTGGAAGAGGAAGAGGCAGATGAAGGCTGCAGATGTCTGCACAGCAGCGCTGGTGGTCTGAAAGTGAGATCCAGGTGAGTTGCTCCCCCTTTTTATAGGCAATATAGGTTTTCCCCTATGTGTCCCTTTGCATCCTCTAGGCATCCTCTAGACATCCTTAATATCCGAGATAGGTCCCCTCTGCAAACGTTTTTTCTGTTTTAAATGCTTTCTTTGCATGCTGCATCCGCTGTCATCCTTTCTCCGTCCGTGCTACTAATGCTGCACATCCGTTCCATGTCCGTTCAACTTCCTCCCTGTGTCCGTTTAGCGCTGGAGTGGATTGAGTTGCGCAGATGCGGAACGGATGCCTAGCGGATATAGCGGATGCGTAACAGATGCAGAACGGATGTCCCCCGTATGCCTAGCGGATGCAGAACAGACGCATTGGATACATTTTCCGCTCAAAAGTTTTGAGCTGCTCAAAACCCTCTGAGCGGATGAAACGTCAATAGACGGATGCTGGACGGATAGAGTGGAAGCAAAACGGAGGCAGTGAGTACAGAACGGAAGCATCGCGTTAACCAATGGATGGCAAGTGTTTTTCTCCGTTTTACATCCTCTTTCCATCCATTGGTGCAGTGTGACAGGGGCTTAAATGAATGGTTGTTAAGTTGAATAGTACCTGTATAGGACCAGGCTTCTAAGCCCTAGTCCAGAATATCATGGTTGATTAACTGAAAGGTCAGGAAAATAAATAGATCATACATGTTAAACACACAGCCCATGGGCTAGATCAGCCTGCAATAGGCCCAGGGCTGTCCTGCAGGGCTGTCCCAGAGATGGTGAGGGACTGGACTGTGCCTCCCTGGTCAACCCCAGCCACATCCACCCAGTCAGTCACAATGACTAGGCCATACCCATCCCACCCACCCCTACAGGCAAACAATATCCTTATACAGCCTGCTATGTTTGACACCCCTGAAAAAGTTTTATAAATGCTTTCTATTCTTTCCTCCAACATGAGGTAAATAAAGCATTATCTGGAATCAGGCATGATTAGTGGAATAGGCAAGTGATGACATTAAACTGTTCTGAGTGGTGAAAATAATAAAATAATAAAGAGCTCCAAAAGTCTGCCACCTCCCGAAGGCCTTGGATTGCTTTGTTAGGAATATTGGGGAATACCTGCAATTGATGTTGTCCGATATGCGCAGAGAATCGAGCGGACAGGGATCCCACATCCGAAGTGGATGAGAAGTGTCTGGTCCTGATGGATTGCTGAACTCCAGCCGCCATGCCCCTCTGAATCGCCATAGCCATCCATTGCCTCATTTCAATGGGAATAGTCTCAGGTAATCCCTCCTCCTGTCTTAGGGCAGCGACCGTAGGAGTGAAGGTTGCCTCCGGAATTGGCCGGGCCGTGCTCAATGGAAAAGATGTGCCTATGGGAGGTTGTCCCAAAACACCCTGCCTGGGCTGGGTAGATAAGTCCAAGGGCCCCATCAATGGGTTTGGTTCTGATCAGATTGTTGTGTCATAGCCATCTTGTCTGCCTCCCTGGCATGTTTCTGCAATTGCCTTTCCAATGTTAGGTATCCTATCGTCTATGGGTATCCTTATCCACCATCTTAGAGGCCTTTTGGGGTCCCACTGCTTTGTCTCGGGACTTCCACCAGACTGTCAATCATTTGGAAGCCTGCACTCTCAAATAGAAAGATCTCCACACCACAAGCAAGGCAAACATCTGGGCACAAACAGACTCCCCCTAATACCTCCAGCTCAAACACACCCCAACCAGGCACCAAGATGAAACCTAGCTTCCTAATAGATGATAGCCGTTCTTTTACTCGAAGCCAAGCTGCACTGAAAGCCTCCAATACAGGAACACAGTATTGCCAGCCAATCAAAGCCACAAAACAGACAGAAGAAACTAGAAACACCAATCAAGCAGAACACAGCAAACTCCAAGACCTATAAACATAGACCAAGACTCCCAACCAATCAGGATGAAGAAAAAACCATTCTGGCTCAACAGTAGGCTAGCCTCAAATTTAAAACTGAAACGGCTGTGATAGCCTGACTCACAGACGAACTCAATACAGAAGCCTGATGATGGCAGATGAGATTCTGCCGAAACGTTGCTACAACTTTAAAAGCACAACTACAATGATGTGAGATAATACCCAAAGGAAGCTGAACAGCATGCATGCATGCATGCATACATACATACATACATACATACATACATACATACATATATATATGCATGCCCATATACATAGACATATGCCTATATCTACATATATAACTGTGTCTATGGTAACCAGTATCTAAGGTCCCCAACAAGGGAAGCCCCCCAATTGCTCCAAGTGAGAAAAATTCTGGATCCCTGGTCCCCAGTAAAGGAAACTAGCTATGAAGGCTCTGAGGTGAATCCTTTCCTGTCAAAACCAAACATCCCACAATTTAAATGGCACTCGCAGTTTCAGTCCGAATAAATGATCCAAAGGCAAATGCAAAGAGATGCCTGTTTAATGACTAGCCGGCTAATGCAACGTTAGCCAGACAAGGGAGAGCCAAATCCAGGGAGAACCAAGTAGAAAGGTACTGCCTCGGTCCCCAGAAAGGGAAACCAGCAAAGAATGGCACCTGTGGTATTTGGGCGCGAAATTGAGCCAGCCATTGAAAAGGGCGGGAAGCGGGATCACCATTGCTAAAGCCTGAGCTGTCTGCTGCTGCTGCTCTAACTTGCGATTTAAATGCTGCTGTCAGACGAAACAGCCAGACGAAGAAAGCCGCGCCTGCGAGCACTCCACTCCAATCACAAAGAAAATGATCGGAAGGTTAGATAAGAGAGTTGCCTGAGGCGATGGCCTCAAGCTGCCTGCGGAGAGGCAGGCTCTGCTATTTAAAAAGAAAACTTTTTGTTGTTGTTGTTGTTTTTTAACTAATTGAGGGGCAAGCCTGAAAACCCAATTTAAAAGGGGAATAGTTTTAAAGAGCAAACCTGAAGAAGAAAGAACCATTCCAGTCAGGGAGTGCACAACCTCTTACCACGAAGGCCGAGCTAAAACTGGGAGATGCTGAGGAGGTGATCTATGGAGGAGGAGGAGCGTCCCAGAGTTTTAAGCCCAGCCTTCCCAGAAGAGACTGAAGCACCTCCCCACTTCTGGATGCTCTGAATAGCTCATGGGAGAAGGATAGGAGACAAACTTAAGGTGTACAAAAATATGCTCAGTGTGGATAATGTGGAGAAAGAGAAGCTATTTTCCCTTTTCCAAAACACTAGAACCAGAAGCATGAAATTGAATCCTGGAAGAATTGAGACAGACAAAATGGGATATAGATAGATAGATAGATAGATAGATAGATAGATAGATAGATAGATA
>BLBF01000063.1:11474889-11506107 GCA_015471245.1 Laticauda colubrina | reverse complement strand
ATAGATAGATAGATAGATAGATAGATAGATAGATAGATAGATAGATAGATAGATAGATAGACAGACAGACAGACAGACAGATAACATTACACAATATATAATCAGGCTTTAAAATTCACTACTGCAAGATGCGATGTCAACTTGACTGGCTTTAGAAAAAAAAAAGGTTGGACCAGTTCATGGAAGATTTTGATCAATGGTTCTTAGTCTTAATGGCAGTGTAACTGCCTCTGGAAATCATCTTGTAAGACACTAGTGGGTGTTCTTATGTAATTGGTTGACTACTGTGAAAACAGACTCCTGGACGAGATCAGCCATGGTTTCAATCCAGCAGAGCGCTCTTTATGTTATGTAAGGCATGCAAACCTATTTCTATCCTAAAATGAAATCTGATATATTTTTGTTTCAAAACAGTGCAAATTAGCCATAGGGGAACTTCTTCACTACCCAAAGAAAATAGGTCTTGATAAAGTTACCTGTAACTAGATGGGCTCATCGCTCATCACAGTGCTTCTATCTTTATTTTATCTTTTTTAGTTTCTTTCCTTCCTCTTCCTGCTCAAAGATGCTATTTGATTGGCAGCTGCTGTTTGACTAGCAGTTGGGTCATCCTGAAAGATCATGAAAGAAGGGGGAGGACAGACCAGTGGTGCTTATAATTGTCTGAGGTAGTCTGTCCTGACCCAGCCATAAGCATGGATGTATGGACTATTAAACCAGGAAGGTCTAAAAGTGAGTTCTCAAAATTTTAATGCATTAGATCACAGTCTAATGCAGGGGTGTCAAACTTGCGGCCTACGGGCTGGATGCATCACATGCTGGCCCTACCTCCGCCTGGTTTAGTGAAGGGGGAGAAGTCCCATACGTCACATAACGCTGCTGTAATGACACAAGTTTGACACCCCTGGTCTAATGCATTAAAATTTATCTATCTTAAAATCTCTGAAGCTAAGCAAGCTCCAAAACAATATGATTTTGCTTGCCTTATTTCTTCCTATATATATTTTTATTATCCAGAGTTTTGCAGCATTAATTCAGTGCCAGAAAAATAAACACAGATGGCTGATGCTTCATTTAACGTCTTTACAAACATAATAAGTAGATTTTACAAACCAGTTGTAGCTTTCTCCAACAGGAAGCAAACTCAGACAGAAACATGTTGCAAGTAACTTCAGCAGTACAAGAGAACAGAGAGAGCTTCCAGTTTCACTTTAGTTCAGCAAGCAAGCAGATAAGAGAAGCAGTTTCATTTTCAACAGGCAGACTCAGAGCTCAACATAGCTTCACCACTGCAGAGCTTACTAAGCTACTTCTAGTTTCACTTTCCAAACTGTCCTCATTGGCTGATTTAGTTGCGATGCCTATTCATTGGCTGACCTTGTTACCAGTTTATTCCAGTTCATGAATATACTCTGACATTTATCCCTATTTTAGCAAGAAGTAAGATGTAGTCTAGTTTGGATTAACTCACTTGAAAGTATAATATATCCTACATTATGACATAGGTCTATAAATAAATATAAGTAAATAAATGGGAATTCTTGAACATGTTCAATCATTCGTACTTGGAGTTCCCATTTATATCTTAAGTACTGCATGCATTCATATGGACAATAAGGTCAGGGCTAATACATAACTCAGTCTAATCCATAGTTCATACCTAGAGTCATTAATTCTTCAGACACCTCCACAGGCACACAGTCCTACAGGTGCTTAAATATAAACAATGATCACTTCAATCAAGAGAAGGGGGTCAAACTGTTTTCCAAAGCACCTGAAGGGACCAGACAAGGAATAATGGATGAAAACCAAACAAGGAGAGATTCAATCTGGAAATAAGGAGAAATTTTCTGACAGTGAGAACAATCAACCAACAAAACAGCTTGCCTTCAGAACTTGTGGGAGCTTCATCACTGGAAGCTTTCAAGAAGAGACTGGACTGTCATCTGTCAAAAATGATGTAGGGTCAGCTTGGACAGGGGATTGGACTAAATGACCTACAAGGCCCCACCAACTCTGTTATTCTGTAAACTTTGTAAAGATGCTCAGTATGTTCAAAAACAACACTTAAAATCACAGCCTAATGCATTAAAACCGATCTATATTAAAATATCCATTGCTAAGCAAAGTCCAAAACAATGTGATTTTTCTTGCTTCTCTCCCCCCCCATCGTATATGCCCAACCTGTATTTCAATGTATCTGCCAAACTAGAGCATCGCACACATATAAACATGTTATGACAGATACAGCCAAGAATCAATATAGATTAATTGCAGGACACAGATGTTTTTCATGAGGATGTTGTAAGAAGTGACCTATATGTCCAACAGATTCATTTAACTCACACACATTTAGCCACATCCATTTCTTCTGTTCACTGGCCATGAATAACCTTGCATCCCAAGTCATGAGTTCAGGCCATCCCTGGCTTAAGCGCATAAATATTTGCTGCCTATAAATCACTATGCTGTTGCACACATTTTCCACCAGATGGTAGGCAATAAAAGGAAGAAGCACACACACACACACACACTCATCAGCCAATGTATATTTAACAGTATAAAGTAAAATGAAATGAATTGTCACTATGAAATATTACATGTATATTTTCTTATTGGCTATATTAAAACAGAACAAGGTATTTCAACAGATCAAATATAGATGGATGTCTACAAATTAATTATCTACATGGGACGTAGAAAAAGAACATAAGTTTCCTTTCCATTCTTAAAGATAATGGGGCATATTTCAGGTGCAAGGGAGACATTTTTAAGTTCTACAGTATTGATTAAAATAGAATACAATAGGCAAACACTCACCTTTTTAAAAAATGTCTGAAATTTTAAAATGTTTACCTTTAGCTGACTTACAACAATCATTACCACCATTTCTTTTAACAACCATAAATAATCAAATCTTCAGAGTTTTTTTCTGCTTTATTCATACTATCTAAAATATGAAGCATTTAGTGCATAAACCAAATATCATACATGTCAAGGATACTTTTAAAAGGGTTCTCTTCTTCTTCCTTTGAACGTGTTAAGCCATGGTGCATATATATTTTTCATATTGCCAATCTTGCAGACAGTTTTTTATTGAATTTTTATCATAAACATAGGTATTAACACAATCCTGACAATTCTGAGGATTCCTCAGTGTTACTGGCATGGAAGATTTCAATAAAATGTATAAAAATCCTAAATCAGTGTCTATAACTACATTAAGCTATATCATTTATTTCTTTCATCCTTATGAATTAACACTATTTCCATAACTGCAGGATTACCTGAAATTAAATACAAAGTTTCTCATTGTAACTTATGGAGAACACAGAATAACATTGGAAAGGAGATTTTATAATCCAATACCATGCTTGAACAGAAGACCATATAACATTCAGAACAAATGGTTGTCCAATCTCTTCCTGAAAACATTCAGTGATAGAAGATCCATAATTTCTGGAGGCAAGCCGTTCCATTAATTGTTCTGTCAGGAAATTTTTTCTTAGCTCTATGTTGGATCTCTCCTTAATGATCTTCCTCCTGTTGCTTACTTGTCCTACATTACTTTGGAGAATAGGTCATCTCCTCTTCCCTATAAGAATACTGCTCAAATACTGGAAGACTGTTATCATGTCACCTCCAGTCCATTTGTTCTTTAGACTGGATTCACCTAGTTCTCACAATCATTTATCACACGATTTAGCCTCTAGACCAGTGGTGGGATTCAAAAATTTTTACTACCAGTTCTGTGGTTGTGGCTTGGTGAGCCTGGCCTGCCTTGGTGGGCATGACTTGGTGGGCATGGCAGGGGAAGGTTACTGCAAAATCCCATTCTTTCCCCACCCCACTAACCTGCTTTCCAACTCCGTTCTCCTGTGCAGGGCAACAAAAGAAGACCCAGCCAATCAGCTGGGACTCAGGAGGCAGAGAATAGATGGGGGTGGAGCTTGTCAGAGGTGGTATTTTCCGGTTCTCCAAACTACTCAAAATTTTCACTACTGGTTCAACAGAACTGGTCAGAACCTACTGAACACCACCTCTGCTTATCATCTTTATTGCTCTTCTCTGCACTCTTTCTAGCATCTTAGCATCTTTTTGTATTGTGGTGAGGAAAACTGGATCCCTCTCCAAGAGAGATCTCACTGGTATAGTATAAATTAGCACTATCAGTTCATATGAGTTTGATACTATCTCTTAATACAGTTTAGAAGTGTATTGGCTTTTTTGGCAGCTGCAGCACACTGCTGGATCATACATCAGTGGTAGTTCACTAAGATCCCTAGAACCCTCTCATAGTTACTACTTGTTGATCCAGGAATCAGCAATTCTATACCCATGCATTTGGCTTTTCTTGCCTAAATGTAGGACCTTACTTTTCTCACCACTGAATTGCATAGGGCACAGAGTTCAAGTCTGCCAAGATGCTTCTGTATCTTGACTCTATTTTCTAAAGTGTTGGTTATCTCCCCCTCCCCTCCCCAGCTTGGTGCCATCTAATTATTTGATGAGTTCCCCTTGTACCCCATCATCGAGACCAAGAGTGTCAAACTGTTAGTCCATGAGCTGGATGTATCATATGCAGGTCATGCCCACCCCAGCACCACAAAGGTAAAAAAATCACAATACAAAGGGAACTCAAAAGCATGGTGGTGCAGGGGTTAGAGTGTAGTACTGCAGGCTATTTCTGCTGGCTGATGGCTGGTTGCAATTTGGAAGTTCAAATCTTACCAGGGTCAAGGTTGACTCAGCCTTCCACCCTTCTGAGGTGGGTAAAATGAGGACCCAGATTGTTTGGGGCAATATGCTGACTCTGAAAACTGCTTAGAAAGGGCTACATGTATGTAAGTCTAAATGCTATTGCTGCTATTATGAAAATGACAAAGAATACTGGGCCTAAAGGGCCTGTCACATAGGCCGACGGATGCAAAAAGTATGTAAAAAGGACACAGCAGACGAGAAAATTTTCCATCCATTATCAGCTCCCAAAAATGCCCCAAATTTGCATAAAGAGAGCAGACAACAACAGAAAGGAACAGACGGGGAGAGGATGTAGCGAGGATGTAAAGCAGATGCTCCATGGAACCCTAGCGAATGGAAGCGGATGGCACATCCACAGGGCTTCCCAGGAAGTACAGCGAAGCAGACGTGCAGCAGAAGGAGCGGATGCAGAGCGGATGACGCGGATGCATCACAGATGCCTAGCGGATGCCTAGCTGATGCAAAGCATTCACTGAACATGCGGGGAGGATGCATTGCGTCAGCCCCGCAGATATAAAAGGATGCAGCTCGCAAGCAGGTCACCATTCAGAGGAAAGACCTGCTGCCAGACACAGCTTTAGCCAACAACCATGGGGAAGAAGAGGAAGCCTGTGCCATCTTCTGCCACACCTGGCAAGAAGGACAGGGCCACTATCCCACGCCCTGGTGCTGACTCTGCTTCTGCTGGGGCTTCTGCTGCTCAGGCTGACTGTGCTGGTGCTGGGGCTTCTGCTGGTGCTGCTCCTGGTGCTGGTGCTTCTGCTGGTGCTTACTCTGTTGGCGCTGCTCCTGGTGCTGGTGCTTACTCTACTGGTGCTGCTCCTGGTGCTGCTGGTGCTGCTGGTGCTGCTGGTGATCCTGGTCCTGCTGGTGCTGACTCTGCTGGCGCTCCTCCTGGTGGTGGTGCTTCTGCTGGTGCTTACTCTGCTGGCACTGCTCCTGGTGCTGGTGCTTCTACTGGTGCTCACTCTGCTGGTGCTGCTCCTAGTCCTGCTGGTGCTGCTGGTGGTCCTGGTGCTGCTGGTCCTGCTTTTGCTGCTGCTGTTGTTGTTGCTGGTGGTGGTGGTGGTGGTGTGGTGGAGCAGCCCCTAGAACCTCAAAGCCCCTCTGATGAAGGCCCAGAAGGCCCTGCCAGAGGGAGTAAGAGACATATGCGAGATAGGGAGAGGAGGCAGTACTCCATCGAAGAGGAACATGAGGATGAGGTGCTCGAATGGCTGAGGGAGAACGAGTACCTATGGCGGAAGGGACATAGGCACGATCGAGACACCAAGAGGAAGCAGGCGGCTTGGAGAGAGAAGGCGGAGAGCCTGGGCTACACTTTGGAGGTCCTCCTTGGGTGGTGGAAGCACATGCACACCTGGTACAGGAAACTGCACCTCAAGAAGTCTGGTCAGGACATGGTCAAGCTCACTGACCGGGAGACCTATGTGATGGCCAAGTGCAGCTTCTTGGAGGGTGAGGTCCGCCACTGAGGAGCAGCCCCTCTGTCTACCCTCTCTCTCAGGCAGCCCATAGAGAGCCAGTCCTCTTCTGCCCAACAGTCAGCTCCTGTGTCCAGGCAGGTATCTGTGGAGCGTCCCACGACGGAGAGCCCCCCGACAGCTGCACTCCCCGTGGCGGAGCACATGGAGGACCCCCTGACTCAGTGGGAGCAAGGAGAGGGCACTTCCAGCAGCGACCAACCCACCCCCACCCCCAGCTCCACCTCCACAGAAAGTAGGCAGAGAGGCAGACCAGAGGGGCAGAGCCACACTGTCCTGCTGGAGATCAGGGACACCATCAAAAGCAGTGTAGATCTCCTCTCTCAGCTGGTACACACCGACATACCATCCTCAAACCGCAAGCCCTTCCTCACCTACATCAACCAGACCCTCATGGACATATCTAAATCACAGTACCAGGTGATAAAGGAGAGGCTCACAGGTCTTCTGCACAACCCTCCAGGCCCAGCTGAACCTGCTCCAACCCAGTCCAGGTCTGCTCCTCCCCCCCAGATAATGTCACAGCCCTTCCAAGGCTTTCCACAGGCCCTCACCTTCCAAGGCTACAGCTACCAGGACTTCCAGCAGCACAGGCAGCCCTTCCCAGTCCAGGTACATCGAATGCCACCAATGCCACCGATGCCACTGATGCCACCCACACCACAGATGCCACCCATGCCTCACCTTGCTCAGCTGCAGACCAGACAGCCCCACTACACTCCTCCTTCCTCCACCCCACAGCCAAGCCCGGCCTCAGAACATCTGTCATCGGTCTTGGGACTGACACCCCATGTCCTGGAGGAAGGGGCTCTCAACATCACGGGACTGAGCCAGCTCTCTGAGAGCTTCCTCCACACACCATCCCCTGTTGTCCTCTCAGGGCCAGGCACCCCAATGGCCCCTCAGACCAGCATTCCAGCAGCAGCCACCTCCACAGCACCTGGACCCTTCATCCCAGAGACTATGGGCACGCCTCAGAGTGACTGAGAAGAGTGCCAGAGACTGGGTTGCTACCTGTTAACTTTAGCTTTGCTTGGGACACTTTACTTGAGTCATTTTGCTTTTACAGTTTGTTATTAAGAAAGTTTATCTTTGCTTCACACACTTGGTTCAGTTCTTTTAGTCAATAAAGTTTTGGTGGAAACTTTTAGGAATATTTTAAGCCTTTGCACGCTTGTGGGATGGTTAAGGATAGCTGTGGGATGGGTTAGGATACCTGTGGGATGGGTAATAGCTGTGGGATGGGTTACGATAGCAGTGGGATAGAAAAACCTCCAGTGCAAGCATAGTGGGACTGTATGGTCCACCCTCCCAGGTGCCACACCTATGGCCCTTTATTATCAATAACAATTTAATCATTCATCAACACATTTCAACATAAACAGAACTCTTTATTAAATGCCCTGTTCATTGTAGGGCCACTCAACATACATGGCCCAATCTCATCAGTGTGATGAGACAGGCTGAAGGAAGCATCCATTCAGCATCTACCATCCTGTCTTGCCACTCCACTGCTCCAGTGTTTCAGGAGGTTGCGCCGCTTCTTTCCTTCCCGTGAGGCTCTGTTGGGGTCTTGCACATCCTGAGTGTCGATCAAGTTTCACCCTTGCCTCCATTCACCAGGTTCCATGTCCCTATTGCCTTGTTGGCGGTCCACAAGCCTGTTCTGCAACACTGGGTAGCGGGTGCGTATGAGATTGTGCAGGATGCAGCAAGCTTCCACGATCTTCCTCACGGTCTCTGGGCGATGCTGCATGGTGGTGAGAAGTACCTGGAACCTGTTGGCCAGGATGCCAAAGGCATTCTCCACCACCCGTCTTGCCCTGGACAGCCTGTAGTTGAAGATCCTCTCTTCACGGGTGAAGCATCTGGAAGTATAGGGCTTCATGAGCTAGGTTCTGAGGGAGAAGGCGTCATCCCCCACGATGAAGTAGGGCACATCTTGTGTGTCGTTGGGTAGAGGGTCTGGATCTGGGAAGCCCATGATGAGGTTGCATTCCAGCCCCTCCTTGAGGTGACTGGCGTTGTATACCTGGGCATCTGAAGCTGACCCGTTGCCTGAAGCATCGATGTACATGAACTTGTAGTCAGCATCGACCATGGTGAAGAGGATGATGCTGAAGAAGCCCTTGTAGTTGTGATAAGTGGACCCTGACTTGGCTGGAGCTTTGCAGGCCACGTGCTTGCCATTGATGGCTCCAACGGTGTGGGGGAAGTTCCACTTCTGATACCACTACTCTGCAACTTTCTTCCAGCCTTCTTCAGTGGAGGGACACTGGAGGAGCTCCTCCAGGTATTCTTCGATGATGACCTGCACCACTTCTCTGACCACAATGCTGATGGTGTTGTGTGGCACCCTCCAGGCATACTGCATGCTCCTGTACGTGGTCCCTGAGGCCAGGTGGCGCAGAATCAGTGCCACCTTCAGCCCAGGGTCCAGGCTGGGCCGGAAGTTGGTGTTTGCCTTGGTGAACCTGGGTCTCAGCCGCTCCACAACTTTGTCAAACATGGCTGGGGGCATCCTCATGAAGTTCTGGAATGCACGAGAGTCTTCGTTCCTCAGCTCCACTATCAGGTTGTTTTACAGTCCGTACTCGGCTCTTCTCGCGACCCATCTTCGGACCCAGACACTTCTTGGACCCCTCGTTTTCTTCCCGTAGAACAGGTGAAAGAGCCTGTAGAGGCCTTCACACTGTTATAGAATGATGGCGGCTACCAAAAGGAGTGTGTGATGATCCATGGTGAAGATGACTGGATGCTGTGGAAGAGCTGGAGCCAGATGAAGGCTGAAGAGGTCTGCACCACAGGGCTGCTGGACTGAAAGTGAGATCCAGTTGATTTCTCCCCCTTTTTATAGGAAATATAGGTTTTCCACTAGGTGTCCTTTTGCATCCTCTAGGCATCCTGCAGACATCCTAAATATCTGAGATAAGTCCCCTATACGAATGTTTTTTCAGTTTTAATGCTTTGTATGCAAGCTGCATCCACTTTCATCCTTTCAATTTCCATGCTACGAATGCTGCATGTCCATTCCGTGTCCGTTTTGCTTCCTCTCTGTGTCCATTTTCCGCTGGAGTGGATGCGAGTTGCGTGGATGCGCAGCGGGTGCCTAGCGGATATAGCGGATGCGTAACGGATGACGGATGTATAACAGATGTTCCCCGTATGCGTAACGGATGTAGAATGGACGCGTTGGATACTTTATCCGCTCAAAAAGTTTTGTGCAGGTTTTGAGCGGATGAAATGTCAGTAGACGGATGCTGGACAGATAGAAAGTATGAAAAACGGACGCAGTGAGTACAGAACAGATGCATCACGTTAACCAATGGATGGCAAGTGTTTCTCTCCATTTTACATCCTCTTTCCATCCGTTGGTGCTGTGTGACATGGGCTTTAAACAGAGAACTCCACTGCATGCTTCCCTCTATGTAGATTCAGTTCCACTGAAAAACACAAGCAGTTGTTCACCCAATTGTAAATTCATCTGGTGATAGTACAGTCTATCCCTCATTGTTCTATGTTCAAATGCCTTGCTGATTCTATGTCCACAGTATTTATTTGATCCATTAATTTGGTCACTTTTTATGAGAAGAAAATAAGGTTTGTCTGGCATGATCTGTTTTTAATAGATACATGTTGGTTTCTGGTAATTGCCTTGTTCATTTCTAAGTGCTTACAATCCCATTGCTTGATTATCTTTTCCAGAATTTTTCCAGGTATTGATGTCAGGCTGATTGATCTTTAGATTCCTGAATCCACTTTTTTCCCCTTTTTAGTATCAAATTCATATGAAGATTGGGACCACATAAGCTCTTTTACAACCTCCTGATACTCCCGCGTGTTCTAGGAGCTCTGAGAAATTCATTTCAGTGATTCTGAGATCAAATCTGCCAGCTCTTTCAAAACTCTGGGATGTAATCCAACTGGTCCTGTGATTTGTGCATGTTTAGAGTGAATAGGTGTTTTCTTACCATATTCTTGCCTCTTTTGACTTGAATTCCTGTTCTGTCCCTTTGGTGCTGCTTTTGATAGGCTGGATTTTCTTCCCTTTTGTATGAAGACTGATGCAAAGAATGAGTAAAGTAGTTTTTCTTTCTCCCTACTATTCATCACCTCCTTGCCATCTTCTTCATTAGTAAGAAGAGTAATTTCCTTGACATCTTTCTTACATATTGAAAAAAAAAATTACAATTATTTTTGGCATTTGTTTGTTCTGAGCCTTAGCTTTCCTGATTCTGTCCTTGCAGTTTTGGGCTATTTGCTGGAATTCTACTTTGGTTATGTATCCCTTTTTGCATTTTTTATACTTGTCCTATTTTTCTCTCAGTTTGTCAGAGAGTTCTTTATGCAACCATGCAGGTTTTATCTGGGGCCCCTTGTTTTCTTTCTCTGTGTTACGTTGTGCTTTTATAATCTCATTTTTTCAGAGTTTTCCATGCAGGGTGAATTGTTTTCCTCTTTAGGATTTCCATAAAACCTTTCTTAAACTATCTCTTATTTTATTGAAGTCCATTCTCTTAAAAGTCTAAGAGCCTCGTTTGACTTTGTTTGCTTACTTGTGCCTGCATTATGCTGAATTCCAATATGACATGGTCACTCTCCCCAAAGTTTCTGTAACTTCAACCCCCCTCTGTTATTGCATCTCTTTTAGTAAGAATTAAGTCCAGAAAAGTTGAATCTTGAGTTCTTCTAGTAGTAGAACACCAGAGTTGGAAGGTGTCTTCTAATCCAACTCATTGCTCAAGCAGAGGACCCAATACCATTCTGGACAAATGGCTGTCCAATCCTTCTTAAAAAAAAACCCAGTAATGAACTTCCTTTTTGCAGACAATGTTGTCAGATAGGCTCATCATCCACTTGTTTGATCTCCTTGAAATTACTGCAGTGTTTGTCTCCCATTTGATGTCAGGATAGTGAAAGCAGGGAACCTTAGTGTTTTTCCCGCACACACCAGTTAATGATAAGCAAAATATTCATCTGTTTCCTCTACTTGGGTAGGTGGATAATGCTATTATCGTGTATAATGCTACTCTTTTGTCCTTTTATATTAACCCAAAAGCTTCCATTCTTGTTTTTGTGCATTTCTATAGATGTGTAATGATTTTTTAAAGATAATGAATCTTTTGTTTGATTTGCTTCTTTTGAACAATTTTCAAAGCACCAGAAAGCAAGACAAAAAGCAATGGATACAAAACGAAGAAGGAAAGAAGCAACCTAAAACTAAGAAGGAATTTCCTAACAGTACGAATAATGAATCAGTGGAATAGCTTGCCTTTTGATGTTCTGGGTGGTCCACCACTGAAGGCTTTTAAGAAGAGACTGGACAGCCATTTGTCTGATGTGGGATAGGGTTTCCTGCTCCCTTCCAGCTCTATAATTCTGTGTTCTATGTTCTATATCCTTCTAGCAGTACGTTCAGTGGTAGGATTCAAAACTTTTTACTATCGGTTCTGTGGGTGTGGCTTGGTGGTCATGGCTTGATGGGCATGGCAAGGGAAGGATACTGTAAAATCACCATTCCCACCCCACTCCTGGGTGAAGGTTACTGCAAAATCTTCATTCCCTCCCCACCCCACTAACCTGCTTTCCATCTCCGTTCTCCTGTGCAGGGCAATAGAAGAAGACCGAGCCAATCAGCTGGGACTCAGGAGGCAGATAATAGATGGGGGTAGGGCCAGTCAGAAGTGGTATTTGTCAGTTCTCCAAACTATTCAAAATTTCCACTACCGGTTCTCCAGAAGTGGTCAGACCCTGCTGAATACCATCTCTGAGTACATTCCAGTCATGAGTTTCATCCCACCAAGTTTTGGTAATGGCAACAATATCATATGTGCCCTCGTGTCGTAAGATTTCAAGTTAGTCCTGTTTTTTTCCTTATACTTTGAGCATTACTTTGAGTCTACTCACAGTCACTCATGCCCTGGTCACTTCCTGTCCTGATTATTGCAACGCACTTTACATGGTGTTGCCCTTGAAGAGCATCCGGAAGCTCCAGTTGGTGCAAAATGCAGAAGCCCTTATGGTTTTATGCAGACTCCAGTGTGTCCATGAATCACCTCTCCTGCAGAAGCTGCATTGGCTGCCAATTTGCTTCCAGGTGCAATTCAAGGTGCTGGTTGTCACCTTTAAAGCCCTTCATGGCTTGGGTCCAGGTTATCTGAGGAAACAGCTTTTGCCAGTGACATCTACCCAACCCATTAGAGTGAGGAGGCAGGGAATGCTGTGAGTCCGACCCCTGAGGGAGATACACCTGGTGGGACCTAGAAGAAGGGCCTTCTCTTTGATGGCTCCATCTCTCTGAAACAATTTCCTAACAGTTCAGCTTCCTTCGGGTATTATCCCACGTGATTGTAGTGCTTTTAAAGTTGTAGCAACGTTTCAGCAGAATCTCATCTGCCATCATCAGGTTATATATATATATATATATGAAAAACTGGACAAATATATAGGCACAGTGGAATGTTGACTGCAGAACCAAGCTAGTCATACCTGTTCACATATCATCTCATGATTCCTGTCATGAGAGATATGGAAATTCATATTCCTACCTGAGCTGTTCATTATTGATAATCAAATCCCGTGGCTGTCTATACTCCTTTTAGAAGAGTCCAATGTGTTGTCTAGTAGGATCTCTTAAACCAACATGTAGAACAGCTGCCCCCTTGTGCACAGTTTTATGCTTTACAGTGCCTACACCAACACATCAAGACTGTTTCAGAGTCATTGTATTTCATGTCTTTCTCTTTGCACATTAGCAATGAAAGACCAGATTGGTACAGGTACAAACAAGCAATTTATCCATTCTTCTGTTGCTATTTTCTGTGTCATCCTTTTTAGAAATTCATTTCCTGCAATGCAAACTCCGTATGAAAAGTGTTTTCAAAAAAAGAAACCCTGTAGGCAGTTTTCTGACTCTTGTACAGTAAAGTAAACCAGTCTGACAGCAAGAAATTTGCAATTTAAGGCTGCTCATAATATACAGTATGTTCTCTCTGTGTGTATGTTTATTTCTCACATACACACATCAATATAGTCTTAGGAAACTATAAATTCTACTAAAAATCTATTAGTCACAGGATGATGCTCAGTTAATAGATATTCAATCAATCTTATCTTACTAAATTATGGAAGGAAGGAGGGAAGGAAGGAAGGAAGGATTTCATTAGAATAGTTTGTCTACATATTTCCAAGTGCTTCTGTCAGATAGACTAGGCCAGTGGTGGTGAACCTATGGCATGCGTACCAGAGTGGCCACTCAGAAAACATGCATGGCCATTCTGTAGACATGCATGCTGTCACCCCAGCATAAGAGTTTGCCAGAGTTCGCTGATTGGGGCAGCCCCAGTGGGATCAGGCATCTTGCAGGGCAGCCTAGGGGGCAGGGAAAGATGAATGGGAAGCTGTGTTTAATGTTGGGGTTCAAATCCTCTATTAATGTTGCCCAAATGTATTTGGGGACAGAGCTGCCATCTGCCAGATTCCCTCTTTGAGGGAGCTGGATAGTTCAGAAATGTAAAAACATCATTAAATAAAATTATGGTTGAGGTGGCCCCGAAATTGTAAATACCAGAAGTTGTTCTTATCACTGAAAGCTCTGTTATTGTGTTTTTCTTTTAAGACAAAAGATGTTAATGTATGAGTTGTTGTTTTTTTCTAAAGTAAATCCTCAGTATTCATGTTAAATTGCTGGGTTGGCACTTTGTGATAAATAAGTGGGTTTTGGGTTGCAGTTTTGGCACTCGGTCTCTAAAAGGATCGCCATCACTGAACTAAGCCATTTTCACCAACTAACGTGACTTCAACGTTCAGTCATTACATACAGATATATTGCTTATGGCCATTCCAATAGGATGATGAGAAGATGTTCCTGGGAAATAAGAGTGTCTCCTTTACACTCAGCTTAGTCGCAATTACTTCTAATGACAGAAGATATTTCCATGATGTTCCTTTATACTTTAAGAGTCATTGTTTCTGGAATCAAGACCTTCTTTCACATGGACAATGATTCTGCTCAAAGATGCTTTCGCCTCCTTTATCTATAGAGTTTGCAGATATAACCATGCCCCAGTGTTCAGCTATTGCAATCTGGGGATTAAAGTGTTGCACTGGGAACAAGAAGTTTCAAGTTCTCGGTCTCCCTCAGTCATGGAAACTCACTGGATGACTTTAAGCCAATCATTTTCTCTCACCTCAACTTACCTTCCTTTCAGTTGTAATTGTTGTGGTCCCCCCAGCTGCCAGTGGAGCTTGTGGCAAACTCAGATGATGAGAAGGTTGGGGAAGAACTTTGGCCAGTTCTGGAGCCTGGGGAAGGCTCTGATGGATGCTCAGTGTCAGACACAGAGATAGAGCCAGGACCAACTGGCATTTCCCAGCCATCAGAGACACAGCTGCCTTTGGAATCAGAGATGAGTGAGGAAGAAGAACAGCTAGGGCCTGTTCGAGATACACGCATGCACAGACCAGATAAGAGAGGTGAACAACTGAGGACAAGGAATCAACTCAGGAAGCAAAACTAATGTGGATGCTGAATGGTCCTTCCCTAGCTGGTGAATAAATAGGAGGAAAAGGGAGCGGTGATCGTAGCAGGCAACCATTCGCATGCCTGGTGATTTTGCTCATTGTGACATGTGATAAAAACTGCCTTGCCAGAACTGAGGTTTGTTCAGGCTGGGAGCTCAGCCTTGCAATTGTTGTGACAAACTGATAAGGCCTAATGCTTCAGTTAACTCCTTGCAGGACTTTTGCCTGGACTTTGTGGGTGAATGCCGTTAATTCACAATTGTAAATAAACATGGGTTTTTCTTTGCAAGGATTCTGTTTCTTGCTTCTGCAAAGGCTGGGTCAGAACAGTAATGGAGAAGTAGAGAAGAAAGCACGGTGTACTGCTTTGAGGTCCTAAATGAAAGTTGGGATATGACTCAAATGAACAAATAAATAAATTAATATTTCCATTTGGTTATCATTATCAAGATATTTTTTTCTAGATAACATTTCGAATACAGTATAATGCATTATTCTAAAATCAATGACAAAGAGAGCTATTATGTCTTTGGCTCTTTCGATGCTAGTCTGCCACAATAAGACCTGAAAGCTTTAGCATTGCCTCATTTTTTTTCCTCAAGCGAAATGAGTCCATCAACTTTATCTGGTATTCAGGCCCCTAATTGTTACATATTAGCAGACTCCAAATACTCTATTCCTATTGGTCCACAAACACTTGAATCTGATTGGTGTTCTACTCAACGCTGATTGGCCAAAAATAGCTAGCCAATGATTGGCCACCTCAGTGGAGGGAGAATCAAGGAGCCGTCATTGGCTGCGAGCTGTGAGCCGTGAGCAGCCTCTCTATAAAAAAGGGCTGCTGCGGCTCCTGGCTCAGACAGAATTTAAGAACTAAATAAAAGAGCTGAAGTTACGCTGGTCTCGAGTCTCATTCTTCGCGAACTAAACACTGGTGATGAAGGTAGAATTCTGAGACAAGGAGACCAGTCGAGCACGTGGCAACGAGAACCGAGCAGATGAAATGGCCGGAACCAACTCACCACCCACACCATTCAATCCAGCGATGGAGGACTGGGAATCATACATCGATAGATTCCTCATGTTACTGGAAAGCAACGACTTGCAAGGAATCTCCGACAACAGAAAGAGAGCCATGTTCCTGATGCACTGTGGGCCCACAGTATTCAAGATGGCCAAGGCATTAGCCAAACCAGAGGATGTAAAGCAGATTGCCAGGCCAGATTTGGAAAAATTGCTGAAGGCTCACTATGCACCGACTGTCTCCAGCCTTATTCGGAGACACGAGTTCTACAAACGGGACCAGAGAGAAGGTGAGAGCATCGCAGACTTCGTAGCAGCTCTCAGAGACATTGGAGGAGCATGCAAGTTCCTCAACATGGATGAAGCCATGAGGGATCGCATGGTCCTTGGCCTAAGAGATCTCACCCTACAAAGCTGACTGCTAACTAGACCAAAAATTACAGTCACTGAGGCTATTGCTGAGGCCATGGCAGCTGAAGCAGCTAAAAAATCAGCAGCCAAAATGCAACAAATGAATGCGACAATACCAAAAACACCAGCAGAAACAAGCCAAATTCCAGAGAAAAAGTCAGAGAACACACACAAGACCATCACACACTATGCGGATAGCGAATCATTGTCCAAGATCGACAACGAGGAAGAGGAGATCCACAGACTCCAGGCTGAATGAAATAGATGGGAGAAGAAAGGACATAAGTCGGGGTTCCAGTGCACTGGGTGCGGAGGAGACCACCCCCATTCCGAGTGCCGTTTCCTCGATGCTATGTGCCGGTATTGCGAGAGACGGGGACACATAGCAAGAGTCTGCCGAAACCGTAAGAGCTACAGCCCCCGTTGTAGAGACAACACACCACCAAGGATAAAAGAAAGACAAACATGGAGCCATGAGAGTCGAGAAAGCAAAGGCAAGCGGCTACATGAAAACTACAGAAAAGAAGAAACACACCAAACTATTACTATCGGTCATTCAAACACAACCAATGGCCAAAAAGTACATGTGGCAGTCAGGATTGAGGGCCAAGAATGCGAGATGGAGGTGGACTCCAGATCATATCTATCAATGGTATCATGGAATACCATTAAGAGACTAATACCGCATATTGGCAGAATCAAATTAGAAAACCAAATGCTAATACTAAAAGACTACCATGGAAACAGGATCCCCGTAGTCGGACTTGGACACTTCCAAGTCACCTTCAAAAAACACACAAAAATTCTGCCTCTAACCATCGTAGATTGGAACTGCCCAAGCCTGTTGGGACTCGAGTGGTTTGAACCCCTGGGAATCGGAGTGACTGGCATCAACAGCATCACACCAAGACAGACTGGGAGGAGAACCTAATGAGGGAATTCCAGGACATCTTTGATGGGAAACTAGGCAAGTACCAAATATCATTTAATTTAAATCCAACAATAGCTTCTATTAGGTTAAAAGCGAGGTGAGTTCCCTTTGCATTAAAACCGAAGATTGACGAGGAACTCAATAAACTCATAGCACAAGGCATATTGGAACCAATTGACCACGCTAAATGGGAAACACCAATCGTGACCCCAATTAAGCCAGATGGGTCCGTGAGAATCTGTGGTGACTACAAGGCCACTCTAAACCATGCACTACCGCAAAGCGCATATCCTGTTCCAGTAGTGCAACACCTGTTACACTCTTTGGGGAGAGGCAAGGTTTTCACAAAGCTCGACCTTGCGCAAGCATACCAACAATTGCCAGTCGACCCCAAAACAGTAGAGGCACAAACGATCGTGACTCATAGGGGAGCCTTCAAATGCAAAAGACTGCAATTTGGAGTCAGCATGGCCCCAGGGGTATTCCAAAGCCTGATGGAGCAGTTGTTACAAGGGATAAAAGGGGTAGTCCCATATTTTGATGGCGTGCTAGTGTCAGCCAGCAACAAGAGATAACTAGAAGCCCATCTCAGAATAGTATTACAAAGATTCCAAAATGCAGGACTCAAGGTCAAAAAAGAAAAGTGTCAGCTAGCCCTCATCAAAAGTCGAATTTCTGGGGTACCTAATCGATAAAGAGGGCATCCACCCCACAGATAAAAAAATCAAAGCAATCAAAGAAGCACCAAGACCAAAAAACAAAGTAGAATTACAAGCATTCTTGGGACTTATCAATTTTTATATCATTTTTCTGCCACAGAAGGCAACAACGGCGGAACCACTACATAGGCTATTGGACAAGGCAGCCACCTTGACCTGGAGATGATGAGAAGAGACAGCATTCCAGAAAATAAAAGATTTAATAACATCTGAATCTGTCTTAATACAATATAGCAAGACACTACCATTGATAGTCACCTGCGATGCAGCACCATTCGGCATCGGAGCTGGATTCAGCCACAGGCTGCCAGATGGGAGAGAAGCACCAATTGCATTCTACTCCAAAACACTATCCAAAACGGAAAGAAACTACAGTCAATTGGACAGAGAGGCGTTAGCAGCAATATCTGGTGTCAAACGTTTTCATGAATACCTTTACGGTAGGACCTTTACACTTATTACAGACCACAAGCCCCTATTGGGAATATTAGCAGGGAACAGAGCCACTCCGAACATACTCTCCCCACAAATGACAAGATGGTCCAAGTTCCTTGCCTCATACAATTATAAACTGATTCAATGACCAGGCAAAGACATTTCTCACGCTGATGCGTTGAGCCGTACTCCCTTACCTGGCCTAGGGAGTGACCCGGCACCAACCACATCCACCCTACAGATTGAGACACTACCAAACCTACTCATAACCGCAGCAGACATTGCGAAAGCAACAACAAGAGACAAAACTTTGTCACAGGTTTTTAACTGGGTAGGAAAAGGGTGGCCGGAAAATGAGACAGACGTTAGATTTAAGCCGTTCAGGAACAGGCAAACTGAACTGTCATTATTAAAAGGTTGCATTCTGTGGGAGGATCGGGTGGTAATACCGGAGACATTACAAGAACAAGCACTGAATATCCTACATGAAGGACACCCGGGTATCGTACGAATGGAATCTCTGGCCAGGAGTTATGTATGGTGGCCAGGGATGGATAAGGATATTGGGAAATGGGTAGAAACCTGTGGTAAATGCCAAAGATCCCAACCTGCACCTCCTTCAGCACCTAGACTAGACTGGGAAACACTGAGGGGGCCCTGGTCAAGAATTCACATAGATTTCACAGGGCCCACATATTTAATCATAGTAGACGCTTACTCAAATTGGCTGGAAGTAAGTGTCATGAACTCAACAACTACAGAAGCAGTTATCAAACAACTGAGAAAACTTTTCGACACACATGGGTTACCGGACCTATTAGTTTCGGATAACGGGCCACAGTTCACAGCATTGACATTTGAAAAGTTCCTCGCCAAACACGGAATAAGGCATGCTTTGACAGCACTGGGCCGACCGGCTATGAACAGGTGGGCAGAACGCATGGTCCGTTATACCAAAGAAACCATAGAAAAATTAGACACGGGAGACATACAGGAGAAAATTTATAAAACGCTCACCACACAACATATCACATCGAGCTCAACTACAAATAAAAGCCCAGCAGAATTATTAATGGGCAGGAAGTTAAGATCACAATTGGATAGATTACACCCCACATACAGCCCTGAAAAACCAGCAGACTCCTCCAGCAGACACTGCACATTCGAACCAGGAAACCTAGTCTATGCTAAAAATCTCACAGGGTACCCACTGTGGATACCGGCAAAAATAACAAAAAAACCTAGGACCCTGGTCATATAGACTAGAAACAGATGATGGTAGAAGCTGGAGCAGACACATTGATCAATTAAGATCAAGAACATTGGAACGAAACACTGACATACACAGGCACGAAGAACAACATACACACACGCCAGAACCACAGCAAACATTAAACAAAAACAGTAATAAGCCAACCAGAGAGGGGGGAGACCCCTCAAACACAAATAAGAGGGGAGGGGGAGACTCTCCGGCAGAACAAGGAACACTGCAAAATCAAAACACAACCCACAAATCACATTCACAAATAAACTCAGAAAGAAACAACGACTTACCTGAAGAAGATTTCAGCAAAGAGGAACAGGTGACACAAGAAGACTAAGAAGCCGGAAGGGAGCAGCCAAGCCAACTCTACCACCCCGGGCAGGCCAGGCGGGAGCGGCATGGCTGACTCCACCTTCCAGGAGGTTCAACAGAGAAAGACGGGAGAAACAGCGATCCCATCCGAACCCGCCAAAGACAACAGCATAACTAAACTGCGCAAGTCAACTAGACAACATAAAAGCCCCGCCTACTTACGTGACTACATAAGGTAGGACCAAACCAAGAGGGGAGGGGTGTTACATATTAGCATACTCCAAATAGTCTATTCCTATTGGTCCATAAACACTTGAATCTGATTGGTGTTCTACTCAACGCTGATTGGCCAAAATAGCTAGCCTATGATTGGCCACCTTAGTGGAGGGAGAATCAAGGAGCCATCATTGGCCACGAGCCGCAAGCAGCCTCTCTATAAAAAAGGGCTGTCGCGGTTCCTGGCTCAGATGGAATTCAAGAACTAAATAAAAGAGCTGAAGTTACGCTGGTCTCGAGTCTCATTCTTCGTGCACTCAACACTAATGTAACTAATTCTACTTGCTAGAAATGGGGGAGTTTCTCGTAGATATGAAGAAAGTAAATCAGCAGTAGCAATAATAAAAAAAATTGAATATTAAAGAAGGACACCCGTGAAATTAGATCCTCAAAGACCCTAAATGGAGAACATTTAGCAGCTTTCATTATCATCATTATAAAACAACATAGAAGCATAGGAATATTATTTTGCTATTATCATTAAGAAACAGCATAGAGACAACTGCTATTAGCATAAAAACAGATGTAATAATTACTTTCATTAGTTTAGTTTGGTTCAATCAAACTAAGCTTATGAATTATTGGAATCAGTAGAATTACTCTTGTGCTCTGCAAAGGGCTGGCTCAAAACCAGCATCTTTAAAGACTGCATCTGAAAAGAGATTGCTCGCTTTATGACATGACAAATATGCTTTCTGTGTCCATGGAAAGCCTCATTCATCCAGGTCATGGTTGTTCCTAAGGTATTTTTCAAGAGGCAACTGGGCTTTCTGTGAAGTCCAGTTGCCTCTTGAAAAAGCAGCTTTGGGACTATGCTTTCTGTGTTTTTTCCTAGTGTTTTTCCTCGTCTTGCATCCATTCTAGCTAAACTTCTGTTCCTTTTTTCTTTCCCCCACCATCATGTACATGTCTTGCATTCACAGCTCACAGCTTCTTATCCCATTCCCATACTATCAGTTTCACTTCATGCCTTCCTACTCTTTAGTCCAGTTCCCTTGTCTTCTAAAGGGATGCAGTTCTGATTTTACTACTCACTCTTTTCCAGATGTTGGAAAGGATCTTAACTAGTCCAACACACCACCCAAGCAGGAGACCCTATTCCAGGGCTGTCAAACTCATGGACTATGGGTTGGATGCGTCACGTGATGGCCCCACCCTCACCCAGTTTAGCAAAGGGGAAAAAAGTCCCGATGCACCACATGATGTCACCGAGATGGCAGGAGCCTGACACTCCTGCCTTACACCATTCCTGACAGGTGGCAGTCCAGTCTCTTCTTGAAAGCTTCCAGTGATAAAACTCCCACAACTTCTAAAGGCAAGCTGTTCCATTGGTTGATTGCTCTCACTGTCAGTAAATTTCTCCTTATTTCCATGATAGTTAAGAATAAATCTCTTATCTCTCTCTTTCTATATCTTAAGCCCATGTCACACTGAACCAACGGATGCAAGGAGGATGTAAAACAGACAAAAAACCTTGCCATCCGTTGGAAAACGCGATGCATCCATTGTGTACTCACTGCATACGTGTTTCATACGCTCTATCCGTAAAACATCCATCTACTGCTATTTCATCTGCTCAAAAAGTTTTGAGCTGCACAAAACTTTTTGAGCGGATGAACTTTCCACCGCGTATGATCTACATCCACGACACATACGGGCAACAAACATTCTAAGTCCATTGTCATCCGTTACACGTCTGATGTATCCTCTCTGCATCCTCTGGACATCCGTGCAACTCACATCCGCTGCAGCAGAAAGTGGAAAGAGGGAGGAAGCGAAGGGTACGCGGAACGTCCATACAGCGTTAGTAGCACGGACATAGAAAGGATATAAGCGTATGCATCTCGTATATAAAGGATTAAAACGGACAAAATGTTTGTATCTGGGATGTATCTTGGATATTTAGGATGTCTTCAGTATGTCTAGAGTATGTAGAAGGACACCAAATGGACTACCGATATTTCCTATAAAAAAGGAGAGAAAATCATCTGGATCTCAGTATGAGTCCAGCAGCCGTGGTGTACAGACCTCTTCACCCTTGCCCTTGCTCTTCCACATCATCCATTGATCTCCACCATGGATCATTGCACGCTCCTTTTGGTAGCTGCCATCATTCAACACCAGAACCAAGCCCTCTTCAGACTGTTTCACCTTTTCTACGCAAGGGGAAGAAGGAGACGTCCAAGAGCTGTCTGGGTCCGAAGATGGATCGGGAGAAGAGCACAGTTTGGACTCTATGACAAGCTGATGGCAGAGCTGAGGAATGAAGACCCTCATGCATTCCAGCACTTCATGAGGATGCCACCAGCCATGTTTGACGAAGTTGTGGAGCGTCTGAGACCCAGGTTGACCAAGGCAAAAACCAACTTCCATCCCAGCCTGGACCCTGGGCTGAAGGTGGCACTGACTCTGCACCACCTGGCCTCTGGGACCACATACAGAAACATGCAGTATGCCTGGAGGGTGCCACACAACACCATCAGCATTGTGGTCAGAGAAGTGGTGCAGGCCATTATCAAATACATGGAGGAGCTCCTCCAGTGCCCCACCACTGAAGAAGGCTGGAGGAAACTTGCAGAGCAGTGGTATCAGAGGTGGAACTTACCCCACACCGTTGGAGCCATAGATGGGAAGCACATGGCCTGCAAAGCTCCACCCAACTCGGGGTCCAATTATTTCAACTACAAGGGCTTCTTCAGCATCATCCTCTTTGCCGTGGTCGATGCTGACTACAAGTTCATGTACATCGCTGCTTCAGGCAACGGGTCAGCTTCAGATGCCCAGATATACAATGCCAGTGACCTCAAGGATGGACTAGAATGCAACCTCATCATGGGTTTCCCAGATCCAGACCCCCTACCCAACGACACACAAGATGTGCCCTACTTCATCATGGGGGATGACGCCTTCTCCCTCAGAACCTACCTCATGAAGCCCTACACTTCCAGATGCCTCACCTATGAAGAGAGGATCTTCAACTACAGGCTGTCCAGTGTAAGACGGGTGGTGGAGAACGCCTTTGGCATCCTGGCCAACAGGTTCCAGGTACTTCTCACCACCATGCAGCATCATCCAGAGACTATGAGGATCATCGTGGAAGCTTGCTGCATCCTGCACAATCTCATGCGCACCCGCTACCCAGTGTTGCAGAACAGACTTGTGGACCACCAACAAGGGAATGGGGACATGGAGCCTGGTGAATGGAGGCAAGGACAAAACCTGATAGATACTGTGGATGTACAAGGCCCCAACAGAGCTTCACGTGAAGGGAAGAAGCAGTGAAACCTACTGAGACACTGGTGCAACTCCCCAGCTGGAGCAGGGGAGTGACAAGACAGGATGATAGATGATTAATGGATGCTTCCTTGAGCCTGTCGCATAACACTGATGAGATTGTGCCATGTATGTTGAGTGGTCCTACAATGAATAGGGCATTAATAAAGAGCCTTGTTTATGTTGAAATGTGTTGATCAATGAATAAATTGTTATTGATAATAAAGGTCAATAATGTGACCATATGTGTGGCAGCTGGGAGAGTGGACCATACAGTCCCACTATGCTTGCACTGGAGGTTTATCTATCCCACAACTATCCTTACCCATCCTTATCCTTATCCCACAGATTTCCTTACCAATCCAACAGCTAATCCCACAGCTATCCATCCCACAGCTATCCTTACCAATCCCACAAGCATGCAAAGGCTTAACCCTTTTTTCAAAGTTTTCCCCAACACTATATTAAGTAAAAAAATTGAACCAAGTGTGTGAAGCAAAGATAACCTTTATTAATAACAAACTGTATGACTTTATTAAAAAGCAAAATGACCCAAGTAAAGTGTCTTTAAGCAAAGATAAACAGATAACAACTCAGTCTCTGGCACTCTTTTCAGTCACTCTGAGGCATGTCCATGGTCTCAGATGTAAAGGGGCCAGGGACTGTGGAGGTGGCTGTTGCTGGAGTGCTGATCTGAGGCGCCATTGGGGTGCCTGGCCCTGAGAGTACAACAGGAGATGGTGTGTGCAGGAAACTCTCAGAGAGCTGACTCAGTCCCATGAGGTTGAGAGGCACTTCCTCAAGGACCTGGGATGTGAGGCCCAAGACTGATGACAGATGTTCTGAGGAAGGGCTTGGCTGTGGGGTGGAGGAAGGAGGAGTGTAGTGCGGCTGTCTGGTCTGCAGCTGGGTCAGCTGAGGTGTCTGTGGCCTCTGTGGCATCCAAGGAACCTGGGTGTGGACTGGGAAGGGCTGCCTCTGCTGTGGGAAGTCCTGGTAGTGGTAGGCTTGGTAGGCGAGGAGCTGCTGAAATCCGTGGAAGGGCTGTGACATCGCCTGGGGTGGAGGAGCAAACCTGGAGTGGGTAGCAGCAGGTTCAGCTGGGCCTCGAGGGTGGTGCAGAAGAGCTGTGATCCTCTCCTTCATCGCCTGGTACTGGGCCTCGGGCATGTCCATGAGGGTCTGGCTCACGTCCGTGATGAAGGGCTTGCGGTTGGAGGATGGTATGTCAAAGTGGACCAGCTGGGAGAGGAGATCTGTGCTGGCTTTTATTGTGTCCCTGATCTCCAAGAGGACAGTGTGGCTCTGTCCCTCCGTCTGCCTCTCTGCCTGCTTTCTGTGGAGGTGGAGCTGGGGGTGTGTATGGGTTGGTCTCTGGTGGCTGCCTCTTCTTGCTCCATCTGAGACAGGGGATCCTCCATGCCCTTTGGCACGGGGAGTGCAGCTGTCGGGGGGGTCTCTGTCAGGGGGCCCTCCAAAGACACCTGCCTGGACATGGTAGCTGTCTCCTGGCTGGAAGAGGAGTGGCTCTCTGTGGGCTGTCTGAGGGAGAGGGTTGACAGAGGGACTGCTCCTTGGTGGCGGATCTCACCCTCCAGGAAGCTGCACCTGGCCATGACATAGGTCTCCCAGTCAGTGAGCTTGACAGGCGCCTGCCCGGATCTCTTCAGGTGCAGCTTGCCATAGCAGGTGTGCATATGCTTCCACCATCCAAGGAGTACATCTGAAGTGTAGCCCAGGCTCTCGCCTTCTCTCTCCATGCTGCCTGCTTCCGCTTGGTGTCGCAATAGAGCCTGTGGCCCTTCCTCCAAAGTACTCGTTCTCCCTCAGCCATTCCAGCACCTCCTCCTCATGGTCCTCGGAAATGGAGTACTGTTTCCTCTCCCCCTTCTCCTTGCCTTGCCTCTTCTTTCCCCTGGCAGGGCCTTCAGCAGCAGGGCTTTGAGGGCCTTGGGGCTGGTCCACCACAGCAGCAGCAGCAGAAGGAGAAGCACCAGCAGCACCACCAGTAGCAGAAGAAGCAGCAGCAGCAGGAGAAGCACCAGCAACACCAGCAACACCAGCAACACCATCAGCAGCAGCAGAAGCCCCAGCAGAAGCAGAGTCAGCGCCTGGGGGTGGGATAGTGGTTCTGTCCTTCTTGCCAGGGCTGGCAGCAGTAGGCACAGGCTTCCTCTTCTTCCCCATGGTGTTCTCTCAAGATGTCTCTGGCAGCAGGTCTTTCCTCTGAATGCTGACTGCTTGCGAGCTGCCTCCTTTTATATCCGCGGAGCTGACGCAATGCATCCTCCCTGCATGCGCAGTGAATGCTTTGCATCCACTACACATCCGCTACGCATCCACTATGCATCCTATAGGCATCCGTGATGCATCTGCGTCATCCGCTACGCATCCGCTACACATCCGTTCCTTCTGCTACACATCCATTTTGCTGTTCTCCCCCGGAAGCCCTGCAGATGTGTCATCCATTTCCATCTGCTTCCATCCGCTAGGCTTCCTACGAACATCCGCTTTACATCCCCGCTACATCCTCCCCATGTCCATTCCTTTCCGTTGTTGTCCACTCTGTTTATGCAAATTTGGGGCACTTTTGAGAGCGGATAACAACGGATTGAAAATTTGCTCATCTGCTGTGTCCTTTTTACATACGTTTTGCATCTGTCAGACAGTGTGACCTAGCCTTTAACATCTACTAGAATTCTGTTTTCTCTGCCTCTAATTTTTTTCCACTGCAGACACATGAAACCAGAATTTTACCACCCAACTTACTTCTCAAGTTGAACACAACCAACTGGGCTCCATATAGGACTTCTAAACTTAAGTGCTCTTCTGAGTGTTCTAATTTAGACTGAATTCAAACCAGGGGGATTTCTCCCTTACATACATATCACAATACCTGGATCACTATTCTTGGACAATGCATGAAAACCTCTATTCTACATACAAATTACTTCGTTCTCATTGCAACAGGGAATACGTCTAGACCACTGAAAAGTATTTTAAAGAAGTCGTGTCATTCCTAGAATGTCAGAATACACATTTATTTGTTCCATTAGATTCTTACAATTAGAAGCAGAGGCACAATACCAGACTCTGCAATAATTGTCAAAATGATTTCAGAAAAGAGGACAGATTGAAAACAAAACATTTTGGGAATAGAATTACTTAACTTTTAATAAATTGAATTTTCTTCCTATTCAACATAGCCTATGTTTATTGTTAACAGCAGCATACAAATTGTACTTTTAAGCTTTTAATTATAAGCTTGTGGCCCCAAGGGAGCTGTGGAAGTAGGACAGTGATGGCTAACCTTTCCATTCTCGGGTGCCAAATGTCCCAATACCTATAAGACAATGCACACGGGGGCCCACACACAACCTGCGTATGTGCGCACGATCCCCCGCGTGACCCCTCTGCACACCCTGCGCCTTTCGGTGCATGCATGCGCATCTGCCATGTGCCCTCCCCACACATGCACAGCAGCTACCCAACAATCAGCTGGTGGATGAGTGGCTGGTGTGCATGCACAGTAGACCTGCTCTTAGGTGACAACTCACATTCCAGCGAAGATGGCTCTGTGTGCCATTTCTGGCACACGTTCCATAAGTTCACCAACATGGAGATAGGATAACTGGTGCTTTGTTTTTTGTTTTCCATTCTCCAACTAAAATGAAGGGCTTTGATATGAATGCTCTTTTGGTCTGATCCAAAGGAGGAATTATGCAAATCAGTAAGTGCTGTTTGTTTTTATAAAGTTGCCTTAGACTTAGTTAACTACAACAAATTTAGTTTATTTTAAAAAATTAACTGAAATGTTTGCAATCCAATTTTTCTTTTAATTTAAAGCCTCATTCCCCAGTGAACTCCTGTTCTTTCTGGGTTCTTCCTTATCATTTAAAATATCTCCTCTTCTAGTGACTGAACAGAATATTGGAGTTTGCAGCATAAATTCAAGTCCCAAAAACACAGAGATGACTGATTCAGCAGGATCAATAATTTCTTTATAAACATAATAACATATTAAAATAAAGTTTACAATACCATTAGTAGATTCTTTCATAAGCAACATAAGCATAAGTAACATAAGCAAAAACACAAGCAGCAGCAGCAGCTCAGAGTAGATATCAGTTTCTCAGCAAGCAAGCAAGACTAGTTTCACTTTCAGTTCTCAGCAAAGCACACAGAGCCAAACCACATCTAGGCTGTCATCTCCAATTGGCTGGTCTGTTGCCATGCTTACTCACTTGCTCATTTTGTTAGCCATGTCTCTGCCAGTTAATGCATAGACTTTAAACAGAATGACATCATTCTGCAGTTGCCTTCCTGTGAGTCGAATTTATATTTTACCGACAAAGAAGTAAAGGGTATAGATAGATCTATTTCAAGCTGTTCAGCTCTCATCAGTTATCCATACCCTTTCTGGGATTTGAACCCAGGCTACTTGCATATTAGGTAGATGTATTAACAACCTCTCTGCCACAGTCTTTCCTCACTTTGTTGGCTATACCAGGGGAGAGATTAAGTGTTTTTCAGTGAACCCAGTCTATCAGGGCAAACTGGTCTACCCAAATATGAGACAGAGCATACTGCTTCCGCTCTCGCTCTTCAGCCCCAGTCCAGGGTATGGCTAGCTGATGAGAGCTAGCTTGAAATAGATCTATACGAGTCTCCCTTTATTTCTTTGTTGGGAAAATATAAATTCAACACAAAAAATAATTTGTCGTGAAAGCAAATGCCTGTGAAAGCTCCTCTATTGGGGGTTTCCATGATAGACCGAGTTCACTGGGAAACACTTCTTCTTGTGAGTCGTATACTATTGTAATCTACAAACAGACAATGTTGCCAGTTTCCGAACTCTAAGGCGATTTGTTGTTAGTTGTGAAGTCATGTCCGACCCATTGCAACCCTATGGATAATGTTCCTCCAGGTCTTCCTGTCCTCTACCATCCCCCAGAGTCCATTTAAGCTCACATTGACTGCTTCAGAGACTCCATCTAGCCACCTTATTCTTTGTCATACCCTTCTTCTTTTGCCCTCAATCGTTCCCAGCATTAGGCTCTTCTCCAGTGAATCCTTCCCTTCTCATTAGGTGGCCAAAGTATTTGAATTTCATCTTCAGGATCTGGCCTTCTAAAGGGCAGTCAGGGTTGATCTTCTCTAGGACTGAATGGTTTGATCGCCTTGCAGTCTAAGGGACTCGCAGGAGACTTCTTCAGCATCATAGTTCAAAGACCTCAATTCTTTGGTGCTCAGCCTTTCTTATGGTCCAATTTTCACAGCCATATACTGGGAAAACCATATCTAAGGTAATAGTCAATATCATCTCCAATGGAACCTAGAAATTATTCTGTTCCCATAAATAGTTGCTATTCCTATCTAGGAAAACTAATTTTTATAACTGGTTAGCTTTCACATAATTTTGACTCTAGAAGTTATGGGATCCATGCTTGAAGATGAGGAGCATGATTCTGATGTTAATCTTTAGATGTTTCCATCCATTTCTGATACTAATTTAATCTTAAGAGTTTTGATTTATAGAAAAGCATATCTCAGATGAACTGGAAATTCCTATCAATGTGATGCAGGTTGCTTCTTTGGACCTATTCAAAATAACTTTTGTTCCTGCTAATTGTCTCCTGCTGGCCTTGACAATAGCATTGAAGCTACACACTGCCTCTGTATAAATTGTCCCCCCTCCCCGCTATCCTTCTGTTAACTTACTGTAGTTTAATTCATGTGTGGGATCCAAGGTAAAACTCCCTGATAGTTACTAAAGTACAATTTGTAATCGCTCTGGAAGTCATAGGCAAGAAAATCTGAAAAATAAACAGATAATCAAAACTGAAGGAAATGAAAAAAAATTGAAATGTTGCACCAATGATGTAATATTAATAATATTATATGAAACCACAAAGATCTTTACTTTGTCAAAATGAATGGAATATTTTGATTTGCAAGATATATTTTATTGTGGTTGTTATGTATTGTACATAGGATATAATTGTCAATTGAAGTTCTCATTCTGGTCCTCTGTTGAAGCGGGAAAATACTCTCTCCTGATTGGTTGTTGGTTGATCAATTTCCTATGAAAGGAGCTGTGTCAGCCAGGGAGTTCAGTTGCTTCACTGCCCTGTAAATACATTCTTATTCCTCCTGTTCATTTTCAGCACTAAAGGATACATTCTGTACTCTTTGAAGGAGACCCAGAGCTATTGCCTTACCCCAAGAGCTCTTTAGAAGTCCTCTGAATGAGTTTCCTTATTGCAGAAATGTACAATAAGGCACATTTTTAAGTTTGATCCCTATATTTGTTTTTATTTTTGTTGGGAGCAGGAGCAATTCAGCTTCAAGGAAAAAAAAATCATCATTCCATTGTTCTATTTATTCTGTTGTTTGACCAAGCAGCCTTCACTGTTCCCACAAAAATGGATCTATAGACTGAAATGAGATTTATTCAGGCAAAAGAGAGGGAGAGGCAGCAGATTTCAAATTGATGTGTTTTATAATTAATTCTGTAATAATTTAAAATCTGATTAATGCCTGAAGATTTTGGAATTGTCATGAAGTTTCATTATCATAAACTAGTCATATTGGATCTCACATTGTATCTTCAGGAATTCTTAATTGTTCTTCCTGTTATAATATTCATAGCTGATATAAAAGGAAAGCAGTCATTTAACATGGCATACAGTGCTGAAAATGATGCTGTTAGTAAAGTCAGTTTTTAATAGCAATAGTGAAATAATTCAGAATTTTTTAAAAATCAAGCTTTTATGGAATCTAACATGCAAATTGAGAATTTTGTAAATATAAAGAATCTCAGTGATTAGCTGAGATAATGGAATATTGGTAGGGAAGGAAGAAAAATGCTCTAATTTTGTACTTCTGCTTACAGGGAACATAAATATTTTGGAGGAATATCATCAGGTGTCTGTAGAAAAGGCAAAGGAGAACAAATAGGGGTGAGATTGTGATGATATCATCACATAAATGCTGCAACCTATACTTCTAATAGAAAGTGTGTCTCAAGGATATAATTGTAGCATTCTGATGAGATCATCATGGTTTATGATGATGATGATGATGATGATGATGATGATGATGATGATGATGGAGACTGGCAATTATTATTAGATGTCAGCATGGAATGGTCAACAATACTCCTCAGCCTAAACTTCAATAATTTGCCTGTAGACAAGGAGAACAATGTACAATCAACAGTTTAAACAATGCCACAACCATTAAAACACTTCAAGAAAAATAAATAAAAGATTGCAGGAGAAGGGCATCCATCTAAAGTACAGGTATAAGGCTAAGCTGACATGTGGCTCCCTTTGAGATAGGCAAAGTTCCTGAAAGAATATGTTTTCTGAAAGGCTAATGGAATAGAGCTAACCTCATCTTATAAAATGACTATGTTCCAGAGGGTGGGGATTACCACAAAAAAGTCGTGTCATCTGAGTTCTGTTAGATGTAATTCTTTAACAACATACCCCTCCTGCTGGACCTCATGAGATGGGAAGAGGCAGTCTGTCAAATAATCTGTTCTCATGCCATTTAATGGTCAAATACATCATCCAGAAACAGACCAGCAACAAGTGTAGCTCATACACTAGATATATAATGTTACAGGATGTATTTATAATGATAATAATAAGAATAATGCAAAGTACTAGTGTTAGGGATAACATTGTTTACCCTAACTGGTTTAGGTGAAATAATAACTATGAATCATAGTTGTGTATGTTAAAGTGTCTGCAGCTTTAACTGTGGGATAGTAATTAAGGGAGTGGTTATGAAAACACT